>CM029498.1:31246648-32446648 GCA_017140595.1 Eucalyptus curtisii
TCACAACTAATGCCGACGGTCCAAAATCAAGCTTATCGCTCAACAAGTTAATCGGACCAAATAATTACTCAAATTGGTCGCGCGAGTTCCGCATCGCACCGGTAACGAAAGATAAAGAGGGATTTATTGATTTAACGGTTCCGGTTCCGTCCGACGAAATGGCACGACTGGAAGAAATGCAATCAATTGGTCCGAACGTGGATCGGAAATTGCATCGCTTCCGGTCGTGGCCGGTCTTCCCGACGGAGGACTCGAAACAGATGTGGGAAAACATCAAAGAGATGTTTGGAAAATTAGATCAAGTGAAAATTTTCTCTTTAACGCAACGGATCCTCGAGATCTAAAACAGGGAAATATGATCGTTGCTGCGATTTTTAACAAAATTTCAGGTCTCGTGGAACGAATTGGAGGCAAACAAGAGAAAATCGATCGGCCGTAACCCATCTTACAGCAATACAAAAGATGCGGGATAGAGAGAAGGCAATACGTTTTCTCCTCATATTAAACGAAACCTACCTTGCCTTTGGCCACAGATCTTGACCATGGAGCCGATCCGACCCTTGGCCGCATCTACCGGCTTGCTCGTTCAAGAAGAAAGCCAACAGAGGGCAATTGATTACGGCAAAAATAGCGAGATCGTGGCTCGGGCGGCGAAGAGATTCTCTCGCCCGCTACGGAGAGGGCCACGGGAGGAAGAGAGGCTCTCGAAACCAATCTAGGGTTTCACGAGGAAAACCACAGGGGGTATCGCTCGATAATGAGCGGCGACGATGCGTTTGATCGATCGGACGGCTCTCGATCATTCCCTCGGAGGCGCTGGATCCGACGGCTCACGGAAGCAAGGGCTGTTGGAATCGAACGGCCCACGCGGTTCAAATGGATATGGGCGACGGCCCACGCGGCGTTATCCACTCTATTCTCAAGGGCCGCGAGGTAACTTCCTCGCAATTTCGATGGGTCGACGATGGCCCATGCCGTGAACAGCCCAATTCCTTCACAAAAATAATAATCAAAAGGGAAGGGGTAAGTCATACGTGATTATTGTAAACGGCCACATCACACGGTTGAAAATTGCTTTGGAAGCTTCATGGTAAACTTGGAGAAAAAGAGAAAGGGAAATTTTCAACTGTTTTACGGGTATTGGGAAAATCAGCGAGACAAATCAATTTCTCATGGGGAATATCGGGAGCTGATGGAAGCTATAAAGAAGTTGGATGCTTCGACAAGGCGGGGAGTTTCACGTGTATTTCTTATTGTCGATGAACTCAATTACAAAGGATACCTGGATTATTGATATCGGAGCCGGTGATCATATTGTACTGCAATCAGAAATTCTTTTCCAATATTAAGAAATTATCCTTTCCTATATCAAAGACAACTTCCGAATGGAAACACCACACATGTTGATATGACCGGGACCGTGAATCTTAGCCCACTCATCAGTCTTAAAGATGTCCTTTATGTCCCTAGTTTCCAATTTAATCTCATATCGGTTTCTCGAGCGCCGTGAAGAAAATTCCTGTCATGCCTTGTTTGACTCTGATAAATGTCTATTTCAGGCCCTTTCGACTGGCAATCTAATGGGCTTGGGTAGAATCTATCAAGGATTGTATTTTTGGATCGATCTTCCAAGCAATGCTACCTCTTCTGTTGCTTTCAATAAATCAATGTGTAATGTTGCTAGCAATAAAAATTTCCTTTATCATCAAAGATTGGGTCACACTACTTTTTTCCCTTATCCTCAATGTCCTATTTGTCCTTTGGCGAAACAAACTCGTTCCTCCTTTCCAACTAGTGACACTCATGTTGATAGCATTTTCTCTTTAATTCATGCTGATGTCTGGGGACCATATCATACCTTAAATCATGACGGTTCACGGTTCTTTCTCACAATTGTGGATGATTTCTCACGTGCCACTTGGGTCTTTCTCATACAATCCAAAAATCAAGTTCTATCTCACCTTAGAATTTTGATTTCTTTATCCAAAACTCAGTTTGGAAAGTCAATTCGTCGCATCCGTACGATAATGGAAAGGAATTCTTCAAAGTGGTGAATGTGCTTCTTTTTTTCCTCAAGTGGAATTTTGCATGAAAGTACCTGCACTTATACACCACAGCAGAGTGGAGTTGTAGAGAGAAAGCATCGTCATCTTTTGGAAGTGGCACGGGCCCTAAAATTCCAAGCATCTATACTAGAGAACTTCTGGGGAGATTGTGTGGTCACTGCAGCATATCTGATAAATCGTATGCCATCTAGGGTTTTGAAAGGAAGAACTCCATTTGAATTATTATATGGAAAGAAACCAAATTTGAGCCATCTTCGAGTGTTTGGTTGTCTCCCGTTATGTGACTACGTGAGGGCCTCGGGATAAAATGGCCCCTCGTGCTCGGCGGTGCATATTCATGGGATATGCCAATCTTAAAAAGGGTTATCGAGTTTATGAACAATCTACTGGGAATTCTTTATCGGCGAGAGATGTGGTTTTTCATGAAGAAACTTTCCCTTTCCGGAATTCCCGCTCCCATGCGAAAACGATGTAGACACTAATCGTAGATTTTTGTCGAAGAAGATTTATCTTTCGAGGATCCTATGTTATTACTTCTCCTCCAAGACAGAGATAGTGGATACAAGTATCACCTTCGCCACCTGATGAGCACTCTACTGGAGATTCACTCGAGAAGGATTTCATAGAAGAGGAACCTCAAGTGATCAATTCCATAGAATCTGCAAATATTGAAGAACCATCGTTGGAGGTATTAAATGAGGCACCTCGACGATCCGGTCGAGCCACTCGTCCACCGGTTGGACAAAAGATTTTGTCTGTTCTTCATCAAAGTCGTCAGGTACTCGTTACCCTATCTCCTCCTATGTGTCTTTTGATCAGTTATAATCAGAACATTTATGTTGCATTAGCCACATTTCTGAGGAACAAGAACCGTCTAGTTATCATGAGGCTATACATGATCCACGCTGGCAAAAGGCCATGGAAGCAGAACTTAAAGCCCTGATTGACAATCACACTTGGGATATTGTGTCATTACCTCCTCATCGTAACCCCATTGGTTGTAAATGGGTATATAAGATTAAATATAAAGCAGATGGTTCTGTGGAAAGGTACAAGGCCCGGTTGGTAGCCAAGGGGTTCACACAGAGAGAAGGATTTGACTACCATGAGACCTTTTCTCCAGTAGCGAAGGATGTCACGGTTCGCTCTTTCTTATCGGTTGCTGTTTTTCGCAACTGGACGTTACATCAAATGGACTTCCATAATGCCTTTCTTCATGGTGATCTGGAAGAGGAGATTTATATGGATCTTCCACAAGGATTACAGAGACAGGGGGAGTCTAAGGTATGTCGTCTCCGCAAATCTCTTTATGGTTTGAAACAGTGCTTCTCGCGGTGGTATGCCAAGTCTACTAATGCACTCACGGGTGCCGGATTTAAGCAGTCAAGCATGATTATGCTCTCTTCACTTGGACAAAAGGTACGTCGTCTATCTACTTGATGATTTATGTTGACGACATACTTATTATGGGAAATGATGATTCCATTTGTAAGGAAACTTAAAGAGTATCTACATTCTTCTTTTCATATCAAAGATTTAGGGCCGCCTAAATACTTTCTTGGAATAGAGATAGCTCATTCTGATCAGGGGATCTCTCTTAGCCAAAGAAAATTTGTGATGGAGATTATATCGAAACGGGATTATCGGGATGCAAACCGGCAAAGTCATTCCTATTTAACGAGAATGCAAAATTAACCGGTGTTGATTATGACGGGACGTCTTTTACGATGATCCATTATTGAAGGATCCGACAAGTTACCGAGAGACTTGTTGGAAAACTTATCTATCTCACCATGACTAGGCCGGACATCCGCTATCTTTGTACAGACTCTTAGCCAGTTCATGCACAGTCCAAAGCAATCTCACATGAATGCAGCCTTGAAGGTGGTAAAATATTTAAAGAAATGTCCAGGATTAGGAATACTTCTTTCTCGGAAGTGCAATATGGAGATGACAGCCTATTGTGATTCGGATTATGCTACATGTCCCATGAGCAGGAGATCTATTACTGGTTTCTGTATTAAATTTGGGGAGTCACTGCTTTCATGGAAGACAACGAAGTAATCCACTGTATCATTGTCATCAGCATAAGCTGAGTATCGATCTATGGCAAAGGCTGTCTGTGAGGTGGTATGGTTACGAGGTCTACTTCAGGATCTTGGGATACAAGTTAGAGGTCCGACACTACTCTTTTGTGATAATGATTCAGCAATCAAACTTGCAGCAAATCCCATATTACATGAGAGGACCAAACATATAGAAGTTGATTGCCATTTTACACGAGAGAAGATCAAGGAAGGTATCATTGAGACAAGAGGGATTAGAACCACGGAGCAACCTACGGATATATTTACTAAACCTCTTTGCCAAAGGCAGCATACATATCTTCTAAACAAGCTTGGCGTCTTGGATATATACAAGCCACCAGCTTGAGGGGAGTGTTGAAAGAAGATATGCCTTGAAGATATGAAATCGGATTCGAGATTGTAATTGATTTGGATTGTATTTATTTTAGGACTAGGAATATTTTATGGATAGAAATATTTTCTTTACTTCTTTATTGAATCTTCTTGTATAATATATACATCCCTGTAACATTGTACAAATTCAATGAAGAAAATACAATTCATACGTAACATTGTACAAATTCAATGAAGAAAATACAATTCATACACTTTTACTTGAGTTTGTGACGGAGCAAGTAAGCCAAGAGTGGCTGTACTACTAAGACTACGAAATCCGTTGATTCACTCCTTGTAATGCAATTCCTTACAGTCAGAATCTGTTTTGACCAATTTTCTGATATCTTCCCCGTTGTTTTTTCCTCTACTAATTATGGCAGTGGTTTATGCCAAAGTATTTCTTAACCAATGATGCTCGAGATGCATTTCAGGGATAGATTTTCTTGTGAATTATTGTACTCAAAAGATGCACCATGAAAAAGAAGGGTTAGCTAACTAAATTTTTTAGTTTCCAATGATACTTTGTGCTGAGAATAAAACAGCACAAAATTATGAAAATAAAATGAGTACACGGATAAACGACCTCATTCTTATCTGATGGTACAAGATAGGGCTTTGCAAGAATCTCTAACTAAATATTACATCTGGAAGCCAACTCAAACCGCAACTTAGACAAACATGAAACTGGACCATGAGTAGGGGAGGCTATGTTTTGGAAAGTAAACTGGTGTGCAAGGTTGTGGTACATACTAACGAGTTCTACAATATCCATAATTCACGAATTTCTAATGACAGTAAAGTTCAATTCACGATTTTAATGCTGGAACCTTCAAATATTGATTAAAGAAAAGCTCAACCATGTACGGACCTTCCGCATTCTTGATTTATGAATTACACCTCTCAAAGTGCGCGCTGGCATGAATCCACTTCTGTAGACAAACATCTTCTTGATAAGGAAAGATAATTATTATTTCGCCAATCGTTCTTGTTCCTATCTGCACAAATTTCCTTGCATCTACGAAGTATTGCACTGATGGTCCGCTCAATATCAATCGTGTCATCATCGTAGTCATCTCAATCACTGTGAAACAAACTGCCCATTCTGCAGTCCACCTCCAAACTCGAGGGACAGTTGAGGAGTCTCCAGCGGGAGGTCCATGATTTGTTTTCTGTTTCACTGCTTGTTTTAAGGGACAAAAGCTTGGTTAACTCTTTCTGTAGCTTTGTAGGATGAAATTAATTCTCCTAGAGATCTTGGTTTTCCCTGCTTCCCCTGAAATCACTTTTCCCAAAAGTAATCCATGTGGCGGTCAATGAACTCTTCTCAAGGTTCTAGTTTCATCTAATCTGAGCCATTAAGGTTTAACAATATATTAAATTCCACCAATGCAAGAGACGACATGAAGTTCATACATATCTAGATTAATGTGGTCTACTCACAATAAAACCCATGTCCTAGAAGTGGAATAAAGAACAAATTCCCCTGAATTCCTCCAAAATATAAATCAAGTGGATAGGAAAAGTAGGCACCTTGTATAACGGTATAAAAGTTGTAAGCTCTGGGTAGATTCCTAGCTACTACAATCAAGATCGTCCAATCATGTAAGGAAATGATAAGCGCGTTCACTAACCATGAAAGTATCCATTCACAGAGCATTTCCGTAAGCAAGCCTAGTGTACACATGGTAGCATGCTAACGTCACGTTTGCGAGTGCAGAGAAACAGATCGATGAAAGGCCTTCAATTCTACCTAATGAGAGTGTGGTTCGGTCTTAGCTTTCTTAGCTTTCTCAGCTTTTGCGAAGCACAGTACAAAGTCAAGAATCATCCATTACAAAGACATGCCCAAATAGTACTTATGGTGACAGGTTGCTGAAAACTGCATTGGCTATACGAGTATGCTCCTCCTATCTCATCGCAACCTGTGTTTTTACCTTCATCTTGAGTCAGAGGATCGTGGAGTTTATGGGATGGAGGTGCTGAAGGTGACTGAGGTGTGGATAAGATTAGTTAACGTGGTTCAAAATGGCCGATGTAGGCATTTATAATTGGATACAATGAGCTCGTGGAAACCAGCTGAACAGCTTTTCTTGGTGGTTCCGGGTACCTGAACGCGGGCCCTCTCTCGCCACTTGACTCTCCTATGAAAACATAGTGGATAAAGTCAATCCAAGGAATGTCACTTGACATATTGGAATGGAAGATCGCAGGCGTTAGAAACCAAGGAATGTTACTTCAGGGATTTTAACCAGTGTTTGACCCCAGATCGGCCTATACATTTTCCAACCGATCAAGCAAGTTATTCAGCACCTATTAGCTTGGAAATTTGAGCGAATGAGGAGCCATCCCAACATGTACAAGACGAATCAATTGTCTTTATTTCATTAAGATTCACGAATAAGCATGAAAAGCTAAGCTGTTTAAGCTGATCATGCATAGAGATTTAGAACTCCCTCTTGGATCGAGACTGCAGACAACTTACATGCACATCTTTCAAACATGTCACTCAGCGAACCATATTCATGATGTGCATGCTTTCGAAGCCAAAAGATCTTCAGATCTTGCAAAGAGAGAACTATCTGCAATTTGCCATGATAACACAAACCGCACAAGGCAAGGCTCCCGTTTCAGAGACAGATCTATGCTGGCAGAAATCAACACTAGCAGAACACAACGACCTTGAAGTCTTCATCTTAGAGAAAGAATCATTTCATATCTTCATTGAATTTTGAAGCCATACGGTCAGATCAATGTAGTCCTTTTCTCATCCCAGGACCAAATAATCACAATAATATAACTAACTAAAAATCACATATGGTTGACACAGTAGGAAAGCTGGTCTTGTATCCTAGCTCATCAGGCGCTCCATGAGCTTGTCTTCAGTTTAGAAGTCTCAGCCCGCAACACATGGGTGTCGGCTATTTTGGCAGAAAACTGTCAATTTGAATTGGTGTAGCACTCTAATTCGCATGTAAGGAAAGAACCTTCATAGCCCGGGCGTGAAGCAATTACCATATTGGATATACCTTACTGGAGAGTGCTTGATTTGGTAGTTCATACAAACCATGGGGGAAAGCTCCCAAAATTCCTTTCACTCGTTAAACTAGCGATGGAACTAACACTCTTTAGTTCCACAAACCTGTACTAGTTGCTGTATCATATGAGGTCCATTATAGTCCTACTTTCTCTATATAACTTCCTCTGTAAGACCATGAGAGAGATTCTTAAAAGCGTCATTTTACACTAAAATATATATACATGGAAAGATGATACAAATCGAGCTTCAAGATTTCAGTGCCCCTGCTTCTTCATCGCAGCACCGGTGAAGATTTAATGTCTCATGCAACTATCAGAGTAAACATAATCTAAGTGTAGATTCGAAGAAAGAAGATGAAGCCCTGGTTCATCTTGCTAGGATTCAGGAGATCGTGAATCCTTTTTCATGCATTAATGAGAGTGCTTGCTGCTCCAGCCATTGCATTTATCCTGACGTTTGCATACAGAAGAAAGGTCATCGAGAGCTTCTAGTACTTGTAGACATGATCTTTGTACATGTGGGTTGTCATGTTCAATGACTGCAGCATCGCTTCTCCTTTTTTGTTGAAGCTGAATACAGAAATCCCGCCATTATTAATATCTGTTGCTCGAAACCTGAAAAAGTGGCAAAAGAAAGTCAAATAGATATTACAAAGAAAATCTGGCAATTGTAGAATGACATCCATGAGTTTCATAGACTTTGATGAAGAGCGAGTCAAGGCTATTGCCATTTGCCATAAAGAAATGCAAAACCATCCTTGGATCTTCGCAGATATACAAGAATTGTAGACAGAGGCATTGCACCAGGCTAAGGTAACAATTCTCAGGAAAAAAAAATCGCTCATGAGCATTCCTTTTGGACTTTTCATGATGATTGAATACACCAACAACATTTTTTAAGGAACAATCCAAGAACTGCTTAATTATCATAATCCTGCACCTACCTCTCTGGCCCTAGACCAAGAGCTACACATATCAGTGCCCTCAACAGTGATTTGTGGGTCACAACCAGAAAATCTTTCCCCTGGAAAAACAGAAAAAGGAGGAAGATGAGTGGCAATGCAACTCTCAGCAACAAAATATCTCATGATGAGTAGAGAACTAACAGGTGATAGCAAGATCTCCTTCCAAGCCTCTCTTGCTGTCCCCCACAATTCCCTTACAGGGTAAACACCATACACGTAAAAGTTTGATGGATCCTCCCTCCATGTTGTATACTCCTTTGGATATATCTTCCGAGCATCAACTGCCTCCAAATTCTGAGTTTCATTTAGCATACAGGCATATAACAAAAGCTAAAGGTAAAATTTATGAGTGGAAACAAAGTTTATGGCTCAATGAACTTGAAATTTGAATGCTTCAGGAACTTAGCACAGATAAAGCAGTGAAAAGCACGACAAATTTATGTCAACAACAGCTAACATAGGAAGCATTATTGAGATTTGAGGCGCCTGAATCAGAAGATGATAAGAACTGACCATTTTTCATTCCTTCAAGGTAGAATAGATGGGCCTCCTTCAGTGAATCAAGGAAAATCAATGGCTCTTCCCTTCCTTGCCATAGGACTTCCGCAGTAGTCTGCATTAACACTCAAAAACTGATTGCTGATAAAAGGATGACTAAGTACTAGTTTGACCATCTTGATTATCATTCTCAAACCTTCGCACGGGATATTGGACTTGAGAAACACTGATCAAAGTGCATTTCTGACAAGGCTTGTCTGCACCGCTCAGCTTGCTTCACCCCTGTCTCTGTTAGCACAGAAAGATTTGAGCTTCCCTGTGTTTCATATATGGGAAGATTATTAGCTGAAGAATTACTCTAAAATCATCACAAGTGAAGAAAATATATGATAAAATGACAAGATTTGTCAGGCCACAAACAATCTAAGCAACAGGAAGTGAACTATCTTTCCATAGTAAAATGTCTAATAATTTAATCAGATAACAGCCAAACCTGGACTCTGTGCTCTTCATTCCAAGAGCTAAGACCATGCCTAACAAGAGTGACCCTCTTTGACGAATCCAGCATCTTCCCAGTAAGTGATGTTGTTGCTTTGGAAAAATCATACGCACCGCCAGTCACGGAAGCACCGTTTTCAAGTCTCTCTGTGGAGGAGGTGTGGGTTAAATTACAATCAACTCGAGTTGAAATGTCCATCTAGAAGTAATCAGCAAGATGGCTACTGCAGATCTCTCTCGGTCGCCAATAAATTGAAGATATTCCACAATAAAAGATGCTTTCTAGCTGATGTAATGATCAAAACCGACGCATCGCCAAACCAGCCAAATTATACTTTCATGGTTTCTTTTGCCAAATTAAAGTCATGATAAAAGCCCATGACTTCTGATCGATAAACATAGACTTCGTCCAAGCATAAAGAATTTCCCTTTTTCTTTTCTCTATAATTTTGAAACATAAGATCAGTCATCAACTGTATAGCAGGAATTGCAGAACAATGGCGCTCTATAATACTTCCCACATTACTCTCCCAACAAATCACTCTTCACCGACCAGATTGCATATAAACCTCACTAGTTTTGCATCTCACTACGCTTGCGCTTCGTCTATCACTCGTTTCACATCAGAACTGGCATTCCGAATCAGACAGTCGCATCCGACAGACAACCCACGAGACCTCACAATCGGTCACTCCATGTCTACTCTGCTCTACTCTACACGCAACAACTCGGCACATGCAGGAACACATGGACCAAGAAGAGGAAGTAGAAGAGTCGTTACCCTCGGTTAAAGGCGGCGCGGGGCTTGCCTCGCACCGCACCGCGGGAACGGCCGAGCTGCGGCGGCGGGGGAGCTCCGGTGGCCTCTGGACGCCGACCCCAAACCTCGACGACCTCGAGGAGGAGGTCGCGAACGGGGGGCTCGTCAGGGCGGTGATGACTCCCGGAACCATCTTTTCCGGCCGACGAATGTCTTCGATCGACGACTTCCGATGCGGGCGAGAGAGTGCAATGCCAGATGCTTTGAGCGATGCGGGACCGCGTTCCGGACAACCACGAATGTTGTCCTCACGAGTCCGAGGCTTGTGTCGTCGTGTGGAGGATATGCCCTGTCAGATACTCGTGCTGGCGAGATTTTTATGACGTGGTCCGGGGCTAATGAGAACCTCTTCGTCAGTGATTCGTAAGCTTTTTGTAATTTGTCTCATTAGATAGTTTTTCGCCAATTGAAAATTAACTCAATTATCAATAATAATATCTATCTCAATATTTTCGTTCGTTCATTTTAATAAGCGAAGTCGCTTTTTGAAAGATATATTTTAATTTATTTTTCAAGAAACAAATGAAACTTGTTTCTATATCAGTTTTTTTTTTTTTTTTCATTTTGTAATTGAATCTTTTTACTAAATATACAAATAGAAATACTAACGTGAATTGGCATATCGACATCAAGTTAGCGCTGATTGGACTAATTGAAAATAATATGGACTTGTTTGTGGCGTTTATGATGACGACAATGGTCAAAATATTAAGAAATAATAAACTAAAACTATCGTAGGAATAGAGAGAGAAGAGGGAGGTGGGTGGGGAGCCGCCGGTTGGGCATGGCTGTCCAAGGACTGCCGGCCTGGCTGGCCTCTGGCGACACGGGGCCGGAGCACTGCCGCCGCCTTTCGATTCAGAGAGAGAGAGAGAGAGAGAGAGAGAGAGAGAGAGAGAGAGAGGGAGTATAACTTATTCATTCGCAAATGCTCTTCAGTTTGCTGGGGAAAGGGTCACGTTGGAGAAGCGTGCGTCCGGCGATGAGGGTATTGAACGTCGTCCGATGAGGAGTAAGGGGGGATTTTGAGACGGTGTTGTGTGGTACATGAAGCAATTTGAGAAAATGCTGTTTAGGGAGAACTTGAATGTGGTCAATATGGGGAATATACGAAAATTTCATTCAATTATGTCTGTCTTTTTTTAAAGAGTTTATTCAAGAAATTCGAAACGGTCAGTCAAAGAAAGCCAAGTTCTTCTGCCAAAAAGAACACAAGTTAAATCGTTAGGCCTCTTTGGGTCCCATTATTTTGCTGAAAACTTTTTGCCGGGAACGTCTTTCTCATTTTTGCATAGCTTAGAAAAATGAGTAAAAAATAATTATTTCATAATCAACGGAAAATGCATGTTAAATTTATGAAAATGATTTTCTCTTTTACAAATCATATAATTTTTCAAAATACTCTACACTTAGTCCAAAAACCTCATATCTTGGGCACGAGGACCACAATGATTGTGCCCAAGTCCATAGAGGCTAGGCTCGAGGCCTCAATTGAGCTAGGGTTCTCAAAGTGGCCATGTGTGGGTACTAATCTCTCGTGCACAAGTTATCGATGCTTGGACCTAGGTCCACGAAAGCTAGGCTTAATCTCAAGAGACCTTGAGATTGAGCCTTGGACCTCAATGTCTGTGCCTAGGTCTGCAAATGCCCTAAGTCCCTTATGGCCATACCCTGTTACCTAGCTCTTGTGGCCAAATCACTTGCACCCCAAAATCCATCAAGGCTAGCCCAATTCCTTAGCTATTGGGCCTCACCCCATAAAGGTTGGGCCCCAAACCCTAGTCCCCATGCCTAAGTCTCCGGTGACCATGCTCGAGTACCTCGCTCTCATGCCCAAGCTAGCAACACTTGAGCTTGGAAGGTTACTCGACTTGGGCCCTCAAGTCTTGAATGCAAGACCTTGGGCGAAACTTGAGACTTTTTTTGTTTTGTCAAATGCATTTGAGGAGTTTCTTTTGTGACCAACGTTAGGCGATAATTTCCATATTATTTGCAAAATGCAACCAAACATAGAAAAAATGGCCATTTACGTTGAAAAAAAAATTCTTTGAAAATATTTTCCTACAAAGTTTCTTTTCAGTCAAATATAGGGAGCTTATTAGGATCATATTTATCAAGTATAATAGATTTATGGATCACTAAGAATTGATATTTCAAACAATGTTATGCATTGTTAAATATACGACAACAGATCTTGTAACAACAAAAAGAAAAATAATAAATCTTCTTTAATAGTCATCATCTATCATACGAGGAAAAAATAAAGAAAAATTAAGTTAGCTTATGTTACACAACAACATATAAAAAGTGAATCATCTTATTTGTTTTTCTAGGTGCTTATGTCAACCATAACAGAAAAAGTGTCGATAAATTATCACAAGAGATAAAAAGGTAAGGAAAATCTGATTCAACAAAACACTTTTTTAATTTCAAGGGTATACATTTCTTCGTAGAAAAATGGAAATTGGAAAATAATTTATATTTTATCTGTAGATTTTTCGCAACACGCCTCCTCGAAAAATAATTTTTCAAAAAAAAAAAAAAATTCCAAACATCTCACGTAATAAACCGTGCCTTCCCGAGAATAGTTGACCTCCTCCCATCCGTCTTCCCTCTATAAATACCCCCTCACCCCCTTCCTTCGTCAGTCTTTGGAGAGACTCGCGACCTCTCCCTCTCCGCCCAGCCCCGTGCGCGAGCAGCCGCGCTGCGAACGACTTCCCTCCCAAACGAATCGAACTCCTTCGAACGAACGAACGAACTCACGAACTCGAACCGCTAACACCGTGAAGCTCGATCCGAGGGGGAGAATCCAGGGGGCGATCTAGGGTTTCGAAGCTCGCGGGCCATGATGGAGGACGAGCAGGAGTACGATCCGGCGTACGCCGAGGGGGAGGAGGACGACGACGAGATCACGCAGGAGGACGCCTGGGCCGTCATCTCGGCCTACTTCGAGGACAAGGGCCTGGTGCGGCAGCAGCTCGACTCCTTCGACGAGTTCATCCAGAACACGATGCAGGAGATCGTGGACGAGTCCGCCGACATCGAGATTCGCCCCGAGTCGCAGCACAACCCCGGCCACCAGCCCGATTTCGCCGAGGTCGGTTTTTTCGTGTTCCGCTGGAAACGAGCTCGCGAGCTTGTTTTTGCGCGTTTCGGATTTCGATTCTTCGGACGGGGTTTTAGGTTAGCGACGGCTGGTTTGAGGACGGGAGTGTTCGAGTTGTGGTTTTGGAGATGGTCTAACTCTAGGTGAATACGGTTATAACTATGCATATCGCATAGGCTGTTCTTGGTTGGAGCAGCTTATGAGTTGTCCATTTGAGGTTTGTGAGGCACATGTCGAGCTTGAACGTACTTAGTTTCGTAACATCAGTTCATGGGGTTCTCTCTTAGCTCGGGAGTTTGACAATGGTCTTCATCTGTCGAGAATTTGATGAACTTTATTTGAGGTTATATTGAAAAGATATGTATGCTGGAAGGCGTTCCCATGGTGAAAATATTGTCATTTTCTGTTTGTGGAAAAACTGGTTTTGTTGCTGAAAGTCCTGTTGTACATGGCAGCAGCATTCGAGAAGTGAGAACTTTAGAGGAATGAAAGGGCAAAATATTTGAATTCCTTTTTGTTCTTTGAGCTAATTAAGACCAAATTGAGGCTAGATTAATTTCAGGCTTAGTGTGTGCTCCTAAGTCCAAGTTGGATTTGAGAAAGGATGGAGTTTGTTCGTAATTTGTTCAAAATTACATATGTATGATGAGTATTTCTCATGTCTTTTCAATTTTGCCGTGTAACTTCCGATGTTACCAGATGAAGGCAAATTCTACTTGTAGCATTTGAAATTGTGAAGTTCTTGCATATTACTCTGGTCAAAGTTACAAAGCAATATTATTCACACAAAGTGGGTGAATAGCCTGTCGAGTAATGTTTGAGGGATAAAGTCAACTGTATCATGTGCGAACCAAGCATAGAAACAGTGCTATGAAATTCTGTATACCAGACCCTTGTTGATTATCATTGATATAGTCATAGACCACCTCAAATATCGTTTGTCTGATTGGATCCATCTAAGACACAGAATACAAAAAGATATTGATCCCTTTTGTGATGGATAAGGATGCTCTCCTCTCCTTTAGTAATGTTAGTGAGACACATATTCATGTAAAAGATTAAATGACAGTGACTTTGGTGGAGAGAATTTCAAAGAATTGCTGAGGGAGGAGAAATTTCTGAGTGGTGATATATGGCTAGGTGATGACAGTGGGTTGGAAAACTTGACTAGACAGCATGACTTCATAGAGTTGCTTGTTTTGATTACATGTTAGTCAAGTTCGCTAAGTAACTACTTTTGCAATTGCATCTTGCTCGGCTCTTAATGCTTTTTGTTGGCCTGCAGACCATATATAAAATCAACTTTGGTCAAATATACTTGAGTAAGCCGATGATGACCGAGTCAGATGGAGAAACGGCAACTTTATTTCCCAAAGCTGCAAGGTTGAGAAATCTGACGTACTCAGCTCCCTTGTATGTTGATGTTTCTATGAGAGTTATCAAGAAGGGACATGATGGTGAAGAACTCACTGAACCTCAGGACTTGCAAAAAGTTTTTATTGGAAAGGTCTGTTATTTGAGTACTAGTATGGTGATATTATAAATCGTGAAGCAGCCCATGTTAACTGTTTTGATGTCATTGATATTAGGTCCCTATAATGCTTCGATCAAGCTATTGCACATTATACCAGAATTCAGAGAAGGATTTGACTGAACTTGGAGAGTGTCCTTATGACCAAGGTGGTTATTTTATCATTAATGGAAGTGAAAAGGTTTTAATAGCTCAGGAGAAGATGAGCACCAACCATGTGTATGTGTTCAAGAAGAGGCAGCCCAATAAGTACGCCTATGTCGGGGAAGTTCGGTCAATGGCTGAATCTCAAAATAGGCCACCCAGCACAATGTTTGTCCGCATGCTTTCTCGCACAAGTGCCAAAGGGGTAATGCAATTTCTCTGTTCCTTCTCTGTGTGCACTTCCGTTTTTCTGGGTGTTGATCGTTCTGATTGGGGTTTGGGGTCTGCAACGACAAGGTTGGTGGGTTTGGAAGGGTGCAATGGTTTTTTTTTTTACTTCTAACTGCTTGAATACATGGCTGTTGTAATTGGAAAACTGCAGGGATCTTCAGGGCAGTATATCCGGGCGACTCTTCCGTATATTCGGACAGAGATCCCTATAATAATCGTGTTTCGAGCTCTGGGTTTTGTTGCTGATAAGGACATACTGGAGCATATATGTTATGACTTCTCTGATACTAAAATGATGGAGTTGCTTCGTCCTTCTCTCGAAGAAGCATTTGTAATACAAAATCAACAGGTATTTTTGTTTCTGTCACCTCTTCTTCTGGGATAAAAGGCAATCACACGGAGAGGTTGAATCTTTCTAGGTCGCATTCGATCTCCCGGGCTGATGCATAAATATTCTTTTTCAGACTGGGGCTGCTAAGGGAGTTTGTTGCCTTGAGCATGACTCTTTATTGTTAACTAGGATATGAGGAAATGGACTTCTGTTTCTAAGTTATAAGTGGAAAGACATGAGCTATTTGCTTGATAATAGATTTACGATTTTTTCTGTTTACAGTCTGCGACTTTTATCTATACAAGAGTTTATGATGTTTTATCAGTTTATATTTTCTAGTCAACGGTTTTGTAATTAGAATGATGCAACTATATTTCTTGATGTCAGAGTATGTGATATCTTTACATCTTTTCCTTGCATATGAACCACATTTTTCTTGTGTCTACCAAGAAATAAGTTGAGTCTTCTAGTTCCAGCACAAGTTTTCCAGCCTTCTTGACATGATCTAGCCTTCTTTTAACTGTAGGTTGCTCTAGACTACATTGGTAAGCGAGGAGCGACAGTTGGTGTGACTCGAGAAAAACGTATAAAGTATGTGGCAACCACTGTAACATTTGCTTCAGGCAACTTTTGACAGTATTGTGGTGACTTATGTCCTTCTTTGCACAGGTATGCCAAAGAAATCCTTCAGAAAGAAATGCTTCCACATGTTGGTGTTGAAGAGTATTGCGAGACAAAAAAAGCTTATTACTTTGGGTAGGTTCATTTCTCCTCAAAATGTAATTTTTCATGGACACACAGCAAGTGCTTAGTCAGTCTGTGCTGCTTGCACCAGATACATCATCCATCGGCTTCTTTTATGTGCTCTTGGTCGAAGGGCAGAAGATGACCGTGATCACTATGGCAACAAGAGGCTAGATCTTGCTGGACCTTTACTTGGCGGCTTGTTCAGAATGGTCTGTCCTATGGAAGTGTCTGTTGTGGAGTTCCTTTGCTGGTCCATTATTTTTTCTGTGTTCTAAGATTATTTTCCTTTTGGTATATGCAGCTTTTTAGAAAATTAACAAGGGATGTTAGGGGATATGTGCAGAAGGTTAATTACTATATCCTCTTCTACTGAGCCACATGTTGGCCATACCGCTTCTGTGTCCTTATCAGTGTTCATGAATGACAGTGTGTTGACAATGGAAAGGATGTCAACCTCCAATTCGCAATAAAAGCAAAAACCATAACTAGTGGTCTTAAGTACTCGCTTGCCACGGGGAACTGGGGACAAGCCAATGCTGCTGGAACAAGAGCTGGAGTGTCACAGGTTTATTGCATTTTCTTTTTCCAGAAGCTGCCTTTTAAGTTTGTTATGCTAATGTACCCAATGCTTTTGAATTTCGATTATGAGGATTTTTTCCTCAGTGCTGTTGATGGGAAACTTCTATTGATATTCAGGTGCTGAATCGGTTAACATATGCTTCGACGTTGTCGCATTTGAGAAGACTAAATTCACCAATAGGGCGTGAAGGTAAAGTTAGTTACTCTGGGAGCTCCAGTTGTGTGGATTGTTTTTACTGTGGAGAATGTTTTATCAACAGTTATCAAGGCATGTGCTTGTTTTTCTCATATTTTTTTCCCATGAGTAATGCTTTTCTCTACAGGTAAATTGGCAAAGCCACGACAGCTGCACAATTCGCAATGGGGAATGATGTGTCCAGCTGAGACTCCTGAGGGACAAGTGAGTATTTTGCCTATTAGCAAATATCTATGTTGGTTTGTGAAGATAATCTCTTAATTTATGGCGCCGTTAAATTCAATTGATATGTTAATCAGGCTTGCGGACTGGTGAAGAATCTTGCTTTGATGGTCTATATTACAGTCGGGTCAGCGGCATATCCCATATTGGAATTTTTGGAAGAATGGGGCACGGAGAATTTTGAGGTTGTCAAAGTGTTTTTGCTAATTGATCTAGTTCTGTGTTTTCTTAAGGATTTTTAACAAAATTTATTGTTTATTCATGGTAGGAAATTTCTCCTGTGGTTATTCCTCAAGCGACGAAAATTTTTGTCAATGGTTGCTGGGTTGGCATCCATCGTGACCCTGATATGTTGGTGAAAACGTTACGACGGTTGAGGAGAAGGGTGCGTGTGTAAGATCTTTTATGTTTAGTACTTAAGAGTACTTCTTGTCAGGCTTTTTCAGGATCAGCAGCATGTTTTCCAATGTTCTTGTTATGATAAGGATATCTAGATACTAGTTGTTGAAGAGATTGAGAGTTATCTCCTGGTGCTGATGGGCTCTCACATTGTGCAGGTTGATGTCAATACCGAAGTTGGGGTCGTCAGAGATATCAGATTGAAGGAACTGAGGATATACACTGATTATGGACGGTGTAGTCGTCCACTGTTTATAGTTGAAAAACAGAGACTTCTAATAAAGAAGAAGGATATACATGCATTACAACTGAGAGTATGCCTTCGAATGTAAACCTGTTATTTGCCTGAAACACTGCTGGTGCTTCTTTTGAGTCTTTATCTGCTTTCCAGGAAGGGGGCCCGGACGATATGGGGTGGCATGACTTAGTGGCTAAGGGATTCATAGAGTATATCGACACTGAGGAAGAAGAAACTACTATGATTTCCATGACCATTAATGTGAGTGGATAGATTTCTCAGAATAAGCATGTTTTGGAGCATCTCAGTGACACCCAATTTAAATTGACCGACATCTGTTTCAGGACCTTGTGCAAGCACGGCTTAACCCTGAGGAGGCATATTCAGAAACTTACACCCACTGTGAAATCCATCCATCATTGATCCTAGGTGTTTGTGCTTCAATCATACCATTCCCTGACCATAACCAGGTAGGCCAGTCATGCCAATGAACTTCATTCATTAAAGTTGATCATAGGACTTCAACTTAAATGGGGTTTTTCTTTTGGTGGGCTAGTCTCCACGTAATACATATCAATCAGCAATGGGAAAGCAAGCCATGGGAATTTACGTCACCAACTACCAATTTCGGATGGTGGGTTTTCACTCCAGATTTTTATGATTTTTTTGTTTCCTTAATATAATCAATTCTTGCTTAAAACATGTTATCTTTCCAGGATACATTGGCATATGTGCTATACTACCCTCAAAAGCCTCTTGTTACTACACGAGCTATGGAGCACCTTCACTTCAGGCAGCTCCCTGCTGGCATTGTAAGCATTTAGTTTTGGGAGTGGGTTGCGTCTTTTGCCTATGTGATGATCTTATTATGCTTTGTCACACCTTTTGTACCTTGTTTTGGTTAGAATGCCATTGTCGCCATTGCTTGCTATTCTGGGTACAATCAAGAAGATTCCGTCATTATGAACCAGTCATCAATAGATCGTGGATTTTTCCGATCTCTGTTTTTCCGATCATACAGGTAAAGATGCTACTGGCTTGGTGATAAACCTGTTGATATTTTAAATTATTTCCAATTTAGTTTTAATATTGCGTTAAAACTATTCTCTTAGGGATGAGGAGAAAAAGATGGGGACTCTGGTCAAAGAGGATTTCGGTCGTCCTGACAGAGCCAATACAATGGTGAGAACCATCTGAATGCTCTTCATCCTTTCCTATTGCGAAAGTAGTGAAATCTAACTTCATCTTTGTTGCACAGGGCATGAGGCATGGTTCCTATGATAAATTGGACGATGATGGCCTTGCCCCTCCTGTGAGTACTTGCACGTCCACTGGATAACCTGTTTTTGGTTTAAAGATAGGTTTCACTTAATTCAGTTTTCTGTGATAGGGAACAAGGGTTTCAGGTGAAGATGTCATTATTGGAAAAACAACTCCAATCGCACAAGATGACGCTCAGGGACAAGCCTCCCGTTATTCGAGGCGCGATCACAGCATAAGTTTACGGCACAGTGAGACCGGGATAGTTGATCAGGTTAGGCCTGCGTTGACTTCACTGATACAGGCTTAGCATACTGTTTCTTTCGGTTCTAAATTAATGATTGCTTACCTGTTGGTTTACTATTTCAATAGAGATTCTTGCAGTAATCAAACCTTCTATTTTGATTCGATCTCCCTTTATACTTTGGCGAATGCAGGTTCTGCTGACGACAAATGCTGATGGCTTGAGATTTGTCAAAGTAAGAGTGAGATCTGTTCGAATACCTCAAATTGGGGATAAGTTTAGCAGTAGGCATGGGCAAAAAGGAACAGTGGGCATGACATACACGCAAGAAGACATGCCTTGGACTGTGGAAGGCATTACACCTGATATAATCGTGAACCCACATGCTATTCCCTCTCGCATGACAATTGGGCAGCTTATTGAGTGTATCATGGGCAAGGTTGCTGCTCACATGGGAAAGGAAGGAGATGCTACTCCATTCACAGATGTGACTGTGAGTTCTGATGTTTCCTTAATCTTTTTGTTTTGGCCTAGATTTGTTAAATGCTCATTAGAACCTTGGGAGTTAGGTGATGCAGTTTAGATATGACCTTTTTAAGAACCGCATAGACTAAATAGGTAGGGAATAAGGAGGTGGAGGCATATCATATATATTTTCTATTTGGCAGAGATAGGGCTACTTTTCTCAAGCTGCATTGACAAATGTGCTTTGTATAAGAACAATGGCTCCCCAACCTGATCTGAAGAGACTTTCACTTGTATTTTTAAATGATGTGATTGCGGGTGTTAATTTGTTGTTTAATGGGGTGTCAGGTTGGAAGATAAGCTTTAACTTTTGCTTTCAAGCTACATTTTTCATGTTGGAAGTTGTTCAGAACTGCGTAATTATACATGCCTTTGTTTTTAGTTGTGACAGCAAGACCTGATGTCTAATCCCTATTTTCTGATACTTAGGTGGATAACATCAGCAAAGCTCTTCATAAATGTGGGTATCAGATGCGAGGATTCGAGACAATGTATAATGGTCACACTGGCCGGCGGCTCACTGCTATGATTTTCCTGGGTCCAACATATTATCAGAGACTCAAGCACATGGTGGATGATAAGATCCATTCCCGTGGTCGGGGTCCTGTGCAAATTCTCACAAGGCAGCCTGCCGAGGGACGATCTCGAGATGGTGGTCTCCGATTTGGAGAGATGGAAAGAGATTGCATGATTGCTCATGGAGCCGCTCATTTTCTCAAGGAGAGGTTGTTTGACCAAAGCGATGCATACAGAGTCCATGTGTGTGAACGCTGTGGATTGATTGCCATTGCAAACCTGAAGAAGAATTCTTTTGAGTGCAGAGGTTGCAAAAACAAAACCGACATTGTTCAGGTGTGTATTGCTTTCATCCAGTGCTTTCATTCTTGGTGCTTACTTCTCACCTCTGATTAAGTTAAGGTAGAGTCAAAAGTGTCGTTCAGTCTTTAGATTTAAGCTCTGGGTTTGTTATTTTCTCTATGGACTCCGCATGCTTCTGTAGTTGGATAGGCCGAGGCTGTCTAACTTGTCCTAGGCGATAATCCTATTTGTCATGATAACGCAAATGATGTTCTCTCATGACCTTGTGCAGGTTCACATTCCTTATGCTTGTAAATTGCTCTTCCAAGAGCTTATGGCCATGGCCATAGCACCGAGAATGCTCACCAAGGATATCAAACCAGCAAAGGACCAGAAGAAAAAGGGTGCTTGAACTCGGGTAGTCGAGATTCCATTTGGTTCGATTGGTCGAGCGCTGCTGTTTCGTATGGCCTTGTACTTTATAAGTGTCAACCATCTAATTATCTGTAATGAGGGACTCGGTTCTTCTTGGTAAAGGACATGTCCCTGCGATGTAAGGCATCAGTGTTCAGCTTAAAGTAAATTCTTGTTTGTTTGTCCAAAGGACTGAAATTTTACCTAGCAAAGAAATTGTATGTTTAGTTAAATCAATCTGCCGAGTGAAGGCAAGATATCCCTTGTATTCGAGCCTCGATAATTCTCGGTGCAAAAACCAATTTTAGTTTTAATGGCCGGCTGTATGTAGAATGTCTTCCGGCTTAACCGGGGAACTAGGATGATACCGGTTCAATAGGAAGTTGAGCCCTTGAGTCCTTTGTCCATGTACCTTTCTCTTACATTTTTACTCGATCCCCCGGTGTAATTGCAAATCAAGACCTGTCATCACCACCTGACTTTAACAGAGTTTCAGTCCCGTCCGCACCAGTTGGCACGATCGTTTTTTCATGACTAAGGACCTTCCTCGCATGGTGTACTGTAGCTTTAGGATTGCAGCCGATTGAAATCGCATTTCAATATGGTCCGAAGTTGGCAGGACTGGCGTAGTTTTGAGTAGGAGAAGACGAGGTGGTGAAACAAGATATGTAAACCCGTGTGGAGATCTCTACATTGAATAGGAACTGATAAGGAAATTAAAATGTTTAAAGCAAAAATAACCAAGACAATAGATCGGTCGACTCAATAGATAGCGATCGGCACTTTGGTATTTCGGAAATCCCAGGAGGCGAGGAATCTTTATTAATCCTTGAATCCCGACCGACCGTCGGAGAAATTGAATTTAATTCTGGCGCCGGAAAACCTGACTCCGGTTCACCTAAGTGAACCGGATGCCATCGCGAGCGAAACTGGTCGTCGGGTTCGGCTGGCGTCCGCCGACCGTCGTCACTGTTGCAGGTATTTCAATCTCGCTACTGTCTGGGAGTGTAGAGAGAGAGAGAGAGAGAGAGAGAGCATGGAAGGCCGAGAAGAGCTCAGGGAAGAACGAATGGCGGAAGACGAGGTGGAGGAGGAAGAAGAAGAAGGGCCGCCTCCTGGATGGGAGTCCGGGCCCCCTCCGCCGTTGCCGACGTCGCCTCGCTCCGCGAGAATCGAGACCAGCGTCGCCATGGAAGTAGTAGGAGAAGAGCAGAAGGAACAACTGAATGGAGCCGAAGAGAGAGAACAGGAAGAAGAAGAAGAAGAAAGTCCGCCTCCTGGTTGGGAAGCCGCTGCGTGTCCCTCGATCGGACAGCAAAGCGAGGGGACGGAAAGCGAAGCAGTCGCGCTTGTAGGAGAAGAGAGGGCGACGGGAGAGAGAATGGAGGAGGAGGAGGAACAGGACGGTCCGCCTCCTGGTTGGGAAGCCGGCGCTCGTCCCTCGCTCGAACCGGGGAGCGAGGGGATGGAAAGCGAAGCAGTCATGGAAGAGGAAGCGAAGGAGGAAGTGGACGGTCTGCCTTCTGGCTGGGGAATCGATCCTCATCGTCCGATCGAGCCGCCGAGTGAGAGAATGGTGAGGAGCGAGGGAATCGGGGAAGCGGAGGAGGACGGCCCGCCTCCTGGCTGGGGAATCGATCCTCATCCCTCGGTCGAGCCGCAAAGCGAGAGAATCGAGAGCGAAGAATCCGCACGAGAAAATGCGATGGGAGAGAGAGCGAAGAAGGAACGAGGAGTGGAGGACGGTCCGCCACCTGGTTGGGGAATCAGTCCACATCCTACGATCGAGCCGCAAAGCGAGATGATTGAGAGCGAAGGAGCCGCGGAAGAAAATGGTATCGGAGAGAGAGCGGAGGGAGATGAAATGGAGGAGGACGGCCCACCTCCTGGTTGGGGAAACGCTCCTCATCGCTCGATCGAACCGGGGAGCGAGGGAATCGAGAGCGAAGGAGTTGTGGAAGAAGAGAGAGTGAAGGACGACGGCGCACCTCCTGGTTGGGAACCTGCCCCACTGCCGCCCGCCTCTAAGTTGCCGCAGCCGCCGCCGTCCACGTTAATGCCGTCGGCCCCGCAGCCTGGTCGGCGTACCTCAGGTCAGTGCGACCAACCATATCGCAAGTTCATTTTTTGATGAGTGGTAGTTGCTTTAGCAGGTGGTCTGTAGCGTCATTCTCTTTTGATTCTCTGAAGTTCGTCGTTGTTGCTTGGACGGTTGACATGATCTAATGGTCAGTCCTTTACTATGAGTAAGCTTTCAGGTGGAGATGAATCCGGAGATCCTTCGTTTCATTGGTACTGTCCCTTCGATAGTTGCGGCACCTGTTTTGTTCTGATGAATAGGTTTCTTGCGGAGATCATAGCTCTAGTCTTGGCGGGCTACCTGCAAGATGAACGACCGATTGGTGGTTTTTGAGGGCATTCTTGTTTATTCACACATTCAAGAGCTTATAGAGGC
The DNA here is from genome assembly GCA_017140595.1 of Eucalyptus curtisii. Classification (NCBI taxonomy): domain Eukaryota; kingdom Viridiplantae; phylum Streptophyta; class Magnoliopsida; order Myrtales; family Myrtaceae; genus Eucalyptus; species Eucalyptus curtisii. The sequence goes on from CM029498.1 coordinate 31,270,417, forward strand.
TTTGTGTTTGCTTCTTCTTTTACCGTTTCATCTATAAATTTTTTTTATCATTCGTCGTATTATCTGGGCACAATTTGCTGTGGTAGATATGGAAGTGCTGGCCCTAATGAGTAAAATTTGTGTAGTGATGGTTCTTCATGCTCTGAACGCTCATCTTTGTAATAAAAAATCGGGAAACAGCCATCTTTTGCATTGTACTTTTAACATTTCTTTGGTAAGAACTGGTTTAAGCAAAGAGAAAAATGCATTTAATTCAAGCCAACCATGGTTCATGAGGGGTTGCGTGTGGATTGTTAGCTTGTACTTCTTTACCATACCATTGTACTCTTCTATAAGGTCGTTGTTTGGTAGACTTAGGATTAGGCAAGTCAAACTCTTAGACCTCTTTTAAAGTCTAGTCATGTTTTGGAGGCTCATATCTGCTAGTTTTTCATGCAATCACGACAACATCTTGATGCTTGATGTCTTATTGAGACAATGATGCTGCAGAAATGGCTCAAATGGTTTGTGGTTCCTGCCAAAGATTGATTTCATATCAGCCAGGAGCCAAATATGTGCAATGTTTATGCTGCAAGACAATTAACTTTGTGTTGGAAGGTTTATCTCTGAATCTTTACTGGTATTACTTTTATCATCATCTTCCTTTTCCCCTTTCAAGAACTATACAAATTAACAGGACTTCAAAGTCATATGGTTTGTGTATTGATTGATAGATCAGCAAGTGCATTGATTGCTGCTGCAAACAGCAACTCTAATCTGCAATAGTAAGATGGTAGATGTGGACCCACACCTAGTTACTCCCTATTCTTCTGCTTCACAGAGCTAAAAGAACTCGTTAATATGTGACTATGTTCTGAGCTGCACAGTCGCATTATCCTCTAGAAGATTCCATGACTGGTTCAAGTTTAAGTTTGACTTTTTATTGCAGTAAAAATATGTTGTCATACCATCAGCCCCATATGTTTCATGACACTGCAGTTTCTTCTCAGAATATGCAAATGGCTTGTTGGTTTATGCAGAATTCTTGTCTTACATGTGGGACATAAGATTGTTTCGTGCTTAATCTTGTGGTCTTGGATTTTAACCTTTTGCCTTTTTTCTTTTCGAATGGGGATGGGATTGGTGAGATGGGGTTGTGGGTGGAAGTGGGAGTCAAAGATAGCTATGCGGCATGGTAGATGTAGGTTGAGGAACAAGACTGTTTTATAGGAGCGAAATTTTTTTGGACTTGCTTTATGTATGTATTTGTTCTGGACATATCATTGTGATAAAAATTGATGCAATTACGACTGTCCTTCTTCCGTGATGCTTGGATGCAAAAGTTTTTAGAATAGGAAATGCTCTCTATGGCAACCATTAGAGAAATTATTATAGTCTGATCCAGCTCAAATTTCTTTGACTTGCTTTATGTATGCATGATGTGTTCGTGCTGGACATATCGTTGCGATAACAGTTGATGCAATTACAACTGTACTTCCTCGATGCTTGGATGCAAAAGTTTTTAGAATAGGAAATACTTTCTATAGCAACCATTAGAGAAATTATTATAGTCAGATCCAGCTCGAGTCTGATCCTGGAAAAAAAGAGAGAAGAGTAAGCCTTTCAAGAAGAGACCTATATCTGCCTGTAACATGTCACTTTGTTAAGCAATTTGTCAAAATTCACATGAATTTCCAAATGGATGCCCCTATGGTGCCTTGGGAAATTAAAGTGGAAGAGTTCAACAGTAAGTAGTCATTGGAGGTCAAGTGACTTGAGTCTGTCGGAGAAGTAAATAGGTGCCTGGGTGATATACCATACTGTAAGTTTTGAGAAACTGGTTGTTAGCATGTCTTGAGTTTACAGGTTAGTTTTCCCCCAATGTCATATTAGCTCAAAGATCTCTTTTGCATTAGTTTCAGGCTGAAAATGGTTATATCCTTTGTCCATTAAAGTTTTGCCTCCAACGCTGCAGCTTTTGCCACAGGAGTATGAAATCTTATCGCACAATAATATCACGGAGGGATACAACTGATGAGCAATTCCTCTTTTATTTTGCATTCAGACTAATTATGTCATATTTCTGTTGCAAGAAGAGCATTATTGAAGAAGAGACTAAAACAATTCAGTGTTGAAGCTGAAGTTGTTCAGTCTAAAAAAAATTATGGTGTCCCTACCACTGGATAGTTGAGTCTAGTCTGGCTGGAAACTTCTTTCTGTTTTTCAGCAATGTATGTCTTTGTCTTACTGAAAAACGAAATACTTTCTTTGTTCTTGTTTCTATCAGAGCATCAGCTTGGACAAGTTAAGTGTGGTACATGTGCGATGTTGCTTATGTACCCGTATGGCGCTCCAGCAGTCAAGTGTTCAGCCTGCCGTTCTGTGACAGAAATTGGGGTATGCAAACTGTTTGCTTGAATAACTTTTGCGTGACCATACTTGGTAGATATATCTTTTAACTTCCTTCATCCATGGAGTGGGTTCCCATGGCAAACATCAGTGGCAGTAGAAATTTTTGGGTCCCATGATCCTTAGGGTCCCTTTAGGACATATATAACCATTTTTGTGACTGGAAATATTTCACGTTGATGGACTTCTACTTTTTGTGGACATGAGGAACCAAATTACAATTGTATGTATCTTTTTTAACTGTCGGCCAATGCTCGTTGGACACCCAAGTTGAATTAGATACTTGTATGATTTAGCTGTGATTTTGAAGATTTTTTGAGTGGCGGGGTGTTATTCCCGTTTCTGGTCCCTCTTGGCTGGTCTTAAATTGATGACTAAGTCTGTATTATTTTCTTAATTTTCCTTCCGCTTGAAACTATTTAACATGTTGAGGCAACAAAGTTACTTTATCTCCATTGGCATGGTCTCATTGACACGAGCTGGCACTTGGGTGACCGATTGGATATATTCATGGTTGTTTACAAGCATCAGTCCTTTCCATGTACATCAAGCTTCAACTTGATTTGTTTATGGTAATGCCTAAACTGTGTATTAATCTGTATCACTAGGAGCACAACAAAAGGCCCCCATGGGCGGTACAGCAGGGGAGACTTCCCCCTCCCGGTACAGTTCCTTGATGGGCGCACGCAAATCTGTAGTTCTGCAGGTAGTATCATTTTCTGAATGCTTTTTCCGGTCTAAGTGCATGTTTGTTATATCATCCACATAATTGAGATATGCTTGCTGAATCCCAGATTTATACTTCCCCAGTTGGAACTTTGTTATGCCTTATATTTATGTGCTGCCCTGCATCCTAGTAGGCTTCTATTCTCGTACGGAACTGCTTTAAAAATCTGTGTATGCTTCTTGTGCAGATGTTAACATCAACGGGGAATGAAGGCAAATTCTTTGCATCTGCACAAGCTACGCTCATGCATTTTGGACTCATTTCTTCGGGTGCCTGCATTTTGCTCCCTCAAATTGTATGCAGTATGAAAACTCAAAAAGGTCCCCGCAGCCAGATTTGCAGTTTCAGAGGATCTCAGCCAGAGATAAGTTAGGACCTAACACCTGCATCAAAACGATCATCAAAATATTTCACTAAAACTGCTGGCGTGCAAGATGTTTTTGCCTGCCTGGGTCTGTTCCTAGAAGCGAATCAAGGATTGCTAATTAGAACGCAATTAGTATCATGAGTTCTTGTCCCTTATGTACATGCCTATGGATTAGTTCTTGAAGCCTGAAAAATTTATGTCCTGTATGACTGCTTCTCAAACTTTTGCCCTCAGAATAATTCCCGCACCTGAGTAGTCGCTTGAAGACTTTAGTCCCTCTTTAACATTTTTATAGGTCAGCGGCGGCAAACTGCAATGTGGCCATGGTGTTGTTTACGGAAGTGCTGCTGCTTTCAAATAATATTCCTGACACGCAGTAACGTGTTTCCACCTCACGTTAGAATCGTGAATGGGCTACATTAGTGACTCTGTAATTGGGTGTTTGGCGAGCTCACTGGAACCGGGGTCGTCCATCTTCGGTTTGCTGGTCGGTAAGATCTTTGTGATTGACAAGCCAGCCGGGTTGGTTTGCCAAGTTCCAAATTAAGATTCCATTGGATTTATGAAAAATAACTTCTAGAAAAATGTTTTTCGGATTTTTGGACGTACATTTCATGGAAAATGAATCAGTCAAGGTCCACGAAAGGAAAAAAGTCTTCTAAGATAGAAGAAAATATTTCACACTTTTAAGTACCTTTTACTTTTATTTTTTAATTTTTAAAAAAAATCTATTTTTAATTACTTTTATTCTTTTATATTCTTTTTACTATTTTTCATTTTCTTTCTTTTTTCTTTTTCTTCTTCATTGGCTGATCGCTAGCCCCCAAAAAAGAAAAGAAAAAGGAAAAAAAGAAAAGAATAAAAAAAAATTGATTTTAAAAATATAATAATAAAAAAATTATTGAAATTGGTCCATGGAGGAAAAAGATTTTTCTTACCGAACAACGAAAAATATTTTTTAGCTCATTTTCGTGTTTTGTTAAATATCGGAAAATATGATTATTTTCTCGAAAAAATGCTTCTTAGAATATGTTTTTTTAGAAATATTATATTTTTTTTGTGAAACGAACAGAGTTTAAATGAAATGCAAGTGTATAGTTGATTGCAATATTGCTAATGAGGAAGAACAATGAAAAAGACTAAAAGGGGGCAAAATGAAGAGACATAATTTTCGTACGATGTTCTCTTTGATGCCAAAACTTTCTATTGGATCGTTTAAATGCCGAATTAGAGAAAGAAAAAAAAATGATTATTTAGGTGCTTTTGATGATGAATTTTGACGACTCGTCCCATGTAACAAAATTTTAACGTCCATGTAGCTTTCTTATAAAAAAGAAAGTCCAATGTGGATGATGACTTGCCCTTTGAACTCATTCTCTCTCAGTTCTATCTTCTCCTCTCATCCCGGAACATGAATCACTTGGCTTGAAACTTAAGCTCTCAAGAAGTCAGGATTCATCTTCAATGACGACCCCACCTTCCATAGCAAGCGCAATCTATTCCCCTTTCCCCAACCCCTCGCTTGACATCACCACCTTCATCTCCTTCTGTTCCCACTGCGGCTCGACCACCTGCTTTAATGCCTCCTCCGATCTCCATGTTCCCTTCCGCGAGCTCCTCCGTTGAACCTTCATTACGTCTCTTTGTTATTATCAGTCCTCAAAATCCCACCATAAAAATTGCAATTCCAGCGAAACAAAATCACACAAATGAAGTAGCAAACTCTATTGTAAGTTTCGGTCATTAATTTTGCCCCAAATCCACGGTTGTAAGGGTATGGTTTGAGAAAGAAGCTGAATTTTTCCCCAAATCATCTATTGTGACGTTAGGGTTTGAAGAAAGGTTGAATAGACCTATCTTTTAGTCCACAAAACCAGTCGAGATTATTTGGGGCAATCATGGGTTAAATGGTATTGTTTAGGACTATCATTACTTGTTAGGTATACCTGCCACACCTGATTTCCAGGATCTCACATCTGAGCTGCCATTTTCCTTTTTTAAAGTGACACTTTGATTTTTTTTTTTTTTTGACGAGAAGTGACACTTTGATTCGATGAAAAGTTTTTGCACCAAATTGAGTGTGTACAGAAGTGATAATAATTTTAGTGTCATTATAAGAAATAGCATGTTAGGAAGAAGTTGCAAAAAAAATATTAAAAATAGGTCAAACAATGGTAGGACTCAGGTCTCTGTCCAAACCATAAACATGAAATGGCGAAAATAAAACCCAAGCACAAAGCGTAAGCCGCCAAATAAACTGAAATATATTTGGGAACCACCATCTCAAAGCCTCTTGAGCTCTAAAAGCCCTTGGGCAAATATAGAGAAGCAGCACGCAAAAATTTTGCAAAAGAAATCCACAGAATAAGTGACTAGGGTCTTCAAGTCTTAAATTCATTTCAAATCCAATGCAAAATTCCCAATATCACCACCTTAGATACAATCAGGCAAAGACAACCTTAAAAAGGATTTGTTTCTCTCCCCTAGCATGCGGAGATGAATTGTCTTCCCGGTCAAAGGTGTAATGCGCCACAAAATGAGGAGAAATTCAAATCCTTCTGAATCTATTAGAAGATCCATGGCTCCAAATTCTCGATCGATAACTTTAGATGGAGGCTTAATTCATGTTTGAAACCATGTTACGTTAGCTCCTTGGCCAATGATTTGATTTTTAGAAATGTAATTTAATTAGCACCACAAAATGAGGAGAGAATTCAAATTCATCTAAATCGATTGGAAGATCCATGGCTCCTAATTCTTGAAAGATTATTATAGATGAAGGCTTTATTCAAGTTTGAAATCAAGTTAATTTAGCTGCTCAGCCAATGATTTGATTTTTAGAGATGTAATTTAATTAATTTTTCGTAGATAGACTAATCGAGTTGGTTGGATTTATAAGTGCAGGGTTCTAGAATGATCTAGTTGAAATGTATTGCCTATAGAAAAAAACTTATAGAATAGCATTGTAGAGTTCTCTGTGCAGAAATATATATAATTCTGATTGTAAAATGTTCATTCTTTACGGACAAAACTATGTTAGCTCCAGTGTTTAACTTTCCAAGATGTAATTTATTGATCTTTATGTGACTGCAAAAATTGAGTTAGTCAGATTTAAAACCGCAACCCTCTATGAGATGACTTGGTTGAAAAGCTAAAAAACATTATCTTAATTCATGGATAAAACCTCACATTTGTTGATTTCCTGAATCTCATAATGTTTCTCTTATGGATGATCATGCTTCTTCGGCCATACCATTTAACGATCAAGTTCACTGGATTTGCACATCGCCCTCCAAGGGAAGTTATTTGACAGATCTAGTTTCTCGTACAAGACCAAATTTAGGACCAATGAATAAACTTCCCATAGGTGAAAGTTGAAAGTTGAGTAGCTCTTGAAAAGTTAGTTGATTTATTTAAAGTGACATCTTTTTGTTAGGATGTCGGATAATCTACTTCCCGAACTAAATCAAATTAGCTCCTTAGTCAATGATTTAATTTTAAGAAATGTAATTTAATGACCTTTCCACAAATGGAAAAAAAAAAAGCAGTTAGTTGGATTTAGGATCGTAGCCAAAGATGATCTGGCGAAATGCATGCTCATAAGAAATTTCAAGTACTCTTTACAACCTTCCCATAAGGATTGTGAGGTTTATAGTTGACTTGGTCTTTTGAAATTTTTCATATGATTCCTATTAGTTATATCTTATCATCATCGATTTGGTTAGTCATATGATCACAGGAATCAGAGTAATGAGCCACCGTGATCCGTCTTGTGATTGCATGAATCCGAGTATTCAACAAGCATCACACGTGATGTTTCTTATATTATGCGTAACACCATCAAGATATTCATTCCATATCATAACGCTTAAAATGATTAATTAGCTCCTCAGCCAATTATTTTTTACAGAAATGTAATTTTATAGACTTTCTTGATGCAAAAAATGAGCTGGAGTTAGAGCGGTCGTCCTCTAGGGATGGTATAGTTGAAAAACATACTTTCGATCTTTATATTTATTGATTTGTTAAACATGTAATGTTCAACTACTTGTTAGCATGATTATGCTTTCCGAATTGAATTATGTTATCTCCTCAGCCAATGGTTTGATTTTTGGATATACGATTTGATAAGCTTTTAGTAAGTGCAAAAATTGAGTAACTCTCTTCAGGGGATGATTCTCAACTTGTGGATATTGATAACTCTCTTTAGGAGATGATCAGTTGAGAAGTTTGTTGATATCTTTAAACTCATAATGTTCAATGACATCTTTTTCATTTGGACGTTAGGATGATTTTTCTTGCTGAACTAAGCGAAGTCAACTCCTCAGCTGATGATTTGATTTCTAGAAGTATAAGTTGATGAGGTCTCCGTAGACACAATAATTGAATCTTCTTCCAGACTCTGTCTTAGTAGTTCTTGTTTGAATTATTGCTATTTCTTTTTTTTTTTTTTTTTTGCACAAATTAGGGTCTCTTTGCCGAGGAGAGATCCGAGCCTTTAGAAGATGATCCAGTTGAAAAGGATGCTTACAGAAAGGTCAACCACTTGAACACTTGGTACAAGAAGATTACGCTAGAGAAAAGTTATTTATTTCTCTAATTAAGCACAGTGACGCTTACCGATTGCCCCATACTCCTCGCCATCCTTGAATTATATAAGGAAGTAATGATGATTTTCTTTCTTTTTCTTTATTACTACCAGATTTCCTCACACATTTTGAACATTCCCTTATCATAATTTAGCGTGATCTTTTAATATTTCTTGTGATATTGGTAAACGTCATTGATCACTGATATTCATTTTAGAACACCACCTAACGCCACCGCGAAGTCTCTCACCATCTCTCTCGCATGTGCTTGAGCTCGTATGTCGCAGCCATCAGAGCTCGAGCTCGCTGAAGCTATGAGCTCGACTTTGTGGGGCTCGTGTGACTCAACGAACTACGTGACAAAGCCTGCAGTGGCCATGCTGGCTCTATCACAAAGCTCTTGGCCTCCCATGTTGTGGCCACGGTGGACCTCGATATGGACAAGATTAGAGGCAAAGCCCGTGACGACGATGGGCTCGGCTGGGATGCAGCGACCGAGCAGTTGTGGGGTAGGAAAGAGATGATGGGGGAGAGAGAAAGGCGGGTTATTTTGTTCATTTTTGGGACGAGGGTAGTTTGGGAAAAAGATAGCAAGTTGGTAGAAGATGAGTGGAGGAGATGTCAGAGTTAAAGAATAATAATGCCAACGTAAAATTTGTGTATATTTCATTGTGTAACAACGAAGGTTACATTAGCCTATTTATAAGTTTCATGAAATATGACTGAATAAGATGGCATATCAATCAAGATATGCACAATTAAATAGAGATATTCACATATCTTGAGAGTCACAAAAAAATTATGATAATTATATTATATATCTCTAACATCCCTCTTAAATGTAAAGTGCATTGAAGATGTCAACTTGAGTATGAATACAAATCTAAACAGTGTCCAACAACTAAGATGTGGTGGATGAGACTGCGTCCGATGGCTGTTCATGGCAAAACTTTTAGATCTAGCTAGTCTAGAGCGACGAGTCTGATGGTGGTGTCGATTCTCAAAACAACATGTATAATGTCGAGAATCGGAAGGAAAATAGCAAGCAGCCGATGCGGCTAGCTTGCAAAACGGTAATTGAGTGACGTAATCTATATGACTGGCATCAGGGCATCAAGCGGCCTACATGGCTGGTTTGGAAAAATGGTTACTAAGCGATGCGGTCTATGAGGTTGGCATTGAAAGAAGAGCCACCTATGTGAAAGGCTTGATTGGGTGATGCAGCGATTGCGTTTGGCATGAAAATACGACCATCATGGAATGGATTTAACTAAGCAATTGCTTATATGAGAGGGCTTTGAAAACTATGCAACAAAAGTTCGTTGGTTATCAAACGAGATGAATAATATTGAAATCAATGTTGACGGGAGAATGTCAGGACTTATTTGGGGAAAAAAATAACAAGAAGCAAAATTAGCTTCGGTGTGCATTGGGTGCGAGTGCATCAAGTGCACTTTAGGATCGACTAGTGCTTTGATACCAAGTGAGATTTTATAGGAATACCATCAATTATTTTAAAAGCTTAAACTATTAGATGAAAGTATGGTTTATTAGTTAAATATTCCAACACTCTCTCTCAAGCTTAGTTCGATCTTTTTTGCCTAATACTAAATGTGGAAATATTTAATTGGGGAGACAAATGAGGTTCGAAAAAAATTCGAACTCGGGACTTTTTGTTTTAACACTATATGAGATTTTATGATATTGTTTGGATTTTTTTTTCCAACGCAAGGTGAATTAATACAAATCAACTTGAATTTGAATGAAGTTGTGTTCGTTGTTTAAATATTGTAATAATCAGGACGTGACTCGAAATCGAATGACGAAGGTGCTTACGTCGGTTCAGGTTGTTTTATTGCAATTATCTCATTTTATGAAATGTAATGGAGTATCTGTCCCTGCGCAACCCAAGGCCATTTTCTAGCAATTGATAGAAAGCAAATATAACGCGTGGCTATCTTAAAACTGTCATCTGGACCACCTGAAATGAAAAGCTAAACGATGGAAACTGTTAATATATGCACTTTCAACTTCCTAGAAGCCCCTTTCGAAGTGATCATAGAATTTGGGAAACTACATTATGAGAATTTCTAGGTCCCTCTGGAGCGATTGACTAACCAGCCAAGTTTTCATATTAAAAACCATAGACATGAACTCCAGATCAATTTAAATTGCCCGCAGAAACGGCCACTTTCCAAAATCCGCATAGAGAAGCTAATCCAAATTCAGGTACGTTCATCTTTAATATCTCTCACTATCCTTATATGGTATGCCTTCCCATGACAAGACACAACCAAATCTTTGTTACTAAGGAGAATGCACTCCACTTTATTTTAAAGTATTCCGCTCCACTTGCATATTGTTTAAAATTTCAAATTGTATTTTCGACCATGCACGGAATTGATGACATGTTCGAGACTTCACTTTGCTTTCTTGCGATCCTCATCCATGTTATTTCACATTCCTTAACACCGCTTGTTTTTCGAAATTAAGGTGCGTTTGTTTCACGGAAAATAGGTCATTTTTTAAAAATATTTTCCCAGAAGTCATTTTTCAAGAAAATGACAAAATTTTCTGGTGTTCAACTAAAATTTGAAAATGTTTTAGAAAATATTTTCCGGTGTTCGGTAAGGAAAATATTTTCCGCTTACCAAATTGGCGAGCGCGAGCGTCAAGCTCGAGGCTTTCCAGATTGACGAGTGCAAGCTTGAGATCGACGAGTTTGAGGTTCACCTAGTGACGGCTGATGACTAGCCAAGAAAAAAGAAGATGGAAAACAAAGAAAAGAAAAAAAAAAAAAAGAAAAGAAAAATGAAATTAAAAATAATTCGAATTAAAAAAGAAAAGAAAATTAAAAAATAATTCGAATTAAAAAAGAAAAGAAAATTAAAAAATAATTCGAATAAAAAAGAAAAAGAAAATTAATTTGAATAAAAAAAGAAAAGAAGAATAAGAAAGGGGAGGAGAAAGTGAGAATTTGTAGAGATGTGAGATAAGAGAGATCAAGTGAGGAAAAGTGGAAAACATTTTTCCCTAATTTAGAAGACTTTTTTTCCTTTCATGGAAAACATTTTCTCAAGGAATTCATTTTCCGCAAAACAAACGCTGGAAAATTCGAAAAACGTTTTCCCGAAAATTATTTTCCGCGAAAGGAACGGAGCTAGTATGAATTGATTATGTTACGACCAATTTTTCGGAGGGTAAACCACCTAGGGATTGGCTAATGGATTGTTAAGCCTAGACTTAACTCGGGCTCTCCCAAGCCCATACCAATTCGCAACTTAATGTTCAAGTTTTTAACATGCAAATGATTTTCAATTAGGAGTCTCCACTAATCTATTCTTGGTGGGTCGATTAGAAACCCAAGTAAAATAATGGGAGGATTATTTTACTTCTACGAACCAGAGACTTTGGGTACGGGGACTTGGTTACATTAGACTTCTCTAATGCCCTTTCGGTACCTTTCTTTTTATTTTGAAAAATGTTTTTGCAGGCAGCTTGGATTGATTTTAAATTTATTTCCCTAACATGTGAGGTGATCATGCGGGTGCGCAATCCACCAATTTAACACCCAGATAAACAATGGATAAAATGCAAAACTTACCTCGAAGCAACGAAAGCATCTGCAATGTTAAATTAGAATCCACATCAACAACCCTATATATGATTTCTAATTAACACACAATTTATTTTTTTGTTTTTGCTTGATTAATGAAAATCATGCAATATGCAATGCAAAATTAACTAAATGGCCTAATTCTAATGACATGTAATTTTTAATTAAGTGGGCCTAGCAAAAATACTAAATGGCATGCATCTCAATGGATCTAACCCTAATGACGTGCATATGACAATTCTTCTTTTCTTTTTCCTTAAAAGAATGCAATCTATCCTAGAGATTGAAACTAATTTATTCTAAGACATTTTTTGTATTTTTTTTTATGAAATTCGGAATTAGAAAAATGTGAAAATTATCTAGCTAGATTAAGATCCTATTCAATTTATATTAGGAATTAGGTTAAGATAAATCCTAATTTAAACTAAAATATTATCTTAACCCAAATAATCCTAAAATGCAATATATTTAAGAAAATGCCTAAACTTATAATAAATTAAGAAAAATATTATCTAAAATTAAACTAAGTGCAATTTAACCTTAATATGCAATAACGTGCAAAAGATGTCCTAATCCTATATGATATATACATGATGTTTTTTTTTTTTTTTTTTTTTTTTTTTAATTAATTTCGAAATTAAAATTTAACATGCAAGTCAAATAATAATAAGATAACATTCTATATGCCTTCTTTTTGTTTTCTTTTTCATGATTCAAAAATAAAATTCCTATTCTAAATGTGCATAATAATAAAAAAAACAAACCTAATCCTAATTCGAACATTTTTTTTTATTTTTTTCTTTTTATTTCGAAAATTCATGATAAATAGAATATTTTGCTTAAATATGCAAATAACCCTAAAACATGCAATATTATAACTCAGGCATTTCTCAAGATAAATAAAAACAATCAAGTTCATTCAAAATTACCCCAAAAAGGATATCACATATCATTCAAATCAAGGGATAATATTTCGCTAGTAAAATCGATAAATTGATCTTAAGCCTTAAAGATCAAAATATCAATTTTATTCCACTTGATTAATTATTTCATCTAAAGCCTTATAGATGAAATAAAAAACCCTGGCGCGGTTGCGAATCAGGTGATATATTGAGATTTTCAATTATGCATAGATAGAAATTCCAACCAAAGAAAACAACATATAAAGAAATAATAATAAACAAAAAATAAAGAAAAACCCTAAACTTGCCTAATAAAGTAAAGCAAAAATACCTAATTTAACTTTTTTTCTTTTTTATTAAAAAAAAAAAAGAAAAAAGGAAATCTTGACCGTTGGTTCAGGGCTCCGGCAAGAGAGATCGCCGGCGATGGACTCCGGCGAGGGGATCAACGGCAAGGGGCATCGCGGGGGAAGAGCAGCACGGGAGAGGGGTCGTGCAGCGAGGAGCTCCGACGGCGAAGCGGGGCGCGTCGGTGGCTAGCGAAGCGGCGAGAGGGGCGTCGCGAGTCTTCGGTAAGGGTTCCGGCGATGGGGTTCGGATCGGGATCGGCTACCGTCGGGGGCAGCGAGCGAGTCGTCGAGGCTCGCAAACGGAGGTAGCGAGGAGCTCCGGCGGCGGCAGATCTGGAGCGACGGCGTCAGGGCAACTCCGGTACGGCAGATCATGCGGCGAGGAGCTTGGCGGTAGCAGATCCGGGCGGCGGGCGATCCGGAGCGATGGCGTCGGGGTGATGCGGGGTCGGCTCGCGATCGGAGCGGCGGGATCTCGGCTGCGGTGGCGAGCGGGACGGCAACACGGCGGCGCGGGGAAGGGCGGCTCGGCGGCGGTGCGACCCTGGGTCGCCGATGGCTCGGCTACCGACGTGGGCGAGCGGGGACGGCACTGGTTTGGCAGATCGAGAGGAATCGGCGAGCGGCGGCTGCTTCTAGGTCAACCGCGGGCAAGGGCGACGGGGCTCCGGTGCTGCAGATCGGCGACGGGGCGGCGTCGGGACGACGACGGCGCGGGCAGACGGCGCCGATGCCGGTAGAGACACCCTCGGGGAAGATGAACAATCGTGGGGGTTTTCTCTTTTTTTTTTTTTTTTTTTTTTTCTCTTACCTCACTTTTTCACTTTTTGCTTTTTTTGTGCTTTTTTCACCCAACGGAAAGAACCCCCTTTAATTTACCGTACGTGACCCTTTTTATAAGCCAAAAAATTGTATCTTGGGGTATATTTTATTTCTAATTTTGCTTGAGCACGATACCCCTAAATATATCGTTGAAATATTTTTTCGTATATTCCATCAAGAAAATTCCCCTTTTGTGCAAAAGTGCATCTCCCAGTGTATATTACCTAAATATGTGAAAAATCTTAATAAAATATAACAAAAAAAATAAAATTTTCCTAAACTATATGCCATGTGATTATGATTTTTTTATTTTTTATTTAGCGAAAAAATAACCCCAAAAATTTAGGTGTCAACAGATTCCATCCAGAATCGCACATGAGATCGGTTTTCTTAAACTACACTTTGCTTATGTACAGGATTAATGAAACTCTTTTAACTCAGATGTGATATCTCTCGACCTAATAACTTCGTTTGAACTTTCAAACACTTTTTTCCCCATCTCAGTAAGAGAGCAGGATATAGAATTCCGGACTTCTCCGATGGAGGCCTTCCAAACCACGAAGAACAGTGCCCTCATAGTAGAAAGATCCGTCCCTCTCGCCGTCCTGCCAGAACAAGAAACTCCCGGGGGTTCCCTTCTCTTAAATAGCCTTGATGAAACGGCCAAAGCGATAATATTGATTGTTTATTCTTACGCCAGGGGTGACGCAAATGTGGTAGACGTGATTAAGCATGCTTTGGCCAGAGTTCTGGTCTGTTACTATCCGCTTGCAGGGAGATTAGCTAAAACCTCTCGAGGGAAGTTGGTTGTTGATTGCCAAAAGAAGTTAGGAGTCCCATTTGTGGAGGCAATAGCTAATCGTGATATCGAAAGTCTGGGTGATGCGAGAATTTTGAATTCTGATGTTCTAGGTAAAGCTTATCTACAAGGATCCTGCGGAAGATATACCTGAAGTTGTCCCCATTCTAACTGCACAGGTAAGGAACAATTTTTTTTTTTTTTTCCTGGTAATGCTTGAGAGTGCTTTTCTAATCTATTCATTTCATTTCAGATTTCTATGTAAAGATCATAAATACTCCTTTTTGCCTTTTTATTTCTTTTTCTCGATTAAACATGATTGTCAATTTGTTTTGGTAGATCTAATTCGCGTTTAACTAGTTGGGTCCCTGATTCGTTAACTTTGCTTAAGATTTAGAAGATGATAATTTTCTTTTGGTAAGAAGTTATTTACTTTTTTTTTTCATATGACAAGTAATTCACATGAAAAAAAAAAAAAACTCGATAGTGATTAGCAACTTCCTATATTGTTAATTAATATTTTCTACTTATAATAAAGCAGAAGTTTTAACTTATTTTTGCAAGAGGTAATTCTAACTTTTCATCTAGTATAATAATTATCTACATGCAGGTAACCAGTTTTTTCCCTATACAATTGATTGAGAACTTTATTTGTTTTTTTTTTTGGCAACGGTCAGTATATTTGTAATCATTTAGTTATTTCTCCAGTAAATTAGTATCTCCATGACAAACAATATTATGAAGCAGCCTCTTCATGGTCCAAAAAAATGGAAAATTGGCACTTTATCATTAGTATCTCTCTCAATGACATAATAAATTTTCAAATTCAATGCCGACTTATAACTATCCATTTAGATAGTAACTTGCCGATAAAAAAAAGAAAATAGAGATAGCTACCTTTCCAGGAGAGTAGCAATGCTAAAAATTACGCTTACTTTAATGCCAAAAGCTTTTTTTAAATCACTTAAGTGCTACTTTTTAATAAAAACGATCACTTAAGTGTCAACTCCGATTTGGGTTACTGGAAATTCTACGTGACCATATTTTATTAATATCTCAGTCCTATGTGGCCTGCTAGAGTGCCAAATTAGCATATAACCCCCAAACGACATTGTATCAACAAGTTAACAAGTGATTATTTGAGTGCCAAAATTTGTAAATATGGATTGTTTGAGTGCTAATTATTATTAAAAGTGATTACTTAGGGTGCGTTTGGTAACATTTCTGTTTAAAAATTGTTTCTGGGAACAGAAATAGAAAAAAGTATTTCGCTTCAGGGAACAATTTTTAAACAAAAAAACGTGTTTGGTAAACTGTTCCGAAATATAAAAAAAAATAGAAACACGTTTGGTAAATTTGTATAATTTTTTTTATTTCTTTTAATTTTTAAATATTTTTATTTTTTTTTCTATTTTCTTTCTTATTTTTCTTCTTTATTTTTCCTTTTTTTCTTTTTTCTTTTTTCTTTTTCCTTTTTTCTTTTTTCTTCTTTTGGCCGGTCGCCGGCCTCGGCCATGGCCGGCGACCGGCCGACGAGGGCCGGCGGCCTCGCCTAGCCACGGCGAGGCTCGCCGGCCCCGGCAAGGCCGAGCCTCGCCGAGGCCGGGCGAGGCTCGGCCTCGCCTTGGCCTGGGCAAGCTCGAGCTCGCCCAAATCCGGAGGCCGAGCCTCGCCGGGGCCGGCGACGCCCGGCGAGGTCGCCCGCCCTCGACGGCCGGTTGCCGGCCATGGCCGAGGCCGGCGATCGGCCAAAGAAAAAAGAAAGAAAAAAGAAGAAGAAAAGAAGAAGAAAAAAGAGAGAAGAAAATGGAAGAGAGAGAAAAAGTGTTCCTAAATTTTGTTCCAGAAACAAGAAACAACTTTTTTTTTGTTTCTTGTTTTCGTTCGGATGTGTTTCGGGAACAAAAAAATAATTTTGGAACAAAAACGCAAACAAACGCGTTTGCTGTTCCTTTTTTGTTCCAGGAACAAAAAAACAAAAATTTGTGTTCCTGGGGAAAAACACATTTTACCATGCAGGGCCTTAAGTACTGATCATTATAAGAAAATGACCACTTCAGTGCTAGTCGTTGTTAAAATTTGATCACTTTAGTGCCAATCTCAATTGAAAAATGATTATTGTGTGACATTGTTTTGGACGTCCACGAGAACAAAATTTTTAAAAATATGCCAAATCATACTAAAATTTAAATTGTAAATGCTACATAATCAATTTGGCCAGAATTTATTGCTGAAGACACTTAAGTGATTGTTTTTTCTCCTATTTGGTATTTAAGTGAGTTGATAAAAAATTTTAACACTTAAATGAGGGCCGTTGATAACTTTTGTATTTCAAGTGTCCTCTTCCCTTATTATATTCCTGATGGGCTGTAACTCGTCCTGGTAAGGTCTCATGAGGAATGATTCTTCAGTGCACCAGTGATAGGTGATTTGGTACTGTTGGATAAAGCTGTGGCCCCCACTTAAATGACGAGGTTAGCAATTGAGATTCATCAAATCTGTGGTGTATCGAGTCTAGGCAAATCTTTCTCTTTATCAAAGGCAAAAAGTCAAGATATTATGGCATGGATCAAGTACATTCATCCCGATTCTATTTGCTCCCACTGAATGTAAGATTTCATATGAACATAAAGTGCATAAACTCAATCCACGCAAGAATGTTTTCACATGTTGACATGTTCTACATTCTCTGTTGAAACATTATTAACTTTGAAGACAAATTACAGGTGACTAAATTTAGATGTGGAGGTTTCACTGTTGGGATCGCAATTGACCATCGCATGGTAGATGGAGGGTGAACAATGGATTTTATAAACGCATGGGCTAAAATAGCAAGAGGCAAGCCATTATCCCTCGTCCCTTCTCATGATAGAACTATACTAAAAGCAAGAGTGCCTCCTCAAATCAATGGTGTTTACAAGGACTTTGTTCACATAAGTGATGTATCAAACATGACAGCATTATATGGGGAACAATAACTCGTATATAAATCCTTCCATTTTGATGCTAAGAAGCTGGCGACCATCAAAAGAATGGCAACAAAAGACAAATACGTAAATTTCTGTCTTGTGGTAATTGACAGGTGGCAATTCATAGGCATCTTTGTATAATTTATACGTCAACTGATAGTTCCAAATGAATTCCAAATACGCTCAAAACTAAATCAAAACAAATTTCCAATAGAGTTAAATGTACTGAAATTTTCAAATAATGAGTGTAACTAAAAGGATAAGTTAATAATATCATTTTTTCCCTAAATGTAGTTTTCATTAAGCAATATGTGTATAATACCGTGGCCCTTCTTAAATCATCGTAACTACCACTAGTATGCACATCCTTACAGTTATATGGTCACTGAAAAATTGAAAATGGAATCTACCTATATTGAACAATAGGTAATAAGTAGCTACACTAAATTCATAACAGATAGTATTTTTAATATTCATAACAGAAAAGTTATTTTTTTTTCAAATAATAACTTTTTAAATTAATAAAATTAAAATAACATTTGAATATAAATAATATTAGAATTCTAATATAATCCAAAAATAACAACAAAATTGGATATATAAATATATATTTAGTAGTTATATCTATTACATATATTAGTATTTAGGTATATTAGTATAATTTACTATTTAATAAAATATTATTGACGAATGATGGAAGAGGGAAAAAGAATTATTATTTTTTTTAAAAGAGAGGGAAAAATAATAAAGTATAAGAAAAAATGAAGTAGGTAAGAGTGTTGTAAAAGATTTTTACCATCTCTATTTATGCAATTTTTAAATTCATTTATACAGATATGTCATTTATACCAAATATGATAGGATGTGAACGTATGTGGCTTCATTAAACGATCAAACGTTACCAATGAGATTTTGCTTCTATCGATCCTTGATTGGTGGGTTACATAAAGTTTTTCACGTGTAACTCTAAAAAATATGACCAGAAAACAAAAACTAAAAAAACGAAAAAGGAAAAGAAGATAACCAGAATTGGCCCATCCCTCTCTATCTCTTTTCCTCTCTTTACTGGTTCAACCATGGCCATTCTAAGAAGACCGACACCGACACACAACACGCGACACGATAAGACATGACACGCCGACACGTTATTTCTAAAAAAAAAAAAGAATTCAAATACATTGGAACAAGTTATATATTAAATATATATTTTTATATATACATAAAAAAAATCATCATTTTATAATTATTTCAATCAAATCAATTTGATTCAAATTCACAAATAAATAAATAATTAAAAAATCTAGAATGAATTTCCACTAAAAATATTAATTCACAATTTATTAATATCATTCATTATTTTAATTTGACAAATTCAACTCTTCATAAAACTTGAAGAAAAATAAGCAATCCACATTCTGGACTCGCATATTAGATATATTGGAAGATGAAAAGAAAAAAAAAAACTTAAGGGGTGAATTGTATATCACGGAAAGTGGGAATAAGAAAAGAAAAGACTATTTTTTTCTTTCTCCTTTATTATTTTTATTATTGTGTTTTAATTTTCACATATATATATTTTGACCTCTTATTTATTGAAAATTTATAAAATTAACATCGATATTGGAATCACGTGTTGGAAACTCATATGTTGGAATTCCGACTCGAGTGTCGGAAAAGTTGATCAGGCGTCGGATTTTCCGACATGTGTTGACCGAGCATCGGAGAGTGTCCGAGAGTATCGGACACGTGTCGAAGTGTCTGATACGACACGAAAGTTCTTAGAGAGTATCGGTACTCCATAAGCCGCTACACCACCATTTTGCTCCACCCTGCTATCGTGTCCTGCCCAAGTCCCCATTAGGGGCACCTATCCAACACAAGCTCAATGTCGACCATTCAACCGGAGCCCGACCACTCCAAAACCCATATTATGTGAGCACCACAACTAAACATTGACCATGGAATGGTCACGCATCAATAGTAAACCCACGTATTACTACCAAGTTTTGCTCTTTTAGAGAGAGAGAGGGGCATCCCACGAAAAAACAGGGGAAGGAGAAAGAGGTGAGCTTGACAATGGTAAGCATAGGTGTTGATACCTAAATTTTGAGGAATTATTTAGTTATTCATTATCTAGAAATTTAAAAGTTGGCACTAGCCCCTAAACAAATTTTTTTTTTAATTTTAATTGCATGTTAGGAGCATGTAATAGTAATAGGCGAGCATAAATTTCATTTTAATCTTAATTGAATTTACAAGATCGAGCCCATTTAATTCAATTTTGATGAAAGACCCTGGAAAGGAAAAAAAAAATGAGCGTGAGTTAAGAGAGAGAGAGAGAATCAAGGAGAAAAAAAGAGAGAAGGTACGGAGGAGAATTTTGAAAAGGGAAATAAGGATCCCTTTTATTCATTAACTTGATAAAGTCCTATAAACTATACTAGCAAGTTGATTATGAGCTTCAAACATTTCTATGCGCTAGCTAATAGATTAGCTATCATGTTTCTATAAATATATATTTGTGCGTGTGAGATAAATTAATTAACGTTGTTATTGTAAGTAAATTAATCGTGCTTGTCATTAAATTGAAGAGAAAAATGGCAATGCTAACATAGGTTGCAATTTGGGAAAATTACCAAAAAAATCCTAAACTTTTGGTAATTATTTCAATTTAGCCTTAAACCTTTTAATTGTATAAATTGAATCATGCATCTATTTACATTTTACCAATTGAGTTCCACCCAACCCATTTTGGCCGAAATCGTTAACATGGATGACAACCATCGTAGATGGCATGGTCGAGGTTGATGTAGAATTTTGGGTTAATATCCCGAAAAACCCCAAACCGGTACACTTGTGACAAATTTATCTCAAAATAATTTTTTGACCACCAAAAACCCTAAACTAGTACACATTTGACAAATTTAGCCCAAACCAATATAGTTGTGACAAATTTACCCTCTATTAGTTTTCGTTAAGTTTTACTGTCAAATTATTAAGTTAAATGACACGTGACAGTTGACTAGTATACCAATTTAGGATTTTACTCCACGTTTGTCACAGTTTACAATTTTTGTGATTTTTTTTGTGGTATTAATCCAATTTAACACGAGGAATGTATCTGTTTGGGATTTTTTACGGTCGAATAAATTAGTTTGGGGTAAATTTATCATAAATATACCAGTTTATAGTTCTTTATGGTCGATCAGGGTAAATTTGTCACAGGTGTACTAGTGTGAGGTTTTTCATGGTAAAAAAAAATAGTTTGGGATAAATTTATCACATGTGTACTAATTTGGGTTTTTTCAAGGTATTAACCTTAGAATTTTTAAATATTATTTTCATTTTTTTGTTACTTTTTTTCCCAATATTTGCTTTACTCTTTCTAACTTTCTATGCATTTAGATATTTTCTAGGAGTGAGCAAGACAAATCGACCGAACTGGGAGTTAACCAATTCGGTTCAATTCTTGAGAGTGCTGGTCCAATTCTCGACTCCTAAAAGTGGAATCAACGTCTGGGCGGTCTGATTCTCAGTTCCCGGTTCCAAGGGGGAACATAACCATCTGGGTCAATTGTTATTTATTTATTTATTAAATATCTCATGCACGCTCCCTCTCCTCTTTCGGTCTTTTCCTTTTGTCCCACGACACTACTTACTCTTTTCTTTCACTCTTTCCCTTTCTCTAGGTCTCTTTCACCATTCATAGAATTCAGGGCATTCTCTCCTTTAGACTCAATCGGTTTCACGGGATCGCTCAAGAACTGAACCGGATTAGTCAGTTCTTTCCGATCTAATCCCCGGTTCCGAATATTAGGAACCGGTCCCTTTAGTCTAGTTCACAGTTTTGCGGTAGGACCGGACCAGACGAGGAAATGACTCATAATATTTTTTATATTTATACAAGGCGAGGGATGGTTGATCTTGTTCAATGATGAATAGGGCAGCCAAATGATGAATTTAGTTGAGCTGAGTCGAAAATGATCCAACCTAAATTGACTCATTTAAAGGCAATAAAAATTTAGCATACTAATCCAGCTCATAATATTAAAACGCACTGATAATTGCTTTTCTACGTTCCTTATATAAAAAAAAATTATAAAAAAAAAAAAAAAGGTAAACAAAAGAGAAGTGTGAGCATCTCAAGCGAGCTCGACAGACTACTGACCATGACCACGTCATTATACAGCAAGACCTATTTAAGAACTTATTTTCAGAGAGTTCAAGGGTTGATGACAACAAGAGCAAAATGATTTCTCAAAGCATCCAGTGAACTACCGCCGACAACGAACAAAAACAGAAATATATACAAATGAAAGAGCTTTCCTAATCGACGAGCTCGTGGATGGTTAAGAGAAAAGTCAGAAGCCAGAATGACTGTGCATGCCGAGGAGGAGAACAGCCATGGGGTCGAGTTCGAACGGAAATAGCGAGAGCGAGTGGGATAGGGAAGGAGGCGAAGTCGGGGTACGAACTAAGCAAAATGGTCTTGGACGCCATGAACGAGGAGGAGTGGTGCAAAGAGAAATTCTGTTGATAAGGACTGTTTTGGTTATGTGGGGCGAACGTGAATTTCAGACCCATTTACACTCATTCATTTTGGACTTTTTCTTTTGAGAACCCAATAATATAATAAATAAGAGCTGACTCATTCACCGCCCATTTTAATTAATTAATATGGGCTAAAATATGGTTTGGTAACTATTTTAAAAGTCAAAACCCAAAAAAAAAAAAAAAAAAACCCAAACTTTGGCAAGTGGGATATTTTTATTCTAAACTTTTTTTGTGATACTAAATACCTCAAACTTATATTTATGTAATACACTTACTCCAAACTTGTACAGTGTAATACATTTACTCTAAACTAAACTTGTATTTGTATGACACATTTACCGCAAAAATTTGGTGTCACAAAAAAAAATGTGAAGTTTTTGGTGCCACAAAAAAAAAATGAAGAAAATGTGTTACATAAGTACAAGTTTAAAAAATTGGGATAAATATATCATAGTTGGCAAAATTTGGAGTTTTTAATGTAAAAAAAAAAAAGTTTGGGGTAAGAAAAGTTCGGGATTTTTATTTTTGTCTGTAAAAAAAAATCTTTTAATTTATTCAATATAATCCCTAAATTTTTTGTGCATATTCAATTTAATTCACGAATTATATGAATATAATTTGGAGATTAAGTTAAATATGTATCAAAAATCTAAAAAATCATAGTGAATAAATTAAAAAGTCAATTACCACGTGACACATCAATCTACAATTTAAAAGTCATAAAAGAGAAATTAAAAATTCAGGGGCCTGCATACCCGGCCGAAGTGGAAGATCATGTGCGTCCCATTTTCCCCGTGCATATACAGTGATGACGGTGCACGCGGGGGCCGCACGTAAACCCCAGAAGAAGAGAAGAAGATTCACTCCGCTTCAGAATAAAGGAATGCCGTACATCTCTCCTCCCTTTCTCTCTCTGCATTTCTCTCGCTTTGAAGCTCCTCCGTCCACCCACCTTCCTGCAACATTCCCCCATCTCTCTCCGTCGAATGATCTTCGCGTCGTGGCGTCTCGTTCTCTGGTGAGTCTGTCTCTATCCCCTCCGCCGTGTGCGGAGGTTTAACGTCCTGTCGAGAGGTGTTTTGAAGGATCGATCCATTTTGTGGGCTGTCTTTCGTGAGAATTTTTCGGGGACATGGAATGTCCGATGGATACGGATGGATTCGAATTTTGTACCCCTCTGACCATGGGAGAAATTGAAAAATTTCGAGGTTGTCTTTGTTTGATTGTGTTGGTGATTTCTTGGGAATTTTTTTGGTGTTGGGTTTGAAATGAATGTAAGGCTGGGTAGAATTGGGAGTTCTACGTTGGGTTTGAAGTGAATTTAAGACCCGGGTCGGCTCGAATTATGCCCACTTCTTCTGTGTATTTCTTCACCGGAATTCTTGCCCACCGATCCCATATCGGGTTCCAAACTGTATTCGAGCATTCTAGTAGGAAGGTGGAGATGTTAGGGTCTCCTAAGGCTGCTAACATTTCGAGCAAATGATTTCCTAGTGGGTTAAAGTCAGTAGTAATTTTTCTTTCTGCTCCAAATGACTATAAGCATTCAGCTTTGTCTTATGATAATGTATCCGTGTGGTTAGTCGTTCCTATATCTTCGGCTGAGCAGTTTTCGACAGGGAAGAGTCCTAAAATGTCAGTTGAAAAATTTCTTTAGTATTTCCTCGAAGTATATGCCAGTATAATTTTAGGTTTTTCTGTGGCTTATGCTTTGTACTTGGGGTTTAGTTTTGCCATTTCATACGTATGATTTGGAGAGAGACTTGAGTCCTGCCACTGTTTGCAGTCTTATTCCAATGTAAGAATTGAAATTAGAACAAACTGCAAATACAATCTCCCGTAACGTAATATAGATGAAAGGACTTCATATTCTAAGTGTAGCAGCAAATTTTTAGACATGTAAATTGGATCTTGTGTAGTTGTTCTCTGCTTGCTCAAATAAATGCTTGGAGCTTTTGTATCAAGTTTATTGCCTTATGGATTTGTGGTTCTCGGCTACACTTGGAGAGGTTCAATCAGAATAATTGGTTCCTTCTAAGTTCTATTTACAAATAAAAATGTTTCATTCTGATGAAGACGATGCAGAGTCCAGCTACATATTCTTAACTATATTTTGAAAACCGAACAGAAGTCAATTTTTGTTCTGATTAAGAATTCAACATGTAAATGACGGGTAGCTTCTAGATGTGTTCACCTCTTCCCTCTGGTGATACCTACAAGATGAGATCTGGAAAGACCTTGTGAAACATTTTTCTCAGGCCTGCATTTTGCCTGGGAAAATGTATGTTGCTGAATTTGTGCTTTATTAATGTGGAAGGGCCATGGTTGAATGTTTAGGTTTAGTGCTTAGCTAATTCCAAGTAAGTCCTTTTGAGTTTCCCTGGAAGTCTGTCGCCATCACTGTAATTTGGTGGAAGATGAGAAATCTGGACTTGGATTATGGGAGTACAAGTTGTGAATGGCATTGTTAGTCTTCTTGCCAAGAGCTTTTAAATATGTAAATTTGACTTTTTCCTCCTTTTCTTCAATAATTTTTAGCAGACTATCAATGCATGTTTCTCTAGTCGGACCTTTTGTTTTATCTGGATATGATCTTATCTTCTATGTAACTTATTCATGAACAGGGTCTAGTTTGATGCACATTTAGGATAATTTAACTCGCAGACAAAAGCATTTTTCATGGTATCAAAGCACCACAGTAAAGCTCTATAAGCATGTCTTTTGGGAGAAATGAATGTCAAAAGAAAATTTCCGTGGAAGATGAAACCAATTTTAAAAAAAGAATGTTAACATATGAACAGGTTCTTGCACAGGGTCTACAGGTCCATTTGCTGCATTTACAGTAATTGTATTCTAGATAGCCTATCTTGAGTTTCTTTATTTGAAATTTTGAACTTAAAGCAATGTTGTGGGCCCTTCATTTCGCTTTCTTTCTTGAGGTGCGTCCTCATTTTCGCCCTTTTTCTTGTCTCAATGAATTTGTGGGGTCATCTTGTTTGCTTTCTTGGCATTGTTTTAGATAATTCCGATAAAGTTTGAAAGCGTTGGTGTATTTTATGCGTTTTGAGGGTAGATCATTTGCTTCATTCCTTGCAACATTGGACTCCTGTCTCTTACCTTCTCTTTCTCCCTTGTCAATCCCAGACTCCCGTTGTCCCTAAACAAGTTTTGTTCGGAAAGATCCATGGTCTTGGAGCAGTATTTTGCTAAGGAATGGAAATCCACCTCAGGCAACAGTGACGCAATTGATCCAGGAAATAGCATCGGCTGCTTTGACTGCAATATCTGCCTGGAATCTGCTCACGAACCCGTGGTCACCCTCTGTGGTCACCTATACTGCTGGCCCTGCATCTATAAATGGCTCCATGTGCAAAATGCATCTCTTGCTTCAGATGAGCACCCACAATGCCCTGTCTGCAAGTCCGAGATCTCACATACAGCCATGGTCCCCCTCTATGGGCGGGGCCAATGCTCCAGTCAACTCGGGCTGGAAGGGAAGTCTTCAAATCATGCTGTGGTCATACCACCGAGACCAGCTGCCTGCGGAACTCGAGCTCTGGCATCTACGGCAGGTCCAACCACTCAGCAGCTTCCATATCGAAACCCTTATCAAAACCAACATTTCTATACTGGTCCGTTGAGCAGTTATGAGGATGAAGCTTCATCATCGTTGCTCAACTTTGGAAACACGAGCTCTCAGAATACTATGGTGGGTATGTTTGGCGAGATGGTTTACGCTAGGGTGTTTGGCAACTCGTTGAGCTTGTACGGTTACCCTCACTCTTATCACATTGTCGGGGGGCAGAGCCCCAGGTTGAGAAGGCAGGAGATGCAGGCAGATAAATCACTGAACAGAGTTTCGGTTTTCCTTTTCTGTTGCTTCCTACTTTGCCTTATTGTGTTCTGAATAAGCTATGCAGATTTGGCCTAGCTATTTAGCCTGCTTGTAAAGAGTGTTGTACCTCTGAAACTCCACGCATATGTGAAGCAACCCGATGCAGTATCCTGAAGCTTATCTTATCTTGTCCAAATTAGTTGGTTTTTGAATGTTTGAGAGGATCGCATATCTCAGCCTGTAAAGGAGATTATAACAGTAATGAGAAATAATATTGGATTTTCTTACCAGTTTGCTTCATAGTTCACACTGTTTTAGATCATGTAAGACAATGTATCTTTGTTTCATCAGCTAAAGTTTGTACCATTTTGCCTATTGTCGGGATGCAGATCGGTTCTTCCTAGAAATCGCAAAAGAAAAGTAACCTTATCTAGTTTCACCTATCAAATTATAGAAAAAGAAATTGTGAAGAGCGCCCCCATGGCACCAGTTAAGGGTCATCGATTGAGCTTTGGAAACATAAACATATCTATTTTTAAGCGACTTTTTTGGAAAGAGTTCTTGCTCAATCTTTAAACCGTGTCGGCAGGCGTTATTATAATTTTTAGTGCACTCAACTAATGCCCTTAGGGCACTTATTAACAAAATCATTATGAAAATTATGGTCGGCATGCAGCGATATTACCGAAACAAAAACGAATAAGGACAAATCAATCACACCCAACTGAACTATAGAGATCTAGAACTGAATAGTAGTGGACCTCCAAAAAGAACGAGGTACTCTGTGGTACAGATGCGCGCTAATCTCTCGTCCGTGCAAAGTTGGATTGGCTCCAGTTGGTCCAACGAATATGGAAAAATGGGTGATAAGGAGTGCTGGCGGGTGGTCCAATAGAATTTGCATATCTGTCTTCATGGAAATGAACTTCCGTTAAAGTTAGATGCCAAGTCCCAATCAGAACTCTTTCTCTCTCTTCGAGCCAATCGATGGATGACTAACGGTGGGAATGCGAAGATTATTAAGATGGGTTTTAAAAAGTTGTATACTATAGTTAAATGTGGCAGATACTTCGAACAAGATATGCATCGATGTCATATAATGAACGAAACAAACTATCATCATATACTATTATAGCCCTGATGTGTAAGCCAATAGACCAATTTAAGTAGATAAATTGTAGATAGAACGTTGCGTCTCAAGCCAATTGATGATGGTGACATATATTAGTTGAGTAATGGTGGGCATGCGAAGATTATTATGACGGGTTTAGAGAATTGGATACTATAGTTACATGATGGATACTATGTGATATTTGAACAAAATATATATCAGTGTCATGTGGTAAACGAAAGAAACTACCATCATATGATATTATAGCTCCGATAAGTCAGCTACTACATTGCGTTTCAATCTAAAAGAGATTATGACCCAAAAAAATCTAAAAGAGATTCGCCTGAGGGCTGCTGTCATTGACTGATCACCCTATGATTTTGACATCTTTAAACGATAGGATCTTTCACCGACGGCGAAGCACATGAGCGTCGGAATTGATTTCTCTCGGTCAGGGAGGGCTCTTCTTTGGTCTGGTAAAGCTCAACTCAACGAGTATTTCGATCCAAATTGTCCTTCTGCATCATTTTTTCCACAGAGAAGCAACCTCGAAATGCCTGCCTTTTGACCACTTTTGCTTGCCTCCAATCCAAAGAATCCGGGAAAAATTATCCAAAAAATTCTAAATCTATAACACTTTTGTCTAATTCAATTCTAAACATTTCAATATGATCAATTCGATGCTAAAACATTTTCAAATTTTGTTAATTGAGTCTATACGACCGATTTTGGTCAGAGTTCGCTGACATGCACGTCGGCCATTCTATGTGGCCAATATTGATATAGATAATTTTTTATAATATTTTAATATTTTTTTCAAATTTTTTATTAACATTTTTTATTTTTTTCTGAATTGTTTCCTTTCCCTCTTCCTTTTGCTGGTGATGGCCATTGGCCACAAGTCATGGCAGGTTAGGCTGGCCTCACCCAGCACAAACTTGGTCAGGTGAGGGAAAGTCCTGGCGAGGGTCGGCCTTGCCTAGGCTAGGTGAGCTCAACTCAACAAGCATTTCGATCCAAACAGTCGTTTTCTGCATCAATTTTTCCACGAAGAAGCAACCTCGAAATGCTTGCCTTTTGACCACTTTTGCTCGCCTCCTATCCAAATAAATCAGTGTGGGATGCACTAGCGGTGGACGTGCTCGATTCAGCATCTCACTTTTGAAATGCCCTTCTGGCCCTTTTGTCTATATCAAGGTGTCAAATTACATATCATGTCATCATGTATGCTTTTGGTTGTTGGAGCCAGCTTGTCCTGTGAATTGTTCTGTCTCTCTGCCCTAAAGTGCTCAGTCGCTTTCTTCGGATGGTCTTAATTGATGCATGGTCTAGTCGTTGATCGCCTTTCCTAACGCAAATCTTATCCTCTTCAATCATGGGGAGCTCCAGGATTCCATTGCTGAAGGAAGATGGCCTGATCTTGTGTCAAACCTAAGCCAAATTAGCGCTAGGATGCTCGCCTCGCCGAGGTGTCGTAGAACACCGGCGTTTCTAATCTCGAAGAGGGGTCGACGCCGGACGGCTTGCACGCGCCTTCAAGATCTTATTGACCTGTAAGACTCTGCAGACGTGGGTTCCCTCCCAATCATCAAGAAAAATAGCATGCTTGGCTCGGAGGCCGGACGTGTGTAGCCGGACATGAAGCTCAAGAAAACACAGAGACTACTCCTCGCACAGAGTCTCAAGTTGATTGCTTTACCAAGGCAAAGTTTTCCGATCACCTTAACACAAAATTATTATAAAAATAAATAAATCTAGAATAAAAGCAAAGGTAAATAATGCTTATGATCCTCTATTATTGAATATTTTTTTACCCGCTTGTTAGGTAAGGTCCAAAATCCATTTCAAAACCTACTTCAAAATATTATATTCGGAAAACATGAGTGAGATTTCGTGAGTTAGATTCTTGATCAGCACGTCCGCATCCAAGTATGTTGGAATATCCATCCGAAATGAGCAAATGTATGGAGCAGTGCCTACGGAAAATCGAATAATGCTGGCTATAATATGATTAATCTGTAAAATTCATATATTAATCGATGTGATATACTTGAATTTGGTGATGAACATGACCGATATATTCGAATATCCACTTACGGTCGATCTCGTTCACATCGACAAAGCAAAGCGATTAGGTGATTCTACATCTTCGGACGGCTCCGACCGATTCAGAACAAAAGATAGAGAAAGAGACACAACTAAAGTTTATTCGAGATTGACGAGAGCACGGAACAACATAGGAAAGGAATAAAGAAGTCGTCAAAGGGAAGGCCATGGTTCAGCATGTGAGATGAAACTAAGAGCACAAGAAAAGAATACAATTTTCTGAAAAGAAGTTATGTTCGTTTCCGTAGTTGTTTTGGCAAGAATAAAAGGATAAACCTACAACAAGCAATATTATTGTAGATGAAGCAAAAATTTCCAAATATATTAGGTTTATCTGGTCTAGTTTCAAGGTCCATTCGGGATACGATTTCTTTTTTATTTTTATATTTTTACTTCATTTAAAAAATCAAGATAAATAGCAATTATAGGAAAATAATATGAGCAACAAAAATAAACAGAAATATAAAGCAATAGTGAAGTTAAGCTCATTTAACAATACTTAATCATCTTCTTCCAACTTCAAAAAATGAGTTCTAATTCAACATCGGATCATGGAATTTACCTGTATAATAGATTTCAAAATTTTGGAATTCGGGGACTGGACCATTGCCATTGGAACTAAGAATCAAACCTATTTCTATGCGCGGTCTGGTCTGGTTGGAACAGGAAAAATAGTACAGCCCTAAAATATACAAGGGCTGCTCTGAAGATACAACTAAAATGGAAATACCCAATTAGTCTGGCAAGATCTCGATCCCGATTTGAGCTCGAACAGATAACCAGAACCCGATGGCTAACGAGCCAGTGGACTCGCTCGCACACGTCAGCGAAACTACACAAATTGTAGGTTCAATGACTTCCCTATTCTCCAAGTTCAGAAGTGACCACAAGATCAAGAGGCAGACTAAGGCAATGATAATTGGCTGACTAGAATGACTAACGGGGCAATCCTCCTTGAACGTGTAGAATTGCAAGCCCAACCTGTCCCTTTATTACATTGACGATGCATAGGAACAGGCCAACATTGGTGCAACATCGAAGACGCACAGGCTTGGCTAAATAATGGAGTCTCATTTTAACATCCCAAATTCCCAGTACATATCTCGGACTCAAACTAAGATGAATAAGTTTACTGGCAACAGATAACAGAGTTTCGTATTCGTCATTAGCTCCTAGCTCATTTTGTTTATGTCTTCCATTCCTTAACGTTGTCATGAGCACATGGTAACTCACTGCATTCATGGAGCTCCGGTTCTTGCTGGTTCAGACGTAGTATTTTACTACATTTCTTTCCCTTTCTCAACTCATTTCTTGTGCGCAATGCATTGAAAGCCAAAAATCTAAAATTTATCATTTAATCGAGCCTTAGAATTTGACGGCAGACTTAAAAGGCCATCTACAGACGCTTATTTTATTTAGTTATTCACTAGAGCAATTATGATCCGGAAGTCGATGCGGGACAGAGTTGATCATTCGGACCTCTCAATTCATAGACGTTAATATCCAACCCATGAATGGGGATATTCCCGAAACTCACAAAGAAATAAGGAAGTGAGTTAGACAAAAAAAGAAAAATCCCAAAATATTGCTTTGGTTTAAAGCATGTGGAATAGAAAGTTCATTCATCAATTGGAATCCTATTTACATTAACCTTCGATTTTTCTATTTTTTTTTTATATTGACAGAGTAGTTATAAATAGATAGTGTAACTCTATGCCACCAGCAGCAGCGATGATACAAGAATGCAAGCATTATCCAGAATGATTGAGCAAGAAGTAATTAATCGTGACCCGTTCACTTAAAAAAGGGCAACTACATAAAGCTCCATATAGAGAGCACGGCACGAGTCATCAACACAAGATTTTTCACCAGAAAATAAAAGATTATCCATGTAGTGCTCCACAAAAGCTGAAGATCATCTACATAAAAGATAGCAAACGAAGAATGCCTTTCTTTTCCTTGATTGAACCGCGTGACATGAATAAGCTTCAACACCATCCTCAATATCTTCATTTTGAACTCTAATCCTCTAATTCCCTTAACTTAGAGAAAAAGAAAACAAAAGTGAATGGTAGACCTCTTAACTCGGTTTCTACTAACACATACAAACACCAATCGGTGTCCTAGAAAACAGGACCAAAATTAAGCGCCAGCCGCCAATGACGCTTAAGAATTTCAACTTTAATCCCTCTTAATGAGAGGCCCTTAGTAAAATAGAGAGACCATAGTCCTCTTTCACTTATATAATTACTTCATCGCGTGTTTCTGCAACCAACTGAAGTCCAAGCAGAAATCTATTTTTTGGCAAAACTCAAGAGTTTTGGATTTATATTAGTCAGGGGAATAAGTATTACTCCAGCATTTCCTTCTTCAGTCCACTGAATTGATCCCCTCTCCAATAATTTCATAACCTGTTTCGACATAAAGAAAATCCTTGGGCTAAGTAAGATTAAAACTGTCTCACATCTAAAAAGCTGGGGTACAAGATGGAAGAGAAGGCGAGAAAGCAGTGTTTTCATCTGAAAGATCATAGTTCCACTGGGATTTATTAATATTGACCATGTAGATAGAGGGAGTTTGTAGCTATTAAAAAGACTAGCCTCGTTAGAATTTTCACTCTTAGAATTGGAGTCACACAAACAGAGCAGCATATCTTACCAGCCGCCGCTTACGAGACACTTTCGAGGCATCTTCTTCATTTGTTTCGATGATTACTTTAAGATAGTTGAATGCTGATTTCAAAACACAAAAGATCATTTATTATGTAGAAAATCAAAATCAAGGTTTAACCTGCAGAACAGACACATACTTGGGATGCCAGCCAGAGACAAGAGGTGGCGCTTAAGAAGACGTATTGCCTCTTCGGCATCATGGTTATGCAAGTCAAGTGACACAAAGTCTGCTGTATCCTTGTTTCTGCACATCATTGTGAAGAGCAGTACAAGGCGTTACACAAACTGGACATAGGGGAGGGAGGGAGCCAACTCCACCTCTCATATTAAAAGAAAACTATTGAGTATTATAAAAGATACCGACACCGCCACTTATATATATATATAGACACTCATCATGTTTGATGGGGCACTAACCTTGTTTCAAATATCTTCTGATAGGACTCTTCATCAGCTTCACGAGCCTTTTTGCAGAAGAAGCGTCCCTGTCATTGGAGAAATCCATTTTAGTAGCTGAATATCCTGTGCGGCAATCAGAGACACAACTTTCTAGCTAAAAGGGATAGTAATGAATTATCTCAGTTCAGAAAAACTAGGAAGAACACATCTTTCTCTTGTTCATATGAACAATTAATATAGGATCATACCAAAATAATTGGTGATGATGGTTAGAGACGATAGAAGATGTTATAGGCTCTGCTCATGAAACTAATAATGCCATCCATTTCTATTACCATAATAAAAGGATATTGGTTCTGAGTTTACACGTTGCAAGCATTTGACTTCACTGAACTTGTTAAAACATCACATCCAAATTATTATGAGAGAGGGAAAAGTCTCAGCAGGAAATTTCAACTTTGCTGACCTGTTCTAAAAGTTTGCTCGCCCGAGCACGATCACCCTTAGCAAATGCTTCAACGGCCTAACAAGAGGAGGTACCAAACTTTAAGCAGACTAGCATGACCATATCAGGAGATACAACCATTACATAATGAAGTGAAGGTATCCTGAACAAAGAACTCACTGCCTTATAATACTCCTTCATTGTAGCCCTATATTCCTCTACAGCTTTACGAAGAGCCTCGTAGCTATCCTCTTCATCTAGTTTTTCTACTGGAGAAAAAAGTATACATAAATCAAACGGCGAGAAAATGAAGGTTACATATATTGAAAAAATATCTGCCTATCAATATTTTGGGTAAACAATTAAGAAAAAGATGACATAATGAAATCCTTTGTTCTGAGATACAACTGTCCAGTCGCAAGCCCATCACAAGAAGGCAGGGTGCAAGAGCAAAACAAAATTTAATATGTCAAAAAGAATCTTAGAGCCTGTCCATATTTGCTTCAAAGTTTCAACAAATAGGTAGACTTCGGAATTTATATAATAATGATAGCATAAGGAACTTTTCCAAGCTATCTGGAGAAAAGTGCATACCATCCTCATTATTTTTTTTCTGGTAAGGGATACCATCCTCATTATTATCTTGTTGAAAATCTACTATTTCATTCCTGTCAAGTAGAAAAGAATCTGGAAGAGGTGTAGCCACCACTTGACCATATGCTTTAGACCTCTTGACAGCTTTTACAGGGCTAGACGATTTCGTCTGTCTTCCGGAATTATTGAACAATGCAGCCAGAACTTCTTCTTCAAGATTGTTTCTCTGTCTCTGCTGTCCATTTAATTTACCTCCAGATGTACCTGGAACACTATGGAAAAAAGGTTTTGTGATATGCATTGACCCTTCTCTGCCATAAAACTGTTCTATTCATTCAATTAAACAAAAGGAGTGGAGGAGAAGAGAAAATAAACACACCCTTCTGAATTATCTACACTTCGAATCTCTTTTTGACTTTGAAGTTCCTCCTGCAAAATTAAGCCGGAGAAGGACATGAAGGACTATGTGTAAGCCAACCAATTAGGAATGTATATTTGACAAAAAAATATAGAACCTATGGGTTGCATATCATCTAGCTATCAATAGGACTTGAGGACTATATCCACTATCATCCCAAGTGATCTATATTCCCAGAAGGCAATGCAGACAAGCCCAATTTACACATGGCTCAATTGGAAAAGAAAATCAAGTAAATTCCACAAAGCCAATAACCAAGTGTTTGGTCCAAATGAGCTTGCAGAAAATGCAGTTACTGCATACCCCGTCTTCTTTGCCAGAAGGGCAGGGAAAAATGACTATGCCAGACACATGGTTTCATATAGCATCTTCAACTCTACTTTGCCAGATGAAGGCATACAAAAAGATGCAACATTTGAAATTGAAATCTGGCAGAGCATCATGATAAATACTGCCAGATAGTAATATTTTCAAAAGCTTTAATATGGATGTAACAGCTATTTAACTCAGACCTTGTATCAGCTGCTCCCAAGAGTTAGAGAATTTGAGGCTCATGCTTATCATCAAGCAAAAAGGGAAGGGCCCCAGCTGAATATGCATCCCATAGAGAATAATATGTGTAGAGCAAATTTTTATATCAAGTCATTTATGAGAACACATACTATTGCATCAGACAGAAAAAAATCCACCCAAATAAAATCCAAGCAAAGTTACCTTATCTATATCAAGTTGCTAGAATGTTATGGCAATTTAAACACTACTCAAAGTGTGATTGGAGAACTCATACTCAGTGGAATCCATTACTTCTACTATCACAAACAAATTATTATCATCGCAGACTGATTAATCCTTAAACAAGGCATATACCTAAATAATCAACATGGAATCACTTTGAATTTTATTGATAAAACATATTATGAATTCACTCGGTGTGAGAAGCATTATTATCAGACAAACCATCAGACCAACCTTCTTAGACTCGCCGACAAAGTTGTTTCCTCTCCTTGAAATTGCAGCTGACAAATCAATTAGCTTGTCCATGCTCTACATGATCCAACAAGAAGTAGAAGTAATTAATCTCCTATAATTCTCCATCATAATAAATATCATGTGAGGGACAGAGGATGCTATATAGCACAAGAGAGCCTTTTTCTTGAAAAGATGGTATTCATGCATTTTTTTAAAAGTGAAATCAAATCATGCATACCTTTTCCATATTATATCCACAATTACCTGCATCCAAGGCAAGGTCTGTCAGTACACAACCTAAGAGTTCGCAAAGGCAAACTCATAATCAAACTAAGTCACCATAAATGCTAATTTATAAATAGAGTGTCTCACTATTCCTTTGTAAACTAAAACTTCCTTGCTCAAGCTAATAATTATTTTAAAGTTCACACAACTGGGAGCTCAATTGAGGGAAGGAAAGGAAAAAAAAAAAGAGAGAGCCAGGAGGTAGTTGGCTGATGCTACCGTTGATGAAGCATAATTCCATTTTGAACTTATATGGCAAAGGTCAAACTATATTCCTCACACAT
The DNA here is from genome assembly GCA_017140595.1 of Eucalyptus curtisii. Classification (NCBI taxonomy): domain Eukaryota; kingdom Viridiplantae; phylum Streptophyta; class Magnoliopsida; order Myrtales; family Myrtaceae; genus Eucalyptus; species Eucalyptus curtisii. The sequence goes on from CM029498.1 coordinate 31,305,618, forward strand.
CTCTATTTTTGCTAATTCATTAGGAAACTTCTGACACTTAAGAGACTAAGCTGCAGCTGCATCATGTCACCTAGTTACAGAGGTTTTGCTCCAGTAGAAGTCACGCAAGGGCTTCTTCCAACAGACCACTGAAAGCTCAAGCTGGAATTCATTCCATGACAATAGCAGCACACGTGAAATTTTACCAATCTCTCCATCGACATCTAATCAAATAAACCTATGTGCTTGTTTCCTAGTTCTCTTCCCATTTTCCTCAACTCAATGTAAGTTACATATGAGCTATTAGGTATATCAAGAAAGGAAATGATAAATTATTAAAGTTTGAAGGCAACTGAAGATCACTTGTATGGCATTACCCAAGACAATGCTTACCAAGAACTTCTCGAATGACATCCCTATCGAGCTGAAAGCCATCTCCTAGCATTTTGAACAGAAAATCTTCCACGTCCTGGTGCATTTGATCATCCTTAGAAGCATCCCTTTTGGAATCTTTGCCTAAAAGCTCGGATGCTGGCAACACCTTGGAGTCCAGTTTCAAAGGTTGTGCTGCCATACAAGAACCATTTGCCAAGGATGTAGACCTGACATAATCTTTACCAATAACACTTGAAACAGTACCGACAGAAATAGTACGCCACTTCTGTTTTGAAGATCTGGGATTTCCATCAGCCGGAATCAACTTCTCAGAAAAGTTACCACAGGAAAATTCTTCAGACGATTCACTTTCTCCAACACAATTAGTACTATTGGTGGTAGATGCAAAGGAGCTTCCCTTCATGTCACTCAACACATAACCTGCATCATCTGCATTCCTGCCCGCCTTGCAGTAAGCAGAAGCAATCTCTTCCAGAGAACAGACAGAACCAAATGCATCCAGTAGAACCTTCAATCCTTTCTGGTCATCATCACATTTCTGTACCATTAACCCAGATGCATCCATCCCGAATCTACTAAGAAGAGACAATAGTCAGTTTCAAGTCAATAAAGCATACAATTATGACAAGCAAAAATGGGGAAATAAAGCATACATTATTGGTAGATGTTACTATGGTTACATAAAAGATCAACATCCATCATGGTTGGCTATTAAAAGAATAAATGAAAACATTTGCAACATCAATGAACTCACCGAAATTTCCTTCCCCACACTTTACCCAACTTTCCCAAACTGCTAGTGGTTATTTACCCAGACCAATGATGGACTGCTTAAGTGAACTTAAGAATGAGGGAAAAAAACTACACTAGTAGTGACCCATCAAACCCTCTCCACGTGGGGTGGGGCTGCCCTACCAATGACGGAGTTGGGGTAGGGACAGGAATTAGCTTGTTGTCCAGTGCGGACCACAGAAAGGGGACGGGATCATCCTCTGCCCTGCATACTATAAACCCCATGTTGTGTGTGACCGCAATATGAGTATCCCTTATTAATCATCATTACTACTTAGCTCTCTTTACTGTATGCTACATTTAGGGGATGCTCCTTAAGCTAAATTAAAAATGCTACTCATGAAATTATATTGCCATATCAATCTCCATTGCATCAGACTTCATGTTAGATTTAAGATTTTCCAAAGTAACATTGCCGACTCAAATACAGTGGATATATCTCTAAGCTGCTACACATGAGAAAGCTTAAATGAGCAGTTCCTTTCTCGCAGCCATCGAATGTGCTTCCGTAACCCCAGTTTTATCTGTGTATTCCATATTTTATAGCTTGGTTTCTGTTTAATGTTTTAATTCATAATTATAACTATGAGGAAGTGTGACAGTTGCAATTCCAAGGACAGAACCGCGGTCTAAGACGCCGGATATGTTACCTTTTCTTTCCTTTTTCATTCTCTATCCAATAGAACCAGGTCAAATGGATAAACAGCAGTTTGGTTAGGTGTTTTTTACCATACAAGATTTAATGATCTCAGTTGGCAACCTTAGACCTCATCGCAGTCAGAAAGTTGGATTGAACAAGCCCAATCAGACCTTCAAAACATCAATCTTACTCTCACATTCTAAATGGAGCATTACCTCAATTGCCATCCATTAACTTGATAATACATCTGAATTCCCGCTCACCTAGCCATTTATCATGAATTTTCCTTTTGCTCTTCTTTAACATAACCAAGACCAAGTTCCCACTGAGTACTGAGGAGTAAGCGAGTGAGAATCCACAACATGAAGCTAACTTTAAGTGCCACACTAGAAGAGCACTTTAATAACCACAGCTAGCAGGGAAGGAATCTTTGCTTAATGTTATTATATCTTTTGTAGCCAGCAAGTATCATCCCTCCGCACCAAACCTTGCACAGAACAGGTCAATGCAGATCTATTCTGAAAGCAGAAATTTTGCCATTGTCCCACAAACATGGTCCTTTAATCTGAAAGGCTTAAGATTGGAGTGCAAACACATCCATTCGTCATATAATCAAAATTCTGGCAGTACCTCAACGGAATCATTTGCACCGCGCGACAAGCGAGATGACCCTGACGAAAGAAGCCTTGACACCAAAGAAAAGAACCAGTCTAGAGTAACGAGAAGGAAAAATAATTCCAACAATCACTCCCATTTCTTTCCTTGGTACCCAGCAACGACAAAGGACACTTTCACCGGAGAAACACGCTGCAAACCCAACATTTCGACGACACAAGAGACAGGAGCCGAACCACATCCCGGCAATGCGGCGAAAAAAAGTCAAGACTCTGTTCGATTCGCGAAAAATAATTTCTGAAAAAATATCTTTCGAATTTTTCAGCATTTATTTCATGAAAAATGAATTCTTTTAAGGAAATATTTTTCATGAAAAGAAAAAAGTCTTTTAAATTAACAAAAAAATATCTTCTAAAGTCTTTTAAATAAATTTTCCAGGTTTTAGCCGAAATCGAAAAATATTACTATTCTTTTTTAAAAATAACTTCTGAAAAAATATTTTTCATATATTACCTATTTTTTGCGAAACAAATGGAGCCTTAGCCGAACCCACGAACGATCACGCCACGCACAATGCGACGGACCAGCCGCCGCCGGCGGGGCGGCAGAAAACCCCCCGTCCAATCAAGCAGTGAAAAACAGCACGAAACTGACTACGATACAAACCACACGGATCGAGCCACAGAGAGAGAGAGAGGTGGGAAGAAGGGAGGAGGGGGAGCACCTCGGAAGGGTCGGAGGAGGTCGGAGCCGCGGCTCGGGACGGCGGCTGCTCGGCCGGAAATGCCTCCGCGCTTCGCCCTCTCGCCGGCGGCGAGCAAGAGAGAGAGAGAGAGAGAGAGAGAGAGAGGAGGCAATGGTGGCGAAGGAGGAGGAGCAGTCAGCAGTGGCCAATCGCGCGGATTCTCGGTCTGCGAGAGACGATTGCGATCGGCTGCGGGCGTTTATATAGAGAGAGACGGCGACGGTCAACGATGGATTGACCGATGAGAGAGAGAGAGAGAGAAAGGCAGTGGGGCGCGCTCTCAGTGAAGGGCGCTTTTTTGTTTTTCTTTTCAGTTTTTTTATTCCTCCAAAACCATCCCCGCCGTATCTTTCCTCGCAAGCTTTTCCTCCTCCTTTTTTTTTTTTTTTCGAAACGATTTGGAAAATTATCCATCCTAAGAATTAATATTATAAAAAATCTCAAATCAGTACACCTATGTCCAAATTAAATTTTTAACCACCAAAAGTGCTAATCTAAGATACCTAAGACAAATTTATAACAAATTATTTTTTTACCTCCAGGAAAACCTAAACCAATACATTTATAACAAATTTAATCATCTCTTTTAGTTTATGTTAAATTGTATTAATATTACAAAAAAGAGCAAACTGTCATCTAACTAATGATTTCAATGGTAAAATTTGATGAAAACTAATGAATGATAAGTTTTCCACATGTATTCCAATTTAAGGTTTTTGGTAGCCAAAATGTTAATTTGAAGTGGGTCATATTATTGTTATTAGAGAGAAGTGGAAACTTTGGAAGGGAGGAAAATCATTACAAGTATATCAATTTGGCCTTTTTCGTGATATTGAGCCTCATGAAAATCGAAAACAATCCTACAAAAATAATAAGCAAAAAAGACATATTGATTATCATCCTCCATAAATATATAGGTACGAATACACTACTATTGAGTGATAGCAATGAACGGCCTAAGGGTTCAAGGCTCTCTCTCTCGATTGATCTAAGGTTCCTTGGTTATAGAGTTAGATTCCCGATCGCTCCCCTAACCTTAACAATTTTTTGTTTGTTTGTGGCATAAATTTAGGCCACATCATGGCGTAAAATAACTTCGACTATATTCCTACTAATGCCACCGTAGGGCGCAAATGAGAGACTTGCTCAATTAAGATCTAAAATAAGCATCCTGTCATGGATGTAAAACTCTTGTGGTGATGCTTAGAGGAGGTTGTTGAATGATGATTGCTCCTTCCCATCTTATTATTTATATTTGCAATATATCCTATCATTTTTTCAAAAAAAAAAATTCATAGATAATTCGTTTTCAACGTGACAAATGGACATTTTTTTTTCCACTCATTTTAGTCAATTTGACGATTCTTTGCTGAACTAGTTAGTTTAATGATTCAATCACATATCAAATGCCCCTGTCCAAGGACATATGATAGTGCTAAGTCGAGTCAATACACTTCAATGCTTTGGGTTGGGCTCGATTCCAACTTGATGCTCGAGCTCGATCATTAGTAACGTCTTATAAACTTATCCTCTATTGGGGACACTACAAAAATAGGGTAGAGCAAAGGCAAATAGTGCAAAAAACATTAAAATTTCTTCTGCTCACAAAATTTTAAATTTTTTCTCATTTCCATTCAATTTTTGGCCCTCTCCCATTTCTTTTTCGTTCCTAGACATAGAGATTAATTTCTAAAGGGTAGATTAATTAATTCATCAATTAAACTGCAAAAAGCAAAGGAAATAAGTTTTTTAAGGAAGTGAATGGGAAGGTCGGCGCAAGAAAAGTAAAGTGAGTGGAATGTTGTCGTATCTAAGATTCTTGGTCGCTTTAGGAGCATCATATTAAGAATATCTTGTGAGACAAATTTCGACGGTTTTAAGAATTTAAGACGTGGGATGAAAACGTAATTTTATATATATATATATATATATATATTTATATATATATATTATCAATCTTACTATACTTTTTTGTAATCGTAACTCTCACTCTCAAACTTTTATTTTGTCTCCTTATAAGGTATTTGAATAGAAACTCACAACTGATGCTAAATTGTTCCGATTTCAATCTTTAAAAAGATGTGGATTTGAATTCTCCACCTCTCCCTTCCTATTTTTAATTCACAAACTGGAATTTGATTTAAAGTTTTAAGCTCATAAAACAATTTCTACAGTGACAAATAAGAGATTTTGAGAGATTTGCCTTGTCTAGTGTCATGAATAATAATATCATGAGAACATTGTTAACTCTCATGACATCCGTCAAATCATATAGCCTTTTTCTTTATGCTTTTGCTCATTTCAAACTTGCGACGGATGCTGTTGGGGTCTTGGACTCTTTCGTGGCCCACAATACCGAATTTTTTATACGTTAATTCACCCCTAAGTTTTTTGAAATTCGAATAAGATTTCAAATTTTAGCAAGAAAAAGCACTACTATTTTGCTTTCCTTGAAACTTGGAAAAACACGCCGTGGTAGCTTCCAAGCATCATTAACTTCCGAGTGGAGGTTTTTTTCCAGGGCCAGATTCCAATTGGAGGTCGTCGCTTTCGCCTGCAGCTCGACTCTCCAAAGTCGTTGATTAAAGACTCTTTTTGCCTTTTGGCAATTGGAAAGATCAATAGCTGAAGCTGGAAGAACTTCTCATGGGTGGTCGAAAGGGAAACTTCTTCATTGGGTAAACCTCAAATCTGTCGGTAGCTTCCAAAAGCAAAAATCGCGTTAGCTGAAAAGGACGGTAGTTCAGCTTCCTGTTCAATTGATGAGAAGTCATCAATCTTCGGATGCTTTATTGGAGAGAAGCATTTACACATACTATATATGAATTCGTATCATCACAAGTTATTGGATCGTATGGATTCACATGAAACAATTGATAATAACGATTGTGATTGCCTTGATCCATGATGAATTTTATCTGACGTCAAGACGCAATCGATGGAAGTGAATTTAGTTGTGACGTGTAAGATATAATTACGTTCTCTTTTGTAGTTTTGAGAGCAGATGCAAAGGAGCTTGTGTTGGCCTTGAGTTTCCACAGGATTAAGATGTACGAAAATAAAATAAATAAATAAATCTGATTGCATTAGAAAAAATCACTTAAAATGCCTTCTGTACACAGACCATTTGGTTGACAAGATTAAATAACACAGCCTTCTTAATTAAGATAATGCAATCTTGCTACGAATTATTAGCAATCGTTGGGCGAGATGAACAGTCGTTGTAATTAAAGTGGCGATCAGGTATACAATGATGGCTAAAGCTTCTTTGTGGCCACGACGATTTAGAGGTAATGATGGCTGCGATACTGATAAGGAGGCCGCATTTCGATGACATAGATCGTGAGAGAGCACTTCTGACAAGCAAGTATTGTATTAAGGGTACTGTTAAAGAGGCCCTTATAACATTGCTTAAGTATATTTACTTTGAACAACTCGCTCATAACACGAGGGTAATCAGGGTACTTGCTAATAAAATTTATATATAAATTAAGCATAAGAGACCAACCCAAACCAAGTACATCACAAAATTTCATAGGGCTCATACTAGGCCCTGCTGAAAAACACTAGTTCCATATAACTTATGTGTTATGTTGGTTCTGTCCACCATATCACTCTTAAACCAAATTTGTACGGGCGTTTTCTCGCTTTCCTGACAGTGGTCCCAGTCGAAATTGACACAAACCTTTCATGCCCCAACTGAAAGAACAGAAACCACCCAGAGAAAGGGAATATTTCTGTTTGTAGTACCTCAGATATCGCGTTTGTTGTATGCCATGTTCTTGCCCACGCTCTATCCCACTCACATGTTGTAGCGCAGTGGTGAAAACTCCATCACCGAGATCAGATAAAATTCCTCCATGACTTAAAACCAACTGCTGCGTCTCTTTTTTCCCTACTTGATTTCTTCGTGGATCATATCGAGAATCCGAGAAGTCGTCCGAGAAAATGAAATAAAAGAGCAATCTCAGGAAAACTAGAGGAATTGAAGCAGAACATTTTCCACAGACTTGCTCTCTCGCGAAGAGCGAGATCATTATCCATGACACCACACCGAGGACATGTCGCGTACTCGAGCGACTCGCCGATGTATGCCCAATGCTGCAAACCCTAACATCCAACCATAACAAAATCAATACACAGTTATCAGGATTAGCGAAGAAACGGATATACGATCTTATCTGTTGAATGTAACTAAATGATTGGAGCTTCCTAAATTCCTCGTGAAACAAACATAATCTTCTGTATATACCCACCAATAAATAGAGCTTAGGGAGAATTCCTTTCGTCAACTCCATGGCTATCAGCATACAAGAGAACTTGATCATCAAGATGCATAGCATTTAGCCTCGTTCTTCTCTTCTGGGAGAGTTTGAGAAACCAGCCATTGCTTCGTCATCGACACAAAACTCATCCATTCATCAGTCTTGATTTAGATTGATGACAAGCAAATTATCACCAAATCTGAGCATTGATCCAATGGTGCGTCACCCGCATGCACAAGATAGGGGCATTTCCTCCGCTAGCTCAAGTTGTCACGTATTTGTTTTTCTTGCAAACGTTAGAAAGATCTACCGATATTTGTTCAATTAAATCCATCCATTGAGAGAGAGAGAGAGTATTGATTTCAGCATCAGATTGACATGAAATATTCTGAGTTAAATTAAAATAAACTTGAGAATAAAAGCATTGGACATTGCAGACTTCAAAGCATGAGCTATACAGAACCGGGGCCAAATAGAGATGCTAAAGTAGTATCCTCTCATCTCTTCATTCCATTTGCATAGCAATCTCTCTCTTCTATCCTCGTCGCAAGTCCTTGTTCAGTTCCAAGCCACAAATCTCCTGGCCAAGCGAAATTTCCTCGCTTTGTCTTTTCCTTAGATGGGTAATTGATGCTTCACAAAATGTGCAAAGGTTGTTGGATGGATAGGCCTGTTCAAGATACACCACTTCCATAATATGCGATTCATCAAGTCAAAGAACATGGCTACCCCCATTTATATGGCAGGTGGTCCTTTTTTTGAAGAATGAGATGTTCTTCTAAAACTTTAGCACCATGTCTCCAACAATATCAGTGCAAAGTTGTCTATTCACATGTTCACCAAAGACAAGGACATGACATTGCCAATTAGGAATTTCCACTGATGTCTACACCGATGCTCTAAATGCAAATTTGCTCTATTGGTATGACTAAGCATCAATTTTCAGCAGGATTAATCGAGTACATGTCCTCTTAGTACAATCAGTTTTCAACCTACCATTACTAGTTATAGACCCCTGTGTCCTTAAAACCCTGTGGCTCCACTTGAGTGTGAAATCAAGATGCAAATCTTTTCATTTCAAAGATGCAATCTTAGTACACAACCCTCCCTACTGAACAAACTATTGCCTTTCAGCTAATCGAGCCTTTGGCCCACAACTATGAATATAGCTAGAGAAGACTAAACAGGTATAATGATGTAAAGAAAAGTGAAAGTTATAGTAAAATACATATCTGAAAGTGAAGATCGAAAGAAGATTATTTGGGGGAAGAACAATGGGATTACCTGTTGATTTGTTCATCTTTTGGCAAGGATCTGAACACCACATGCAGTGGGAGCATGCTTTCCCTCTTTATACACAAGATTTCCTCCAACAAAAGTAGCAAAAACTTTCCCAGCTAATCTTTTTCCCATGTAGGCTGAGATAGACTGCTCACAAGATTGTTCACATGTCAAGTTACTAAACAGACAAACCTTGTAAAGCATTAGACAAAACGATAATGCATCCATGCTTTGTAGTTAAGGGAAGGAAATAGGTTCACCCTATATGTAGATTCAAAATAAATGTCATCTGGATGTTCTAAGTAATACATTAGGTCTGTAACTCTACTCCCAAAGAGCCCCCAAAAAATGCTTTGTTTTGCGACTTCTGCAGAGATGAGGAGACCCAAGCTGCAGCAAGTCATCTGAAAGATTGTTGACCACCGGTTTCTTGATCTATTTAAACCTCTGAAATATTATCTTCAACTGATGCTTTTGAAGAAAAATGAGGTGCTAATTGTGCATTATCGAATAGGTATATTTTCAATGGTAAACCAGCCTACTTACCTGGTGTTTAATATATACAGGGTACTCATCGGTGAGGTCAAACTCGGCACTGGGATCCCATACTACAATATCCGCAAAGTTCCCACTTGCAATGGCTCCCTGCAAATAGAATTGTCACTCTTTTCATCATGAAGACTGTAAGCCAAAAGCAGGAGCCTATTCTATTCATTGCCTGTTCTTTAAGAGCATATGGAGATGGAGAAACCTGATCTGATTGGTACCATGTTAAAATAAACCAAAGTTCCATTTGTTTAAATAAAAAAAAAAAGTCATTTTAGGAGACATGTTAAATAAAAGTTGCTTTTCTGAGAATAACTACTTTGATCAATTTTTACCAAGAAAAGGTAGTCAGTCATACTGTAAGGTCTTTGAAACAAGTCTACTCTGTGAAAAGTTCTCCTAAAATGTGACATGATAATTTCATAATCTTAAATTAAAAGGGAAACTGATGATGCTGAAAGCAATCACCTTTAACTTAAGTCCAGCGATTTTTGCAGGCCTCTTGCTCCACCATAAAGCTAGCTGTTCCAAAGTAACCCCATATTTTTTGCCATATGACCAGGTGACAGGAAGAACAAACTGCAGATTTTCACAAATTTTTTAGATGACATTCAGAGAGGAGATACATGATTTCTCAATATTGAAAAAAAGTATTAACGGTTCAACCAAAGGAGCTAACTTAATGACATATCATCTGCAATTCTATGCACCTACAGAACACAACTTAGAGAGTAGATCAACTGCCATAGCCTCTTAAGTAAATGCTCTACAAACAAACTACCCAGAGGAAGATTGAACATCATGACTGAACATCATAAAAAAGAATGCCAGAACCTTATAACTCTCCACAGCCAATTATGCATGCGCATGCTTAATTTATCTAATGCTAAACGTCATCTACTTAAACAATTTGAGTAGGAAATAAAACCATAATGTGCGGACATAGAACCCTCTGATAATGCCTCCTACAATAAGTGATAAAGCGGTCCTGGTGTGAAAGTGCCACATGACTCTGCAACAAAGCGCTTTTGCAATGCTATAGTGGTTAATGTCAGAACCCCGCATCTGATAGAAGTAATCAAATTCAACTCTCAGTTATAATATCTAACCTCCTCCATCAACCAAAAAATTAGTATTTGTCAGTAGTTTCTTATGTGGCAATGGTATTACAGACTTCGGCACATCTGAGCCAATGATATTACAGATTCTCATTAATCAAATAATCACAGCTGAGTCAGGCAAGCTTTATCAGGTATAGGACATAATGAGAATACATGCTTACATCAGTCAAAGTACATTATAAAGATAGACCAACCTGCAAGCCAGAAATTCCACCCCAAGCTCTCAAAAAGTTGCCTTCACCCAGCAGTTTCAGCTCTGGAACTGTTGGGGAATGGTCAGAACTCAGCATATCAATGTGGCCATCCTGATATATAGAGCAAACAAATTAAAAGAATGGGGCATGTGGCACATAGAGAATCCAAAAAATTAGAAGTACCATTAAAGCCTCCCACAACTTTTCTCTATTAGGTGCATCACGGATGGGGGGAGCACATTTAAAGCGTGTATCTCCATCCTGAATTTCTTCTGCTGTGAAGGCTAGGTAATGGGGACAAGTCTCAACACTTAAACTGTCACCATTAACTTTTGCTTCCTGTGCAAAACAGAAAATAAAATTAGGTTTAGTTCTTTTGCATAAGATAGGAAACACTAGTGCTGCATCCATGAAACATTACCACGACTAATGACAATTATAGCAGACTATCACAACTGACTCAGCAATAATTGCTACTGATCTTTCACTGAAAAAATCTTGCATATCCATTATATAAAATTGATTTATGAACATTTTTTCTACAAATAAGAGACAGAAAAAAGGTTCAAGAAAGTAGTTTTGGTCAAAAAGGTGCCTGTAACTAATCATCAGACTTTTCATCATAGGAAAGTCACAATCCCAAAACCAGCTGAATTTAACAATGTGTATTAGGAACCTCCAACTGAACTTGGAATGCAATATGGGGAGGTATATGATCTCCTTTTAGGCAAGTCACACATCAATGTCCAGCAAAGCATAAAGAAATTTTCCAGAAATTTTACACGCTTCTGGTATTTTTGTCTATCCACTGGATGAGAAACTTCCCAGGAGATCTTATTAACAAGAGGTGATAAAGATGATATACCTTTATCAGATCCAAGGACGAACGTGCATCAGACAAATGAACAATATGAAGATGAGCTCCTTCAGCAGAGCCACCGATCCTTGTGTCCTTTGTCACAGTTAAAAGCTCACGAATAGCTGCCTCCTCCCTGTTCATAAAAATTAATTGATATGAATAGCCAAGTCTATTTAACATTGCCACAAGAGATCAGCTAGAGATAAGAGGAAGATGATGAGCTCATAATTCAACTTGATTGGGTGAAGACCTTGACATGATTATCCTCTTATAGTAGGCTGGCAAAACTTCGCAAACATATCAAGCAGTAATTTTCAAAGAAACTCATCTATCTTATTCAAGCTCCTTAATTTTGTGCCCATAAATGGCTGAATTCGATAAAATTACAGACACTAAACGTGAAAAAGCATTCTGGATTCCTATTATGTAAGATAACCTACTCTTTGGAATTTGAAAAATATTTTCATACTACCGTTGCATCTCTCATAAGTAAACACATCGATTAAAGCAACAAAATCTAGAATTATGAGGATTGGAAGCCGGTAGCTATGAATCTGAGGGAATATTTTAAAGAGTAATTAGCTAGATCATAGATCCAGATGACTTAACGTTCTTAATGGAACATCAGCTACTCCATTACACTATATGCCAATCGCCTCCATAAGAACATTAAAAAGCTAACACCAAATTTCTTAAATAGATAGTTGTGATATTTCTAATCAATTTGTAAGGAAATCTTGCCAAGCAGGTGGCCTTGTCTTCAGATAGGTGGAATAAGATCGGGCATCTTCTGTATTTAGATCCAAGTGGCTTTCGGAGTCTAGTTGGAGTTCTGCATGAACAAGCAATGGTCTTCTATATTTTGCTAACACCGACAATCCTTCCTGCATAAATAATCGATAACTAATCATTGACCCATGACTATAGTGAAAAGATAATATTGCACGAGAACAGAGAACTTTGCTAAATGTTAGCAAACAATGTAACTAATTCATGTGATTGTTTTGATCTCAGGTCGGGTTAAAGGACAATAAAGCATTGCTCTATCAATACATACCACAAATTCTTAGTTGACACGAAAATCAAAGTTGTAACGAGCAGTTTGAGTCCTCTGCTATAATATTGGGGCTCAAAAGTAAAAATGAGGGTCGCGTGATGAACCTTGATATGATCAGCATTTGTCATGGGAAAGTCGTTGATTCCTGAGGGACACATAAAGGACTACAAAACAAGGACAGTGAAATTGTCAGATAGCAAATTGGCCCAAAGAAAAAGTTTTCACTTCTTTTACTTCATTGCCTCAATTTACTATTTCCTTGAGAACTTGAAACTTTCTGTTTAATAGTACTTGCAGCACACATATCCAAAACCATGCAAATAATGACGTAGTGCATCAGACAAAATAAGTCCAGGTCCAGTTGAATTTTCACATCAAATCTCAGTAACTTGGGACTTTCAGAAACTTACCATAAAGAGACAGTGGCAAAAATTTGATAAAGAAGTAATTTATGACACCGAGATTCTGGTAATTACCTTCAGACCAAGAACACCAGCCTCTAGGAGAGCTTCCAGCGTGCTTGAATTGAATGCATTTCCAGGAACTAAACCTCCCCAGAAACCTGTGGAAACTAAGGTGAGAATTTACATGCACCTCATAAAGGATATCTAGCCTGCTCATGTGTCATTTTCAGTTCATACCGACATCGACATAAATGTTCTTCTCTGCAGCCTTAATCTGCCAAGGAAGGTGGAAAATCATGAATAGAAACTATGAACTTACATTTTATAAAGAGAACAGAAATTGGAGATGCAAGGCTCATATTTCTATTTATTTGGCCAGGATAAGGGCTATGAAGAAATATCCAGACTAGAGGGACTTAAAAAATGCAGTGCATGGTTTTCAGAAACATATGGTTACTTGCTAGATAAAAAGCGCAAATTAACCTCCCTACTTCTCGTACCTTCAATTCCAGGCTTTCTGTGGAAGTAGTTGAGGGATCACTATTGAGGGGCATATCAATCAATGTTGTTATTCCACCTGCATGAGAAAAAAAAAATAATCACTCAAGTAAAGCTCAACATATAAAAATGATCACTGTTCAGTACTTCTAGTTTTCACATTAGATGTTTTACAGCACAATCACTGACAAAATACAATGATACAGAAAAGTAGACTCATGCTTCATTTTCTGTTTGTATAAGGCTCAGAATCTTACGCTAATCTCATCCACCACAGATTTAGCAAGAGAAAGCAATCTATGTAAAATTTAAGTGACTTTTCTCCTAAAGAAAGATGATCTAGTCAATGGAGTGTCGGCTGCCCCTCACTAGCATTTCAGGAAATTCATTAACTAAGATGTCACTGAAGGGCAGAAACTTGAAGAGAGTCTAATTTACCAGCAGCTGCTGCTTTAGTCCCTGAAGGAAATCCTTCCCAATCAGCTCTTCCAGGGTCATCAAGATGTGCATGCCTGCCTCAGACATTTTATAAAATGTATATGAGTGTAAGTTTTTCTAAAAAGGATATGATTGCTCAACTCTTAAGCATAATTACATTAGTTTATAGAGGGACATCTAAAGCATAATTTGGCAGTAGATATCTAAGTAAGACCAAATTACCGAAAAATGAGCACCCTCTACTTAATTTAAATTTGACCAATATTTCAGTCATCCAGTTATCATTCACCCTTCCAATCTTCTGAAGATGACGGCAAGACTAGAAGTGTGGAGGTAAAGGAAGTACCATGATCATGTTGCTTTTATACTATCTCCTAAAACCTTTTTTCCGGTTGAAAGTGATGAGATATAACCATTATTTGGAGCAGAGATGCATCTTACACATCAACCAAGCCAGGCATGACAACAGCCTCTCCATAATCAATTACTTGCTCTCCTTTGGAAGCCCCTCGCCAATCATTCTCCGTTACAACAGAGGTAATGAATTTCCCCTTCACCTCGACTGCTCATAAACATACATTAGAAACACGAATAAGTTAAAGGTTAAACCAAAACCTTTGTTATCAATCTACAATAACAGCCAATTAAAGTATATTTATTTATTTTTTTTTTTCTAAATAGCACAAAGCTGATGAGGCAGTTACATTTCCTTCTATCTCGCAAAAAGTAAACTTTGTCGCTCACTTTGAGTTGCAGATTAGTTCAACACCATTTTAGAACAAATAATACAGCTACGAAAGACTATAAAGCAGTCACACACGGAGCAACAAACCTGCCCCGCAAATAATCCCATCTGGCGTCACTATGCGTTTGCTCTTTATCCAATAATGATGGTCTGGCAAAAGGCTGCAATCATCGCGAGGAACCTGCAATACGCATCACCATAAACTTCCATCAGCATATTGTTTTGCCAATTTACCAGCAAAGCAGCCGATACGCATCGTCCTAGAAACCTCAATCGCAACAAGAAAGTCCATTTTTCGTTTGCTAATCTGCGATGCTGCACATTCAAAGCAAGCGTGCGATCGAGCATCAGAATGCCGAACGACGCTCTGTTTGTCTAGCAAAGGCAGAGTAGAAACTTCTACACCAAACCGATTGCTTCGTTGCACAATCTCATTCCAAAACAAATCACCAAAAACGTCCATCAGCATATCATTTCACTGATTTACTGGCAAAGGAGTTGATGCAAACGTCCTAGAAACCTCAATGGCGACAAGAAAGCCCATTTCTGTTCGCTACTCTGTGACACTGCATGTTCAAAGCAAGCGCAAGCATCAGAACGCTGAACAAACGCTCTGTTTGTCCAGCAAAGGCCGAGTAGAAACTTCTACACCAAACCGCTCGCTTCCTTGCACTATCTCATTCCAAAACACATCACCGAAATTTCCATCTGCATAACGTTTTGCCAATTTACTGGCAAAGCAGCCATTGCACAAGTCCTAGAAACCACAATCGCAATAAGAACGTCCATTTTTCATTCGCTAAATCGGTGACACTGCACGTTCAAAGCGAGCACGCGATCAAGCATCAGAACGCTGAACAACGTTCTGTTTCTCTAACAAAGGCCGAGTAGAAACTTCTACACCAAACCGATTGCTTCGTCACACAATCTTATTCCAAAAAACATCACCAAAACTCCCATGAACATATCGTTTCGCCGATTCCTCAGCAAAGCAGCCGACGTGTGAGTCCTAGAAAACTCAATCGCAACCGGAAGCACCATTTCCGTTCGCTAAATCCGTGACACCGCATGTTCAAAGCGAGCGCGTGACCGAGCATCATAGTGCTGGACAACGCTCCGTTTGTCTAACAAAGGCCGAGTAGAAACTTCTACACCGAACCGCATATCGTCTCCCTGAGTTACTGGCAAAGCAACCGACGCGTGAATCCTAGAGACCTCAATCGCAACCAGAAAGTCCATTTTCCGTTCGCTGAATCCGCGACGCTGCATGTTCGAAGCGAGCGCGCGATCCAGCATCAGGATGCCGAACAAACGCTCTGTTCGTCTTACTACACCGAACCGATTGCTTCGATGCACGATCTCATTCGGAAAAAAACGAACGTAATCATCTCTCGGAAACGATGAACTCGCGAGGAAGACGACGACGGAGACGACCGGTCGAAGAGATGATAAAAGGAAAGGAAAAGGGCGCGAGAGCGATGCGAGAGCTGACCTTCGACGGCTCCTTCACGTAGAGATAGGCGGCGAAGGAAGCCAGCAGGATCAGCGCCGGCAGGATCCGCCATTGCAGATGCTCCATTCCTCCCTTTCTCTCTCTAGAATCTCGATGACGCAGAGAGGAGAGAGAGAGAGAGAGCGTCGCAGAAATTCGCGCTCCCTCACGAGCCGCGAAGCGCTATCGGAGTCAGCTCCCTCTTGTCGTTTTCTCTTCCCTCTCTCTCCCTAACTATTTTGATCTTTCGGGGTAATATGGATATGGCTCGAGATTCCATCCATTCCACGGGAGCAGCGTGGCCGTGGAAAGAATATTTTTACCCGCCGGCCAATGGCACGACGACACGTGGCACTGGAGCACGGTGGGGCTCGGTCTCGTCCCTTTGTGGTAGATTCAACCGTACCGTGCCACGTGTGAGATTCCGCAGAGCAATTTGATAAAATATTTTGTAGTCGATCGGGGGAAAAGAAGTTATTATTTCTTTTCTGTTGGCACGACCATGTGCTTTGATTCAACTAGCGATGCCTTTTTCCATAGTGGAGCGTGCGTGCCTGCGTGTAAACCCACGCATCTCCCCTTGGTGGAATTTTTATTATGTACGCGATATTGTTTTATATTATAACCAATGCGATATAAAGTATTTTTCTATGTTCGATTCCATTTTAATTCAAAAAATTTCAAGTGTTAATTGACATTAAATTATTAACCGAGGTTTTTTGGTGGAGTAGATTGTGACATAGGTGGAAAACGAGTATTATAAAAGTAGGTAGATATCAATGACCAGGCATGATGAATAGAATCTAATTTTGGTTAGAGGAAACTTGAGATGCTCTAATGGCTTTGGTTTTTAATATATAATACAGATAGAAATATAATTTGATAGGTTGAAAGTCGTAATTGATTCCTCAAATCTACAAACCGATTTTTGTTTTCTAAAACCAACCCTTGATAAATTATGCAACGGCCAGATTGGTCTAACAATAAAAAAGTAGTTTTTATGCGTTTTTTTGTCAAATTAATATCTCAAAAGTGCCAATAATATGACAATTTAAATTTGGGGACAACATTAAATATTTTAACATAATTCATAGACTAAATTGAATATATATCGAAAATCTAGGGACCTTGTCGTACAATAAATTAGAATTTAGGGATTATATGAAGTAAATTTAAAGTTAATGGATCAATTATGCAATTTTATCTAACAAAGGTAGTTTTGAGGAGGGAAGCGCGGGAATTTTAAAGGTGTCTTTTTTTGGGATCCGGAGGTCTTCTCCATCCACGAAAATCGTCTTGAGCGTCGGTTATCGTAGATATTGCCTTCCATCACGGCGTCTCAGGTTAACCGCAGCGGTTTTTCGGAGGCACCGTTTTTTAAAGAGAGAAACGGATACTATACGCAGAGAGCCAAGAGGCTTCGAGAAAGAGAATGACAAATCGATCCTCCAGGTTCGTCGTCATCTCCGAAATCGCCCGTCGTCATTCATTGACCACCGCCGGACTCCGGTTCCGGAAGTGCACAGGACCTGCTGCTTTGTTTCTCCCCCGATCGAGAAGTCTGATTGATTGCGGTCTCGACTGAAGCTTCAACCACCCGGCGCGTATCGTCGTTGGCGACGAGGATCCATGGCTATCTCAGAATTTTACTCCCTTTCGTCAAGGTGCGGGCGGTGTCTCTATGGTGGTTGATCCGTGAGAAATGGCCCGGAGTTCGCTTGACAACGATGACCGGAGATAAGCTGTTCATGTGTTGAATTATTATCTGTGACGCTGTGAGTTCAAAGATTTTCAAATGATCCGTGCCGGTTGATGGCGGTGTTCTAGTGATGGACGGTGGTCAGAGGCGACGGGCCATCGTGCCGATGACCGGAAGTAGTGAATAGCAAAGTTTTATACATTCATGGTTTAGGATTTGAGGGCAGATTGATCTCTGTTTGTAAACCTTGAAGGCATGGCGTAAGTTCTGGCATGTCGGGTGACACCGTGATGAAGACGGAGTGGAAAGGGAGATAAAAAGTTAAGAGTTAAGAGTGGGCCTGAATACAAAAGCCCGGATTGCGCCCATTAGCCTAGTCCAGAGAGATCAGCGTGCGGCCCATTTTTTTGGACCAGGCCCAAGGGCCCAGTCTGAATCCTCATTTTCAGAAACTAAAAAAAATAAAAATTTAATAGAATCTGAAAAATAAAAAAAAAATTGGATTAATAGTTAGAAAAATAGGCATTGATTAGGTTGTTACATCTCAGTGTTAGAATTGGTTTAGTTTCAATTAGATAGCTAGAAATGTTTTAATCTCTTTAATGATTACCCTTATCAAGTTGTTTGTTGGGTGGTGGTCTCTGTTCAAAACAAGCAAATTATGCAATTTGTGGGGACTTGAAAAGTTCTAAAATAGCTTTATTTGAAGTATTTTCACACCGCCTAGCGACAACATTCTCATAACTATTGTATCTCATGTCTCTATATCTAGGGGTGATCAATTTCCAAATGGGAACTGAGGACCGGACCGGATTGTCTTAGGATCATGATTGGTCTAGTTTCATCTAGTGGAATCGACCACTTAGCAAAAAAGATGACAAATTTAAAAAATACAAGAGTTATTACAATTTTAGGGATTATTATTTTAAGAAATTAAAAAAATATATATTTATATATTTTTAAAAAGAGTTGGTCCGGTCCGGTCTAGTTCCTCCTAAAATCGGCAACCAAACTGAAAATCACTAGTTCCATTTTTTATGGAACTAGAAATTGGACCGACGCCCTTGGAAACTGAAACAAACTTGCTTGGGTCCGATTAGGTCTAGGCGATTCTCAATCCGGACGGTATGATATTCTCGCTTTTATATGAATCTCATGTTTCTAGCAATTCAAGGACATCTAATTGCCACAATGGAGAGCGATTCTTTCTTCAGGTTAATCTATAGGGCACAAAGTTAGCTCCTTTGTCGAAAATGAAGATAAAAACTTGAAATTGAAGGTAAGGACTCTGATATTGTGTTTGAAAGCCCAAAATATACATCCATATCATATATCTTAAGTGTAGCCCCACTCTCTATCGCAAGTTATTAGTCACATGTCGCGTTCCTCTTAATCTCTCTCTCTCTCTCTCTCTCTCTCTCTACTTCGATCCCAATTGAACAAAAGAACTATTCCTTCAAATATTGGATGGCGGAAGGTAGTTGAAGTTATCTTGTACTGCTACTGATGTAATATTAACGAGTGAACTCTTGTACATGGGGTCTAGATTTGAAGCAAAACCAAATAGCGTGAGATTGTGCTGATAATTTTAAAACAGGATTGAAATTGCAATTTTGGGCAAAATTTGGATGTTTTGTTTAAAATTGGTCACAATTGACAAAGTGGAAAGATTTATGATCGAATTGAAAAAAGTACTATAGGTTTAGGACTTTTTGAACAATTTTTCCTTAAAAAATTTGACTATCGAATTGGCTTTTTCCTCCTCCACAAGCCTTATGGGCTCTTCTTTGTTGAAACTCTACAAATGAAATAATGCTTTTATAGAACCAAAAGACTTTTAAACAATTTTCCATTAAAAAATTTGGGTAAAGGCGGCCTTGCCCAGTTTTTGGGCGAGGCTACTTCACCCATGACCCTCGCCCAAACGGCCATCGTTGTGGTAGTCGTGGTGGTGCTCGCAACAATGGTGTTCTAGACGAGGTTAAATCCACCTCAAGAATTGACTAGTCTCCCATCGCATATAAATTTTTTATTTACATATAATAATATTAATTTAATGGCGTCGGTGTAACCTTAATTGTTACTAGCAGTCTTCAACAAAAAGGGTGGATATTCACAAACCTGATGGTCCTGATGACAAGGGTCACCATCATACTAGCAGTGGTCACGTACACTATTTCTACACTGGTATTTTGCCTCTATAGAAAAACCAAAGTGTCATTTGAAATAGTCGGTGTTGCTATGATCATATGATTGATATTTATGGCCATTGTACACTTCTACCAACTTAAGTTGGAAAAATTTGGTCTTGCCCTCTCTTTTTTTTTTTTTTTATTTAAAATAAAAAAGGCGAATTTCTTCTTTTATATAAGATCCCTTGATGAGCTCTTCTTTGTTTAGACTCTTGTAATAAAATAATATCTTTGAGGCCAAGTAAGTTTATTCTCCCATTTTCACACCAAGGGAAGGAAACAAGCATTTGTGAAGCAAAGGTTCGGCGTGCGTGAAGTCGGTTTAATAAAAGGAAACCCTAACGCCGCTGAAAACTCTACGAAAGCAGAACCAACGTCCATAGCGTTTTATATTAGCGCGGTAAGTGATCAAACCCTCAAGTTAAATTTAGGACATACTATGAGCTTGATTGTAAAATCCGATTGGATTTTAGTGGATTATTTATTCTTTGGCTCTCAAAGGTGGACGGAGGAACGTAAATTTTTGGTGTTCTTATTTTTTCGTTAATTTTTCTAGATTTGCGTTGACATAAATTGGAAAATTTTTTGGTAATTCCGCATATTATATCCCAACAATATAAGCCTATGGGGCTCTTCTTTGTTTAGACTCTAGTAATAAAATAATATTCTTTGAGTCCAATAATATTCTCCCATTTTCCGCGAAACAATTTGTGGAAGAATTGAATAAGTCGGTTGAAAAGCAGAACAACCATAGATATTAGCCAAGTGATCAAACCTTCAAGGACATACTATGAGCTTGCGTATTGGATTTCAAAGGAAGCTGGGAGGAACAACTTCATCTAGTTGAGTTTGCCTATAACAACAGCTATCAGCAGAGTATCCAGATGGCACCGTTTAAAGCGTTGTATGGCAAAGCCTGCAGAACTCCTATTTGTTGGGACGAAGTTGGAGAACGTAAGATTACGGGCCCTGAGTTGGTTCAGCAGTCAATCGACGCCGTCAAAGTCATTCGAGATAGACTCAAGATCGCTTAGAGTCGTCAGAAGAGTTATGCAGATAAGTGGCGTAGACCATTAGAATTCCAAGTTGGTGAACACGTGTTCCTCAAAGTGTCACTGATGAAGGGTACTTCGCGCTTTGGCAAGAAAGGAAAGCTAAGCCCGAGGTATGTCGGTCCCTTTGAAATTTTGGAGCGAATTGAGACTTTGGTGTATCATCTTGCGTTGCCGCCGAGACTTGTACAAGTGCATGACGTTTTCCACGTGTCGATGTTGAGGAAGTACGAACCTGATCCAACGTACGTGCTAAATTTCAAGGAAATAGACGTGAATGAGAGAGTGTCATACGTGGAGAGACCGGTTCGGATAGTGGATCGAGCAAGTGTTGCACAGCAAGATGATCCCCTTGGTTAATTGACAACACCATGGAATGGAGGGAGCCACATGGGAAAGCGAGGAGTCGATGAGACGTCAATACCCCCACCTTTTTTAGGAAGGATTGTAATGGTTTAAATTTCAAGGATGAAATTTTTATAAGAGGGGAAGAGTTGGGGGGAAGTTAGTTGTGACATCTTAAGTGCCAAAATTTGGGTACACTTAAGTGCCAAAATAGGAGCAAAATGGATATGAGTGCCAATCCGGCCAAAAGTTGTATTTTTCGTCGACGCACTTATGTGATAAAAAAATAATATAAAAATTAAATAAATTAAATTTAAAATTAGATTTAGTTAAAATATTAAAAAAACAATAAATTTAAAATTAAATTTAGTTAAAATATTAAAAAATAATAATTTTAAAATTAAAAAATTAAAAAAATTAAAAAAAATTAAAATTATTATTTTTTAATATTTTAACTAAATTTAATTTTAAAATTATTATTATTTTAATATTTTAACTAAATCTAATTTTAAAATTATTATTTTTTAATTTTTTTAAAATTTTTTATTTTTTAATATTTTAACTAAATTTAATTTTAAAATTATTATTTTTTTAATATTTTAACTAAATCTAATTTCAAAATTATTATTTTTTAATTTTTTTAATTTTTTTAATTTTTAATATTTTAACTAAATTTAATTTTAAAAATATTTTTTTAATTTTTTAACTAAATCTAATTTTAAAATTATTTTTTATATTTTTTTAATTTTTTAATTTTAAAATTATTATTTTTTAATATTTTAACTAAATTTAATTTTAAAATTATTATTTTTTTAATATTTTAACTAAATATAATTTTAAAATTATTATTTTTTAATTATTTTTTAAATTTTTTAATTTTAAAATTATTATTTTTTAATATTTTAACTAAATTTAATTTTAAAATTAATTTTTTTATTATTTTAACTAAATTTAATTTTAAAATTATTATTTTTTAATATTTTAACTAAATTTAATTTTAAAATTATTATTTTTCAAATATTTTAACTAAATCTAATTTTAAATTTAATTTATTTAATTTTTATATTATTTTTTTACCACGTTAGCCCAAAGCGACGCCGTTTTTGCATTATTTACCACGTCAGCATGCAAAATGGCGTCGTTTTGGGTTCACTCGCCGGAAATTCGTCGGAAAAATGCCACGTCGGCCTTTTGGCGGACTTTGGCCGGAGTGGCACTTAAGTGATCCGTTTTTCTTCGAATGTGACACTTAAGTGTACCTTTCGTAACTTTTGGCGCTTAAGTGTTCCTTTGTGCCAACTTTTGGCACTTCGACCATAATAATAGGAAGAGTTGTGACATCCCGAAACCGTTTCGAATATATGAAATAATCGACTTATGTTTGTTTTACGGACGAGTTAATTAAAAGGTGATGCCGTTAAGGGATATAGATAGAGGATTAAAAATGTACCATAATAATAGGTAAGGGTCAATACGACACCATTATAAATCGATTAGCGGACGGATATAAGTCGATTAGATGGATGTACATAGTCGAATTGCGGGTGATTCCGCATGATTACGATATTCGTGTCGAACGGCAATAACTCGATTTTCTATCGATATTATATCCGGGACACGTGATTGAACCATCGCAATTTTATAACAATCGAGAGTTGTCTACGATTCGGAGATGCACAAACGTGGATCGAAAATTATTGACCACGGGTCAAATGCGCAAAAATCCCTAAAAGCTACCTGATAGGTTAGGTTGTACTAAAGTCGCGTTTGGTCAATTTTAACCACAAAATTGAATTCGGTTTCGGGAATCAGACGTTCGAGCATCATGATTTATTTATTGGACGTTGTCTCATCTTTTGGCGAATTTTCGTCAAGTCCGAAATTTTGCGGAAAATCGATTTTCGAACAAAAGAAAATAAAAAGTGAAATTCGGATGGGTAGAAAATAGGTTTTTCTACCCCAAAAATGGCTAAATTGTGGGAAATTGAGGTAATTTTGTAATTGGATGATCAAAGGACTTTGGGGGCATGAAGACTTTGGGGGCTTAGGTGATGATGGTGTAGATATTTTCCTAAGTTTCTTATTGGTTGTGCTATTGATTTCCTTTCTCTCTCTCTCTCTCCTCCCCACTCTTTTTCCTTCCTTTCATGCATGCAAGATCCCCCCCTTCTGCCGACCCTCTTTCCTGCCCACGTTTCCTTTCTTCTTAAACTTTTCTCTCCTCGATTTCTCTTCCCACAGCCAGCCACCCAACTCTACGCCGACCCCCTGCTCCATTCCCTTTTTCTTCTCTTCTTCCACTTCTTTGCTGTCGTACGCCCAGCCACCACCACCTTGTGTCCACCTCACGCCCTCAACATCCATTAGCAACTCCAGCAGCCGTAGTTCTCCACCCGTCCCAACTCCACAGCCTGGCACACCGTCCGCATCCCAGCGCTCTCTGCCACTCTCCACGCCAGTAGCTCCGTCCAACCGTCCAGCATCGCCAACCTTCTTTCCTCGTCCATCTCACGCCACCTCCAACAGACAGCTTCGCCACCAGTAGCCCCAGCGTTCGTCACCTCCACCGACCAGCCTAAGCCAAACTGCCCACCTCCACCAAGCACTTGTAGGGCAGCCACAACCACCGTCGAGCCTCCGTGCAAGCCGCGATTGTTTCGTGTTCTCATCGCCGTTGCGTTGCTGTCACCATGAGCCCGCTATCGTCGAAAACCGTGAGTTAACTCCATAATTCTTGATTAGTCCATTAATTGTGCTTAGATGGTGTTTAGATTAATGCTAATCATGGTTAGATTAGTGCTAAGAAGGATTAGTGTTAATTAAGCGTGGTTAGGTTAGTTAACCTTAGTTAGGTTAGTTAACCATGGTTAGGTTGATTAATCATGATTAGGTTAGTTAATCATGGTTATGTTAATTAATCATGGTTATGTTTATTAATTGGATTAGCTTAATCAATCACAATTTACTTAATTAATCGCAATTAGCATAATTAGTGACGGATTAGACGTTTCATAGAATTTTACGCATGTTCTCTTGGATGGAATTATGCATGTTTTTGATGGCTTATATGTGCTATGATGTGCAATTGATTGCTTGATGATAGTTATTGATTTTTAGTACAAAACTTGGTTTTATGGGCATTTAAATAGAAAAATCCAAGGTGTTGGGTTTTGACGCCAACTTTTATATACTATATAAAACCGTTGAGTTTTAAAATGAGAGTGTATTAAGTTTGACAGTTCGATTCTGAACACGTGACCACGCATGATTATTTTACCGGAATTTTTAATAAGAAGAAAAATTAGCCAAGTTCATTATTTGAAAACAAGGCATTTGAACTAAAAGCATGGTGTTCTTGGCTAAATATGTGGTCGT
Source organism: Eucalyptus curtisii (assembly GCA_017140595.1). Classification (NCBI taxonomy): domain Eukaryota; kingdom Viridiplantae; phylum Streptophyta; class Magnoliopsida; order Myrtales; family Myrtaceae; genus Eucalyptus; species Eucalyptus curtisii. The sequence continues at coordinate 31,330,348 of CM029498.1, forward strand.
GTGGTCACTTATTGGAACCCGTCCTAATACGTTTACGCGGGACGATCCCTGATTAAGTTTGGATGCCCCCAAGTCAACGGGATGCCGTTCGCGGATGGATTTTGGGACGAAACTCCTTTGTGAAATGCCGTCTAGGCAGAGGATGCTAGACATTGCCGTGCCCGATGGGGCAGGACAATGCTCGGTTATGCTGGATGACCGCCGACTTTTGAGTTGGCTATGGTCGAGGGGTCGTAATAATCGGAACACGCTTAAATGGTTATGATACTTTACGCCTGATTACGGGGCAAAATTGTTAGGCATGGTATGTGACGTGTCATAACGGTTTTATCTTATAATCGAGACCCATGTGAATATTTGAAGGGCGATAATTACATGTTATGGTTATTAACTATGCTTGTTGTATTTATAATTGCATATGTGATGCGCTAATATGCAAGGACGTGCAGAGGCGAGGTGAGTTGTGTGTGACGCGTGCTTAGACCGCCTTCGAGACAAATTTGCATTCTAATCGGGGTTTAAGCTGTTAACTTGCTGAGATTTATCTTACCCCGTCATGATTAACCTTTTTTAGGTCCTTAGTATGGAGATCCGTCCAGTTTGTTTTGGAGTTCCATGGGATATGGAGGTAGAGTTTACCTTCTTCCCTATCCCCGGGACCAACCGAACTCGCGAGTTGGTTGTGACCACGATTTGAGTCGATGAGGGTTTCTTTAATGTGGTGCCTCATCGCTTCAAGGTGTGGTTCATCAATGTGCCCAATGGTGCTTGAGAGGGTCGCTTGCAGGGTTTTGATGGACCGCCCATCGGGACCGAGGATGGGCAGGTAGGTTACCCCATGGATATCGACATCCCGGACGGTGTCGTGGTGGATCCAGAGCCCGAGTCGGAGGGGGTCTGAGGTGTAGGTCGCCTAGGAGTTCCTTTTTGAGGCAGACTTGTATACATGAACTTGTAGGGTTAACTATATATGCACATATATATACATATATACATATAAATCGTAGTTTGTGAAAGTTCGCTTGCATGTTTTTACTATCCCTATTTCTGATGATTGATTGGGTGTTTATTTAATTCGTTTCTGCATGCGTTCAATTGAAAGATAACAAGAATGGGTCGGCGACGCATCTTGGGACGTCGCATTTTTAAATCGACCACCAAGGAATGTGCACATGCTCGGGGTTCAGGGCGTGACAATTACGCCCCAATTTGCTCAAGGCTAGGACCAAGGCCCCAATGCTCGAGCTTGAGTCTCCCAGACCTAGAGTTGTACTTGAAACTTTTTCTCTAAAGTCCGTTTCATTTTTTTTTTTTGCATGACTTTAATATCATTTGCACAATACGACCAAACATAAAATGAAAATGTCTCTTTGAAATAATATTATAGGAAAGTTCATTTAACGAAGGCAAAACATTTTCATAATATTTGTGGAAGAAACTATTAAGGTGGTTTTGCAGACAATAGTGAATCTTTTACCTAAAAGAGATAAGTATACTAGAAATCCTAAAACTTATCACAAAAGTACAATTGAGTACCAAAACTTTCAAAAAGTACAATTAAATCTTAAAACCTGTCACAAAAGTTCAATAGTATCCTAAAACTTTCAAAAATTGCAATCAATGGAAGAACTTAATTATACCAATTTGACAAGTTTTAGGACTTAATTGCACTTTCGTAATGACTTTACGACTTAATTGCATTTTTGAAAGTTTTAGGACTAAATTATACTTTCATGATAAACTTTAGGTCTTTCAATGCACTAATCCTTATTTAAAAAGGAAGGGACCATTTTCGCATTGGAAAATCTCTACTACCTTGCCATAGGGGCATTGTCAGAATGGAGGTCCAAGGAGGTCATTTTAAAAGAACCACTTGATTTGCTCCGTGAAGACTCCTTCAACTCTACCAATATGTCATTTATGTCCGGCCTTCGAATCGCCGTTGCTCGTGTGCAAGACATAGCAATCTCGACTACTTTCCAAGCCGAGTTGATGTCCAATTTTCCTTGTAACATTGGATCCAGAATTCCCTGTATATCACCACTTTCGATGATGGGAATTAGCCATTGAAGAAGGTGAATGTTGGTGTTGCCATTAAGACTTCTCATTATTGCAGGTCGTCCTGTGATCAACTCGAACAGTACGATTCCAAAACTATAAACATCACTTTTCTTGTTAAAGTTTCCAGAAGATTGGATCCTGGGGGGAGGAAAAAAAATACAAATCTTTATATCAAAGATGAAATCCTTGGTTATGTCAACATTTTTATGCAAATTGAGATCCTCAACTGAACCAGAATAGTAAATATTGAGTTTTAGCCTTTACTCAGGGTCGATGTAGCCGGGAGTGCCCACAAGAGAAGTTGACACGTAAGAGTTCTTTTCAGTCATATATGCTCTTGACAAGCCAAAATCATCTATTTTGGCTCGGAAATCTTTGTTCAACAAGATGTTAGTAGTCTTCAAGTCTCTATGGATGATGGGTGGCTTGCAACCATTATGCAAATAATCCAAACCTAAAATCCTTAGAAAAACCGTGTCAAAAATACCAAAGCAATGATAGGAAGAAAATGTTCAACTATGGATGTCTTGTTCACATACCTTGTGCTGCATCCATAGCTATTTTTAGTCTCCGACTCCATGTCAAGACTTTCGAATGGTCCTCTGTCGACTGCACCTTAACTTTACATATGAGCAAGAAAGAGTTTTTCAGAATTATTTTACAGAAGAAATAACACAACAAACATAAATACGCACCTGACAAATGTTGCCTTAAATTTCCATTGGCCATGTATTCATATATTAATGCCACATGCTTGGAATCATCACAATATCCCAACAAAGAAACTAGGTTTCCATGGTGAACAATCATTAAGAGTTGAGCCTGCATTATCATGAGTTTGCATTATCAAAACATATACTGATAATAATCTACTAGGATGTTTCTAAATTACATTAGTGTAAATGAGCACAAGTTGAGTTTAAAAGGAGAAGTGATTCCATCACCCTATCTAACCTCGGCTTGAAATTCCTTGTACCCTTGCTTCGATGATTCAGAGAGCATCTTCACTGCAACTACCATGCCATTATCTAGTGTACCATGATATACCTTTCCAAATCCACCTTCACCAATCACTCGTCTAAAGTTCCCGGTGATTCTTGAAACCTCTCCATACTTAAAAGGCCGATTCTTAAATATCAACGTCCTTTCACTAGATTCTGTACCAAAAAGGTTCCAATGAGTATTGTGACTACCGCTTTGGATAGCAAACTTTTAAGGTAAATAACTCCAATTGCGTCCTCGACAATTGAAAACATTTGAGGATTTGGATCTCATTTGGAAAATGATTTCAATCTCATAGATTACTCCGAAGTCTATCTAACTGGTTAACATTTGAACTAACAAATCATAATAGTGTGCCTCTCGATTTTCTAGAATTAATTTCAATGGGGCCTTTCCAAAGTGGTTTTCTCTCCTAGAAATTAATGCTGATGAGATTAGTTGAGTGCCACAAAAATTGGTAACCCCACATCACAAAAAAAGTTACAACTATTTTCATAGGTAAAGTTGTTCTCGTGTATATATTAAGGGTGAGCATGGTTCTAGAGTATAACCTACAACTTGAGAACCGGACCGATGGAAACCTATCCAGTTCTAGGTTTCAAGGTATGTAGAGTAAGTTTCAGGTTCCAAAAATTAAGGAACCTATTTTGACGGATAGGTTTCGGGTTCTAGGTAAGTAGAACTTGGAACATAGAACCTAGAACAACTTTTTGTATTCTTCTTGGTTTGTGTCTTTGTGTGATCACACAGTTTCCGTGGTGTCCAATTATAAGTGTATAATCTGGAACCACTAATTAGGGTTTTCATTTTATGACTTAGACTTTTATTTTGTTAATGTTTGATATTTTTCGTGCATTTAAATACAAGTTGTAGTTAGTTGATTGTAGAAGCAAGTAGTTGTAATAAAAGGTGACGCTTAATTGCAATCATTCAATTAATAATACAAGTGGAATTTAGGTAGACCTTGAAACTTGTGACAAGGTAGGTTCCACTATCTAATTTCAAGGGTATGAATGGTAGGTTTTAGATTCCAAAAAATGAGGGATATGTTTCAACTAGCAGGTTCTAGGTGGAACTTGTACGAAAACTAGAATTGCTCACCCATAATATATATTTGTTTGTAACAAAATTGCACGGAATATTGTGCTCATTGCTAAATGCAAAATAAAAATTCTTGGAGTGTGAGTTTAGGTCTGACTGCATATTACACAATGGCTCTAAAACTTAAATCTAAAAATGCGAGAAATGCTTAAAAAAAAAATAGCGGTACTTTAGCTGATTAAAGCTCAATTTATATAATACTCAAAACTATTCAGATATATAGAACTCAATTTATCGTTATGATAGGAACATGTATATAATATATATATATTTTTTAATATACAACTATAAAGCATCTATTGTCTCAGTAACTGATTAACATTTGTTGGGAAGCTTCAAATAATGTTTTCGCCTCTTCAAATTAGGGAATTCACTTTCCTAATTCTAGCCTTGAATATTTTTTTATGACTATTAATGATTTTTTGTTGGCTTATTATTTTCAACAAACCAAAAGAGAGTCCATAAAATTAATTTGCAGAAAACTCATTCACTCAGACAAACACATCCTTAGGGAGCATTGAAATGTCAGGGACAAAGTTGTCCAAAGTTGCACTCTGAAGTTGTTATAAGTCATTCCCGTGCATAGCAGGTTACTTTCGATAAAAGAATTAGAAATTTGATTGTCAATAATTAAGCTGAATAATGTACATTTTGTGATGTTGATGCAACCACCCTGTGGTGATCCCTGTATCTCTCATCTCCATTTATTTGTGATTACTATGTAATTCATATTACTAGCATCAGGAAATTTTGATTAAAGCTACCTTTACTTTCTAATGCAATGTGGATGAGATTGTAAAAGAACACTCTTAGGATAGGTGAGAAAAGATACCTAGTTGCTGAGTTGTATATTATCAACTAAATTATCCTAGAAAAGACATTGTTGCAGATAGAACTGTACCAAAGTGAAAAGCAAATTCAATAATGTCATCAAATGTAATGCAGATTTTCTGTCATTCATGTAATTCTTGTCACGGTTTGGCTGCAGGATGAGATGTTAAGACAGAGATTCATGGTTTACTAGCAAGATGTGAAATGTGCACGTTCAGAAAAATTTTGCAAAACAAGTTCCAATATAAACAGGGTTAACCCTGTTCTTGTTCTTGCTGCTGTTTCTGTTGCTGTTGACATCAAGTCAAGGAGGGCAAGTGGGTTGTGGTTGGCTTTGTCAGCCTGATTTATCGTTAATTGTTTTGCTGAGATTGAGGTTATCAGAAGAGAAATCAGTGTTATGTTGCATGACATTGGTGTTTTATATCCTAGAAAACTACTTCATTTTATCCGCATATCGGAGTGTTCATTGTCCTTTGGATTGGAGTTGTTCTAAGCATCCGATTCAATCTTGCCACTGAAATAGAACCCTGAAAAGAACTCTTTCAATCAGATGTTCTTTGGAGAAATAGATTAGCAAAGATTGACCGGTAGTCAGAGAACACGGGTTATTAAGCTCTATGACTCAGTTTACTGGTTTGCTAAGTTTGCCCTCAGAGGTTAGGATACATTAGGCACCATTTGTTTTACTTGATATGTTGTGATTTCGATAGATCTATCCTTCACTAGCGAGGATCCATATCATTTTGGAATTCATTGTCTATCTCTAAATTGTTTTGAGCTTACATTTGATTCTTGCAATCAAATTATAATGCTGAAGAAACACCTTATGGTTTACTAGCAAGATAATAGCCAAAGCACCAAAGAGAACTATGAAGAAGCCTGGAACTGATGTAACAACTAAAATGAGGATGGTATTTTGTTTCGTTTCCGTTTAATTAACCAAATAATAGCCAAAGCACCAAAGAGAACTATGAAGAAGCCTGGAACTAATGTAACAACTAAAATGAGGATGGTATTTTGTTTCTTCTTCTGCCGGCAAGGATCGGCTAGGAAAAGATTTGGGTTTCCCATCAAACTGCCAAAAAGAATGAAGGAGCTGAACTTATATTCCTCTCAAAATATGTCCGGATTCATTTGCCAAATGCTGATCACAAGCCTGTAAAAGTTGCGTAACGAGAGGGAGGGAGGGAGGGAGGGAGGGAGGGAGCACCTCATGCTTAAAGCATTGTTTGCAACCCTTTTATTAAGAGCTTCAGGAACCGATCCAATCAAGTTGTTTCCACTCAAATTTCTGCAAATGTAGCCATGATTAGAGATTTGTCCACTTTGAATACTTTGTTGCTTCACTTAGACACATTAACTTACAGCAATCTTAGATTTGGTAATTCTGCTAGAATTTCTGGTATTGCTCCTGTAAGCTGATTGTTGGATAAATCTCTGGAAAAGAAAAAGTTTAGAACACCTAATCTCAAGTTAACTAGTTCCACAGCCAAAAGCAGGATGTTTCCCACACATTAGGGTAATATCTCAACAGCTTATGTCTCCTAAAGCACAACCTTAATCATTCAATCATGAGTTGACTCCCTTGGGTTGCTTAATCAAGAGTGATGTGTAAACACAATTAAATAAACAGGTGGTGAAACTTACAAGTATTCCATAGTTGATATATATTAAAATGATGTGATAATGTCGCCATTCAAATTGCTTGAGCTCAAATTCCTGACCATAATAAACCAAAATAGGAGATCCTGTCATTGCCATCTTTGTAGAGGCAGATTTTTTGCTACAATAAAGAAAAGTTAGTGTAATATATTCTTCAAAATTAAGGTCCTCCTGGTGTAAATATTTGAGGTACTAGAGGACCATTCATAATCGTCAATTTCATTACTTGCATGGATCTTCCTACCTCCTTGTTCTGTAAGTTATGGTTATTACTAGACCTAGAGTACCTAGATATTGTTTTCAGATGAGCTAATACTTGCTCGTACACAATGCAATTTGGAACACTTATGCAAAAATTTGAAAGTAAATTAATGGTGCAAAAAGTTGCACAGACAACTTAGTGATATGTTGGAAAAGAACAAAGCATTTATTGCCTATCAATGAGTATAAAACTTGTTATGATCGATCCCATCCTTATTAAGCAAATATATATATATATTTTGGAGATGGTGACTTTTGAAGGTGGGTACCAATTTAGGGATCAATTTATGAGAGTTTATAAGCTCCCTTCTATACCATCGGAGCCTTGGGGGTGTCAAGCCAACTTGCAATATATAGTATTGTATCCAAGAACGAGTGCTCCACTCCTAATTTGTGATAGCCCAAAATGAGTAGTGGAGGGTGTCGTACTCTAATAATGATTTTTAATATCCTAGTCAAATCCATGTGGACGAAGCCCAAAACGGCTAATCAAGCGGCTGACTTTTGGGGCCAGGCGTCAAATTTTTAGTCACCTCACGTGCTCTGTCCCATTTCACGAGAGACTATAGGGGTAACGTAACTACACGACAGAATTCTCGGTCTATTTGAGAATTCACGCCTGAATGATTGCATTGATCTTAACTGTTCTTTCTCGCTAATATATAGAACTTCCGGTTTTCATGATGAAAGAAAATTTTTCTTTGAGTTTCATCTAGAAAATCAGTACTATCTAAGAAACAGTATCAGATGACTCACAGTGATATAATTCTTGGAGGATTTCCATAGTTACAATTTAGACCATCCCATTTGTATTCACTTGGTACGCACGGATCACCTTACCAGCTTTCTCTCTCAATGTGGTACGCTGCTTTGATGTCATTGATAGCTTTCACTGTGTTTGAAATCACACAAAAAAATATATTATTTAGAGAGAAGAAAGGAGATGGAAAAAGGGTTGCGATCAGATATGAGTTATATAGACTTTCAGCTTCCAAAAGACTTGTGACATTTCGCTGCTTTGACTTGAAGGCTAGCATCAAAAAGTAGCCAAAGCAGGGAATTAAGCAGATAGCAGAGTAATACTTAGCCACATCGGGTCATTCCAACAAAGCAACTATTGCTCAGAATTCACGAATAACATAAGACCCCCAATGGAGACTTGTATATTTAGCATAGGATTCCCTAAATCTTCCTTATTGACAATGGAATATCTGTCCAATTATTACTGATGTCAACTGTAGCACAACTATAGAAAGTGTATGTCGACAATAAAAACATGTAGAAGAATAAAAGCACACCATCATCTTGTGGTGTGGGCACATTCGGAAGATCACCAACGGTATAGAACTCCACGGCATTGAGTATAGGTGGATTTCCAGATTTATTTGTCGATTCAATCGAGAAGATGATGAGTGACCCGCTAACTGGAGTGGAAACTACAACCACTGGCTTCAAGTATTCAAGGCTTACCGTCTTCGTGAATTGATTACCATTCATGGAAATTGTGAACTCCCTTTGTAGGCCACTCGTCAGTCTCTCAATCTCTACGAAATGAAAGTATACAATCCATTTCCGCGAGGAGCTCGAAGGTGCCCACTGAAATTGCAAGGGAAAACTAGCATTCATTAATCTTTGAGCAGTTTGGAGAACTTCCCAGGGAACCTTGTATTTATCCGCATTAGATAATTGAGTGGAAGATGTGGTGTTCAGTATGAACCAGTTTTTAAAGTTTTGAGCTGTCCAGATCCGATCGTAAACATCAACAGGGTACCTGTGTGCGGCATTTCGACAATAGTTGAAGAGCAAACCATTAAGTAATTGACTACAATTCATATGGATCTGCAATAGGAATGTTGAAACTACTATACTCAACAGAAGTAAATGTTTATACCATACATCGGCTTCTTATAGTTCAATTTATGTAATTAAACAAAAAATTTATTGGTTCGTAGAATTTTATTAGATGAAATATATTGTTTTCTTTTTCTTTTCTTTTATTTTTCTTTTTACAAGCCAAACGGGTTTTGGATGGAGTCGGGACCTACTTTATCCACTGTTGGAATGTTTCCTAGTCAGATCCTAAATGGAAATTAAACACTTCAAAATAGCGATAATTATTAGTTCTGTATTTTTCAAACTTCAGAGAAAAAATATATTGTTAACGAGTATCCCATGAAAATATTTAAGATCGCTAAATTAGTACAAATGGACACCAATATGTTTTGCAAATTGAAAGCCAACATATTTCAAGTAAGTAGACTATTTTAAATAAAAAATTTCATATTTTCAAAGTATAATCAATTACCCTTAGCAAGTGTCCGGGAAGTACTCTTTAGAACTTACACACACACACACACACATATGAAAGTTCCCTTTTCTTAAGTAAACATCAAGTTCTAATATGTACTAGATGTAATCTGCACTTTCTGCCGATTTTTGTACATATTTATAATAGGAGCATATATAGACATTTAACATAAAAAACCGCATCGATAAATTAATAATATGAGATTCTAATGTTAACATAGCTTCTTAGGAATTTAAGGAAGGAAATAGTCAAATGATGTTTTCACCTTTTTCATTTCATTTATTCTTACTATGTCTGAAGAACACGTAATTTGTGTATTTTTATTTTGCATATCCACTTATATGCTAATATAAACTTCTTTGGTGCGAAAGATCTCGATTGGAATAAAAAAGAATCATAGAGAGAACAAGGGAGAGAGACAAGAGTAATAAATAAGTAACAAAATGAGTGGGCAGTGAAAGAAAAGTGCTCACTTTTAAGAAGAATGATCAACCTCACAAATTAGAATTCGCACAATGTCTCAAGTGCACGTAATCTAAAGTATTTTTTCTTTAGTAAACGTACTTGTATACTAATACAAAGTACTATGGTTACATTTGAATTCGTTGATAGGAAAGAGGTACAATTAGAATAAAGAAATAACAAAAAGAGAGAGAGAGAGGAACAAGTTTTATTATTAGATTGCAAAATGAGTGGAGTTCACCAAAAAAAAAAAAAAAAATACTCATTCCAAGAAAAATTATCAATCCCTTTCAAGAAAATTGATCAAACCCCTACAAATTGAAATCATATGTCAACCTAAAAAGGCAACTCGAAGGAAGATACTGTTATCATCTATTAACTAGCAAAAGTGCACATGTACTGTGTATCCGCAAACAAATTGACATTTATGAGATTTTTGGAAAATCATCTTATTGTGAAATATCTGAATTATTAATTATTATTAGAAATAATTATTGACACCACTTAAAGGAATTGAACATACATATATGCATATATATGGAAAGAGAAAAACAAGGCTCTTTACAAGATATAAAATATTTAAATTTTCTTGAAATACTCGAGAGATAAGATAAAATCATTAATTTAAAAATTTTCTATTTATATAATATTTATACAATCTTGGAGATGAAAAAAGGATTTTGATCCTTTATATGTATGAGATACTCTTTACTAACAGTAGAGATCTAGAAAATGCTTGTGAACCTATACAATGTTTTTTTTTTTCCCTCACGTGTTCGCTGATTGATAGAAGCTAAAAATTACCCAAACTAGTAGCAGGCAAATCCCATGGTATGCAAATTCTACACACGAAAAAGTTCCTTTGGATTTAGTATATAATATATGTACAAACGTTACCTTAAAATAAATTAGTAATGTTATTAAATGTCACTTTTTTGGATTAGAGTGTGATTAAGAAAAAAATAAATTCATGCATGCCTGGTAGCAGGTAGGTAGGGGAACATAATTACGTTTGTTGACATTACAATATACCTACATTAAGTGAATTTCCTCATATTATAAAAATTTTATTTTATAATGTCAGTAAATCTTTATATTAAAGTTTATCTATCAATGTTGCCTTAATAATTTTTCCCCAACCACATCATCTGATGGTGAGTTTTCTTCAAATACTATATGCAACTCAAAATCACTCTTAAATTTATTTATGTCTATAAGTTATGTATAAAAACAGACTTTCTTTTATGACATTGATGTTATATAGTAAATAATTTGTAATATTATTGTCAATACCCAATTCAATTATTATTATAGTATATATTTCATATAAGGTTAGTTAATCTTTATGTACATAGCGGGGCTGAAAATTATTTCAAACGAATACTAAATTTTGTAATGGCGTTGAAATCTTTTCCAGAATAGATCAATGAGTTCGCTTGTTACGATGGAGCATGTTAGGCTGCTTTTGATACCTATCCGAAATTCTTAGATTGATTTGAATCATAATTTCAATATCTCATATAATTTTGGGTTAATACCCTAAAAAACCCCAAATTAGTACATATGTGACAAATTTACCCTAAACTATTTTTTTGATCATGAAAAACCCTAAACTGGTATACCCGTGACAAATTTACCCAGACTAATCATAAAAAACCCTAAACCGGGTACATTTATGACAAATTTACCCCAAACTAATTTATTCGACCGCAAAAAACTTCAAATTAGTAAATTTTTGACAAATATACCATCCGCTAACTTAATAATTTGACTGTAAAATTTAACAAAAACTAACGGAGGGTAAATTTGTCACAAGTATACCAGTTTGGGGTAAATTTGTCAAATGTATACCAGTTTGGGGTTTTTGGAGGTCAAGAAAATAGTTTGGGGTAAATTTGTCACAGATGTACCAGTTTAGGGTTTTTTAAGGTATTAACCCTATAATTTTTCTTCTTGGAACCTAATGGTTTTTCTGTTCCTCTCTTCATTCTTTTTAATCATCTAATGATTTTTGTGGCAATCTTTGACAACTAATATCATTTTCTCAATTATCTTTATTGCTTATTTTATTTAAAAGGGAAGATTTCAAAAAAGAGTAGAAGATTTCAAAAAAGAGTATGAAATATCCTCATTTTCTCAAATAAGGGTTTAAAGTAGACATTATTTTAAATAAATGCCCAAAGTGCTCTTATTTGAGAAAATAAGAGCCTGAAATTGACATTATTTCAAATAATGGACTGAAGTGCATATATCAATATCAAAGAATGAACTCACTAGTTGTGAGGGGCAATTTTATCTTTTTAAAATTTAAAATTTTTTCCTTTATTCAGTTTTTAAAGAACAAAAAAAAAAAACATTAAAAAAATAAAGGAAAACACGGGCTACCCATTGCCAATGGGGTGGCCTAGGCAAGGGTCAGAGATCTTCACCCAGGCTAAGGTGAGGGTGAGCTACCCTAGCTACGCGGGAGAGGGTGGCAAACCTTTCTCAGATCTAGGCGAGGGTCACTCGCCCTCGCCTCGCTCCGGCAAGGGTTGCTAGCCCTTGCCTAGGCGCCGACAACCCCACCGGTCTTCATTGCCACCCCACTAGTGATGGGATGGCGTGCCTATGTTTTTCCATTTTTAAAGTTTTTTTTTAAAATTAATCTAATTTAATTTAAATTTAACTTGTGTTTGGACGAAAACACCCTTGATTGTTGGAATATTTTGTTGGCCAATGAGCCGGCAAGGCTAGGCCCTTATTAAAAATAATCATAATCACTTCAGGCCATTTTTTGAGACTAATATAGTCACTTCATATCCTTATTTGAAATAAAATTCACTTGTCTTTATTTGAAAAAATAAGAGCACTTCATATCATTATTTGGAATTTTTCCTATTTACTACAATTACTATACATTTGTATTTCAAAAATTAATTGATCACCTGATAGAAGAATTCAACCTTCGTCCGATGTCGTACCGCCAAGTGAGTCGCAAGATTCCGTACCCAACCCGGTAGATGTCATCATCAAGACGTTTTTGTCCCAACGCCGTAATGAAAGGCACTCCATCGCCAGTGTTCACAAGACACTTGTATATCATCTGCCTGGGATACGTACATGATTTCTTCATATATAAATGTCGAAGAGCTCACTGTGGCCCAATAATTAACGTCAATGTATAGGTTGAATGAAGTCCGCTGCTTCTTATCATGTTTCCTATACCGAAATGACGCCCTAATCAAATAGGCTTGACCTGGTTTTAAAGTGCAACAGTTCCTCGTTCCATTAGGAAAGCGCCTTGCACTCTTCTCATCGGTGAATTCATTAGATGCTCCACAATCAACGTTAACGAAATCTTGTACGTGTAGAGAAAAGAAAAACTCAGTGAAATGGAACGACGGTTTTTGTTGGACCATTAGAGCAAGTTCAGTGAATCTCGATCATTCACAAAATTCCACACTATTTTATCTAGCATGTCAACAATTTGAAGCCGAGATCAAATAAGAATGACTATAAAGAAAAGAAGAAACCATTTTGTTTAATTAATGATTGTGATTTACAAGGAGATAATAACAAAAAATAAAAAATAAAAAATCCTAAACCCATTGTACGAATGCCAATTCAAATTTTTTTTAATCTAGCCAATTGAGTTATAAACCTTTAAACGATAGTCAATTTACTAATTTTAGTCCTTTTAACCAATTTTGATAAAAAAAAATTGCTCATGACGCAGCTAACATAGACAATTTTTGAAATTTATTTTAATTTTTCATAATTATCTTTTGATTTTTTTTCATTTTTTTTCCATTGTGGACAAGGGCGCAAAGCCCTCTTTAGATCTAGGCAAAGGGCGTGCTCCCTAGCAGTTGACAAGGGCCTTCGCCCAACGGTTAGTGTGCTGGCCATAGCTGGGGCTCGGGCAACCCTCACTGACCACAATGAAAGATAAAATTCAGAATTAAAAAAAAAAATAATATCATGCCTGCTTGCCCGAAATTATTAGCTTTTTTTTTGGACTGCAAATCCCAAGTTTGATATCTGGTATATCGAATGAATCGATACATTTTGCTAGCATTTAATCTTGTGATGTTCTTATCACATAAAAAAGCATTCCACAATATTCCAAAGTAATGAGAAGCACGAAACTCTACTCCGAGATAAAATCAGCATCAGATGCAAACTCAGAAACTTTTCTCAATGCGGAGCGAAGAGAGAGAGAGAGAGAGACCTGAATTTTCTTGGGCTTGAACCACGACGAAAATTCCTGAAGCTAAAGAAGCAAGCAATGCGAACGAGAAAGCTGTAATTGATCTTTGCATCGTCATGGAGTAATGGAGATTGTCGAAGAGAGCAAATGTGGGAAGATATATGCATGCACCGCATTATATCAATGTCAAGAGCTTTTGATACGACGGGCTGACATCATCCTATTGGCTATGGGCCAATATATTTCCATCGGTATCTAGTATTTCGTATCCTGATTTTCCTTTTTTGCACTTTATGTTGTTATAAGAAGACCAAGACTTGCTGCTAGGTCTTCGTGAATATGTATCAAAGTCTAAGAACCAAAAGAAACGTTAATAGACTGCTTTCGATTGACGACATATCGACCATTGGTAGATTAAATATAATATATCGAGATTGACGTCAGGACCGTTCGGATTGTCCCCTGGAATGCGCACCCTGCTTCTTCTTCTTTTTCTTCTTTTTTCCTTGAGAAAATCCTATATGGAGTTGAACCCAAATGGCGAAGAGACGACGAATAAGTACTTGCTTTCTTATTATGCACAATTATATCGTCTCCAAAAACTATGAACTATATTTCTGGAGACAGCAGTGATTAGCAAGTGTGAGCATTTATCTCGCCGTTCATACCGTGATTAGTTAGAGTTCCTCTTCCCTCTTAGCGAACTTCTGGTCTTAAAATTTGTTTACATTAGTTAAGATCACCATAGGAACACATGGTTAAGTTTTTCTTAGACACAGCGACAAATTTGAGTAGATATTGATGGTTTACCAGCCTATCAAATGAATATGTTCGGCAAATCCTCATATCTTGACTCTGAGAATATTGTACGTTTTAGACTTTTATGGTGAGCTTTAGCCTCCTCTTGTTATTACAGCCTTATCAATGCAAAAGACCAAAACTCTAGTTATATCACTGCAAAAACCATGAGAGCAAAGACGTGGAAGGACTTACCTGTCGCTGATAGTTGTTTCTGTCAATTACCATTAGCCATATAGTCGTAGATTAACGCCATATTATCAAAGTCATCACAATATTTGACAAGAGAAAAGTGGAAGTGGTGAGCAATCATCAAGAGTTGTGCCTGCAAAAATTAAGGAATTGCTTTTGTAGATAACACAGATTGGTCTACTTAGGGCGCGTTTGGCAATCAGCCAAATAATGGAAATTTCTATTATTTTGTTTACGGAAGTAGATTTGGAATAGAAATCCATTTGGTAAAATTTTTGTTTCCGAGAACAAATTTCTATTTTTTTTATTCTTGGAAGTAGATTGAGAACAAAATCGAAAAGTAAAAAAAAAAGTTAATTATTTGTTCCAGGAACAATTTCAGAATCAAGCCAACTTATTTTTTTTTCTTTTCTCTTCTTTCTTCTTGTTCTTCTTCCCTCTCTCTTCTTCTTCAACCGTTGCCGCCGCCACCGCTGCCATCCGCCGCCACCGCTGCCATTCGCCACCACTGGTCGTCGACGACCGATTGGGCGAGGTTCGGCAAGCTCGCCTAGCCAGGGCGAGGTCCGGCGAGCTTGCTGGTGGCCGGGCGGGCCTCCCCAGCCATTGGTGAGCCTCGCCAATGGCCGGCAACGCTTCGGAGAGATCGCTAGCCCTCGTCTACATTGGTCACCGGTCATCCCAAGGCCGGCGACCGGCAAACCTTGAAAAAGAAGAAGAGAAAGAAAAGAAAAGAAGAAAAGAAGAAAAAAATAATAAAATTAATTAAAATAAAAAGAAAATGACTTGGATTAGAAATTTTCAAAAAGGTGCCAAACACAATTCTATTATGGGAATAAAAATTTTGACCAGTTACCAAACGATTTAAAATACTTAAGAATTGTTCCTGGAAACAAAATAATTTTTTTTATTACTAATAAGAAATTATTTCTAGGAATAGAATGATTACTAAACACGTCCTTAGTTGCTTGAATCGTGTAAGCATGTATTGATGGCACGTAATATGATTAAGTTTAGACCAAATAATAGTAAGAGATGTGATCACCGCATGTGAGCTCCGCATGAAATTCCTTGTATCCCTGAGATTGGCTACTCCACCTTTTCAAATTCAATCAAAGATATCCTTTGGATACCTGACGGATGCATTAGGCAACATTCACTAAGGGTCTGTTCGTTTCGCGGAAAATATCATGTTTTCGGAAAACATTTTCCTAGAAGTTATTTTTCAAGAAAATGACTATTTTCCAGTGTTCGGCCGAAACCTAAACTTTGAGTGGAAAATATTTCCTCCATTTGTTAGCTAATTTAATTGTTTGGGAAAAATTATCAAAAATTGAATTTTAATATTTTTAATTATTTATATATATTTTTAAATGATTTTTTTAATTATTTGTATTTTTTAAAAATCGAGATTTTTATTATTTTTTATTTTTTCTTTCTCTTTCTTTTTTCCTTTTTCTTTTCCTTCCTCCTTCCTCCTCCTTCTTCCTCCTCCTTCCTCCATCGCTGCATGCCTGACGATGGCTGGCTACTCGGTAGCCGACCAAGACATGATCGCCAGATCCGGCGAGCTTGAGGCTTGGCCGATCTCACTCGAGCTCACTAGAGTTTTGTCGGGCTTTAGCGAGCCGCGAGCTCGCCAGATCTGGCGGTGGAGCTCGGGTTCACCTGGATCGGGAGCCCAAGCTTCGCCGCCAGATTTGGTGAGCTCGGGCAAGACTTGAGCCCCGCCTAGCTCGCCGGATCCGGCAACGGAGCTCGGGCTCGCCTAATTTAGGACCGAGCTCGCCGCTAGATCCGGCGAGCCCGCGGCTCACGTGAGCCCGGCGAACCTCGGAGAGACCCAAGCCTTGCTTAGCTTGCCGAATTTGGCGAGCCGCGAGCTTCGCCCCAGGCTGGCAAGAGCTCCGGCTCACCCGATCTGGCGAGGCTCGAGCTCGGTTTCGCTAGATCGGGCTAGGCGGAGCCTTGCTGGCCAAGGGCAAGGCTCAAGCTTGCTTGCGGCTAGTCACCGGCCGTCGCCGTGGCCGGCGACTAGCCAAGGCCAAAGAAGAAGATGAAAAGGAAAGAAAGAAAAGAAAAAAAAAAAAAAAAAAAAAAATAAAAACTCGATTTTTTAAAACAAAAGAAAAAGAAAGCATAAAAATAAAACGAAAATGTATTGGTAAAAAAAAGCAAGATGGAAGAAGTTATGGAAAATATTTTTCACTTTTCAGAAGTGAAAAACATTTTCCTCACTTTTAAAGGTTATTTTTTCCAATGATGTAAAACATTTTCCTTGACTAGTTCATTTTCTGTGAAACAAATGCTGAAAATCCAGAAAACGTTTTCCCGGAAGTCATTTTCCGCGAAACGAACCGACTCTAAGTTTGATTATAGACCTCGTTCATGACACGTGGCATATGTTTTGAATCTCAATAAATAAAAGGACAAAAGGGATGCATTTTTCGCCATGATCTAAGGGCTGACAGATGGGTTAAACCCGGCTAATTAGTTCAACCGCGTCAAATATGAATTCTCTGGGGATAGGTCAGGATTTGTTAATATTATGAAGAGCCCGAAATTTCAACTTCACGAGGAGAGTGTATTCTGCTACCCCAGATTTCTTTCCGAGGAATAAAATGTGATCCCAAATCGAACGGGTAGAAGGCGTCGTCGATATAAAAAGAACTCCAGAACCAACGTTGTCGGGGAGACGTCATCCACCGTAGTCACCTACATAATTTCCTTGTATATATATATATAGAAAGAGGAGTCCCCTCGTTCCCAGAAATTGACCCCAATGTGCAAGTCGAACATTCGGGCCTGGTTGTGCCATTATAGTTTCCGTACCAAAGGAGGCCCAAATCAAGTTCTTAATGCCCTTGCCTTGGGGCGGTTCCTCGTTCCATTCGGGAAACTCCTCAAATTCTTCGACCTCATTTCACCTTTCACGCCGAAGTTCTCGCCAGACACTCGCATGTTCCTTTCGGGATTAACGAATGCGTGCCATCTGGTGATATATGTCGTGATCAAGATAGGTGTTGGTGGAATTATGAAATATGAATTTTTATGCTTAAGATACTTACTATTTAGTAAAACATAGATGAGAAATCAAACTGCGTGTCCGCTACATCAAGTGACTCCTATCTTCCACGACCAAACCTCAAGGACAACCCAGAATCGAATAACCACACTATGAAGTCACTAATGTGACGCCTCTGAATTACTAGCCCATCTCATACCGAGTCTTACAGTTTTGTCCTTTGACATATAGGCAAGCACTTTTTGTAGAGTCACTAATTTTTATAGTGCTATAGCTTCTAGGTCTTAACTTTGGAAAGTTTCATTATGTCAAAAGATACCTCCATGAGTCAATTTTAGTTTTTATATATACTCTCTCCCAATTCAATGTGCAATTCAGCTTATTTCTACCCTCATCGTCATCATAGAAGCCCATAAGGAACAGCACCTTGTTTTTTCAAGCCTCCACCTTTGGCCTTATGCTTGACCATTCTCCACCTTCTAGTTGCTTGAGACACATGGATCACATTTATTATTTGCAATACATTTGTTTTTCACATTTAACTATAATTCTAAACATAACTACAACTCAGAACATCCCCCGTCTAGTTGCTTGAGACGCATGGATCACATTGGCTACTCTCTTTATTTAGGCAATACATTGAGTGAGTTAATTTCACTATAATTTATATCACAATAATATTAGTGTTGTTATCAAGAATTGTAATGTTGTGAAAATAGACAAAACATTTTATATATTTAACTTGAAGTGATTTGATCCTGTAGCGGAAGCCAAATTGGCATCATCTTCAGGTGGCAAATCAACGACAATGTCCGAAAGCGAATGGATGGTGCTCAATCGGAAGTGTGCCACTCAAATCCGACAATGGATTGATAAGAGCATTTTTCAAAATTTTGCTAATGAACATGATGCTGGTGTTCTTTGGCAAAAATTAGAGAAAATGTACGCAAGAACAACGGCGCAAAATAAAGCAAATCACATGCGGCGGCTCGTGAATCTGAAATACAAAGACGTCAGCAGTGTCTTGGAACACATGAGCAAGTTCCAAGGTATAACAGACCAACTCAATTCTATGAAGATGACATTAGATGATGAATTGCAGGCATTACTGCTGCTTAGCTCTTTGCCAAATAGCTGGGACACACTTGTTTTGTCGGTCAGCAACTCGGCTACTGACGGCAAGCTTACCATGGACGTGGTAAAAGATAGAATGTTGAATGAAGAATCCCGACGAAAAGAAAGCGGAGTCAACCCTGCATCGAGGCTCTTGTCATTAATCGACAAGAAAATCAAGAACAGAGAGGGAGAAGCAAAAGCCGAAACTTTCGGAATCAGCAACGAGGAAGGTCCCAATCCAACTTCAGACGAGACAAGAAGTGCCATCATTGTAGTAAATTGGGACACTTCATCCGAGAATGCAGAAAGCTAAAGGCAGAAAAATCAAAAGGTCATAACATCAACAAAGCTAATGAGAACCAGACGAATGACACTGCAAATATTGCAGATGAGGTGATCATTATTCAAAGTGATGATTCCATTAATCTTGTATCCCAAGATTTGACATGGGTAGTTGATACTGGTGCATCCTACCATGTCACGGCTCGTCAAGATCTTTTCACATCTTACACCACTAGCGATTTTGGATTCGTAAAGATGGGAAACGAAGGTACGTCCAAAATTATTGGTATGAGTAATATTTATTTGGAGACTAATGTTGGATGTAGGCTACTACTCAAAGATGTGAGGCATGTTCCGGACATACGCTTCAATCTTATATCTGCCGGCAAGCTTGATGACGAAGGCTACATCAATTTCTTTAGTGATGGAAAATGGAAGCTCACCAAAGGTAATTCGGTGATAGCCAAAGGAAAAAGGACTAACTCTCTCTATATCACACAATTCAAGCCGTGTAGAGGAGAGGTGAATGTAACCGGAAAAGGAGTCACCACCGAGTTATGGCATAAGCGACTTGGACACATGAGTGAGAAAGGACTTAAGATTCTCACTAGAAAGCAACTTCTACCCGGAATAAAAGGTACACCGTTGAATACTTGTGTCGACTGCATTATGGGAAAACAACATAGAGTAGCCTTTTACAATTCCCCACCATCTAGAAAAGCTGAAATTTTAGATTTGATATGTACTGATGTATGCACAATGCAAACTAGAACACTTGGAGGTGCGCTTTATTTTGTAACATTTATTGATGACCACTCTAGAAAGGTATGGGCATTTGCCTTGAAAACTAAAGATCAAGTGCAGGAAATCTTCAAGCAATTTCATATGAAGGTTGAAAGAGAAACAGGCAGGCGATTGAAGTGTGTACGCTTAGACAACGGTGGCGAATACCGAGGACCTTTTGAAGATTATTGCAAGAACCTTGGGATCAAACTAGAAAGATCCGTACCAAAAACACCTCAACACAACGGTGTCGCGGAACGGATAAATAGAATCATATGTGAAAGAATCAGATGTATGCTCTCCAACGCAAAACTGCCAAACCACTTTTGGGGTGAGGCAATGAGAACGGCAGTTGATTTAATCAACCTATCACCTTCAGCTCCACTTAACGGTGATGTACCACAAAGTGTCTGGACTGGTAAAGATGCTTCTTATGGCCACTTAAAGGTGTTCGGTTGTGGAGCATTTGTTCACATTCCAAAGGATGAGAGATCAAAGCTTGATGGGAAATCAAAGCAATGTATTTTTTTGGGGTACGCACATGAAGAATTCGGCTATAGACTCGGGATCCCGTCAACCGGAAAATAGTCGAAGCGTGGACGTGGTATTTCTTGAAGATCGACAATCGAGGACTTCGAGAAGCACGAGAAATCTCCATCAACAGACGAATACTCAGTTGATCTTGGCCCAGTCGCTCCTCCTATCGATTCTAATAACAAGCAAGCTGAATCTAGGATTGAAGGTAAGACTACTTCAACTGAACTTGAACCTATTGTTGAACAGGTCCCATCAGAACCTCAATTGAGGAGATCAACCCGTGAACGACAATCTAGTCGTAGATATTCTCCCAATGAGTACCCGATGCTCACTGACGGGGGAGAACCAGAGAATTACCAAGAAGCTTTATTCCACGAGCACAAAAAGGAGTGGTTAAAAGCTATGCAGAGGAGATGAAATCCTTAGACGAAAATCATACTTATGATTTAGTCAAGTTGCCACAAGGAAGAAAAGCTCTCAAAAACAAGTGGGTGTTCGACTAAAGACGAAGAAGGTAACTCACAGCCACGATACAAAGCAAGGTTGGTTGTGAAGGGATTCGCTCGTAAGAAAGATATCGACTTCGATGAGATATTTTCTCCCGTAGTTAAAATGTCCTCTATCCGAGTTATCCTTGGCTTGGCAACAAGCTTGAACTTGGAGATCGAGCAACTTGACGTGAAGACCGCGTTTTTACATGGAGATCTAAATGAGGAGATCTACATGGATCGGCCAGAAGGTTTCAAAATCAAAGGCAAAGAAAACCTTGTGTGTAGATTGAGGAAGAGTCTTTACGGGCTCAAGCAGGCACCAACACAGTGGTACAGAAAATTCGATTCTTTCATGGAAGAAAATGGGTTCAACAAAACCACCGCTGATCACTGCGTTTTCGTCAATAAATTTACTGATGGTAATTTCCTCATTCTTTTGCTTTACGTTGATGACATGCTAATTGTTGGCCAGGATAAAAGCAAGATCAACAACTTAAAGAAGGAATTAAGCAAGTGCTTTGCTATGAAGGATTTGGGACCTGCAAAACAAATTCTTGGGATGGAAATCTTGCGAGATGACAGAATCGTAAACTCGGTTATCTCAAGAATGGTATGTTAATAAAGTTCTTGAAAGATTTAATATGAATAAATCCAAAGCAGTTTGTTCTCCACTTGTAAATCATTTCAAACTCAGCTTAGAGCAGTGCCCAAAAGGTGAGATAGAAAAGAAGGAAATGGAAAAGGTTCCTTATGCATCGGCGGTTGGCAGTCTAATGTACGCGATGGTATGTACGAGGCCTGATATCGCGTATGCAGTTGGTGTGGTAAGTAGATTTCTATCCAATCCTGGTAAGGAACATTGGGTAGCAGTCAAATGGATATTCAGGTATCTTCGTGGTACATCTAATAATTGCATATGTTTTGTTGATGGTAAAACTGTGTTAGAAGGTTTTTCGGATTCAGACATGGCAGGGATGTGGACTCAAGAAAGTCTACATTGGGATACCTAATGACTTTTGCAAGAGGAGCAGTTTCATGGCAATCTCGACTACAAAAATGTGTTGCTCTATCTAGTGCTGAAGCAGAGTATATTGCGATAACGAAAGCATGTAAAGAACTCTTGTGGATGAAGAAGTTTCTACAAGAAGTGGGCCACAACCAAGAGGAGTATATCTTGTATTCAGATAGTCAAAGCGCAATACATCTCAGCAGAAATGCAACTTTCCACTCCCGATCCAAACACATTGACATCAGATATCATTGGATACGTGATGTGTTGAAAGAAAAAGCCCTACAGCTAAAGAAGATACACACTGACAACAACAGCTCAGATATGATGACAAAATCTTTATCTACAGTGAAGATGCAAGCCTGTCGAACTTTTGCAGGTTTGACACCTTCTCCAAATTGCTCGTGAGGGGGAGATTTGTTGAGTAGGTCACTCCCAATTGGAGAGGCCAATGTAATTATGTATATCTATAGTAGAATATGTATAGTAGTGAGTGTGTAAAAGAAAAGAAAAAAAAAGAAAAAAAGAAAAAATAAAAAGAAAAAGAAAAAGAAAATATCAAAAGAGATCGGAAGATAAATCAACGTGATCTTCCACATCCAGAAAATCAAGGGAGATTGGGAAAGAAATCAAAGTGATATTTTCATATATACAAAATCACGAGAGATTAGGAGATAAATCTACGTGATTTTGTATCGTACAATTCCAATTTGGGATTGCATTTGCTCCTATAAATAGGAGTCCTCCTCAACGGAGAAGAGGTTACACAAAAGCAAGAATATCATAGCAGCATAGCGGAAGAAATAGTTTTCTTCTTCCAAGAAAGAGAGTCATCTTTGAGAGTTATCCAGTTTGTGAGAGGTTCAGATCCACAAATTGAAGACAGAGAGAGAGATCCTCCACCTTTGGGTGAAGTTGTATCCCATTATTTATCATAGTGGAAGTTTGAAGTGGACTACGGTCCCGTGGTTTTTCCCTTCACCTTAGAGGGTTTTCCACGTAAAAATTCTGGTGTTATTTATTATTCATCTTTACTGCTTTCAGTTAGTATTTTATCCTATTTAATTTTCATAGAAATAGTAGTGGGAAAAATTTTCTGGGCGTTCTCCACAAGTATTTTTCCCAACAAAGTGTAGCCTTTCACCTTTTGGGGGTGAACCAAGTGAAGAGTGGGCTTTTAACCATTCCAGTTGCATCTCCTAGAGCTCATCGAAGAAAATGCTATCATATTCATCCTAGAATTTTTACAAAAAGTTTATTGAAGCTAAATTTTCACCGCACCTTTCAGAAAACTTAGGTCGTTGCCTTTTCTCGCCACTAATGGTTCCTCATTCAATCCAACATTACCTCTCTTCCGATAAGCAAAAAGGCGAGTGAACCTAAGGGTGCATTTTGTGATGCCCCAGAATGTCGACACGAGACGTGTCTTTTCCAATTACTATTATAAGCATGTAGAAGCATAACAAAATTTTCACAACACCCCCACATAAGAAAGCGCACGGGCTTAATAAATATACATATGCATCTTCTTTATAATAACATCAGTAGCTACCAACTTAATACGACATTAAGCAAAACACAACAAAATACATAGTGCTAGGAAAGGTCGGGTCACCTAAGATCGTCACACCACTCCACCAAAATCGATTACCTTGCCCATCAGCAAGCCATCACCGTTGAAACGAGGGGACCATCGAAACTTCTAAGTTGTCCAACAAAGCCCTCGTCAACTCATACCAAATAACTACATTTAGTATATACTATTGCTGATTCAAGTATAAGAACATACTTCACAAACACAATCGAAATGCATGAGAACTTTGAAAAAATCAATGGCGCCGATGAGGCCAAGATATAGGATCGGATTACAATGTTTGTAAGCAAAGCGAGCTCTCATTTCGTGAAACCAACCGGCACACCATAGGAAGCCTCAGGAGCGAGGTCATTTAGGGAATCTATCTAGTTAAAATAGCTTTGGTTGGGAATGTATGGTCTTAGAACCACAAATCTTTGTAGTGGATTTTTGAAATAATTGATTTCAGACAATTGCATGAGGCATCCAAATTTGCTTAGGTGAGAAAAGAACTAGACCTGTAAAATTTTTGGGGAGGCTCACATGATTTTTTCCGCGTTTTCTTTAAAACGATTAATGAATGAGATTATTTCGGCTAAAATCATGTTGACATAATTTTTCCTTCTTAAGACCCGATCAACCATGCATGCCATCGAGGGACTTATGGCATCTTTTTTATGGGGGAAAATGATGAACTCGAAAAAGGCTAGGAGGAAAATCTCACTTTTTTGGCTCATCAGTTGATTTTCAAAACAATCAATCAAAAACGATAGTGGGCAGGTATTATGTTTGGTTTCTAGAGTTTGCCTTATAACATGAATTTCAGTTCTTAAAAGTCATGTTAACCCACACAGAGGGTTAATACCTATTGGTGGCCTGACAAGCTTAATCTCGAGAGGCATTCCAATAATGGTGTTGTATTCTTCCAGAGTTGGGGTTAGCTCAAACCTACTAAACATAAAGTGGATGTCCTTAGACACCAAAAGTGTGCTATTGCCTATAGAGCTTCAAGATAAACAGGGGTTTGGAACAATGATAGAAGATGACCAATTTCGGCTTTCACGCACTTTTGGGCAAATTGGTCTAATTGACCCCACCATCTGAAGAACTTTGCTTTGAGGGCGGGGATAAGCTAGATATTGTCTCTTCCCATCGCATATAAACTAGGAAACCGATCTAAATTGACATGGGCCAATAAAGTAAAAAGACTGAGTGAAAAAAAAGAGTAAATAAATCACTTTACTTTTAAAGAAAATGACAAGCACATAGACATGCGTATGATATGTGCGGCTCGATGTCTAATTGAAAAGGTTTAGAGAAATTAAGAGGGTGTTTGCTTGTTGCAGTCTTGCATTGGCATCCTACCTTCCTAACCTCGGCTCTACCTAAATAAATTCGAGGAAAAGAAAGGCAACCTCTACATCGCAATCTCGCATTTAATGCTGTATCTTTTTTAATACCATCCTAAATATCCTATGGCAGATCCAGTGGCTAGGTTGTGTGTGCCACATGTAGTGCTAAAACATTAAAACATACATCACAATTTATAATCACAAAATAATTTTTCTATTAAAATCAATCTTTAAGCTACTAACATGCACAAAAAAAAAAAATACCCAAGTTAGCGAAGCATTTAAACAAAAAAGGCCTAGGTCCAAAAAAGATTGTTCCCAATGGAGTTGCTAAGCTGTTGCGACCTCTCTTTTGGCACCCTGGTGCCTATGAAGGCTAATGGCTTGCTAAGTTTATTAGGCTTAACGCGGGCTCTCTCAAGCCCACCAATTTCATAGGCTAAATTGAACATGTATCGGAAATTTAGGGATCTCATTGCATAATAAATTAAGATTGAGGGGGCTATTTGAAACAAATTTAAAGTTCATGGATAAATTATGGGTTTTCTCTGACAGAATTCATTTTGAGGTGGGAAGCACAGATTTTAGAGATCTCTTTTTTTGCGGGATCCGGAGATCATTTTCATCCATGAAAATCGTCTCGAGCGTCGGTTATCGTAGATATCGCCTTCCATCACAGCGTCTCAAGTTACGCTGAATGAATCTCCCCATGGCCGATCATCACAAATCCCGGTGCCGCTGCCACCGCCGCTAGCAGGGGCGGTCATCTTCCCCACCTTCGTTAACCGCAGCGATTTTCTTCTTCGGAGGCGCCCTTTTTTAGAGAGAGAAACAGATACCATACGCAGAGAGCCAAGAGGTTTCGAGAGAGTGAAAAATCGATCCTCCAGGTTCGTCGATCGTCTCTGAAATTGCCCGTCATCATTCATCGCCGCCAGGCTCCGGTCTTGGAAGAGCGCAGGACCCACTGCTCCGTTTTGCCCCGGCCGAGAAGTCAGATTGATTCCGGTCTCGACTGAAGCTTCACCACCCGGTGCGTATCCTCATTGGCGACGAGTTTCCATGGCTGTCTCGGGGTTTCGCTCGATCATCGATCGTGATTAGAACTCCGTTTCGTCGAGGCGTTTCTGGGTCGTTGCAGCACTGGTCTATCTGTGAGAAGTGGCCCGAAGTTTGCGTAACGCTTCGACGATGATGACCGAGGTGAGCTTTTCTCAATCTTTTTCTCCTTTTATATTTTCGTCCTGCTGTTCATGTGTTGAATTATTATCGTGACGCCATGAGTTTGAAGATCTTCGAACGATCGGTGGCGGTCGATGGCAGTGTTCTATTGATGGACGGTGGTCGGAGGCGATGGCCATGGCGCCGATGGCCGGAAGTAGTGAATAGCGAATTTTTATACATGCGTGGTTTAAGATTTGAGGGTAGATTGATCTCTGTTTGTAAAGCTTGAAGTTCATGAAGGCATGGCGTAAGTTGTGGCATGTCCGGTGACACCGTGAGGAAGATGATGGAGTGAAAAAAAAGGAAGAGAAAGGGTTAGAATTAGAGTGGCCCTGAATATGAAAGCTCGGATTGTGCCCATTAGCCCAGACCAAATAGATCAGCTGCGGCCCATTTTCGGACCCGGCCCAAGGGCCCGGTCCGAGTCCTCAATCTCAGAAACTAAAAAAATATATAAATTTAAAAGAATCGGAAAAATAAAAGAATTAGAAAAATTGTTAGAAAATAAAACCTTAATTAGGTTGTTAGGTCTTAGTATTAGGATTGGTTTAGTTTCAATTAGATACTTAGGAATGGTTTAAGAATGATTTAGTTTCTTTAATGATTACCAATGTCAAGGTGTTTATTGGGTTGTGGTCTCTATCTAAGACAAGCAATTTAATGCAATTTGTGGGGACTTAAAAGTTGTAAAATGGCTCTATTTGGAGTATTTTGACATCGGCTAGCAGCAATATTCTCGTAACTATTGTATCTCATGTCTTTGTATCTAGGAGTGATCGGTCCCATTTATTGGGATTGAGGACCGGGTCGGACCGGACCGTCCGGTTTAGTTCATTTGATCCGGTCCTCAATCCCAAAAAAGGAACCGATGGAACCGACCACTTAGCAAACAAATATTAAAAAAAGTTATAAAAATATTATAGTTATAATTTTTTTGTTATTTTTAAGAAATTAAAAATATTTATAATAAAAAAAACTCGGTCCAATCCGTCGATTCAGTCCAGTCCAATTCCCCTAGAATAAGGAATCAGATGAAAAATCACCGATTTCATTTTTATGGAATTGGGAACTAGACTGATGCCTCCAGGATAGGACCAAACCGGCCAGTTCGATCAGGTCCGGACAGTCCAATATGCTCATCCCTATATGTATCTTATGTCTCTAGCAATTCAAGGACATCCAATTGCCATAATGGAGGGCGGTTCTTTCTTCAGGTTAATATAGAGGGGACAAAGTTAGCTCCTTCGCCGAAAATGAAGATAAAAACTTGAAATTGAAGGCAAGGACTTTGATATCCAATATGAGAACCCAAATTATACATCCATATCATATATCTTAAGTGCAGGCCCACTCTTTGTCACAAGTTTTCAGTCACATGTCACGTTCTTCCTATTTACTTACTCTGCATGTACGAGAGCAGCCAAAAACTGTCATTCATTTTGCATCCATAGTGCAAAGTGCGGCAAACCTCTCGTGATTATATGAAACCAAGAAGTATAAAAGAAATCGGGATCGAAGATATCCATATGGAATAGAATTATTGTGCTAATTTGGGCTTAGATTTAAAAAATTGCTAAATTAAAACGCCTAATCAAAAGCACTTACCATCTCTACTCCTTTAGGTGTTTGGTTTCGCTTTTGCCTCCTTCCTCATCTTTGTTATATGCTTATGGCTTAAGCATTTTCTTCTTTCTTCTATTCTTCACTTTCGTCCACACCGTCCTCTATGTAGAGTAGTATTTTTTCTTTAAAAAAAAAAAATCTTTTGTAATCTCTAAGCCATCCTCTTCAGACAAGGGAGTGCAAATTTCCTCAAAGGCATCAAGTTTTTCAGGCGTAGGTTGACAATCATCGCAAAGCTAAATAACATCTTCGCAAAGCCAAAATATTTTTTGTTTTTCAAAAAACAAAAACCTTATCCCTAAAGGCAAAATCCCCGTATAAAATTTGAGAAAGATATATGAAAAAAACATATGATTTATCTGACAAGGTTATCAATAATTAAAGATGTAATAAATAAACAAATTTTAATTTTGAATTCATTGAAAACCTAGTCTCACTCTTCTTTTTTGTTTGTACTATAAAAGCATTATTCATTACTAGAATCTAAAGAAAAAAAGAGTCCATAAGGCTTGTGGAGGAGTAAAAAGCCAATTGACGTTCAAATTTTTTAAGGGAAAATTGTTCAAAAGTCCTAAGTTTATTATACTTTTGTCAATTCAGTCATAAATCTTTTGATTTTGCCAATTAACTCAAGTATACGAATCTGATCCTATTGTCACCTCATCAACTTTAGAGGTGTCAAATGGGTCATGGACCCATTTTTGGACTCATATTTTATTTATATGAGTTGTATATGGGTTAGGGGCTTTTAAAAACCCAACTAAACATTAGTCAAAAATGGGTCAAAACTTGTGACCAACTTTCGACCCATTTAAAATATCAAGTGGGTTGGAACCTTAAAACCCATTTCTAAATTTCCAACCCAAGCCCTACACAATCTTTCCCTCTTTAACTTTATAAAAATATGTTTTTTTATAATAAAAACTCGAAATTATAATTATTTTTCATATTTCTATTTTTCTTTCTTTTTCCTCTTTCCTTAGCTGGTGGCCGGCAGGGTGATGGCCAGCAACAGGCGAGGTGAGGCTCAAGCTCGTTTTTGTGTTCAAGAGTTTTTAGATAAATTTCGTTTTTGTTTTCTCCTTCATTCAATTTTTTGAGCTCATAAGTTTATGAATCAAAGTCATGGCACCGAAAGTTGATTTCACTATGATTTTATCTAGTGTCCCTTATCTCAAAAACTTGTTCCGCTACAAAAGGTAAGTTCATATCTCAAGTTTACTAGAAGCTTTTCGCACGTAGGTATAATGGCTTCTCCAAAAGCTGCTTTAGAGATGCGTGTTTCTTCTAAATTTGCCCACTTCACAAATTATTCTGTTTGACCTTCGACGAAAGGCCAAAGGCAATCCTTCAAAGTATTTGTATGCTATTCTTCCCTTTCATTTTGTAGCGCCTTCTTTATTTTCCTGAACTTTTTGCCAATGGACTACACGATCTTGAAAATCTTCTTCTGCTTCAATCCTTGTGGAAGAAGCCAATGCGAGTTGCCCAACATAATCTTCGAATAAGTCACTCCTAAAAACAATCCCAAGCACGGCTGAGGGGTCCAACATGGTGCCTTGAGTAACTCCTGCCTTTCCATGCTTGACATATGCCTCTCTAAAGCAGCTTTTGGAGAAGCCATGCTTCTTACTATCAGTTATACTTCTAGGTGAAAAGCTGCTAGCGAACTTGGGAAGGATAGATGACATATGAAGTTACCTTTTGTAGTAGAATGAGTACGAGGTAAGGCTCGCTAAATATCACAAGTGAAGGCAACTTTTGGTGGTGTGACTTTGGTTCATAAACTGGATGAGTTCAAACAGTTGAATGAAGGAGAAAACAAAAATGAGATTCATTTAAAAACTCTTGAAGACAAGAAGGATGACATGCTCAATTCACTCTAGTGAATTAATGTGGTTGATAAATATCATTTTTGTTTTCTCCTTCATTCAACTGTTTGAGCTCATCTAGTTTATGAATCAAAGTCACACCACCAGAAGTTGCCTTCACTTGTGATTTTATCTTGTGTCCATTATCTGAAACCCCATTCTACTACAAAAGGTAACTTCATATTTCATCTATCCTTCCCAAGTTCTCTAGTAGCTTTTCACCTAGAGGTATAAATAATAGTATGGAGCATGACTTCTCCAAAAGCTATTCTAGAGAGGCGTATGTCAAGCATGGAAAGGCAGGAGTTACTCAAGACACCATGTTAGCCCCTCAGCTGTGTTTAAGATGCTTTTGGTAGTGACCTATTCGAAGATTATGTTGGGCAACTTGCATTGGCTTCCCCTGCAAGGATTGAAGCTGAAGAAGATTCTCAAGATCGTGTAGTCCATTGTTAAAAAGTTCAGGGAAAAAAGAAGGCACTACAAAACGAAAGGGAGGAAAAACTTATAAATATTTTGAAGGATCGTCTTCCGCCTTCCTTCGGATGTCAAACAGTAGAGTTTGTGAAGTGGGCAAATTCAGAAGAAACACGCCTCTCTAAAGCAACTTTTGGAGAAGCCATGTATCATACTAT
Organism: Eucalyptus curtisii; assembly: GCA_017140595.1. Classification (NCBI taxonomy): domain Eukaryota; kingdom Viridiplantae; phylum Streptophyta; class Magnoliopsida; order Myrtales; family Myrtaceae; genus Eucalyptus; species Eucalyptus curtisii. The sequence goes on from CM029498.1 coordinate 31,360,742, forward strand.
TAGTTATACCTACATGCAAAAAGCTGCTAGAAAACATGAGAAGGATAGACGACATTTGAAGTTACCTTTTGTAGCAAAATGGATTCGAGATGAGGGAACCAGATAAAATCGCAAGTGAAGGCAGCTTCCGGTGCCCTGACTTTTATTCATAAATAGGATGAGCTCAATCAATTGAATGAAGGAGAAAATGAAATTGAGATTTATCTAAAAACTCTTGAACACAAGAAGGATGCCTTGCTCAATTCACTATGGCGAATTAACGTGGTTGATATAAAGTCACATTTATTGCATGTCTGTCAAGCAGTACTTACTTCTAGGAATGTTCTCAAGTTTTGTGCTAAAGCTTTGAAGAAGCTTGGGACAATCTTTCAAGGTTCTAAGTCTACTTATAGAAAAGTGAATAGCTTGCAACTTGACGGTAACATCAAAGCAGAAGAAACTTGGAACAATCTTTCAAGGTTTTGCTCACAGAAAAGTGAATAGCTTGCAACATGATGGTAACATCAAAGCAGAAGAAGCTTAGGACAATCTTTCAAGGTTCTAAGTCTGCTTACAGAAAAGTGAATAGCTTGCAACATGACGGTAACATCAAAGTAGACGAAGCTTCAAGTCCCTAGAAGCATTAGGGTCTTTGAGAACTATTTAGCAGACATGCGATAAAGTTGACTCTACATCAACCACATTAATTCGTGAGAATAAATTAAGCATGGCATGCATGGCATCTTTCTTGTATTCAAGAGTTTTTAGATAAATCTCATTTTTGTTTTCTGCTTCACTCAAATGTTTCAGCTCATCCAGTTTATGGATCATGGTCATGGCACCAGAAGGTACCTTCACTTGTGATTTTATCTGGTGCCTTTTATCTCGAACCCATTTTCCTACAAAAGGTAGCTTCATATATTATATATCCTTCCTAAGTTCTCTAGCAGTTTTTCGCCTATAGGTATAACCAATAGTATGAAGCATGACTTCTCCAAAGGCTGCTTTAGAGAGGCATATGTCAAGTATGGGAAGGCAAGAGTTACTCAAGACACCATTTTGGGATGCTTTTTGGGAGTGACTTGTTTTAAGGTTATGTTGGCAACCTGCATTAGCTTCTTCGAATAGGTCACGACGAAAAAGCATCTTAAACACGACTGAGGGTTCCAACATGGTGTCTTAAGTAACTCTTGCCTTCCAATGCTTCACATATGCCTCTCTAAAGTAGCCTTTGGAGAAGTCATGTTTCATACTATTAGTTATACCTATAGGCGAAAAAGCTGCTAAAGAACTTGAGAAGGATAGACGATGTATGAAGTTGCCTTTTGTAGCGGAATGGGTTTGAGATAAGGGGCACTAGATAAAATCACAAGTGAAGGCGCTTCCGGTGCCGTGACTTTGATTCATAAACTAGATAAGCTAAAACGGTTGAATGAAGGAGAAAATAAAATTGAGATTCATTTAAAAACTCTTGAAGACAAGAAGGTTGCCATGCTCAATTCACTCTGGCGAATTAACGTGGTTGATATAGAGTCAACTTTATCGCATGTCTACCAAGTAGTTCTTAAAGACCTTAATGCTTCTAGGGATATTCCCAAGCTTCGTGCTTAGTCAAAAGTCCACTTTCGTCATCCGATAAGATATAGAATGGCCTAAAACTCTATTTCAGATAAAAACACATCAAATAACCGCTAAGCTACAATTATGGAAGAGAAAGAAGAAAGAAGAAGAAGTAGAAGCTTAACAACAATGAGGAGGGAGCTTGGTCGAGAATCAAGGGGGAGAGAGGAAGGGAAGCAAGGGGACAAGGGGACAAGGGGGAGCGGAAGTCAACCCAAAATATCCAAGGTACTTGAGTGATTTTCACACTTATCTTCAGCCAACATTGATCAATTGGTCACCCAAGGCCAATTTCATCACCAACCTTCACCAATTGAAACCAAAATGAAGACCAAAATTTAGCAGCCCCACTAGCCTACGAATTTACAAATTTCCAACTTCAATTTCTTCACAATTCTCTCCAAATTGATGGCCATCTTTGTTGAGAAGGTAGCCCATGCCCATTCCACTCTTGCCTGCACAAACTAGTCCCTTTTGAAGGCCAAAAATCCACTCAAAAATGGCCATCCGAATTTCTTGATCCAATTTTGCCAAATTTTGAATTTTCGCCAAAAATCTCGGCTCGCCGAAAATTCTTCAAAGGATGAGTCGACGTTCCTAAAATAAATCGTGACATGCTAGAACTTTCAATTTCTGAAACCGAGTTCAATTTCATGGCTAATTTCAATCAGACGCGATTTTAGCGTGACCTAACCTATTGAGTAGCTTTTAAGAATTTTTAGCGCGTTTGACTCGTGGTTGATTATTTTCTATCAACATTGTGCATCTCCAACTCATAGGCAACTCTAGGTTGTCATGAAAATCTCAAGGTTTCAATTACGGGCATCAGTTACAGAATCGACAGAAAAATCGGTTTAGTGCCGTTCAACGCGAATTTTGCAATCGGGTGGAATCACTCACAATTTAATTACATGCATCTGTCGAATCGACCTATCTCCAATCTCTAATCGATTTTAACGGGGCCGTATTGACCCTTGCAGATTAGCATGGTCGAGTAGTTGATTTCCGATCGAATTCTCAAGTCTATCGCGTTTATATTCCTTAACGGCTTCACTAGATAGATTAATTATCTCATTAGTGATCAGCTCAAAGAAAAATGCCATAGGCGCGTCGATGAAAAGCCCATTTCATTTAATTGAAATAGAGTTGAAAAATCATGATGTCACAGATATGAACAAGGTATCTTATGCCATTAGCATTAAGATCCATAGGGATAGACCTCGAGGTATATTAGGACTATCTCAAGAAATTTATATCACTAAGGTCTTAAAGAGATTTCAGATGAAAAATTGTTCACCAAGTATGACACCCATTATGAAGGGCAATAAGTTTAATTTAAACTAGCATCTAAAGAATGATTTTGAAAGGAAACATATGAAAAACATTCTATATGCTTTTGCTGTTGGAAGCTTGATGTATGCTCGGGTTTGCACTCCACCTGACATTGCTTTTACTTTGGGACTATTGGGAAGATACCAGAGCAATCTAGGTATAGATTACTGGAGAGCTGCAAATAAGGTGATGAGGTACCTTCAATGTACAAAGGGACACATGCTTATGTATAGATAGATGGATAGTTTGGAGGTAGCTAGTTAATTGGATTTAGACTTTGCTGATTACGTTGATCCCGTAAATCAACATCGGGATATATTTTTATGTTTGCTGGTGAAATTGTATCTTGGAAGAGTGCGAAACATATCTTGGTTGCCACTTCCACTATGGAGGTAGAGTTTGTTTCCTATTTTGAGGCAACCTCACATAGTGTGTGGTTAAAAAGTTTCATAGTAGGGTTTAGAGTTGTGGATTCCATTGCTAGGCCATTAAGAATGTTTTGCGACAATTCAACTACAGTTTTCATGGCTAAGAACCACAAAAGTAGTAGTCAAAGCAAGCACATCGGCATCAAGTATTTAGCCACTAGAGAACGTGTTAAAGAGAAGAAAGTTGTCATAAAACACGAAAGCACTGGATTGATTAAGCTAATTCTTTAACTAAAGGCACGTACCAATGAGTTATAAGAATCAATATTTAGAATGAGCATTGGTCCAATCATGTAAACTTTTCTTTATATAGAAGAATTTGTGAGACTTTTATTCATTTGTAATGTTTTTCTCAATACAGTTGTATACATTCAGTTATTTTGAGAAAAACAATTACGTTTGACCTGGAGTAAACATAAGGTTTGTTCATTAAGTTTTTTGATCACATATGGGCTGATAAAATGCATTATAACACATGGAAGATAATACTTGCTCTAAGTGAACTTGTCACCATGATTCATGTGTTTTATTTCAGCATGAAGTTTATGTGGGTTTGAATTAATATATCATTTGATGGAAAGTTAGGATCAAGTGGGAGAATGTTATAATATTTTATTATTTTAAATGTGATCCCAATATTGTTTTTCCCAATTAATTTTGATTTATTATCCAATTTATTACCCACATTTATTACATGATATTTGTTCGTTAATATGTTATCATAATGATCTTGATGGAAGACGTGGTAACGTAAGAAATGAAATAAAATGTCAGGCCGTCTAATCCAAACCATATTACTACATAAATCACACCATCACGTTTTGAGAAGTATTGGCTAGTGAAACAAGACCTTCAGCAGATTGATCACACTTTGTGTATCCGTCCAAGGGTTTTCCGCAATTGTAGATTTTCATCAATGGTTGGAGGTATGTCGATCTTTACGTTTCCACAAATCAATCCCGAATTTGTACGAATTTATCCATGAATGATATATCAGGATCGTCAAGTTTTATTTAGATTTAGTCTTACAGAGGGTCAAAGAAGGACCTTTTAGATTATGGGCCACATGAAATATCATTATAAAAGTGGCTTCTGAACTGCGCCTAAATAAACCACTAAGGTTTGCCTTAGTGGCCACCTTTCTCACATGAGAAGGGGGAAGTGGGGCTTTAGATCCTCACCTTCTTAGGGAGGTTGATGTGAGGACAATTTATTTTCATGTATGAGTTTCGACTCCGACACCCAACAAGAAGATAGAGCAAAAGGCTAAAAATGAGTGTTAGAATATAAGTAGAGTTAGACATAATAATAATAAAAAAAGACGCCTAAATTTGGACTAACTCACAACAAGTGTATTTTGAAAGAGCAATACGATTTAGCAATGAAAATACAATGATAAATGTGTCTAGTTGAGAAACTTATCAAGATGGGTAGCCTCCTGAGACTAAACCGTGAAATCGGTATATGATGGATTAAAGTGAGTAATACCTTGAGCAAATTAGTTCAGAGAGTGGCACGAAGACCTAGAAAAAGAAACATCAATTTCATTTTTTTCTCCGAATAAAAATAGAGTGACTCGAACGAAACGTTCTCGGAGGGTTCTGATCCTTAGGCCGTGTTGCATCAAATCATATGAATCAAATTTTATCTATCAAATTACTCACCTGCCTAATGGAAATTCAGAGCTATAAGCGTCACCAAAATCACTTTCATCCCCATCTCTTCTCTCTCTCTCTACACCAACATCACTGGCATCCATATCTTGACTTTTCTTCTTCCAACCTCCACGTTGAGATCGTCTGTCCATTGATCATTGATGGCCTAACTAACACCAATTTTTTCAGAATTGCCTTTAATGTTTTTGACTTTAGAATCACTTTCATCCCCATCTCTTCTCTCTCTCTCTCTACACCAACATCACTGGCATCCATATCTTGACTTTTCTTCTTCCAACCTCCACGTTGAGATCGTCTGTCCATTGATCATTGATGGCCTAACTAACGCCAATTTTTTCGGAATTGCCTTTAATGTTTTTGAATTTAGAATCACTTTTATCCCCATCTCTTCTCTCTCTCTCTACACCAACATCACTGGCATCCATATCTTGACTTTTCTTCTTCCAACCTCCACGTTGAGATCGTCTGTCCATTGATCATTGATGGCCTAACTAACGCCAATTTTTTCGGAATTGCCTTTAATGTTTTTGAATTTAGAATCACTTTTATCCCCATCTCTTCTCTCTCTCTACACCAACATCACTGGCATTCATATCTTGACTTTTCTTCTTCCAACCTCCACGTTGAGATTGTCTGTCCATTGATCATTGATGGCCTAACTAACGCCAATTTTTTTCGGAATTGCCTTTAATGTTTTTTACTTTAGGGATGATCTCACCTTTGACCGGTTTGACTTGACTCGTGATAATCTGTTATGACCTTCATGTAGAAAAAATAGCTTTTCATTATTTAAACCATCAATTTTCATATGTTATATAACTCTTAAATATGGGGAGAATGACACTAGAAATGTCATAAATTGTGTACGCCGCTTATTTTAGTGTCAAAAGTTTTTGTTGGCTCACTTAAGTGCCAAAATAGGAGAAAAACGATTACGTAAGGATCTCCAACAAGAAATTACGTGACATTTATAAATAAAAATTTTATCTGAAGAGGCATTTTTGGCACTAAAATGATCAATTTTTCATTAAAATTAATATTGGAGTGATCACTTTTTAACAACGATTGGAACTAAAGTGATTATTTTTTTATAATGATTAGCATTGAAGTGATCACTTTTCAATTTGCTACACAACGTTGTTTAGGGGTTATATGCTGACTAGGCATGCCAGCAAGTCACGTAAGATCGAGAAATTAATAAAATGTGGCAACGTCAGATTTTCAGTGACTCAAATTGGAGTTGGCACTTAAGTGATCCGAAAAAACTTTTACTGCTAAAGTGAGCACCATACATAACTTATGGCATTTCTAGTATCGTTCTCCCCTTAAATATGTCAAATTTCAAATTTTAAATGCTCATGTAAGAGGCCTTGTTTGGTTCGGCTTTGGGGAAATACAAATGCATTTGGGCTAAAGGGGTTTTTCAAAATACAAATAGTGTTTGGTAAATTATATTTTGAAAACATATGGAAAGAAACTTTGACCTAAATGTCACTTAATAAAAGCTACACTTTGTAAGGATTTTTCAATTTTTTGTTTTAAAAAAATCAAACTATTTGCCAACGGAACTCAACTACCGCAAGCAAGGCTAGTGGTGGCTCGCCCATGGTTAAGGCCTTCATCGGCAAATTAGGGTTTTTCATGACATTTTCGGAATTATGAGACTACCCCTAAATTTGGACTAACACATAAGTGGTGCAATTGGTAGAACAATATGATTTAGTGTCGGAAATTCAATGTTGAACGTGTCTAGTTGAGAACCCTATCAAGATGGGTAGCCTCCTAGAGACAAAATCATGGAGTCGGTATATGATGAATTAAAGTGGGTCATACATTCGAGTGAAAAAAAAAATCAATTTCATTTTTCTTTCCAAAAAAAAAAACCAGTAGCTCAAGCAAAACACGTTTTCGGAGGGGTGTGAACCTTGGGCTGTGTTGTTGCAATCAAATTTAATCTACCATATTACTCTGTTCCCCCAATGGAAAATTTAAAACTATATGTTGCTGCAATGGAAAATTCAAGTGTCACCGAAATCACTTTCATTTTCATCTCTCTCTTCCCCAGTGGAAAATTACGCATCTTGACCTTTCTTCTTCCAGCCACCGCGTTGAAACCAAAGAAAAATGCCAACTCCTGTCGCTTTAATATTTTATGAACGGACTTTAATGTTTTTGACTTTAGGGATGATCTTCGACTCTTTTGTCTAGACTCGTAATAATCTGTTCCAACCTTCCCTAGAGAGAATTAAGAAAGTCAGTCTCTCAACCTTTTTCTATCTATCTTTAGAAGTAGGGCGGGAGAAAGTAAATATGATATTTTGCGTTTTCATATATTTTATAACTTTTATATGTCAAATTTCAAATTTTAAATGCTCACGTTGAGATCTCATTTGGTTGGGCTTTGCGGAAATGTCTTTGAGGAAATGCAAGTGCATTTGGGCTAAACAAGTCTTCCGAAATGCAAATAGTGTATGGTAAAATGTATTTTGAAAACACATCGGGAATCAACTTTGAGTCAAATGCGGCTTGGTAAAAACTATACCTTGTAAAGTACTTTTGCTAATTTCTTTTTTAAAATTCGAACTATTTGCCAAGGGAACTCAACCGCTGCAGGCCAGCCTCTTGCAGTGGCTTATTGATAGTTTGAGGCCTTTGCCAGCAAGTTAGGATTTTTAATGACATTTGAAATTATGAAATTGAGCAAGGGCAAAGTTTAGATGAAAAAAAAAGTCTATCTGCATTCCGAGAATGCCATTTTCAGAGTACTTTGGACCTGTCTTAGCCCAAAAGGCCTTTAGAGGCATTTGGTAATGCAATTGAATTTCCTCAAAGTTGAGCAAAAAATGAATCAAACATCATTTGCATTTGCCTAAAAGACTTTAGAGCCTTAAAACCCATTTGCAGTGCTGAGCTGAATGGGGCCAGAATATGTCTTGAGTTTGTAAAGGAAACCAGAGTCAAGTAAGTTTCCCTTTTTGGTTTGAGTATATTTTTTAAAGGTGTTTTTCTATAAAAAAATATTTGACCATGAAATTGGTCAGATTTCACTTTGGTGCCCCTAGTCTATTAATCATCTATAAGAAATCCAATCCATCATTTACATATGGTTCTATAGACTACATGATACACAACGAGTTATGGCGTAGCCTTAATCTAATTCATAATATTAATCATATATTAAAAAAACAGTAAGAACAATGAGTCCCGTGTGACAAACAGAAATTCTAACCACATGCCATTAGTAAAATGAGTCTATATTCCGATACTTCTCTACGATATTATTAAGAATGCACTATGATAAATAGAAGATTCCGCTAAGCAGGATCTTGCTTGCCATGTGTAGTCGTTGGATTACAACCACTTGAACATCGGTAACAAAGATATTTGGCAATGCAACGGGTTTAAATATCAAGGGTATGATAGCCTTGGATTACAACATCTGCATTTGTAGCCATTGGATTACAATCTTTTGTTTTTTTTTTTTTTCTTTTTAATTATTCACCAGATTTATTTTCCGAATAGTTCCCACGAAAAAATATATTGGAGAGCAGACCACGGCTCTTCCTTCTTCTTCCCCTAATTCCATGCCTGTAAAGCAAGACCAAGGGATTCATCACCGTAGAAATGAGTTCCTGCTTCACCATCTCCCTCTCTCTCCTCTTCTTCTTCATAAATTTTGCAGCTACCGAAACAGCACCTACGTTTCTACGGCACTACTGCCCAAACACCACCCTCTTCACTCCCAACTCCACCTATCAATCCAACCTCAACGCGCTCCTCTCTTCCCTCTCCTCTGCCGCTACCGACAGCGCTGATGGCTTCGCCAATGCTATTGTCGGCCAAAACCCTCCCGACCAGGTCTACGGGCTCTTCCTCTGCCGCGGCGACATTGACATCACCACATGCAGCAACTGCGTGGCCACTGGAAAACAGGATATCCTCCAAAGATGCCCGAACCGGCAAGTCTCCGTGATCTGGTACGATGAGTGTATGTTGAGGTACTCCGATGTGTTCAACTCCTCGGTCATGGAACAAGTGCCTTCTTTCACGATGCACCACACTGGGAACATCACTGATCCAACCCGGTTCATGCAAGTCCTGGAAGAGACCATGGACGACATCACCGCAAGGGCTTCAGTCCGCAAGTCGGGGAAGAAAGTCGCCATTGCGGAGGCAAACTTTACCAGCTTAAAGAAGCTGCACACGCTCGCACAGTGCACGCCGGACTTGACAGTGTCGCAGTGCAACACGTGCCTCCGCGCAGCAATCTTGGGCCTCCCACGGGGAAAGAAAGGTGGGAGGATGTTCACTCCGAGCTGCAGCATGAGGTTCGAGCTGTACCCATTTTATAATGCCTCGGCCATAGCGGCCCTGGTGCCTCCGCCGTCCTACCTTCCATCTCCTCCAGCTCTTGTGACCAGACGTAACGGTACGTATTTGTTTTTGTTATTTGTCTTCCGATAACAGAAAGATCTGTCCTATTTATTTTTCGGTGAACTACAATCCTACTTTGTAGTTCGAATAAGGGGAGTGAACCTTTTTAAAAAAGGGAAGAAAACATGATAAGTGCCATAATCCTCGTACACCATGCCATAAATGTTTAATTGATCAATTATTCAATTGAGTGACGTCAATAGTTTCACTAGCCGAAAAATCTAACTTGTCAATAATTTAATATAAAGCTATCCAATATGGCTCGCCAAGGAAATGATGTTATCAAAAGCATAAAGAAACGCGTCATTAGCCCTTTCTTGCCCCCAAATTTAGGGGTGTTAACGGTTCGGTTCGGTTCGGTTTTTCAAAAACCGAACCGAATCGAACTGTTAGAAAAAACTTCCGAACTGAACCGAATGAGACCTAAATTGAATACGAACCGAACCGAAATTTCAGTTTGGTTCCGTTCGGTTCGGTTTGATATTTTGGTTTTTGGTTTTTTTTTTTCCTGTTCAACTCAAAATAATCTAAATTCAATATGTTACTGCACTTCAAGTTTCGAGGATTTTGCAATTTAGATCATATACTTCATTCCCTTTTTTAAGCATTAGCCAAGTAATGATATCCAATTTAAACAATTGCTTAACATAATCTCTCTTAATGATTCTCTAAAAGGCAATTCTATTGTTCAATTAAAAAAAGAAATAATTTTTTCCGTATTGATAAATTACTAAAAGAGTTTATAAGGGCGCGTTTAGTAACAATTGCGTTTCCCGGAACAAATTTCGATCGAAATGATTTTTTTTTATTATATTCTCGAAACGATTTTGAGTAAAAGAGCATGTTTGGTAATCGTATAAAATTTCTGATTCGGAATAGAATTGCGTTTGATACCAATGCTCATTGATTCCGTTCCAAATCAATTTCTTATAATTTTTAAATATTTTTTTATAATTTTTTTCCTTTTTTTTTTAATTTTTTTCCTATTCCTCTTCTTCTTCGGGTCGGTGACCTCACCGCTGCCGTCGCCAACCCTCGGCGAGGCCGGCCCTCGCCGGTGGCTAGGCCGGCCTCGCCGGGGCCGGGGCAAGGCTTGCCCGGCCACCGGCGGGGATGGGCGAGTCTCGCCGGTGGTCAGGTGAGCCTTGCCGGGGCTCGGCTGGGCGTCACGAGGCTTGCCCAGCCATCGGCGAGCTCATCGGACCTCGCCCCGGCCGGGCGAGCTCTCTTAACAGGTTGCCGGCAACTGGTGGCGGTGGGCGGCAAAATTTTTTTTTTGATTCTCAGTTTTGTTTTCGGAACAAAAATCACATTTTTTTTTTTTTTATTCTCAATTCTTGTCCAAACTGTTCCGGAACGAAAATTTTACCAAATGCGATTGTTCCCAAACTGATTCTGGGAACGAAAAATCAGAATCATGCACTTGTTTGAATGGTTAGCAAATAGTGCCTAAGTGTCAAAAAGGTGGAGGTACCCATGTCACAATGAGCAAGTCTTGAGATTTTTGGTGGTACTTGTCCTATAATCTTAGTAATATTAACATTAGTTTTACCAAGATCACTATAAGATGATTATTATTATTTTTAAAAAGATAGCGAACGCGATCCCCTTGGGTTGGCTTTTTGGTCTTCGAGAGCAACCCATCTTGCTGTCTCTCTCTCTCTCCCCTCCTCCGCCCGGATCAATCTTCTATCCTCGCTCGCTCGCTCGCATCTCTCCGCCATTTCCACAGTCTCCATCGCCGCCCCCCCCCTCTCTCTCCTCGCCACGCCTGTCCCCGTCTCCGTCGTGCTCAGAGCGAGCTCGCCATTCGCGAGATCTCGCCGCCGTCTGCAAGAGAAAAGCCTCCAGCCCGAAATGCCCCGCGCCTAGGGTTTTCCGACTAGCCTCCTCGCCCGCCCGCCCGCCCGCTGCTTCCCGAGGCCTTCCGATTCCGCCAATTTTCCCCGCCGTCCGAGGAGCCTCCTCCGATTTCGGTCACCGCATTTCGGAGCGGGCCCCTCAGGGATCGATCCATCGAGCGAGGTGGAGCGAGGGAGCATCGGGGGGCGAACCCGATGTCGCAGGGCTATGCAATCGAGCTCTACTTCGACTCGGCGCTGGAGAACTCAGAGCCAGAGGAGACGGGAGTCGGGAGAGAATAAAACCAAATTTTTAATGGTTTGATTTTATCGGTTTGTGGTTCGGTTCGATTTGGTTAACCGATAAAAATCGAACCAATAAAAAAAATATTAATTTTTAATGAGAACCGAACCGAAAAAATCGAATTTTTTGATTCGGTTCGGTTCGATTTTCGGTTCGGTTCCTGACGCCCTTACCCAAATTGACGAATTGGGGCTTAGTCCAACTCAAACCCTAACCCTATCCCTAAGTTAGGTCCGACAGCGGTCAGTCTTTATCCTACAAGTGCTGCCAAAGGACATCCTCGGGGCGAAAGGCGCCGCTACTGGTCCTCAAGGGTCGCCACGATTGAAATCATTTTGATTTGTGGTAACTTAGATTTCTCTTCGTGGGATGGACCAGTATTATGTGTATCGACATTGACGATTTTCCCTTTGAGGCTGCGAGCTCAAGTAGCACTCAAGGCCATGCGGAATAGGGTGTGCAGTGGGTTCAGGGAAATGTTTTTCATCTCGATTTCTTGAGCAATCAGTTGCTTGTCAATTCGGTGCAAGGAAAGGGTTAAACAACCTCCTTCCTACAAGCTTTTGATGATATTACTTACCCAGCGAGTCCCCTCGGATGATTTTATATTAAATTAATACCGCATCAAATTCTTTGACAAGAGAAATTACCATAATCACTTAAATAAACATTTTTTATAAAATTATTACATTGAAATAATCGATTGAAAGTTATGGCACTTATAATATCATTTTCCCATATGTGAGATGATTGTCTCTTGTTGAGATGAACCTGCGACAATACAAGTCATTTTAAAGTTAAATGATAAAAAAAAAAAAGTAAAAGAAAGAAGGGTAGCTGTCAAAGTAACTAAAGTGAAAATATAATTCAGTAATAACCTTACTTTGAGTTAAACCCAATAAGCAAAATTTTGTGAATTATCAACCTGATCCTAACTAGAAGGGAAAAATTGTCCAAATAGTTAACTGATTGTAGTGAATCAGGCTAAAAGTGAGACCCAGCTAACTTTTTGCCAACAGTTACGGTGAGACCCCCGGGGGGGGGGGGAGTGTAAAGGGCACGTGGGTAGTGAATCGAGTTGAAAGTGAAAGTCACCAAATGATATCATCAAAAGCTTGTAGAAACAACGTGGTTTAGCCTTTCCTTATCCCAAATTGACGGCCAATGTGGTTGCTTAGAAAACAAGAGGAAGGACATCATCGTGAGCCTGCTACACACCCTAACACCCTATTACCCATGCCCATGGGCCCGAGTGCTAGTAGAGCCTTAGGAAAAATCTCCGATGTCGCATCCAAATTTCAGTCCAATTCCAGTCCTTTGGCGGCATCTGCAGGATAAGACTAATCACCATTGGACCTAATTCGGGATTAGGGTTTGAGTTGGATTTAGCCTTAATTGGTCAATTTGGGTCAAGTCAATGGCTAAATGATGTTGTTTATGAACACTTTAGATGACAACATTTCCCGGTGCTCCACGTCAGATGGTTTCTTATTAAATTAAAGCCATATAAGATGTTTTGGCAATACCCAAATAAATTTGGCGTCTTTTAAAATAGGGACTCAAGTGATCAACTTAAAATTTACAACACCATAGTGAATATGGTACAAAATTTGTGGCACTAGTTGTGTCATTTTCACGATACGGTGTTTATCCATTTTGATCTGCCTATAAGAGGTGAAGTTTAGCAAGGCATTTTTTACAAATATTTCTTGAACTGTTCCACATTATTCCAATGACTCAGCACTTGTGTTCTTTGCTTCGTCTTTTCCCTCCATCAAGCACTTCAAAGCAGCACAATTGACAGTATAACTGCATCAACTCCTCTCGTTCAGAACCAAACCATTGTCTCTAGTCGTCAAATCTTTGAGCTTGGGTTCTTCACGCCTAAAGGATCAGCAAACCAGTACGTAGGAATATGGTACAAGAACTTGACTCCCTCCAAAGTTGTCTGGGTGGCCAACAGGGACAAGCCACTTGGACACACAGATCAATCTGCGAGTTTAATAATTGGCGAAGATGGAAATCTGAAGCTTCTTGATGGGCAACAAAACACTGTGTGGTCTACTAATGTCATGGCAAAGTCTAACTATTCTGCAGCACTGCTTTCAGACTTTGGAAACTTTGTTCTTCAAGACAGGAACGCGGATATAATTTGGGAAAGCTTTGATGAGCCAACTGACACTCTCCTGCCAAACATGAAGATCGGAGTGAACGTGAAAACAGGAAAGAAACGGAACTTGATTTCCTGGAAAGGCGAAGATGATCCCTCATTCGGAAGCTTTGCCGTAGGATTGACACCAGAAACAGCGCCTCAGGTTTTCACTTGGAATGGATCAAGTCCTTACTGGAGAAGCGGACAGTGGGATAAAACCAAGTTCATCGGAATACCGACCATGAGTGGGGTTGGGTCCGTTCTCCAGCAAGATAATATGCAGGGAACAACATATTATTCCCTCAAACATTACGACAATCTCTTTGGATATAATTTCATCTCATCTGAAGGATATTTAATGGCAGTTCGTTGGGCCAATGGATGGTCGACATACTGGGGGGCACCGGAACCAACTAACCCTTGTGATATATATGGATATTGCGGCTCCTTTGGAGTTTGCAACCTGCTTAATTCACCCATGTGCAGATGCTTAAAAGGTTTTAAACCAAGATCAGATGAAGAATGGAACAGAGGAAATTGGACCAGAGGGTGCCTTAGGGAAATGGAATTAAATTGTCAGAAACCCGCAAATGCAGCAGCTTCGACGACTGTCGAAAAAGATACGTTTCGGCGAATGAGTCAGATCAAGTTGCCTGATTCCGCTGATTTTTCATTGATAGATGATGCAGAGCGATGTCAAAGTTGGTGCCTAGAAAACTGCTCGTGCTTGGCCTTTTCTTATGTGAATGCTATAGGATGTATGGCTTGGTGTAAAGACCTCCTAGATATTCAGCAATTCTCCATGGGTGGCCAAGATCTATATATTCGGCTTGCAGATGGGGGTGCGGGTGCAGATACAGGTTGAAAAGGTTGAATTAATATGCGTTTGGTTTTGCACTGTCTGTGGTTCTTATAATATATTTTCCCAGGTTCAGGTTTACCCATCCGGACAAAACTTATCATCAGCCTAAGTATTATTTCTGGCATCATCTTATTTGGAGCCAGTATTTTAGTCTGTGGTCTTTCAAAGTGGAGAGGTAATATAAGATGTACAATTTGTTGCTGTCTTAAGGGTGATTTTGCACTAACCACAATATAAGAGTCTTGAATCATTGGTAAAAACATGGCTTCAGAAGCTAAGCAGTTGCTACTATAGAAACACTGCTTTGCTTATGATATTCGAGAGGCGGACTCTTGGAGTGCCATAACTTAGCAGAAATGGACACTTAAGTGTCATAACTTACGAAAGGTACACTTAAGTACCAAAATCGGAGCAAAATGGATCACTTGAGTGCCAATTCGGCCAAAATCCGGCCAAATTGCATACGCGGCATTTTTCCGGAGAAGCGAGTGCAAAACGATGCCGTTTTGCACGCTGACGTGGCCAAATAATGCAGAAACGACGTCGTTTTGGGCTAACATGGTAAAAAAAAAAATAATATAAAAAATAATTAAATTAAATTTAGTTAAAATATTAAAAAATAATATTTTTAAATTAAAAATTTAAAAATTTAAAAATTTTAAAAAAAAATTTTAGAAAAGGGGGGGCCGGGAAGGGCCGGCGACGGAGGGGGAGGGTCGGCGAGGGGACCCCTCGCCCGGCCGGGCCAAGGGGCACCGCTCGCCGGGGGTCGCCTTGATATGGGGTGAGGGCTCACGAGCCCCGCCGCCGGTCCGTCGCCGTGGTCGCGCCCCCGGCCAAGGCCCGCCGACCCCGGCCTACCCTCCTACCTTCGTCGCCAGCCCTTTCCGGCGACGGCGGGGAGGCGGCGGCGCCCTTAGCCACCGCCCCTTTTTTTTTTTTTTTAATTTTAATTTTTTTAAATTTTAATATTTTTTAATTTTAAAAATATGATTTTTTAATATGATTTTTTTACCATGTCAGCGTGCAAAAAGACGTCGTTTTGCACTCACTTCGTCGGAAAAATGCCACGTCAGCATTTTGGCTAGACTTTGGCCGGAATGGCACTTAAGTAATCCGTTTTTCTTTGAATGTGGCACTTAAGTGTACCTAAGTTATGACACTTAAGTGTCCCTTTGTGCCAAGTTATGGCACTTAAAAGGTTCTTTTGCCTATGATATTCTAATGCTTATCTTGAGTTGATTTCGTTCTGTTTGTAAAATGCAGGGAAGTTTAGGAAAATGACAATCCCAGGGCTCTTTAGGTCAGTGGCTGCGGCCATCAAATCAGAAAAACTGCTAAAGGAAACTGCATGGAAAGAGCAAATGAAGGAGGATGATGCATCTAAATTGGTGGCCTATGATTTTGATAGCATATGCCTCGCAACAGACAACTTCGACACAAAAAACAAACTCGGGCAGGGAGGGTTTGGCCCGGTTTATAAGGTAAAAGAAAAGCCTTCTCCAGTGGAAATAAAGAGATCATCGAAGATCTGATAGTGCTGTTCGTTTGACACAGGGAAAACTGAAGGATGGTAAGGAGATAGCAGCGAAGAGACTTTCGAGCTGCTCAGGCCAAGGTTTAACGGAGTTCAAGAATGAGATCCTTCTAATATCCAAACTTCAACACCGAAATCTGGTGAGACTCCTCGGTTACTGCACTGAAAGAGAAGAAAAGATTCTAGTGTATGAGTACTTGCTGAACAAGAGCTTGGACGCCTTCCTTTTTGGTTTGTCTCACTCTTTGAAGAACTTATTTATGCTTTCAACAAAATCCGTTACTAAAACTAGATTTTACTTCTGTTTGCTACCTCGTTTAGATTCAAAAGAGAAGGCAAAACTTAGCTGGAGCGTACGCTTCCACATTATCCAGGGGGTCGCGAGAGGGCTGCTCTACCTCCACCACGATTCTGGCCTCAAGGTCATACATCGAGATTTGAAAGTGAGCAACATTCTATTAGATGAAAAGATGAATCCCAAAATTTCTGATTTTGGGCTGGCGCGGATGTTTGAAGGCTCTCAAGTTGTGGTAAATACTCACAAAGTTGTGGGGACACAGTAAGCTTTCTATCATCACTCTTATAAGTAATTACTCATGAGGCAATATATCACCTCGGAAGCAGATTAGCATTATTATACGCTCACCTATCCATTCATACGTGTTCCTACTGTTGCTTTATTATTACGGATAAAACTCTTCCATGCACACCCAATGGTTCCAATATGTTAGTTCTCTCCGTAGTAATTATAGACCAGCACTACAATGCAAATGCTAAAAGATATGAGAAATACGGTACTCATCGAGGTGGAAGTTTATCGCCCTCCAATTTGCTCACCTCTCATGTCATCGTCCTTTAGTCTATGATTTTTTGTTTGAATTGTACTTCGGGAACCCTCCACTTATATTATTTTGTCTACAGCGGTTACATGTCTCCCGAATATGTCATGGGTGGGACAATTTCTGAGAAATCAGATGTTTATAGCTTTGGAGTACTGTTATTGGAGATTATCAGCAGCAAGAAGAACACAAGTTTAGATTACCCCGAGCAGCATCTCAATCTCATGGCTTATGTAAGTGCAATATCTGACATCGAACTATTAGACCTCCATTTCAGTTTCTAACCATGGGTAGTCCTTGAAATAATCTAATAATCGACCAATTGTTACAGGCTTGGCACTTGTGGTGTGAGGGCAGAGGACTGGACCTGATGGATGCAGCCATTGCTGACGCATTTTCGACGTCAGAAGTAATGAGATGCATTCAGATAGGGCTTCTCTGCACGCAGGACCATGCCACAGATAGACCCAACATGTCCGCCGTGGTTCTAATGCTGAATGGAGAGTCCAAGCTTTCACAGCCGAAGCAACCGACATATACATTTCAAGGTTTGCTGGCCTGCGAAGTCCAATCACGAGAAGGAATCCGGTCCATGAATAACATCACCATTACTACGGTTGAAGGAAGATAAAATTCTTAAATGCATTTTCACTATCAATTCATCTTTCGTGGGATTCAGTGTTCACCAAATTAAATGGCGTGAATATGCATTCTTTTGTTGCACTTTTATTGGATATATGATGTAAACATAGAGATTGTGAGGGATTTTGAGTTGCTAGCTCTCTGGTAGGATAGTTTTATGTGGGCAAGGTCGCAGAAAAGTTCAGAACATCCGTATGCACAGGGATTTCTACCCCTTCTGCATATAAAATTGTTTTCCCTCTCAACATTTCCATTTGCATCCATTGCACAGTCTTTTAAAGGAATTTAAGTTTCACTTGTATTTGAAGAGGGAATCTCTACGAGCTTCCTTTTAGAGAGGGATGGCTATTAGTAGTTAAATTGTCGCCTAAAAGATTATTCATGCACTTGAAATTTTTAGGGATCGAATTCGTTGTCAAACGAAAAAATTTGACCCCAAAGCAAAAACTGCAATCTCACACCATCTCTGTAATTAGAAACTGGGGAAATTGTAGTCTTAGTATCTTGGATCCCATGTCAAGAGTTATGTATCAAATAAGCATTTCATAAAGGTTAGGGATTGAATACTGATAAGAGCGAAATTCGACCCCTAATTGAGAACACTCACATTGCGTAATCATGCAATTACATTAATCACCGCATTTCTTTTGCACGTCGTAATTAGAGCATCCTAATTTATCATAATAGACTCGGAGGCAAGAACTTTGATCAACAAAGGTGCTAGAGAAGTTGTGAGGTAGATCCTCTAATGTTTACGGGGGACAACAAATGTTGTTATAGTGTTCAGGAGGGATGTCAATGATACTGTAGCTCGGGGTTATGTGGATTCGGATCATACCATTGACTTAACGAGCGAAGGTCTTCGGTGGGGTACATACATGCACTGCTAGGTGGTGCGGTGAGTTGGAAAACACTCTTACAAGATAATGTTGGCTTGTCATTGATTGATGCAAAGTGCATGAACTGACCTTCATAGCAAAGGAGGCGATATGACTAAGAAGCTTGCACTTGAACTTTGTGTGGAAGCAAAAAGTGCTGTTATATAGTGCGACAACCATGGTGGGATAATCTCGCTTATAATTCAATTTATCCCAAATGGACAAAGTTTATTGACTTCAAGTATTATTTCATCCAATATTTCATGGCAAATGGCAAGGGTGTTGTGAAAAGGATTGCGACAATGGAGAATCCGATTGTGATATCCTGAAACTCGACCCAATTCAAAATATATGACATGGTTAATTTTATCAATGCATTGTGTCATGCCCCGAACACCTGAGCGTGCAAGCATCCTTCGTCGGTTGATTAATTGTGACTTTCCAAGACTTGTTGCCGACTCATTCTTTTTATCTTTCGATTAAACGCGAGTGGAAGCATTTAACAAAACATCCAGTCAACCAACAAATAATAGGGATAGTAACATGCATCAGAAAATTCCAAAAGCAACTTTTATATAGTTACGGTTAACCTTAGGAAGTTAGTGATTTACAAGCCTCCCGAAAGGCCACTTCCTAAACGACCAACATACAAAAAGGGTTAGCAAGGTCGGGGTTAACCTACTCCTCTAACACGAGAGTCATCCAAAAAAGTAATTCCCACACATTGACATTAGTCCGCTCCGGTAGACCATCAATCCTTGGTAAAGGATCGAGAAGGTCCCTGTGGAACTTGATGAACCAAGCCACGAAATGGTAAGGAACCAAGTGGTGAACCTCCTAAACCTAGAAAGTAGCGGTGTGCTTCAAGACGGTCATCTCGGTCCCCTTTATGACATACTCGGTCATATCCCACCCACCCCAAAATGATTAGGGCTCTCCATCACTACGACTTGAAATTATTTAAGAACAAGGATTGAGATGAAAATCTCAGTGAGTTATCAACCAAAGCCTTGACTAGGACGTGAATTCATTTAGAAGGTAGCTTAAACACGCACTATATACAAACTTACCTTGCCTTAGCACACCCCCACAAGTTAACACGTCACATATGACAATATTAGTGCAACAAGCATAATCAGTGATCATAACACATTGCGCAACATCCGGGCACACTACCAAACACACGTGTTTCAATTATTACGATCCCTCAGGCCACGGCCAATACATGAGTCAGCGATCTTCCGACATAATCAGGCATCGTCCCACCTCATTGGGTACGACATCATCTAGAAACCCCACCTAGATGGCATTCTTTAAGGAGTATCAGTCTGGTCTTAACTGTGACTCAGCATCCAGACTCCTATCGGGCATCACCTGTCATGCTCTGAATCCTAAGCGCGTAAACATCCCTCAATGGTTGATTAAGTTGCGATGTCCTAGGACGTGTCATCGACCTATTCTTTTTCTCTTCCGATTAAAAAAAAGCGGAAGCAATTTATATTAACACCCAGTCAACCAGCAAAGAATAGGGATAATAAAGCAGTACAATAGTGACACTTCTAAGATGTACTTTGTTTTATATATTTGTTAACCCCAAGAAGTTCATATTTACAAACCATCACAAAAACTAGCAAGGTTCTAAGGTTAACTTGAACTTCTCTTAACGAGAGGCCAACTTCTCGTCTTCACAGGGACCTTCAATTGAATACGACGGTTCTCCATATTACGGGCCTAAAAAATAATAAATAACAACATGGTGAGTTATAAATCTCAACGAGTTAACGGCCTAAACTCGATTATCATGTAAATTCATCTCAGGGGCAGCCTAAATATACAATGGCATACAATCTTACCTCGCCTTGATACATCCCTGCATATTAGTGCATCACATATGCCAACACCGATGCAACAAGCATAATCAATAGCCATAATACATAATTCTCATGCACCAATCATTCACACGGATCCCGATTATAAGGTAAAACCCGTTTTGGCCAGTCCTATACCATGCCTCATAGTTTTATCTCATAATCAGGCGTAATGCATCACAATCGTTCACATGTGTTCCAATTATTATGACCCTTCGAGCCACAGTCAACACACGAGTTGGTGGTCTTCCGGCATGATTGGCATCGTCTCGCCACATTGGGCACGGCATAGTCTAGAACCCCCACCTAGACGGCATTTGATAAAGGAGTACCGATCCGGCCTCAATCGCGACTCGGCATCTGGAACCTCGCCGGGCATCCGATAAACATCAAACATCATCCCCAGACTCCCGTTAGGTGACTGGTTCAATTAAGTGACCCCTCAAGCATACCAACACTTAAGTCAATTTTTATCTACTATTAATTAGCCTAGAGTAAAAGAGTTTATGCTTATATAACAAACCTTGGAAAAAGAGTTTATGCTTATATAACAAACCTTGGAAAATATTTACATTTAAAAATATATTAAAATAATCACACGTGGTCATGTACGAAAAATCAACCTGCCAAAATTTGCACGCTTTCATTTTAAAACCACATTGCCCATTTAGCACATAAAACACGGCATCCAAACATGACACCTCAATATTTGCCATTTTTTTTAAATAATTTTTTTTTGAAAATAACATTTAAGTTCATGATTTGGGCAATCAACAACATGACATTACAAGCTTAGACAGTCATAATTATGCATAATTTCACCTAATAAATTAAACATAAAATTCTACTTTACCGCTAATCCTAATTAGTGTTAAACGCGACTAATTAAGCTAATAGTGATTAATTTCACTAACAATGATTAATTAAGACCAATCATCATTAATTAGTCTAATAGCGATTAAGTAAGACTAATTGTAGTTAAATAAACTAACTATGATTAATTAAACTAATCGTGATCAATTAAACTAATCATCCGTAATTAAGACTAATCTCTATTACCCTTATCTAATCCATCCTTAGGGCTAAACCATCATTAAAAACCACTAACTACCATTAGCCCTAAACTAAACCTATCCTTAAATGCAATTAATTTTCTAATCAATGATTAAGAGTTAACTCATAGGTTTTTTTGGCGACGATGAGCTCGCGTTTATGGTGGCAGGACGGCATCGAGGCGTGATGCTTGTGGCTCAAACGACGACACAAACGTGGCAGCTTGGCAAGGCTTAGCTTTGGTAATGGTGCTCGGCGGTGGTAGCCCAGGCGGATGGCATGAGGGATGCGGTGGCAAGTGGCGGCAACAAAGGGTGGGCAACTCGGTGGCGGTGAGGTGCGGTGGTGATGAGGGTGGGGGTGGTGGTTTGTCCAATGAAGAAGAAAGAAGAGGAAGAAGATGAAGATGGAGATGAAGATGCAAATGAAGAAGAAGAAGAAAGAGATCATTTGGCTAGGGGGGGAAGGTAATGAGAGAGAGAGAGAGAGAGATTTTCCAAAATTTTCCCCAAAATCTTCATCATTACAAAATTCAACAAAATCTCTTAAAATTCTCTCATCCTTTCCTTTATTTCATTTGTCCTCTAGTCTATAAATGCAATGGCATTTTGGACATTTCACACATTTTTGTCCAAACTTTCCAATTTTGCTGTGGGTCCGATTTTTCCATTTCCATCTCCAATTTTCGTCCGATCATTCAATGGACGATGCAGCGGTGTCTAATAAATTAGTCCTGAAATCCTTGAAAGTGCATTGATAAAATAACCATTCCATATATTTCATATATTTCAAAATAGGGTTAAATTTCGGGATATCACAACCCTTCCCCTTTTACAAAAATTTTGTTCTCGAAATTTGAACTATTATAACTCTTCAACAAAAAGGTGAGGGTGTTGACTCCTCATTGACTCTTTGTTTTCCCACGTGACTTCATCCATTCCGTGGTGTTGCTAGACTATTTTGAGTAAGAGAATTGTCTTGTTGTGCAACACTTGCTCCTTTCGATCCACTATCTGAACTAATCTTTCCATGTACGACACCCTCTCGTCTATGTTTATTTCTTCGAAATTCAACATGTGGGTTGGATCAGGCTCATACCTCTTTAGCATTGACACGTGAAATACGTCATGCATTTGAACAAGTCTTGGTGGCAACTCGAGACAATAAACCAAAGTCTCAATCCGCTCTAAAATCTCGAAGGGGCCAACGTACCTCGGACTCAACTTTCCTTTCTTGCCAAAATGCTAAGTGCCTCACATCAGTAACACTTTAGAGGAATACATGTTCATCAACTTAAAATTCTAAAGGCCTATGCCATTTATCTGCATAGCTTTTTTTACGGCTCTGAGTGGTCTTAAGCCTTTCTCGAATGACTTTAATGGGATCCACTCATTGTTGGACCAACTCAGGGCTTGTAACCTTGCACTCCAATTTTGTTCCAGCATATAGGAATTCTACAGGCCCTGCCATATGACACTTCAAAAAGGGCTATCTTGATACTCTGCTAAAAGCTATTGTTGTAGGCAAACTCAACCAGATGAAGCTGTTCCTCTCAACTTCCCTTGAAATCTAATATGCAAGCTCGTAGCATATCCTCGAGCATTTGAATAGTATTTTTAAACTGGCCATTCGTTTGCGGATGATATGGCGTGCTATATTGCTGCTTCGTTCCCAAGGCAGTTGGCGGACTTTTCCAAAAAGTTGTCGTAAACTTAGCATCTCAATTTGACGTGATTTTCACTGACACTCGATGAAGTTGAATCTGTTGCACATACAATTCATCATATATATCTAATGTAAAGTCCTTTCGCATGACAATGAAGTGCACAAACTTTCTTAACTCGTCAACCACAACCCAGATGGAATCATTACCTCGTTGACTCCTTGGCAATCCCATCATAAAATCCATTGTGATATGTTCCCAATTCTACTCAGGAATCTTGAGAGGTTGCAAAAGTCCCCTAGGCTTGCAGTATTGTGCCTTCAATTGTTGACACGTTAGACACTTTGCAACATGCTTGACGATATCTACCTTTATACTGTTCCACTAATAGTACTAACCCAAATGAATGCTATAACTGTTACGATGGGCTTGTGACAAGATTTCTTCTTTAAGCTTTGTATCGTTGGGCATGCACAATCATCCACGAAACTTCAATATTTTGTCCTCCGTGACTTGAAAATCTACTTTCCTCTTTTCCTCATCTTCGTGCAAAACTTTTTGAATTTTAGGGTTTGTCGAGTACAGCGTCTTAATCTTTGCATGTCCTTCCAGTTCAATTCTAAGGGTAGCCATGAGACTTAAAATATGGCTTACCTCAGATTTGAAATATGAATCTCGAACTGCTTCGAGCAGAATCCATTCTTGAACCATCATCTGAACAATTGATGACTTCCGACTCAGTGCATCTGTGATCTTGTTGGCCTTTTCAGAGTGATATAGGATGTCGCAATCGTAATCCTTCAGAAGTTCCATCCAATGACGCTGTCTCATATTCAGCTCCTTTTGAGAGAACAAATACTATAAACTTTGATGGTCCACAAAGATCTGAAACTTTTCTACGCACAAGTAATGCCTCCAAATCTTCATGGCAAAGATGATCACTGCTAACTCCAAGTCGTGTGTCGGATAATTCAACTCATGAGACTTCAGTTGATGGGACGCGTATACAACTACTTTCCCATGTTGCATCAACACGCAGCTCAATCCTTTATATGATGCATTGTTGTAAATCTCATATCCTCTAGGATTAGGCGAAATCGTCAACACAGGTATGGTAGTTAGCTTATGCTTAAGCCCTTGGAAACTATGCTCGTACTTCTTCGTCCATTCAAACTTTTCGTCCTTCTTTAGCAATAGCACTATAGGCATGGCTATTGTAGAAAATTTTTCCATGAACCATCTATAATAGCTTGCCAATCCCAAGAAACTTCGGACCTCCGTTATTATTGTTGGTCTTGACCAATTCATGACTACCTCAATCTTGGTTCGGTCCATAGAAATCCCTTCACCTGAAATCACATAATCCAAAAAAGTTACGCGCGTTAGCCAAAACTCACACTTACTAAACT
This sequence comes from Eucalyptus curtisii, assembly GCA_017140595.1. Taxonomy (NCBI): domain Eukaryota; kingdom Viridiplantae; phylum Streptophyta; class Magnoliopsida; order Myrtales; family Myrtaceae; genus Eucalyptus; species Eucalyptus curtisii. Next base: position 31,385,259 of record CM029498.1, read on the forward strand.
TGGCATATAGTTCGTGTTCTCTAGGGTTTGAAGTATTGTCCTTAAGTATTGTTCATGCTTCTCTGGAATCTTCGAGTATACCAAGATGTCATCAATGAAAACAATTACGAATTGGTCCAAGTACTCCTTGAACACTCGATTCATCAAATCCATAAAAGCAGTTGGGGCATTGGTTAATTTAAATGGCATTACAGTGAACTCATAATGACCATAACACATACAAAATACCGTCTTCGGTATATCCTCATTCTTAATCCTCAACTAATGGTAACCCGTCTTCAAGTTGATCTTGGAAAATACCAAAGCTCCTTGCAGCTGGTCAAACAAGTCGTCTATCATTGGTAATGGATACTTGTTCTTGATTGTCACTTGATTAAGTTATCAATAGTTGATACAAAGATGCAACGAACCATCCTTCTTCCTCATCAACAAAACTGGCGCTCCCCAAGATAATGCACTACGACGAATGAATCCTTTGTCTAATAACTCCTACATCTATACCTTTAAGTCCTTCAATTCGATAGTGCCATATAGTAAGGAGCCTTAGAAATTAGCTCCGCTCCAAGGGCCAACTCAATCACAAATTCGACCTCCCTTTCTATGGACAATCCAAGTAACTCCTTAGGAAAGACATTAGAAAATTCCCGCACCACTGCGATGTCTTCTATCCTTGATTCCTCAACCGACGTATCAACCATAGTCGCCAAATAACCTTAGCTACCCACATCCAATAGCCAGGTCGCCTCGAGCAATGAAATCAAAGTAATCGAGGGTCCCTCTTAATTCCAAACAAACTCGAAACTACCATTTGTCAATGGGTTAAATTGAATTGTTTTATGATAACAGTCCATTGTAGCTGGTTGCTTGGTGAGCTAGTCCTTCGCAATAATCACATTAAAATCAAACATCGCTAGCAATTAAATCTATTCTTTCTTCTCGACCACCAATCACTAACTTACAACCAAAACACCCTACCGTAGACAGCACTTTATCCTACCGTAGATAACACCCTACCATGGACATTTGGTTTGGTGCTTTGGAATGAGAAAGCTTTAGTGTCTAACAGGTTTTGGATTTGATTTTTAAAGGTGAAGCACTCATCAATCAAGTGCCCTACTTCGCCCATGTGGTAGTCGCAAAACTTTGACGGGTCATAGTTGGAAAAGCTTTCGGCATTGGGTCATTTTGGCTCAATCGAAAAGAGGTTTTTCTTCCGAAGGATTGGCAGTACCTGCGATGGAGATCCATAAAGCAGAGTAAATTGTCTTTTGTTGCTGTAACGCTAGACAGCTGATGGCTGGTGGTCTGTTGCTGTCCTGCACTTGTCTAAATTGTCAAAGGATGATTGGTATTCGCAGTGTAGGTCGCATTGACATCTACCAGGAGTTCTTTATCTTTCTTCATGTTGAGCCTCCTGCTCATGAGTGCAGGTTCAGTGAACCAACCATCCCTCAACCCTATCTCGATTTGCTCCCCTAGTAGAATGAGTTGATTAAACGATTCAGCGATTGTGGTTACCATTTGATTGGGGTACTCGTAGGGGAGGGTTTTGATAAACGTTTTTCTTAACTCGAAATCGGTTGGTTCAGGACTGATTTGGGCGGCTAGATTTCGAGTATGTTCATGTTCTTCATGATGCACCACCTCAGAGCATGGTCTACTAGACTTGATTGGAACAAGTGGATCATTAAGAGTGCATTATTGATGTGTTGGGCCTTTCGAACCAAGTACATTTGCAAATGAGCCCTTGGGCAAGTCGTGCCATCATACTTTTCAAATTCGAGCATTTGGAATTTTTCCGGCATTTTGACTTTGGAATAAATGGAGAGGTCCGTCAGAGTAGGATCTTGGAGGCCTTGCAGTTGTTTCAGCCTCTCCTCAAGCTTCTCGAGGCATTTGTCATGCTCAGTTTTAGATAAACTGTCTGGCTTAGCTCTCTCAATCGCGGTTTGGTGCGAATCATCCTCCAATTCGGGCATATTATCGTCGATATCTCTACCTTGATCACCCCTGATGGATGATTGTGGTAACAATACTTCGATTGAGGCCGGGGCGGGAGTAAGTTTGCCCTGGATGGAGTCTATCTGCTTTGAGAGTTGTTGAAACTCATTAAAGAATTGCTTCATTTAGCTTTCCACAACCGCAACATGGCTTGGTGCATTCTCTTCGGCCATTCTTGCTCTTGCTTTTGAACCAGTTTGGATCAGCGAACATTGATGTTCCGTGATTACCTAGTCATGAATAAACAAGCATGAGTAAGCACAAAGCATAAATAGGGAGTCAGTCCATGATAATGACCTAATCCTATCCTTTTTGTTTATTCATGAAAAGTTTGTATATGTAGAGGATTTCCTAAGCATGGATTCAAAAAAAGATAGGGACATGTTGGCACGGACTAAAAAGACATTCAATTTGAAAGACGATGAAAGCATGAATTGAAAACAAATTTTCAAAAAAAAACTTCTATCCCTTTTTTGAAACAACAAGAAATTTCTTGTGGAAAAGAAATTTACAACATGCTTGAGGAAATAAAGAATCAACTGAAAGTAATTTCTTTTGCAAAAGTTTTTTCTTTTTAAAAAAAAATTATGACAATTACTTCCAAATCTAAATGACCGTAGTATTAGATCCTAGACTAATCATGGACTGCTCAATACATACAGGAAGGTAAGTAAATTGCAAAGTGCACAGATAAAAAAAATTACTCCATGTGAGAAAATAGATGACAATCACATAGACACGCGCATGATATGTGTGGCTCGATGTCCAACTGAGAAGGTTTAGTGAAATTAAGACGGTGTCTGCCTATTGTAGTCTCACGTTGGCATCATACCCTCTTAACATCGGCTCTACCTAAAGAAATTCGGGGAAAAGAAAGGCAACCTCTACATCGTAGTCTCGTGTTCAAGGCTGTATCTTATTTAACACCATTCTAAATATCCTATGGCGGCCCAAGTCCGGCGGCCGAGTTTTGTATGCCACGTGTAGTGCTTAAAACATTAAAACAGGCATAACAGTTTTTGAATCACAAAACATTTGATAAAAAAGCTACTAACTTGCACGAAAGAGAAAAACCCAAGTTAGCGATGCATTTAAACAAGATAAATCAAGGCCTAAGTCTACAAAAAAAAGTCCCTAGTGGAGTAACCAAGCTATTCCTCCTCTTTTTTTTTTCAGCGCCCGATAGGTGTAGGCACCAGTAGAGGCTAATGGTTTGGCTAGGTTTGTTAGGCTTAGCCCAAGCTCTCCCAAGCCCACCAATTCACAACTTAATAGTTTGATATTTTACCCTATAATTTAATTTTAAAAAAGGAGTCGCCACTAATCAATTTAGGGTAGGTCTATTAGAAACCCAAGCAAAACATTTGGAGAAATATTCGTTCCTGTGCAACCAGAGAAACTAGGATCGAGGACTTGATTACACTAGTCAATCATTAATGCCCTTCCCGTACCTAAGCTTGTTTAAACCTTAAGGCTTTTTGGATTTTCAAGGGATTTTACATGCATTTGTGGAGGAAAAATATCATTAACTATTTTTTGAACATAAAAAGCATTTTTTTATCATTTTTTGCTTTTTCTGATTTTTTTGGAAAATTGTTAGATATTTTGATTTTTGGAAATTTTTGGAAATTTTTTTATTAAAAAATTATTTTTATTATAAAATTATATACTAAAAACGACCTGGGTCAGATTCTTGAGTTGGGTCTGACCCGGTTCGCCGAAGCCTGAGCCCAAAATGGGCCTGTAGTGCAGGCCCAGCTCGGAAGCCTCCCCTTTCAAAACAATCCAGGCCCATTTTTACATAAGACTGGGCTCTCTTTTAATCAAACGAACATGCCCGGCCCACGTTCCAAGCCAACCAAGACCTAGCTCTACCATATTCGGCCTGAATCGCCCAAAACCCTACTCGATGGTGACCCGCTCATTGACCCGGTTCGCGCCTCTCCTCATTCCTACTTCTTCACGGCGCCGACAAGGGTTGGTTGGGACGTCACAAGGCAGACGGGCAGTGACGGCGACGACGGACTTGATGGCGGTGGCAAGCTATTAAACGGGGACGACGTTGGGGGATGCGTTTGAAGGTGTAGCACGGCGACAAGATGGGCAACAGTCATCGGGCCCAGCAAGATGCGGGGGACAGCAACGACTGGGGGGCGACGCTGATGGAGATAGGCAGCAGGCGTCGGGCCCGGTAAGATATGGGGGACGGTAGCAACTATGGGGCGACCCAGATGGAGACGGGCGGTGGGCGTCGAGCCCAACAAGATTCGAGGGACGGCAGCGACTATGGGGCTGTGAGAGCAAGCGATGACGACGTGGTGTTGATGCAGACGGCAGCGGCACGGCTCGAGGGAGAGACACGGGCAACATGGCATCGGTGGCTGAGCAGCGGCGATGAGGTGAGCAGCGGCGGCTCGGCGTAGCAAGGGTGTGACATCCTGATTTTCTGAGTCTACTTTCGATTGAATGAGTTGGGCTTTTCATCGACACGCGTATAGTCTTTTTCTCTAAGCTGATCACTCACGAGATAATTAGTCTATCTAGTGAAGCCGTTAAGGGATTTTAACGCAATAGACTTGAGAATTCGACTAGAAATCGACTGCTCGACCGCTCGACCGTGCTAATCTGCAATGGTCAATACGTCACTATCAAAATCGATTAGAGATTAGAGATAGGTTGATTCGATTGAGGTATGTGATTAAAGTGTGGGTGATTTCACCGATTGCAAAATTTCTATTGAACGGCACTAAACTGATTTTTCTGTCATTTATGTACTTTTTGCCCGTATTTGAAATCTCGAGATTTTTACGACAACCGAGAGTTGCCAATGAGTCGAATATGTACAATGTGGCACGAAAATAATTGACCACGAGTCAATTGCACTAAAAATTTCTAAAAGCTACTCGGTAGGTTAGGTCACGCTAAAATCGCGCTCGGTGGAAATTAACCGCGAATTTGAACCCAATTTTAGAAATTGAAAGTTCTGTCATGTCACGATTCATTTTAGGAACGTCGACTCATCCTCCGAAGATTTTTCTACAAACCCGAGATTTCGGCGAAAATCCAAAGTTGGGCTATTTTGGACTGGGAAATTCGAGGGACTGTTTTTGGGTGGATTTTTGGGGTTCAAGTTGGTTCAATTGACGAGAAAAAATCTTGAGATGGACAATAGCACCTTGGCTGATTTTATGGGGACCAAATTGAGCTCAATTGGAGAAGAATTGAATTGAAATTGAGGGGCAAATGCTCAAATTCGTAGCCAAGGGTGGGGTAAAACATTTGGGGCCTCAATTGAGGCTTGTTGAGGAGGATTGAAGGAAAAATAGCTATTGTGGATGAGGCTTGGCCGATGGGGGCAAGTGATGAGTATAAGGGATATTTTGGTTGACATTTGAGGCACTTTGGGCCCCCCTCTTCAGCAGCTGCCTTCTTCTCCTTCCTTGGAGTGCTTTCTCCAATTTTGAGGCATTTGAGAGCTCAAGAACCAAAGGAGAACCAACCAACACCCCCCTGAACCATCGACTGTCCCTGTCCCACCGCCGCCCATCCACCTGTCGCGCGCCCGAGCCACCGGAGCTGCTCGATCCCACCTACGCATCCAGGCAGCCGTTCCACCTCCTACTCGTGCCCAGGCTGCTGTCAAGCCCTCCATCCAGCTTGCCTTGGTCGCTGTCTAGCCATTGGAGCCGCTGCCATCGCCCGCTGCAGCCACCTGGTCCACCTCCTCGCTGTTTCCGCGCCATCCAGTTGCTCGGCCCAGGCCTTCGATCGTTGGATAGAATCGAAGGCCAGCAAGGGCTCTTGGACTTCGTGAGGCTTTTCTGGGCCCATTCGGACCTTTGTGGTGTCGCCACAGGCTTGTTTATCACTCGCCTCTGCATCGCCGTCGCCGTGGATTCACTGGTTTGCTAAACCGGTGAGTTTACTTGCCAAAATTTGCTTATGGAGTTAATGACGTTTAGTAGATAATTAGCTTAGATTAAGATGGATTAGGTGGTTAGTTAGTTTATATTAGTGATTTAACTGTTTAATTATGCATGTTAGCTGGTTATAATAGATTGATTAGGGGCTAATTAGATTGTACTATTTATCTAGATAAGTGCATTAATTTTCTAGGCCCGTTTAGGTGGTTAGATTAGCATTTATTGGATTTAATTTGCATTATTTAATTATTTTTGCTATTTGTTTAATTATTTAATATTTTCAAAAAATTTTACCGGGATAGCTGGTGACCGAAATTTCGTATTGATTGCAGTGGTGTGCTTAGTTTATGCAATTGAGTGTTAATTTGTGCAAATTGAGTGGCGATTGGAATTTTGGTTATTTACTCAAAAATTGTGAAATTTTGGTATTTAATTAGAAAATCCTAGGTGTCGGGTTTTGACACTAAAAATGATTTTTAAATACTATATCAAATAGTGGGATTTTAAAAGGAATGATATCAATTTTTCTGGTTCAAATTGACCGTGTACCCACACACGATTATTTTACCGTGTGTTTTTAATACGAAGAAAATGGGCCAAGTACATTATTTTAATTGGGACATTTGAGTGCAAAGCACGATATCTTGGCCGGGATTGGATGGATGCATGAATGGTTATGAGAACTCGTCCCCAATGTGAGTCGAGTGGACGATGCCCCTATATGGGATGCCCCAAGTCAACGGATGCTGATCGCAGTAGAGCTCGTTCGGGATTGTCGTCTTGTGTAGACGTTGCTGTGTTCAATGGCGTGAGACGATGCCTGGTTACGCTAGAAGACTGCGGAACGTCGAATAGGCCGTGCCCGTTGGACTGTGATAAAATTGGAACACATGATTGAGTGTCTTAACCGCGCCTGATTATAGGAAAAAATCATGTGCACGGTATGGGACGTGTCATAACGATTTGGTCTTATAATCAAGACCCTTGTGGCTACGTGAGATTGAGATGTGGCGTTCCAATTGATTGAGTTTGATCACTGCTTATGTCTGTGATATGAATTATGCTGACATGCAGGGAGGATTGGAGACAAGGTGAGTCTCTATGGTTGTGTGGTTGTGTGGTTAGGACGCCCCTAGGCGTATTTCCTTTCTAATCGGGGTTTAGGGGGTGAACTTGCTGAGACATTGTCTCACCCCATCATGGGCTCAATTCTTTTTAGGTCCTTAGATGGCGATCCCTCCAGTACGTTTTGGGAAGCCGAGGGGGTATAGGGAGTAGAGTACTAACGTCCCTGGCTCCATGAGCTCATAGTGACCACTATCTTGGTCGATGAGGGCCAACCACAGTTGGTACCTCATCGATTTAGGATGTGGTTTCGCCATAGGATCAATAGGATCAGGGAAGGTCCCCTAGAGGGTTCCAACATCCCTGCCGTTGCGGTCAACGCCGCGGCAGGTGAGGGGGTAGCTGCTTCCCATGATGGTGTCGTGGAAGACCCAAATCCCCCCGAAGGTCTCAGAGGTCTCGGCTGAGGAATCCTATGCCTAGTTAGCTAGGTGGCTCTTCTTTTTGGAGTAGACCTTTGTTTATAGTCTAGTGTTGTATATAGACTTAGCTTGTTTATGAAAAGTGTTTTGTGAAAATGGTATCCTGCTTTTCTATCACATATTTGTGTTGTTTGGGGATTTCTTATATGCTTCCGCATGTGCATTAAAAAGAAAGGGTCAGCGACGCGTCCTGGGACGTCACAATTTTATCGACCATCAAGGGATGTGCGCACGCTCGAGGGTAGACACGACGGACCCTCCTCCCACAGATTTGGTTCTCCGGACCTCCACCCTCCAAATCCAACCTTCTCCTCCAGTTTCTCTCTCGCTTAGATTTGACCCTCCCTCTTTGGCCAACCTCGGATCATGGCCTACTCGACCTCGGACCTCCCCTGAAGTCTCTCGGGAGAGGTTCTCGAAGCTCGCAGCCCTTTGATCCTTCTCGGTCATGTGTCTTTGGCCTTCGTCGGGGACCCTATTTATAGGTGAGGGGAAGGCCAATCGATGGAGCTTCAGCTGCCGATCCTCAAACGCTGACCGGCCCTAGGTGCAGCCGAATCGATGTCTCCTCAGCCGCCCACTTGTGTGTCCCGTCTACTGCCAGTCTACTCTTCCTCTCTCTACGGTAGGTTGTCCTTGGCGCACGTCGCTGGCCACTGCGCGTGAGGCACAGAGGCGAAAGGGAGAAGAACAGAGGAAGAAGAAGAAGGAAGGAGGAGAGGGAAAGGGGCCGAGCTTGGAAGAGGCTGGGCCATGGGCCCTTATAGGGAAAAAAGGAAAAAATGGGGGGGCTGGGCGTGAAGGCCTAGCCCCAGCGGGTTGGGTGCGAAAGCCCAGCCGGGCTGCCCCTCTTTTTTTTCTTTTCTTTTTAATATATTTAAATTATCCGAAAAAGTGAAAAATAAAATAAAATAAAATAGGAAAATAAAACTTAATGGATGCAAAGTTGGAAATTAAGGCCTAAATGATGCGAAAATCATCTTTGTTAGGGTCGAATCGATCCCTAATTTTCTTATGCAACTTAATTTAAAATACCTAGCCAAAATTTAGGTGTCAACAATGTTGGAATGCTAGGCAGGTGTCAAAGTAATCCTGGATTGGATCACTAAAAAGCTGTAAAGAAAGTTCTTGACTACTTGCAAGAAACAAAGAATCATATGTTCACTTATAAAAGATCCGATCATCTTGAGATGATTAGATATTTAGATTCAGACATTGCCAAATGTGTTGATGCAAGAAGATCAGCATCTGGTTACTTCTTTCTTTTTGATAGAGGGCCAATTTCATGGAAAAGTGCAAAATAGTTAGTTATTGCAACATCTACTATGGAGGCCACTATTCATGTATTATGGCTACAAAACTTTATTTCAAGCTTCTGATTGTCGACGATATTACTAAACCGCTAAAAATTTATTATGATATTTTTGTAGCAGTTTTCTTCTCAAAGAATGACAAGTACTTTAAGGGTGCTTAACATATGGAAATCAAATACTTGTCTATTAAAGAAGAAGTTCAAAAATAGAGAGTATCAATTGAGCACATTAGCACCAACCTTATGATAGCAGATCCCTTAATAAAAGGATTGTCGCTTAAATCATTTAATGAACATGTTGAAAGGATGGACATCATTAGACATCATTAATAATTGTATTATGATTACATTAAGTATATGTTGTTGGAGAAACATTTCCAAGAGATTTTAATGATGTCCAAACTATCTTTAGTATAATATTTACCATGAGTATGTAGATGTTCATATCAACGGACTACGTAATATCCATTGTGTGATCTAGTGAACAAAAGTATGCAATAAGTCCATAAATGGATTTTCCATAAATAGTACTGATGGACCTAAAGATTAGCTAATAGCGATTTCTATGTCGTAGCTGTAAATATCAAGTTGTTGGTGTTGTGGCAACTATGTACATTTGATGATGTTCATTAGGTTAGCAAACTAGTTGTTGTGGTTGAGGATTTGCACAATAGTAGAATCCAGCTAAAACCAATAATCTAGAAGTTAGGTCGTTTGATAGGTTTGTCAGAGACTGCTGTGAAGGGACAGCATAGGATGTTATTTTTAGTTAGATTGCAAATGTTCGAGAAAAAGGACAATATGGGCAATTCTATCTTTAGACAACAAATCAGCGGTAACTATAATGGTTCTTTGCTTTTGCAATCCACCTCTGATGAATAGATTGAAGATGGTTATAAAAGAGAGGACCTCAAAAGCCAAATGTTAGAGAGAGCAACATACCAAGATCTAAAGATTTGCAACTAGTTGTGTTCCAAGTTATACGTTCTCTTTCAATTGTTTCATCAAGTGTCGGATTCATGCTATCTAAGAAATTGTGCTATAGATTAAGCATACAAGAATAAGAGTAGCAACTAAATTCTGATAGTGTGATCTATCTTGTAAAAGGATTAATGCTTGCCAATTGTAACCTTCTAAGCAGATTAATAGTGCAATCTAGCTTGAATTGTGGCTATTAGTCTGAAGAGTGAACTTAGGCTTGTGCATAAAACTGAACCACTATATATCTTTGTATACTATTGTTTCCATCTTCCTACTTTTACTAGCCCACATTTCCATCGTGAGCTTTAAAATATTACCTTGACTTGTTCTTTACTTAGCATTAGTTAATTTTCTCGAAAAAAATTGTTAAGTTTTCTAAAACAACCTATTCATCTCCCCTCTAGGTTGTACTGTTAGCACCCAATTTATGCATCTGACACTATGAGCTCATTTATGTGTTTATGATATTTCTTGTTTTCTATTTGGTATATATTATGGAAATAGATAAATGTTAAACATTATAGTCTCTAATAGAGACATTATGATTGGACCATTACTATGCTTCTCATTTATGGATCATGTTATGTAGAGAGCTATAATAGTTGTACATAGAATACAATCGCTATGACTCGCATTAGTTTTCTTTACTTAATTATGGTTATTATGTGATAGCCAATTTAATAAAGGTTTTAGCATAATGTTATTGTGCACATTATAGTCTTTATTAAACCATGAAAGGAAGGTCCTATGGGCCAAGTGGGAGAATGTAAGAATAATTGGGGCCCAGATAATGTTAATCAATGGTTGGATAATCATATAAGTGCTAAAACGTATTAGTTATGAAAGGTTGCAACCCTTATGAAAAGGATGAAATGGTATAATTATATGAAGAAGTTACCGTTCTTCCAAAGAGGTGCAACTCTTATAAAAGTTAAAAAGCACTTTGATGAAAGACACTTATTGATAGCATGTATAAATAAAATTTGGTCCTTTCTCCACCCATGACATGAAAACAACATTGTATTCTATCATCCATTAGATAAAATACATTAAGGAAAAGTATGGGTTAAAGGAGAGAAATCATATTTCTTCCTTTCTTCGGTTTTTTGCAATAAATATTTTCAAGATTTTGCTATGAATAAAGGTAAGTTTTCATTCCTATTATCGTGAAAAGTCATGAAGATCAAAAATCCCCTTTTTTTATATTTTCCGCATTGAAGAATTATGTTATCGCTTATATCAATTGCATTGCATATCAAGCCTAGTGGCATTAAGTAAAGAAATATAAAACCTTATGCAAGAGATGACATCATTCATCCTCCATCTTCTTTGACAAAAGATCTAATGCAATTTGAGCAATATCTTCTTCAACTTTCTTTCTCTAGGGGAAGGTGTTGGGAGATGTGAAGCTTTAACTATATAAGTTTTTTTTTTCTCAAAGGAAACCATATATTCATAGGAACGTCGTTTTACAACTGGCCGCAAGGGCATCAACATATACCAGATTCATCAAAATAAAAGGAGGGAATATATTCCAATTTTGGGCTCAAGTTGCATCTCGCTGGGCCTTTGCGGCCCAGTCAGTAACTCCATTGGCTTCCCGAGGACACCATTGAACCGTGAGGTTAGGGAACAGCGGCAACAGTTCAGCAACCTCTGCAAGCAGGGGACGAAGCTCCCATGGTGCCGATCTCCTTCCTATGACGGCGTCAACTACTGTTCTGCAGTTCGATTCAAGCACAATCCTAGCGTGCTGCAAACCTTGCATTATCAAGTGCTGGATCGTGAAGGAGAGAGCTTGGAACTTCGCGAGCAGTGCTGAAGCGACGGGGAATCATTTGGTGTAGATCTCGGTGAGTCTGCCTTGATGATCTCGAAAAACTGCAGCCATCGCTCCTTCTGTGCTTTCTGGTTGATATGAGGCATCAACGTTGCATTTTAATGTACCCAGATCAGGCGGTCTCTTGAGGTGGTCCGGATTCAAGTGGAACGCAACTTTTCTCGCAGAGGAAGGGGAGGTGATCTGGTGAAGTCGAGTCTCCGTCAAGGCTATTTCTACCACAATGGAGGGATTTAGCCGTTGATTGCGGAAGAGGTAGCTGTTCCGCACTTTCCAGATTTGCCAGCAGACATTAGCAAGAATTTCTATCGAAGGTGCATGTGCTGTTGATACCAATTTTGTAGCTAGCCAATCGTCGAGTTGATGGGTGTGCTGAGGCTGAATATCAATGTTGATCTCTGGATGAGTCCAACTAGGGCGAGTCCAGGAGCATAGTAGGAATAGATGTTCTAATGTTTCTAGGTATTGCTGATTGCATAGTTGACAATAGGGATCAGAAGTAATGTGTAGACGGAATAGATTTTCTCGAGATGCTACTGCATTTTGACAAAGCGACCAGAGAAAATTTCTGACTTTGGGGGCAGTCCTCATCGACCAAATTTTGCGCCATAGAGTTCTAGGAATCTGATGAGAGGTAGATGGTATCTGGTTGTTGTTGTGGTTTGACATATCTGTTAAAATGCGATAGTTGCTCTTGATTGTGTGTGTGCCATCCTCTGTAGCTGGCCATACGAGTTTATCTTCTACATAGAGGGGTTTAACTGGGATGGTCAGAATTTCTTGAAGAGTCTGCACATCTAGAATGCGATACAGCAGAGGTACATTCCAGGTATTGTGAGTAGCATCTATTAGATCAGCCACTAGCTTTGGGTCCTCTCGGTTGGCAGGACCAAACAGAGTTCCACTATTTAACCACGGATCCTCACGGATACGGATTTGCCTTCCATTGCCTACTGACCATCTAGTATATGGTAGGATAGCATCCCGACCTGTAAGTATACTCTGCCAAACCCATGATGGTTGACTGCCTTTGGTTGCTGATTTAAATTATGTGTTGTGAAAATACAGACCTTTTAGTAGTTGAACCCATAAAGCTTGAGGTTGTTGGAGTAAACGCCATGCTTGCTTGCCGAGCATGGCTTTATTAAATTCAATGAGATCCCGAAAGCCAAGCTCTCCTTGATCCTTACTGCCTTTAAGTGTATCCCAGTTCTTCCAATGAATTCTTGCCCTATGCATATCATTTTTCCACCAAAACCTTGCAATGTTCTTCTCTATAGATTTACACAACGATAAGGGTAACCTGAAAATCGACATAGCATATTGCGGGATCGCCTGAATGACAGACTTGATAAGAGTTTCCTTACCTCCCTTGGAGATGAGCTTTTCCTTCCATCCTTCTAATTTTGATTGAACACGTGCTAGTATCCACGAAAACATGTCCTTCTTGGAGCGCCCCAGTCCGAGGGGATACCCAGATAGTTACCAGCCCTTTGAAGCACAGGAATTCTAAGTTCTAGAGACATATTTTCCTGCAGACACATAGGGCAATGCCGACTAAAAATAATCCCTGATTTGTTGCGATTCAAAGCTTGGCCCGTAGCTACACAATACTGATTTAAGATGTTAGCCAGGTTTTGACACTCACGAATGCTGCCATCGAGGAAAAAGATTGCATCGTCAGCAAAAAATAGGTGGGAAAGGGTAGGACACCATCTAGTTAATCTTATACCCTTTAGTTGTCCCATAGTTACTGTTTGGCTTATCAATATTGACAAAACATTTGCAACCAGGATGAATATATATGGTGAGAGAGGGTCATCTTGCCTTAGGCCACGAGTAGGGAAAATATAAGGAAGTAGCTCCCCATTAAACTTGATACTATAGGATGAAGTTGTGACACATTGTAATATCCATTGTACCCACATTGGATGGAAGCCCACCTGTATTAGGTAGTCCCTAAGAAAATCTCATTCAACTCTGTCGTATGCCTTCTGCATATCAGTCTTAAGAATTGCATTGAATTTTGTTGTCCCCTTTCGTGTTTTAAATTGATGAAGAACTTCTTGAAAGATTGAAATGTTGTCTTGAATCTGTTGACCACTAACAAAGGCAGTTTGTTCCATAGATATCAACTAAGGTAACCAAGGTTTGAGGCGGTTGGCGAGCACCTTCGAAATGACTTTGTATGTGAAATTACAGAGACTAATTGGTCCGTAGTGCTCTATTTTTTCTAGATGAGGGGTCTTGGGAATCAAAGCTAGAATGGTTCGGTTCAGGATAGGTGGCATCTGGCTTGTCTCAAAAAAAAAAAAATTAGCTAGAAGAAACAGATCATCTTTGATTACCGCCTAGTGAGATTGATAGAATATTCCATTGAACCCATCAGGGCCTGGAGCCTTATTGGACCCCAGTTGAAAAGTAGCCTAACGAATCTCCTCTAGACTAGCCTCTTCCAGTAAAGCATTGTTCATTTCGGTAGTAACCACCCGTGGGCATTGCTGAAGAATAGGAGTGTAATTGCGATGACCCACTGTGGTATATACATCAGCGAAAAATTTGCAAGTCATTACCCATAAAGTAGTGGGATCTCTAACCCATTGATTATTATTATCTTGAAGCATGGTAATGCGATTGCGTTGCCTTCTCTGAAGAGTTGTCGCATGAAAAAATCTGGTGTTTTTATCGCCCCACCTTAACCATTGGATTCTAGATCGCATGGCCCAGAATTGTTCTTCTTGCTTCCAAATCTGCCTGATTTACTCTTTAAGCTTAGTAACATCCGCTCTATTTTGATATGCATGCTGCTGATTTGTAATTTGGCGAAGCTGTTGCTGTAAATACGCTATTTTAAGATCACCTCCGGAGAATTTTGAGCGGCTCCACTTAGTTAGGGCTGTAGACGCATGCTGTAATTTTGAGATTAGGCCTGATCCATTTACCCTGACTGAGTTCCACGCTGCTGATATTATTTCACTGCATTCCTGATCTTCATTCCAGAAAACTTCAAAAGTAAAGGATTTCCTCGAGGTTTTGTAGGAGGCTGAAGAATTGAGAATCAATGGGCTGTGGTCAGACCGAATAGCAATCAACACAAACACTTTAGCAGCAGGAAATAAGAGTCGCCAGTCCATCGAACACATAGCCCTATCCAGACACTCCTTCACCAGCTCATCACCCGTGCGATTATTCATCTAGGTAAACTTACAGCCCTTATTGGGTAACTCCATAATAGAACAATCATTAATAACGGCTCGAAAAGATAACATTCTATTTCAATCTGCCGGTTTCTTTCCAAACTTTTCCCATGGATAGAGAACGTCGTTGAAATCTCCAACACATAACCAAGGGAATGTGTTAGCATAGCTAATTTCCCGAAGTTCGTCCCAAAAAATTTGACGATTGTGGTACACATATGGAGCATGAATACAAGTTATACGCATAGTCCGATCATCCTGGAAATCGTTATAGAGCATATCCTTATAGTCTGGCGTTGAACGGATCACATTTAAATTTACCTAATTAGTCCAGAATAGAACCATCCCTCCCGCCAGGCCTCTAGGATTGACAATATAGGAGTTAGAAAAGTGAAGGCGACGTTGAATCCTTCTAACCATCACCTCAGGGTTCTTGGTTTCCGACAAAAAAACTATTGTGGGCTTTTCCTTGGCCGTCATGGCCCTTAAAGCTTGAACCGTCCCTGACAGTTCCAACATATCATCTTCATTTGTGAAGTGGTGGCTGTTGAGGGCTAGCCACTGAAGCCCGAAGTCCAACTTAGCCTGCAAGAAAAACAGGGGTCTCCAAAAGACTTGAGTCATCTAGGTTCCCAGAAGTAAACCTGTAGTGTTATAAGAACAATGTCGTTTCTGTTTTTAGTGACAACCATTTTCGGCGTCAATCTTGAACTTTTCGGCTTTTTATAATGATGAGAATCTGTGGTAGGGTCCTGAATGCCCTTTTGCTTCACTGTTGCAGGGATGAGAGCTGTGTGGAGTGATGTCTCTATCTCGGTTGTGGCTTTAAGGGGTCGCTGAGCAATGCTTTGAGCCTGACGGGCTGCCAACGATTCTATAGCTTTAGAGCTGTCTGCTGCATCAGGTATTGGAAGATGCAACAAGGGCAGATTCTAAAGTTGTGATGGGGGCGTTTCAGGTACCGTCGCTGCTTCTTGCTCTACGGTGGATTGTGGAGAGTAAAAGGTGCTCCAGTAAGGACTACATTCTTTCACCTCAGCCCTAAGCCATTGATCATAAGTCATTTTCTCCCGTCCTTCTAAATTTGCTTCATCATATGGAATATCCTTGCAAGCCATAGCATAATGACCCAATTTTCCACAAGAATAACAGAAGTGAGAGAGGCGTTCATATCTGAAATTGAGCCATAGAATTTTACCATCCGGTCTAATCAATTTCCCCGTTCGCAAAGGAGCTTGAAGGTTTGAATCCACTCTAACTCTTACTGCTCGCGGCATAGTCCCTTCTTTTGAGTCCACTTTAACTTCGACTACTCGGCCCATATCCTGAACTACCTTTCTAATAAGTTGTTTTGGGGTCCATTCTAAAGGTAGACCAAAAATCTGTATCCAGAAAGTACAGGTGGAGAAATCATAACAGTGTAACGGGGTATTGGGCTGCCACGGCCTAAGCATGACAAGGTGGCCTGAAAACAACCAAGGCCCTCCCTCGAGGATCCGCTGTTTATCCGAAAAGGATTTGAATTTGACTACATATAGGTGCGATTCTTGTTGGGATATGTCTACATGTTCAGTTCGCTAGGCTCGTTTCATAGTGCTTTGAAATGCCTGCAGGTTGACAGTCGGGTTGGACAATATCTTACCTATTAATATGAGTCTACACTCTTCTAGAATTTCAGGGGAAGGGTCTTCATCCCATATTTCTAGTTGATGATCCGTATTAAGGCGGCCCAGTCGAGCACATAAGGCAGCCAAGCGCATAGATTCCTCCGGCTCAGAACAAGCCATGGTAGAGCAGGAAAAGTGCAAGATGCTAAGAAGGAGCATACCAATTTCGCCACTTACTTGTGGGAAAGCAGCGAGACATCCAGTGCAGCTAGAAAAACCAAGCTCGAATGGACATGCAAAGGTCCGCCCGGTCTGGAAGGATTGTAATTTTCTGCTTTCTCCCAAACCCAAAAAGTAATTAGGGCAAAGATGGCCAATCCGGATTGTAAGTGGGTTGTAATCGCAGACAATTGATAACTTTGAATTCTGTTTGAAAGAAAAAGGTTGGTTGGAGAAAGCCCCCAACCCTGTCAAAGCGATGAAAAAACAGAGGAATTGCTTGTGGGATTATGGATGAGAACGAAAGACTGACATTGCGGGGGTAAGGAAGTCGAGGAACAATTAACAAAGTGGAATTCCATTTCCGAAGCAACCTGGAACACGGAATTGTAGTAGAAAAATTATCTGTGCAATTAGGGTTTAAAGACAGAAGCTACCATGACGGTTGAAGGCGACTCTGCAAAACGAGAGAATCTCCCGTCCTTTGAGTTCAAGTGCTGCTAAAAGCTTTGACAGGAGTTTAACTATGTAAGTTAGATTGCACAACCGTACTCCTATCTTCATCTTCCTCAATCAATTTAGTGGTTCCCATAAAATCGAGTAAAACTATCAACTCTTCCATAGACATAATATCGAGAAAATTAACCTAAAGGCAGACTAGAAACTAGGAACATATGGAGAAATTAACAAGGTTAACCACATGATAGGAAAATCTAAATAATGACAATCAAGACTTCCTTTGGATGTGCGCACAGAACCAAAATGAATTATGTTAATGACCATAAAATGCACTTCAGCTTTTGTAAGACAACATTATGGAGGAGAAAAGGCATAAATATCCACATGTCGTACATTCATTGTTGGAAGGTTTGAATTAATCGGTTTAATTTAAGGTTTCTTCAAGATATTCATTTTGCATGCAACAATAAAAGATAATGATTTATAGTATTCAGCTATACCACATATTGAAATGGACAATTCAAGGGACTCGATTGCAATGTATATTAAGCTTAGTAGCAATAAGTAAAGATATGAACCTCATGGAAGAGAGGACAACCTTCATCCTTCTTTTGCAACAAAAGATCTAATGCAATTCGAGCAACTTCTTTTTTAGCTTCCTTTTTCTAGTGGAACATGTTGGGAGATGTGAAGCTTTCCTCATTGATCCATACATGTTGGGGTATGTTGAAATCCTTCATCGATAGTATTATTATAAATAGGAAAAGGCAACACTTACTTCTGCATATATTATTTAACTGATTTTTGTGCATCATTTTCTTTGGAATGCTTGAATAAATTATGACTCTATTTATTTCACAGAAAAATGTGATGTTTCTAAAAAAAATATTTCAAAAAGTCATTTTCTTTGAAAATGACATCATTTTCTAGTGTTTAACTAAAACTTGAAAATAAACGAGAAAATATTTTGGACTGTTTGGTATGGAAAATATTCTTTGATTTTCCTAGGGAAAATTACCAATATATTCAATTTTTATTTTTATTTTTAAATTTTTTTTAATTTTCTTTTCTTTTGTTTTTCCTTCTTCCTCGACTAGTCGCTAGTCAAGGGCAAGGGACTCGCTCGCCCAAGGCTAGCGAGGCTCAAGCTTGCTAATTCTTGCAAGCCAAGCTAGCTTTGAGCGAGGCTCCACCTTGCCAAATTGATGAGCTTGGAGCTTGCCAAAGTTAAGAGTCCTCGACCTCGCCTCAAGCCAATGTTCAAAGCTTTGCCAGATCAACAAGCTCAATCTTCACCACAGCCGAAAGAGGCTCAAATTTCCTCTTTTTGAAGATATTTTTTCCATTATTGGAAAACTATTTTACTTGACTAATTTTCTTTTTGTGAATCAAACACTGGAAAATTTATAAAAAAAAAAAAATTCCGGAAAATTGTTTTCAGCGAAAACAAACGGTCTACATATATATTATGAAAGGGTTCCTTTTTAGTTATCAATGATGCATATTCCTCACTTTACAGCATTAACATCCATCTCTTTTGACCATTTTAGAATATGAGGGGGAGAAAAGAGAGAATACATGTTTTGTTCTTTACTCAGACAACAACTCTAAATCACAGAACTCTTAACTTCATAGGAAGGGCACATTGAAGTAAATGCCAAATCAAAAGTCATCTTGACATATATGAAGATACTCTAGAAAAGGCATGTTACCATTGTCATAACTGTGACATCCTGATTTTCGAGTCTAATTTCGATGAGCTGAAATGGGCTTTTCATCGACGTGTTTATGGCCATATTATCTGAGAGGGCCCCTCACGAGATAACTAGCCTATCAGGTGAAGCCGTTAACGGATTTCAACACAATAACCTTGAGAATTCGACTCGGAATCGACTACTCAACCGTGTTGATCTGCAAGGGTCATTACGGCATCGTCGATCAGAGACCGAGATAGGTCGATTTGATGAAGGTATGGGATTAGTGTGTGGGTGATTCCACCTAATTACGAAATTTCTATCGAACGGCACTACACCGATTATTCTATCATTTTGTACTGGTGTCCATATTTGAAACCTCAAGATTTTCACGACAATCAAGAGTCGCCAATGTGTCGAAGATGTACATTGTGACTCGAGATAAATCGATCATGGGTCAATTGCACTAAAAATTTCTAAAAGTTACCCGGTAGACTAGGTCTCACTAAAATCGCGTCAGATTGAAATTAACCGCGAAATTGAGCTCGATTTCAAAAATTGAAAGTTCTATCATGTCACAAATCATTTTAGGAACGTCGACTCACTCTCCGAAGAATTTTCAGAGATTCTGAGATTTTTACAAAAAATCGATTCGGACGTTGCGGAAAATTAACGGAAATTCGAATGGGCTAAGTCGAAGGAAATTTGGGCTTTCAAGCCGAGTTATTTGCTGATGGGAAACTTGTAGAAAATTCATGGGCTTCATCTTCATTAAAATTGGACGTCGATTTGGGGAATTTGTGAAGAAATTGAGGCCAAAATTGGGAAATTCGGAGCCTAGGAGGAGGGGGTGCAACATTTGCATTAAAATTGGATTATTATTGAAATATAATGCAAGAAAGTATTAGGGGAGAGAAGGTTTTAATGCTAGATATTTTTTCTTTGACCTTATCGCCCTTTTGCTGCCAATCTTCTCGGGCAAGCTGGCCTTGCCGACTTCATCTCCATCGGTCTCTGCTTTGCTTTTCATTTCTCCTCCTTTTTCAACCGTCAAAGCAAGCTGCCTCTCTCCACTGGATTTCTCTCTCTTTGCACGTGTATTTTTCCCCAACTTTGCTGCCTTCTCTGCCGAGTTTTCTACTCCACGTTTAGCTTGCAGTTGCTCCACCGCTTCGCATCTTCAAGTCAGCTCACCGAGGTCAGCAGCAGCGGTCGGTTGATCGCATGCTTCACACCACATGTCTCGGCCAGCACCTCCACCATCTCGTGTCTGGCCCGGTCAAAGTTTTCCCCCAGCAAAGCCGGTTGTTGAC
Organism: Eucalyptus curtisii; assembly: GCA_017140595.1. Taxonomy (NCBI): domain Eukaryota; kingdom Viridiplantae; phylum Streptophyta; class Magnoliopsida; order Myrtales; family Myrtaceae; genus Eucalyptus; species Eucalyptus curtisii. Next base: position 31,405,352 of record CM029498.1, read on the forward strand.
CACCGAAGTTGCTTCAGCGATCTTTCCCCCTGCAGTTGCCACTTGCCGTTCATCCTTCAGCCCACGAAGCTGAGCCCCTGCACCGATTGAAACCAGCAAAGTCTTCATCCTATTCAGTCGTTCCCAGCTCGACTTCCTTGCTGCTTCTTTGTTCAGTTCGCCCAGCTCGCTGCCGCCGAAGCAATTCGGTCAGCCATCCAGCATCTTCGGCCCAACCCCACGTTCCTCTACCATCTCGCCATTCAGTCCAATTCTCCGCAAGCGCAGCCCACAGTTGGTTAAAATAAGCTCAGCCCATTTGAGTTTCAGTCAAGCCCAAGAGCTCCTTCGGGCTTTCTTGGTCAGCCCGTGAACTTCAGCAGCCCAATCCAGTGGATTTCAGCCCGTGAGCTCAGCCCAACTTTGGTTCAGCCCACTTGAAGCCTGTGACTCAGCCAAGCCTAGTAATTTGCTGTGAGCTTGCAAGGCCTTTTGGGCCCAATTCAAGTGTCCATTAATGTCGTCGAAAGTTCGAGTTTCGGCCGCCGTCATGCCGCCGTTGCCGTGGACTCACCGGCCCGCAAATCCGGTGAGTTTACTCACTAAATCTTGTTTATAAGGTTAATTATGCTTAAGGGGTATTTAGATTAGACTAAGCATGTTTAGGTGGTTAGATTAGTTTAGTTAATTGTTAATTAGATTATGTGGATGGATTAGTTTAGTGGTTAATTAATTAAGGCTAATTATGTGATTAAATTAGTGTAATCTCGATTAGGCCCTTAATTAATTATTTTGAGTTAATTAATTATTTCGAAATTATAAATATTATTTTATTAAATTATATTTTATCAATATATTATTTATTTATTTATTTTCGGATTATATTTAATTATTTATTATTTTCTGGAAATTAGACCGGGATAGCCGATGACCGGAATTTCGTGCTGACTGTTGTGGTGTGTTCAGATTATGCATTTGATGATTGGATTGTGCAAATTGAATGCTGATTGTGAAAATATGGAATTTATTCAGAAAAATCCCGGGTGTCGGGTTTTGACACCGAAAATGGATTTTAAGTACTATACCTAATAGTGGGGTTTAAAAGGGAATGTATCAATTTTTCTGGTTTGAATTGACCATATACCCACGCACGCCTATTTTCCTGGATGTTTTTAATACGAAGAAAATAGGCCAGGATCACTATTTTAATTAAGGCATTTGAGTGCAATGCATTGTATCCTGGGCCAAGATTGATTGGTCGTGTGTTGGTTAAAGAGAACTCGTCCTAGCGTTTACGCCGAACGTTATCAAATCCCACTTTCAGGTTATCCATGCATTAGGGTAGCGGGTCGCAGTAGATTCTGGACCTATGCTCCTTCGGGAAAGCCGTCAATGAGACGCAACCGTGCTCAATGGAGAAGAGACGATGCCTGGTTACGCCAGTAGACAACCGAACATGGGAGTCGGCTGTGCCTTGAGTGGCTTAATTAACAATTGGAATGGATGATTGTCTGAGTTTGATGCGCTTGATTATGAAACAAAACTATGTGGCATGATATGGGACGTGTCATAACGGTTTGACCTTATAATCGGGACCCCTGTGATTTGTTGGGTTATTGAGACGTTTCAATTGTTATATGCATTAGTTATATGCATTTGTGATATGAACTATGCTGATGTGCAGGAAGGAACTGAGGCGAGGTAAGTCCTCTGTTCTCATTGTATGGTTGTGTGGCTAGAGCGCCCTGAGGCGTATTTCCTTCCTAATAAAGGTTTAGGGGGTGGACTCACTAAGACATTGTCTCACTGATTATTGTATAACCATTTTCAGGTCCTTAGAAGGTGGTCGTGGAGGGCCAAAGCCCTGGAGTCTGTGGAGGTGGAGTCTGAAAGATCGGCATATGTGTCTGACTAGTAGGTCGTAGGACAATTTCTTTTTTAGAGTTGAACTTTTTGTAGATTTTTTACCAGACTCATTTTTGTATCTAAACTCGTTGTTTATAAAAGTTGACTTTTGTGAAATGTGCTTTGCTTTCCTATCCTATGATGTTTGTTGTCAGAGGTTTATTGTTTCACTTCCACATGTGCATTTAAAAATGAAAGGGTTGGCGACTAATCTTAGGAAGTCGCAATTGTATCGACCGTAGTGGGATGTACACACGCTCGAGGTTCAATGGCGTGACAATGACCCTCCCAAAGGGGTTTCTGTAGGAGATAGGTTTAGAGGTAATGCCAAGAATGGATCAGTGATCCTTAATTGACTCGGATTCTCCCAAACTCTTACCTCATGTGACGTTGAAATTTTTTGTTTTAGTTTTGATTGATCGTGAGAGAATTCTATTTAAAACTCTTTTTGCCCATTGTTATGTCATTTTTCCTAGTTCACCTCTTTAGATTTAACAAAATCATTTTAGTTTTTCTGGAATATCCACCATGAACAGCAAATCCCTAGAATTTGTCGCCACACCTCATATATCTGTACGTAGAGTTACATTTGTCCCCAAATTACATGAATTTCCCTCTAATCACCCTTGTTATCAACATGATTTATTGTAGATAAGTTCTTGAATCAAATTCAATAAAGTCAAAAGCCAAAAGTCAACTTTTGAATGAATCAATTCGATCCTATACAAGTACAATGGGCCATGCATTAAAATCTAGCAAAAAATTAAGCCTCGTTAAATTGTACGGAGAAATCATGATCCATGGGGCACTTTACAGAGGGAAACAAAGTGATACAAACCCAAAATAATTAATATTAATGGTTAATATAATGAAAAATTCTAAACTAGTACACTTGTAACAAATTTACTCAAAACTAGTTTTTTGACTACTAAAAATCTCAAGCTGGTATACTTATGACAAATTTACCCATATTAATTTCCGTTAAATTTTATTGTCGAATTATTAAGTTATATGTCACGTGACAGTTAACGTGTATATCAATTTGGGGTTTTACCCCCATTTGAATCAAGTTGTGACTGTTCGTGGTATTAATTTAATTTAATGAAAATTAATGAATGGAAAATTTTCCATTAACATACCAGATTGGGGATTTTTGGTGATAAAAAAAAAGTTTTGAGTAAAATTATTATAGGTGTACTTATTTAAGGTTTTTTGTGGTAAAAAAATTAATTTATGGTAAATTTATCATCATCATACCAATTTGGGATTTTCACAATATTAACTCTATTATTATTTATTTATTTATCAAGAACGAGTAAAATTAGATAAGAGAGAGAAAGGCAAGACTTACACGAAGGAGGGTTGAAAAACGTGAGCTTGCTTTGAAGCTTGACTTTTGACTTTTGTCCACCTTCAGTTTTTCGTTTCTTTTTCTCATTTTCTAAATGGGATTTTCAGTACAACAGATGACAAAATTGAACTGTTTACGTTCAATGCGCAATGCAAATTAACAAAAGAAAAAAGGCACCTATTTCCTACACATCTGCTGAGAAAAAAGAGAGAGGATACAATCACAATTAAATCAAGTTACTTTATCTATAGCACCAAAAGAAATTATTTAATTAAATGTAAGAGCACAAACGAGAGTATAGCAAGCTATTTTAGCAGTATCGTTTGGGATTAAAAATCAATCGATAATGGTCCATTTCTGAAATAAAAATATTTTCATTTAATAATATAGAACAACCTTAACCACCGGCCTTTGCGGCGTGGATGGTAGATCCTTTGCCCTCCACCGAGGAGGCCAAGGTTGAAGCCCCCGCGACGAGCGAGGAGGCTGAAGCGTATTTGTGTGGTGAGTTAAGCGTGGCGTCGGGGTGGTGGTTTTCACTGCTAGCGACACACAGGGGTTTACGTGGCATTTGTCGGCCAAAGCGGTTCCTCCAAAGAACCAAAAAAAAAAAAAAAAAAACAACCTTAGGTGAGAAACATTTACTTGGTCAGGTTAACCTGCAAACCTCACTTAATCAAAAAGAAAATATATTTATTTATGCACTAAATTTATTGACTTAGTTCAATATTATCAGTTTCCAAATTTATAAACCAAAATGAAATCGATAAAAAAGAAATCTAAACCAAAACCAAATCAATAAACTCATAAGCCAAGCTTATCGGTTTCCAGCAACTCCATATGTTTCGCAAAATTTGAATTATTTGGAAACTATTTTCCAAAAAAAATGATTATTTATATTGCTTGAAATAATTAGTTGTCTAATCATTATTGTGGATGGCGAGATAGCTTTTCGTTTTTTAATTTTTATAAGTGATATAAAAAGGATTATTCTTTGAAAAATATTTTTAAATTAGGATTAATGCCACCAAAAACCTAAAGTCGATACACTTATAACAAATTTATCTCAAATTAATATTTTGACCACCAAAAACAATAAGTCGACGTACCTGTGACAAATTTACCATTAAATTCGATTAATAATACAAAAAATCACAAACTATAGTGGATGGTAAAAATATAAATAATTACGTCCATTAAGTTGTCACATGTTATCCAATTCAACAATTTGACAATAAAATTTAACGGAAACTAATAGAGTGAAAATCGTCATAGGTGTACCACTTCAAGGGTTTGTTTATGGTTATAAAATCAGTTTGGGAAAAATTCATCATAAATGTACTTGTTTGAGATTTTTCATGATTTCAATTTGGTTGTGGTTGGTTTATTGATTTGCAATTACGTTCAACTTGATCAGAACCCTAAATGGGCCCGTGAGCGTAAAAAGCCCATCTTCACAGCTCCTCCCATGTCCTTTTAAACTCTCACTGACGAAAGCGATCGGAAGAGAGCGCCGGCGCCAGAGGTTTCGGAAGAGCCGGGATCGCTAAACCCTTCGGAGCTCCGATCCACGGCGGCGACCAGTTCCGGTTCCGACGGCCCTCGCGAAGGGCTCTGGGGATCGAACTCGAGCGGCGGTGGAGATGCCTCAGGTGAAGATAATCGCCAGGAACTTCATGGACATGGTCGCGACCCTGCCCGCCATGAAGCTCGACCAGCTCTACCAGAACGCCTTCATCTGCAAGGCGATTCTCAGGTCACTCTCACTCTCTCTCTCTCTCTCTCTCTCTCTCTCTCTCTCTCTCTCTCTCTGTGCAATCGCAATTGTCATTTGGTCCGCTGAGGATGAACTTGAACGAATGAGAGATCGTCCGCTTCTGGCTGATCGCGAACAGTTTGCCGCATTAGCTTCAATGGAAGTGTAGTTCAAAACGCCCTTTTTTTGCCATATTTTCTCTCATTTTAATGGCATCACTGCAGCCTAGTGAGCATTGAGCATCCTATGCACCGGTGTACACTGTAAAAGAAGCAACTTAAACTTGTGGTGGTATAAAATGAAAGCAATTGATTTTGACATGGGGTCGTGAGTCGCCAATGTAATTTCATTCTTATTGCGCCTCAGGTCGCTGCCCCCTCTGGCAAAGAAGTACGTGATACGAATGCTGTACGTCGAAGAGGCCGTGACAGCCAAGTCGATGGAGGAGTGGGTCCTTCCGGATGGACTCTCCAAGCATAAAGTCGCAATCGACCGGTTGCTTCAGTTGAGGATCTTCTCTGAGGCTTTTGACAGGTGAAATGGGTCTTCTGTTTGATTTTCTCTTCATAACTGTTACCTGAGGCTGAGGGTTATCTAATATCTGTTGCCCTGGGATAAGGTCTTCGACGGATTGTATGTTTGGCTTCATATTCCTAGTAGTTTTTTCCCTGCCTGGAGATGTTCCTATTGTAGCAATAGACAACAGTTGGAGAAGTGGGAAGTTTGACACCCAGATTTATGAGAATTTTACCTACCTTATGCTAGCTCTTTTTCTTCAAGCTAGTTCTATCTTTCTTGGATTGAAGGGAGTTTTTGTACGCCTGCTCATGTTTCATATGTCAAGATGGAAGGCAAGTAGATTGTGCGACATACACCCTTTTTTGGTGGAAATGCCTTCCCCAGCCCTTCCTTTGCATCTTTGTAAACCCTACAAACAAATTAAGACGTCTGGGATAAGTACATTAGTTGCATGCTTCTTCAGTCTGTGGAATAGGGAAATGCTTGTCCGTAGTTACCATATATATATGGATGATCTAATTACCTTATAAGCTGCTCATAATAAATGGCTTCCACTGCATAAGTTTTAGCAGAAATTTGTTCGAGCAATTTTTAGTTCTTCATATCTACAAGACACGTATTTTCATATAAGCATCTTTTCTTTGCAGTTGTTCACTTCCTCCATTATGTTGCAAAAAATCTGCATGCACTGGAAACAGAATCTCATTTTGTTTTTCCTTGGATTTTTGTTGGCACGACCTAATACTTTGATTCGACTAGTGATGTCTTTTTCGAAAGTGGAGCGTGCGTAAGTGCGTAAGTGCGTGTAAACCCACTTATCTCCGATTGGTATAATCTTAGTATGTACAGAATAGAATTTTATATTATAATTAATGCGTTATTATCTATCTTTCTATGTTCAATTCCATTTTGATCGGGAAATTTCGAGTGTTAATCAACAAAAAATTATTAATCGATTTTTTTTTTCTGTAGAGTAGGTTACGAAATGGATGGAAAAGAAAAATGATTGAGTGGTAATATTTAATTTACTGTGAAAATAATAATTTATTTTGAATCACAAATTTATTGTGAGACCCACTCCTTCAAAAATTTGTGATTCACAATAAGTTATTATTCTCACAGTAGTCTAAAATTCGTTTTGCTTGCAAAGCGCGATGGAAAAGAAGTCTCATGAAAATAGGTAGATATTAACAATTGGGCAAAATGAACGAATGGATAAAATCCGATTTTGGCTAGAGGAAGCTTGAGATGCTTCAATAGCTTTGGTTTTCAATATCTTATATAGATACAGATATAATTTTATCGGTCGAAGGTCCTGATTATTTCCTCAAATCTACACGCCAATCCTTGATGAGCCTTTGATAAATTGTGTAACAACTAGATCGGTCTAGCGATTAAAAGTAGTATTGATGTGTTTTTGTCAAGTAAATCTCTCAAAAGTGGTAACAATTTGACAATTTAAGTTTGGAGGCGACATTAAACACTTTCATATAGTTCATAGGCTAAATTAAACATGTATCGAAAATTTAGGGATCTCATTGCACAATAAATTAAAATTGAGGGGCTATATAAATTATGGGTTTTCCCTGACAGAATTCGTTTTGATGAGGGAAGCACGGATTTTAGAGATCTCTTTTTTGCGGGATCCGGGGATCATCTTCATCCACGAAAATCGTCTCGAGTGTCGGTTATCGTAGATATTGCCTTCCATCACAACGTCTCAAGTTACGCTGAATGAATCTCCCCCATGGCCGATCATCACAAGTCCCAGCGCTGCCGCCGCCGCTGCCGCCGCCGCTGCCACCGACGGGGGCGGTCATCTTCCCGACCTTCGTTAACCGCAGCGGTTTCTTCTTCGGAGGCGCCTTTTTTAGAGGGAGAAACAGATACCATACCCAGAGAGCCAAGAGGCTTCGAGATTAGAAATCGATCCTCCAAGCTCGTCAATCGTCTCCGAAATTCGTTATTCATCGCCACCAAGCTCCGGTCCTAGAAGAACGCAGGACCCGCTGATCCATTTCTCCCCCGGCCGAGAAGTCTGATTGATTCTAGTCTCGACCGAAGCTTCACCATCCGGCACGTATCCTCATTGGCGACGAGTTTCCATGGCTGTCTTGGGATTTCGCTCGATCATCGATCGTGATTAGAACTCCGTTTCGTCGAGGCGTTTTTGGGTCGTTGCAGCGCTGGTCTATCTATGAGAAGTGGCCCGAAGTTTGCGTAACGCTTCAACGATGATGACCGGAGGTGGGCTTTTCTCGGTCTTTTTCTCCTTTTATATTTTCATTGCATTGTTCATGTGTTGAATTATTATCTGCGACGCTGTGAGTTCGAAGATCTTAGAGAATCAGTGGCGGTTGATGGCAGTGTTCTATTGATGGACGGTGGTCGGAGGCAACAGCCATGGCGCCGATAGCCGGAAGTAGTGAATAGCGAATTTTTATACATTCATGGTTTAAGATTTGAGGGTAGATTGGTCTCTGTTGGTATTTGCGAAAGCGCGTGTTTAATGGGTGTGCAAGGGAGTGTTAAAAGAGAAGTACAAGGGAACAAAACAAAACTTTTAAGGGGAGGAACTTGCTTGTTGTTCTACTACGCTCCCCCCTCTTTCTATTTATGGGGTGCTCCACCGACTAAGTACAACATTCTAGATTTCTATAGAATACTGTCCATGTAGGCTTCATCTAGGAAATTCTAGATTATAGTTTAGCCACTCTTCTTCTAGAGACTTCTACATTTTTGCTTCTACACTTTTCTTTGCCACCTAAGCTAGATTTTCTTTTTAAAGGATTTTTCTTGTCTTTTCTAGCTAATATCAATCTTGAAGTTTCTAGAAATTAGATCAATAATTTAACAGTCTCTGTTTGTAAACCTTGAAGTTCATGAAGGCATGGCGTAAGTTGTGGCATGTCCGGTGACACCGTGAGGGAGATGATGGAGTCAAAAAAAGGAAGAGAAAGGGTTAGAATTAGAGTGGGCCTGAATATGAAAGCTCGGATTGTGCCCATTAGCCCAGACTAGATAGATTAGCGTGCGGCCCATTTTCAGACCCAGTCCAAGGGCTCGGTCCGAATCCTCAATCTCAGAAACTAAAAAATATATAAAAATTTAAAAGAATCTGAAAAATAAAAAAATAAAAAAAAAATTGGAAAATTTGTTAGAAAAACAAACCTTGATTAGGTTGTTAGGTCTTAGTATTAGAATTGGTTTAGTTTCAATTAGATAGTTAGGAATGGTTTAAGAATGATTTAGTTTCTTTAATGATTACCTCTGTCAAGGTGTTTACTGGGTCGTGGTCTCTGTCTAAGACAAGCAATTCAATGCAATTTGAGGCGACTTAAAAGTTGTAAAATGGCTCTATTTGGAGTATTTTGACACCGGCTAGTGGCAATATTCTCGTAACTATTGTATCTCATGTCTTTGTATCTAGGAGTGATCGGTCCCATTTATTGGGATTGAGGACCAGGCCGGACCGGACCGACCAGTTTAGTTCATATGATCCGGTCCTCAATCCCAAAAAAGGGAACTGATGGAACCGGCCACTTAGCAAACAAATATTAAAAATTTTAAAAATATTATAATTATAAAAATTTTAGGGTTTTTTGTTATTTTTAAGATATTAAAAAATATTTTATAAAAAAAAAACTCAGTCCAATCCGTCGATTCGATCTAGTACGGTTCCCCCAGAATATGGAATCAAATAAAAATTCACCGATTTCATTTTTATGGAATTGGGAACAAGACCGATGCCTCCATGATAGGACCAAACCGGCCAGTCCGATCAAGTTTGGACAGTCCAATATACTCATCCCTATCTATATATTATGTCTCTAGCAATTCAAGGACATCTAATTGCCACAATGGAGGGCAGTTCTTTCTTCAGGTTAATATATAGGGGACAAAGTTAGCTCCTTTGCCGAAAATGAAGATAAAAACTTGAAATTGAAGGCAAGGACTTTGATATCCAATATGAGAGCCCAAATTATACATCCATATCATATATCTTAAGTGCAGCCCCACTCTTTGTTGCAAGTTTTCAGTCACATGTCACGTTCTTCCTAATCACTTACTCTGCATGTACGAGAGATGCCAAAATCTGTCATTCATTTTGCATCCATAGTGCAAAGTGCGGCAAACTCTCTCGTGAGACTATATTAAACCAAGAAGTATAAAAGAAATAGGGATCGAAGATATCCATATGGAATAGAATTATTGTGCTAATTTGGGCCTAGATTAAAAAAATTGCTAAATTAAAATGCCTAATCGAAAGCACCTACCATCTCTACTCCTTTAGGCGTTTGGTTTCACTTTTGCCTCCTTCCTCATCTTTTTTATATGCTTATGGCTTAAGCATTTTCTTCTTTCTTCTATTCTTCAATTTCGTCCACTCCAGTCCTCTATCTAGAGTAGTATTTTTTCTTTTAAAAAAAATCTTCTATAATCTCTAAGCCATCCTCTTCAGACAAGGGAGTGCAAATTTCCTCAAAGGCATCGAGTTTTTCAGGCGTAGGTTGACAATCAAAGCTAAATAACATCTTCGCAGAGCCAAAATATTTTTTGTTTTTCAAAAAACAAAGAACTTATCCCTAAAGGTAAAATCCCCGTATAAATTTTGAGAAAGATATATGAAAAAAACATATGATTTATCTGGCAAGGTTATCAATAATTAAAGATGTAATAAATAAACAAATTTTAATTTTGAATTCATTGAAAACCTAGTCTCACTCTTCTTTTTTGTTTGCTCTATAAAAGCATTATTCATTACTAGAATCTAAACAAAAAAGAGTCCATAAGGCTTGTGGAGGAGTAAAAAGCCAATTTGACGGTCAAATTTTTTAAAAGAAAATTGTTCAAAAGTCCTAAGTCTATTGTACTTTTGTCAATTCAATCATAAATCTTTTGATTTTGCCAATTAAGCCTAGTTTTAAACCAAAGAATCCACATTTTGCCCAAAATTGCAATTTCTACCAAGTTTTAAAACTTATTAACACAATCTCATGCCTTTTGATTTTGCTTCAGATTTGGATAACATGTGCAAGAGTGTATTTGTTAACATTAGATGAGTAATAGTACAAGATAACTTTAGTTGCCCTCCGCCACCCAAATTTTTTATTGAAGAAATAGTTCTTTTGTTCGACTGGGATCGAAGCACATGGTTTTCTAGGCTTAACTCAAGTATACGAATCCGGTCCTATTTATATGAGTTGTACATGGGTCATGGGCTTTTGAAAACCCAACTAAAAATTGGTCAAAAATGGGTCAAAACTTGTGATCAATTTTCGACCCATTTAAAATATCAAGTGGGTTAGAACCTTAAAACCCATTTCTAAATTTCCAACCCAAGCCCTACACAATCTTTCCCTCTTTAACTTTATAAAAATATGCTTTTTATAAAAAAAATCGAAATTATAATTATTTTTCATATTTCAATTTTCTTTTCTTTTCTTTTTTTCTTTCTTTTTCCTCCTTCCTTAGCTGATGGCCGATAGGGCGACGGCCAGCAACAGGCTAGGCGAGGCTCAAGCTCGTTTTTGTGTTCAAGAGTTTTTAGAGAAATCTCGTTTTTGTTTTCTCCTTCATTCAATTTTTTAAGCTCATACAATTTATGAATCAAAGTCAAGGCACTGAAAGCTACCTTCACTGTGATTTTATATGGTGTACCTTATCTCAAACTCGTTCTGTTGCAAAAGGTAACTCCATATCTCAAGTTTTCTAGAAGCTTTTCGCACATAGGTATAACTAATAGTATGAAGCATGACTTCTCCAAAAGCTACTTTAGAGATGCGTGTTTCTTCTAAATTTGCCCACTTCACAAACTATTCTATTTGACCTTCGACGAAAGGCCAAAGGCAATCCTTCAAGATATTTGTATGCTATTCTTCCCTTTCATTTTGTAGCGCCTTCTTTTTTTTCCTGAACTTTTTGCCAATGGACAACACGATCTTCAGAATCTTCTTTTGCTTCAATCCTTGCGGAAGAAGTCAACGCAAGTTGCCTAACATAATATTCGAACAAGTCACTCCTAAAAACAATCCCAAGCTTGGCTGAGGGGTTCAACATGGTGTCTTGAGTAACTCCTGCCTTTCCATACTTGACATATGCCTATATAAAGTAGCTTTTGGAGAAGCCATGCTTCATACTATCGGTTATACTTCTAGGCGAAAAGCTGCTAGAGAACTTGGGAAGGATAGACGACATATGGAGTTACCTTTTGTATTAGAATAGGTTCGAGGTAAGGCTCACTAGATTTCACAAGTGAAGGCAACTTCTGGTGGTGTGTCTTTGGTTCATAAACTGGATGAGTTCAAACAGTTGAATAAAGGAGAAAACAAAAATGAGATTCATTTAAAACTCTTGAAGACAAGAAGGATGACATGCTCAATTCACTCTGGTGAATTAATGTGGTTGATATAGAGTCAACTTTATCGCATGTCTACCAAGTAGTTCTTAAAGACCGTAATGCTTCCAGGGATGTTCTCAAGCTTCGTGCTAAAGCTTTGAAAAACCTTGGGACAATCTTTCAAGGTTCTAAGTCTGCTTACAGAAGAGTGAACAGCTTGCAACATGTGGGTAACGTTAAGGGAGACGGAGCTTCTAGTGAATTGCGCATGACATCCTTCTTGTCTCAATAGTTTTTAAATAAATCTCATTTTTGTTTTCTTCTTCATTCAACTATTTGAGCTCATCTAGTTTATGAATCAAAGTCATAGCACCAGAAGTTGCCTTCACTTGTGATTTTATCTAGTGTCCCTTATCTCGAACCCATTCTACTACAAAAGGTAACTTCATATATTGTCTATCCTTCCCAAGTTCTCTAACAGCTTTTCACCTAGAGGTATAAATAATAGTATGGAGCATGACTTCTCCAAAAGCTACTTTAGAGAGGCGTATCTCAAGCATGGAAAGATAGGAGTTACTCAAGACACCATGTTGGCCCCCTCAGCCGTGTTCAAGATGCTTTTTGGTAGTGACCTATTCGAAGATTATGTTGGGCAACTTGCATTGGCTTCCCCCGCAAGGATTGAAGCTGAAGAAGATTCTCAAGATCATGTAGTTCATTGTTAAAAAGTTCAAGGAAAAAGAAGGCACTACAAAATGAAAGGGAGGAAAAATTTATAAATATTTTGAAGGATCGCCTTCCGCCTTTCGTTGGATGTCAAACAGTAGAGTTTGTGAAGTAGGCAAATTCAGAAGAAACACGCCTCTCTAAAGCAACTTTTGGAGAAGCCATGCATCATACTAGTAGTTATACCTACATGCGAAAAGCTGTTAGAGAACGTGAGAAGGATAGACGATATATGAAGTTACCTTTTGTAGCAGAATGGATTCGAGATAAGGGAACCGGATAAAATCGCAAGTGAAGGCAGCTTCTGGTGCCCTGACTTTGATTCATAAAGAGGATGAGCTCAAACAATTGAAAGAAGGAGAAAACAAAATTGAGATTTATCTAAAAACTCTTGAAGACAAGAAGGATGCCTTGCTCAATTCACTATGGCGAATTAACGTGGTTGATATAAAGTCACATTTATCACATGTCCGTCAAGTAGTACTTAAAGACCTCAATGCTTCCAGGAATGTTCTCAAGTTTTGTGCTAAAGGTTCTAAGTCTGCTTACAGAAAAGTGAATAGCTTGCAACATGACGGTAACATCAAAGCAAAAGAAGCTTGGGACAATCTTTCAAGGTTCTAAGTCTGCTTACAGAAAAGTGAATAGCTTGCAACATGATGGTAACATCAAAGTAGACGAAGCTTCAAGTCCCTAAAAGCATTAGGGTCTTTGAGAACTATTTGGTAGACATGCGATAAAGTTGACTCTACATCAACCACGTTAATTTGTCAAAATAAATTAAGCATGGCATCCTTTTTGTGTTCAAGAGTTTTTAGATAAATCTCATTTTTGTTTTCTGCTTCACTAAACCGTTTCAGCTTATTCAGTTTATGAATCATGGTCACAGCACCAGAAGCTACCTTCACTTGTGATTTTATTTGGTGCATTTTATCTCGAACCCATTTTGCTACAAAATGTAGCTTCATATATTATAAATCCTTTCCAAGTTCTCTAGCAATTTTTCGCCTATAGTTATAACCGATAGTATGAAGTATGACTTCTTCAAAGGCTGCTTTAGAGAGGCATATGTCAAGCATGGGAAGGCAAGAGTTACTCAAGACACCATGTTGGACCCCTCAACTATGTTTGGGATGCTTTTTGGGAGTGACTTGTTTGAAGGTTATGTTGGGCAACCTACGTTGGCTTCTTCAGCAGGGATTGAAGCTGAAGAAGATTCCCAAGACCTTGTAGTCCATTAGCATAAATTTTAGGAAATAAAGAAGGCGCTACAAAATGAAAGGGAAAAAAAACTTATAAATATTTTGAAGGATCGCCTTCGGAGGTCAAACAGAGGAGTTTGTGAAGTGGGCAAATTCATAAGCAACATGCCTCTCTAAAGCAGCTTTTGGAGAAGCCATGCTTTATACTATCGGTTATATTTACAAGCAAAAAGCTGCTAGAGAACTTGAGAAGGATAGACGATATATGAAGTTGCCCTTTGTAGAGGAATGGGTTTGAGATAAGGGGCACCAAATAAAATCGCAAGTGAAGGCGCTTCTAGTGCTGTGACATTGATTCATAAACTGGATTAGCTGAAACGGTTGAATGAATGAGAAAATAAAAATGAGATTCATCTAAAAACTCTTGAAGACAAAAAGGATGCCATGCTCAATTCACTCTGGCAAATTAACGTGGTTGATGTAGAGTCAACTTTATCGCATGTCTGTCAAGTAGTTCTTAAAGACTTACTTCTAGGGATATTGCCAAGCTTTGTGCCTAGTCAAAAGTCAACGTTCGTCATCCGCTAAGAGATAGAATGGCCTAAAACTCTATCTCAGATAAAAACACATCAAATAACCGCCAAGCTACAATTATGGTCAATGCAAATGACAGGCTTTGAACACACTACTTGGGCTAAATTCCAATCATGTCAGAAGCCCTTGAAAAGGAAAAAAAAATGCAATAACTAGAGGGCTTAAAGAATGTCTACTACACGAGAGAGGTCCTATACACACGGCAAGGATGCTAGGTATATAAAACATTATGAACTTGAAGCTTCGTTTTCTTTGATGTCACCCTTATGTTGCAAGTTATTCGCTTTTCTGTAAGCATATTTAGAACCTTGAAATATTGTCCCAAGATTCTTCAAAGCTTTAGCACAAAGCTTGAGAACATCCCTAGAAGCATTAGGGTCTTTAAGAACTGCTTGGCGGACATGCGATAGAGTTGACTCTATATCAACCACATTAATTTGCCAGAGTGAATTGAGCATGACATTCTTCTTGTCTTCAAGAGTTTTTAGATAAATCTCATTTTTGTTTTCTCATTCATTCAACTATTTGAGCTCATACAATTTTTTAATCAAAGTCACGGCACCGAAAGCTGCCTTCACTATGATTTCATCTGGTGCCCCTTATCTCAAACCCGTTCCACTACGAAAGGTAACTTCATTTATCATCTACCCTTCTCAAGTTCTCTAGCAGCTTTTCACATGTAGATATAACTAATACTATGAAGCGTGGCTTCTCCAAAAGCTACTTTAGAGATGCGTCTATCATTGTGGCTAATGTTCTATCTATGATGCTAAAAAGAGAAATGGAAAATGGCATAAATAAGGGAATTAAACTAAATAGATTTTGTCCCTCATTATCTCATCTACTATTTGGGGATGATTTAATCTTATTCTTGGAAGGAAAATTGCTCAAATGTCAAAATATAGCTATGATCCTAAACCAATCTTGTTTTGTGTCTGGACAAGCTATAAATTTGAACAAGTCTAGCATGCTCTTCAGTAAAGACTGTCCAAGAGAATTGAGGAGTAACTTGACTAATGAAATGAGAGAACCAAAGCTAGGAAAGATGGGGAAATATCTCGGAATACCTTCTCATTGGGGTAGATCTTAAAAGCAAATATTCGACTTGATTCTTGCAAGAGTCAACATGAAACTAGAGGGTTGGGAAAAGAACATTTTATCAAAGGTAGGGAAAGAAATCCTTCTTAAAACTGTGGTGCAAGCTCTACCGCAATATGCTATGTCTATTTTTAAAATCCCCTTATCTATTTGCCATGCCATTGATAGGAAAATAGTATCTTTCTGGTGGAAAAATAATGAGAATAGGGCAGGTTTGCATTGGAGAAACTGAGACACACTTAAATCAAGAGAGGATGAAGGTGGGCTAGGCTTTCGAGATCTAATTAAATTCAATGAAGCGTTATTGGGTTGGTAAGCATGGAGGCTAATTTAGAATCCTAATTCTCTTTGGAGTCGAATTCTTAAAGAACTATAATTTCTACACACAGATGCATTATATGTAGAGAAAGGCTCAAGACCATCTTGAGGTTGGCAAAGTCTAATCTTGGGAAGAAACGCTATAAATCATTCATCATAGTGGGTGGTTGGAAATGGAGGAAAAATCAGCATTAGGAATGATTAGTGGTTACCGAGAGGTTTAATTGGAGGACCTGTAGATAGAGATGACCCATCATGGGTTTCAGAACTGATAAATAGAGAGAATGTGACCTGGAAGGAAAATAGAGTGCTAGAACTTTTTGACCACGGAGTGTCCCAAGAAATTCTAGCTATTCACCTTAACCCTTAATTCCCAGAGGACAAATTGGTTTGGAAGCCAACCAAATCAAGCCAATTCACAGTCAAGAGTGCATATAACAAGCTCAAGGCACACGGAGAAATCAAAAAGCAAAACCACGCATCATCGTCCTATCAAGCACCACGGACATTGTGGAACAAAATATGGAATGCCCAACTACAGCCTAAAGTCAGATTCTTCCTTTGGCAAATTTGTCAAAATGCATTAGCAACAAAGGAGAACTTACATCGTAGACATATTATACCTAAGGCCACTTGCATTATCAACAACAAATACCCAGAATCAATCGAGCATCTCTTCCTCCTTTGTTCATGGATGAAACAAGTCCGGGATGACACTGAAGTGAAAATACAAAAAGATGGTCACGGGGTAACTTGGATAGAGGAATGGCTGGCAAAATTTCAACGTACCTTAGTTTCTTTCGAGTGACTAGCCCTATTACTATGGCAGATCTGGAAATCCCGTAACAATTAGTTATTCAGAGCCAAATCGTTGAGTCCTCAGCACACAATCACCTCAGCAAAAGCCATGAAGGAAAACTTCAAGATGGGTGGGAAAACAGACCCAAAAAGAGCATATGCGGACTCACCCACCTCAAATCTGGACTCCTCCGTCGCACTATGTTCTTAAATCAATGTCAATGGTTCTTTTCTTCAAGAGACAGGGGAAGCAATTGTAGCTTGTGTTTGCCGAGACAATAGAGGCGTCCTCATAGATGGATTTGCGTGCACAGTGCGAGCTTCCTCAGTGATCCAGGTAGAAGTAGAAGTGGTGTTACAAACCCTAAAGTACTTTGAAGGGAAAGATGAATTGCAGATGGAGATGAAGACCGACAACTCTGAACTAGCAAAGGCTTTGGTGGAAGGTACACCGTGGGTCAACTGGGAAATGGACGCGCTGATATCCAAAGTCCAAGCGTTAGTTAAAACCTTCCCAAATATGAGAATAACCCTTTGTCGAAGAGAGTGTAATCAAGTGGCGGACTGGGTTGTCAAGGCCCATCGGAGAGAGGCCCTTTCAGCTAATTAGGTTTTTTATCCCCCATCTTGTCTTTTGGATTTGTTATGTTCTGAAGCTCGTGCTTCTACTATCCAAACTCTTACTTGAATGAGAATGCTATAAATGCTTTTTCGACTGAAAGAAGAAAAAAAAAAAAAACATAACTCATCCTGCTATGTGTTGAGGTCCAAAGGGGTCAACATTTGATTCTCCTTAGTTAAATGTTTCTATCACGTGGTCAATGGGACCTTGCTGCTTTCTCATTTGTTCTTGATATCTAACGGAAGTTTTAGGCTAATCTTTCTTATCATTGTGTTTATTGAAGAGCTGATATTTTTACTCAGCTATATGGGAAGCAATAAATTGATTGAGGAAGATGAAGATGGGATGCATAAATATACAATGTGGGTCCTAACTTAAAAAGTTAAAACTTCACATCTCCCAACACGTTCCCTTAGAAAATTGAAGCCAAAGAAGATGTTAGCGCAAATTACATTAAATCTTTTGTCACCAAAAAAAAAAAAAAAAATGAAGGATGAAGGTCGTCCTGTTGTCCGCAATGTTTCACAACTCTTTACTTATTGCCACTATGCTTGATATACATTGCAATCGAGTCGCTTGAATTGTATGTTAGCATATGTAGTATAACTGAAATGCCGTAAACTATTATCTTTGAATTGCCACAATACTGTGAAAATAAACCTTAAGATCATATAAAAAATCATGAACATCGTGGACGTGCGTATAGAATAGGAAAAACCATAAGAGACATAGGACTTCATCGGCTTTTATATGACAATATTTATGAGGAAAAGAAGCAGAGATATCCACAAAAATGTACATTAATAGTTGGAAGGTCATAAATGACTTAATTTAGTCAATTCAAGGTTTCTTCAGGATATTCACTTTGCACGATAAGATTATGGCAACAATTCAAAAAATAAGGATTTAACACATTTCGGCTATATCGCGTATGCTTATAGACAATTTGAGTAACTCGAGTGCAATATCTATCAAGCATAGCAGCATAAGTAATAAGTTTTGAAACCACATTTGAGAGACAACCTTTATCTTTTATGACAAAAGATCTAATGCAATTTAAATAGCATCTTCTTCGGCTTCCTTAACCTAGGGAACATGTTGGGAGATGTGAAGCTTTAACTATGTAATTTAGGACCTACATTATACATTTTCCTCGACACCTAGACCCTTAGGGTGCCAAAACTTGGCAGGCAAGACACTTAAGCTTCGTTTGGCAAAGCTTTTTTTTTTTTTTTTATTTTTCTGTTGTTTTGCTCTCCGAAATAGAAAAAGAATATAAATTCATTTTGGTAACTTCAATTAACTTTTTTTATTCCCCAGGATAAAAAAAGTGACCAGGGAAGAGATTTGAAACAGAGACAAGAAATAGAAAAAAAAAGTAGTTTTTTATTCTCAGGAATAATTTCTAGAAATAAGTCTATTTTTTCTTTTCTTTTCTTCTTCTTCCTTGTTGCTCATGGCCATTGTCGCCAGCTGTCGGCAACAATTGGCAACAATCGGCGGAAAAAAAAACAATTCTTAAATTTTTTTAAAAAAATTTAAAAATACTATGTTTGTGGATTGTACCAAACACATTCTTGTTCTTTTTCTATTCCGATGATAGAAATTTTGTAAAGTTACCCAACCGCATTCTTTTACTCAGAAATTATTCTAGGGAATAGAAATAGAAAAAGACTATCTAAAAGGAAATTGTTCCTCGAAATCAAATATTACCAAACAAACTCTTAAGTGCCAAATGTTAGTAAATGTACACTTAAGTGCTAAAATTAGAGTAAAATGGATCGGTTAAGTGTTGATAGCGAAAAAATCTGGTCAAATGCTAATGTGGCATTTTTCCTACGAGACAAGTGCAAAAAAATGTTGTTTTGCATACTAACTGACTAAGATAAGCAAAAAAACGACGTCCTTTTGCCTCGAATTCGAATTTTAATATAAATATTAATTAAATTAAATTTAAAACTAAAATATTTTAGAAAAGACGAAGAAGAAGTTGCAAAAAGTGGGCGAGTGTTGTGTAAGCCCTTGCCTTTCTACAATCTCTTCACCCTTTATTTTAAATTTAATTTAATTAAGATTTATACTAAAATTAAAACATGAATCAAAATGACATCATTTTGCTTCTTTTTTCCTAACTTAATTCTTCGGCGAGCCATGTATGCAAGCTATATTAATAAAAAATTGCCATGTAAGATTTCAGCTAGGGTTGCCGGACATAGTACTCGGGTGTCCGAATTTTCAAAAAAAAAAAGAACTTCTGGCTAGGGTTGCCGAACTTGGCACTTAAGGCCCTATTTGGTAACAATCTCCGGAATAACTATTTATGTTCTTTTATTCCCCAGAACAAAAAAAAAATAGAAATTCGTTTGATAAAATTTTTGTTCCCGGGAATAGATTTGCAACAAAATCAAGAAGTGGAAAAAAAGTTGCTTCTTATTCCTCGGAACAATTTCAAGAATCAAGTCTAACTTTATTTTTTTTCCTTTCTTTTCTTTTCTTTCTTTCTCCTTCTCTCTTCTTCTTCTTCTTCTTCTTATTCTTCTTCCTCCTTCCAGCCCTAACTGGTCACCGGCCACTGCCGTCACCACCGACGGTGAGTGGCAACTGACTGGGTGAGGTTCGATGAGCTCGCTGGAGCCTCACCTAGCCACGGCAAGCCTCGGCCTCTAGGCCAAGCCTCGTTGGTGACCAAGCAATATAGCAAGGCTCAGCCTCGTCGGCCACCAACAAGACTTGGCCTCACCCAGGTGGCGCAAGGTCAGCCTCGCCCTAGCCTGGCAAGGCCAATCTCGAGCTGGCTGGAAGGGCCGAGCCTCGCTAGTGGCTAGGCGAGGCTTGCCTTGTGGGATCTAACAAGGAGAGCCTCGCCAGCCGACGTGAGACTTGGCCTTGCCAGGCCAAGGCGAGGCCAATCTCGTGCCGCCTAGGCGAGGTCGAATCTCACCTAGCCACCGGCGAGGCCCGGCCTTACCCAGATCTGGCCAAGCAAACCTTTGGCAAGCTCGCTAAAGCCTCATCCTAGCCCGAGGAGGCTCCGATGAACTCGCCAGACCTCGCTCAGCCGGTCACCAACCACAAAGAAGGAGGAAGAAGAAGAAAAAAAGGGAAAAGAAAAACAATAAAAAAAATTAAAAGAAAAAGAGAAAAATATAATAAAATTATTAAAAAATTAAAAGAAATTAAAAAAAAATTAAAAATCCTACCAAACACATTTCTATCCCTAGAATAGATATTTTACGTAGTTACCAATCGTACTCTTTTGCCAAGAAATTATTCATGGGAACAAAATCAGAAAAAATCATTTTTAATAAAAAAATATTTTCGGGAATAGAATGGTTACCAAACGCACCCTAAGTATCTCTCTATGTCAAGTTTTGGCACTTGCGTTGTACTTCTACCCACCTTCCTCAATTGACTTAGTGCTTTCCATTTAATTGTGTAAAAAGTTCGTCTTTCAATGAGAAAACATTAAGTGGTTTCAAACTACCATTTCAATTGTTGACGTGGTGTGTGTTTTTTACTCATGTCCAATAATAAGATGACGTGATTGTTGAGTTGGAATAAGAAAACTAAAAAGATAAAATTCTCCCCTTCTTCCTCCTTTATCCTTCGAGGAGTAATAGCAAGAAGGTGACCTTTGATGACCACAGTCGTCGTCATCTTCATCGGCGTCCCTCATCCATGACCCTCATCACCCTTGTCAACGTCCCTCGTCCATGGCCAAACGAGTTGTCATCGCTCGCGGTTGGCTCCAAATTTGGCCGAACTTCCAAATTGAGCCACCCTTTCTGGTGTTGCTCGACGCTGATGACCTTCGACAGCCATGGCCGTCGTCGTGAGCATCCCTCCTCCATGGTCGAACAAGTTGTCATCGCTCGCGACCTGGCTCCAGATTTGGCCGAACTTCCAAATTGAGCCACCTCTTCTAGCGTTGCTCCACATCAATGACAGTCATGGACAAACGACATGATGCCTGAATGCATTCAGCCATGGATGGCTAGATTTGCATATTTGGTGAGCGATGCCAACAGAGGTGATGACCATGGACCAGGGACACAATGCCAGATTTGGAGGTTGGAAAAAGCTAGAAAAAAAGGGGTCGGAAGGGAGGCTCAGTCCAACTGCGAGTGATGTCAGAAGTGGTCCTCCACCATCCATGGTTGCAAGCTTTGATTGTCCATGGTTCACGAGGAGCCTCATCCACAAATCTCGCAACCGCAGATTGTCCGTGACAGTGAGTTTTGACGGTGAGCTCCAAATCTCGTCCATGGATGAACAATGTCGATAATGGAAGCTTCTCTGGTTCATTGCATTTTTCAGATCCCTCATCGAGACTACTTGAGTTTTTCTATCGTCGAGCTGGGATGAGGAGAACGAAGGAGGGAGGAGGAAGAAGGGGAGAATTTGGTCTTTTACTTTTTTATTCCAACTCGGCAGCCACATGTCATCTTATTATCAGACATGAGTCAAAAACGCACACCACATCAATAATTGACGGGGCGTTTTGAAATCACTAAATATGTTCTCCCTTTCAATAGACATAATAACATGGAATAACAAGGTCCCATTGACCACATGACAAAATTTTTTATATAACGAGAATAAAAGTTTACCCCCATTGGACGTGTGTAAAAAAGAGTATGAATTATGTTAAAAATAATTGGGCAAGTTCTTGCATATCATTAGCTTTTATAAGACAATATTAATTACCGACAAAAAAATATCAATGAGGAAAAAAGTAGAGATATCCAGCTGACCTACCTTTATGGTTGGAAGGTTTTAGGCGATTGAAACAGGTATCATGATTTCTTCAAGATATCCAATTTGTAAGGACATAATTTGGCTCTATTAAAGGTATTTTACTTGATTATGTGAGAACTAATCAATCGATTGAGGAAAATGAAGATAGGATATGTACAATGTGGGTACTAGTTTAGATGGCTAAAGCATCAAATCTCTTAAGGCATTCCCTAGAAAAAGAGAGCTAAAGAAGATGTTGCACAAATTGCATTAGATATTTCGTCACAAATGATGAAGAATGAAGGCGGTTCCCTCGTCCATGAGGTTTTATAATCCTTTACTATTGCTGCTAGACTTGATATACATTGTAATTGAGTCATATGAGTTGTCCATTAGCATATGAGGTATAGCTGGAATGCTGTTAATCATTATCTATGAATTGTCGCCACAATTTTATTATTCAAAGTGGATTTGAAGATACCTTGAACTAAACCGACTAACTTGTTTAAGACCTTCCATCTATGGATGTACAAGTGGATATCTCTATTTTTTTCCTCATTAATGTTGTCTTATGAAAGCTGATGAAGTGCAAGAATGTGCCTTTCTATGCTTGTTAACGTAATTCATCCTGCTGTGCGCAAGTCCAAAGGTGTCAGCACTTGATTGTCCTTATTTGAATGTTTTAGTCAAGAGGTCAATTAGACTTAGTTGATTTCTTATTGCTTCTAATATCATACTAGTTTTTTAGGTTAATTTTCTTGGTATTGTGTCTGTTGAAGTGTTGATAGTTTATGGGAAGCATAAAGCTTTTGGGGTGTCCGTATCTAGAAATTATGTGTCCACCTATGCTAGGTTTTGACACTTGGGGTGTCGGTATCTCAAAATTTATCTATAAGAATTTTGAAATGAACCATATGGGAGAGGCAACGTATGTGATACTAGATCGGTACTCAAACGTGTCGGATGAAGCCGTGATCCTTGATTCGTGCCCGGCATGATGTACAGTTTTGGAAAGGTAAAGCATATTATATAGTTGGCATGATTCACGCCCTCAAGCTTTGCTTGTATCGGCTAAGATGACAGATGATAAACCGACTTGTGTGATGCACAACATGTGATCATCTGATGAAAGATAAGAATCGTCACCACATAAGATGGCGATTTTGCCCCCACGCCAACGGGATGTTGTGATAATTCTAGCCGTCATCCTTGAATTAGGAGATGTTGCCCAATTAAGTTCGAATGTCCGGTGGATTCCAGAAGAACCGATGGATTTCGGTCGATTAATAAATGAATCTAGTATGCATGAGTTCCTCATATTATAGAATGATCTTGATTTGTACTTGCATATTATTGAGTGAGGTGTAAGTTCCCATATTATGGAATGATTCTTGGTTTATGCTTGCATATTATTGAATGAGGATTTCTCATGTTCTAATCAAGACAAAGCTTTTCTTTTGCTATTGATTTGTTATCGACTCATTGATGCAATTATGTTCACGTGGTTGTTCGATGGTGAGGCATCCTCCAATTCGAAGATTAGTAAATTTACTTAGTGAGTTCATGACTCACCCCGTTGTTTTTCAAAATTGTCAGCATGGAGGTCTCACACTAGTTTTGGAGTTGCAGTATCTCTAAAGGAGCTAAGGTTTACCTCGACCTTTTAAGCATAAAACATATAGTGGTTGTAGATATAATGGCCAATGAGAAAAATCTTGTAAGTATAACTGATGTAATTATATATTTGTAAGTGATTGTTTTCCTAGCTATTTATTATTGTATGATTATTGTATGTATGCTTCCGCACATGCTTAAATCGAATATTAAAAAGAAACGGGTCGGTGATGGGCCTACGGCGTTGCGAAAATAATTCCAACGGCTTGTGACCTTGGAGATTGAGTTGGGGTCATTACATTAATGGAGAGTAAATTTGTCACAAACGTACTAGTTTGGAATTTTTTGTGATAAAAAAATAAGTTTGGGGTAAATTTACTATAGATGTACTTATTTAAGGTTTTTTGTGGTGAAAAAATTAGTTTGAAATAAAATTGTTACAAGAATATCAATTTGGGATTTTCGCAGTATGGAATAATGATACAAACAGTTCTTAAACTTTAGCCTAATGTGTAATTTGGTCCCGAAACTTTTAGTTTGTTCAATGTGATCCTTGAACTTTAACCCAATGTACAATGTGGTCTATAAACTTTTAATTTCTTTAATCTAGCCTCTGAACTTTTGGTACATGTCTAATTCAAACTTTGAACTGTATGAAAATGTTCAAGGACTACATTGAGCAAATTAGAAGTTTAGGGACCGGATTACACATTGAGTTAAAGTTCAAGGATCGCATTAAATAAATTAAAAATTTATGAACTAAATTATATATTTGACTAAAATTCATGAACTATTTGTGTCATGTGTCACTTTCTTGATTTTTTTTAATCAAGAACGAGTAAAATTAGATAAGAGAGACCAAAAGGGAAAGGCAAGACTTACACAAAGGAGGGTTGAGAAACCTGAGCTTGCATTGAAGCTTGACTTTTGACTTTTGTCACCTTCAGTTTTTCGTTTCTTTTTCTCATTTTACTAATGGGATTTTCAGTCCGCCAGACGACAAAATTGAACTGTTTACGTTGAATGCGTAATGCAAATTAAGAAAAGAAAAAAGGCACCTATTTCCCACATATCCGTTGAGAAAAAAAAGAGGATACAATCACAATTAAATCAAGTTACTTTATCTATAGCACTAAAAAAATTATTTAATTAAATGTAAGAGCACAAACGAGCATAGCAAACTATTTTAGCTGTATTGTTTGGGATTAAAAATCAATCAATAATGGTCCATTTCCGAAATAAAAATATTTTAATTTAATAGTATAGAGCAACCTTAGGTAAGAAACATTTACTTGGTTAGGTTGAGCTACAAACCTCACTTAATCAAAAATAAAATTTATTTATTTATGCACTAAATTTATTGACTTAGTTCAATTTTATCAGTTTCCAAAGTTATAAACCAAAACAAAATCAATAGAAAAAAAAAATCTAAACCAAAACCAAATAAATAAACCCTTAAGCTGAGCTCATCAGTTCCCAGCAACTCCATTTGTTTCACAAAATTTGGATAATTGGAAAAATATTTTCCTCAAAATGATTATTTATATTGTTTAGTTAACAAAAATTGTTTTAATCATCGTTGTCTAATCATTTTTCTTGGATGGTGAAGTAACTTTTCATTTATTAATTTTTATAAATGATATAAAACGATTATATTTAAAAAAATATTTTTAAATTAGGGTTATTGCCACCAAAACCCCAAGTCGGCACACATATGAAAATTTTATCCCAAATTAATATTTTGATTATTAAAAACCACAAGTCGGTATACTTATGACAAATTTACTATCCATTAGTTTGTGTTAAATTGGATTAATAGTACGAAAAATCACAAACTATTATACCCATGATAAATTGATGGTAAAAATCCAATCAAGTACATTTGTTAACTGTCACGTGTTATCCAATTCAACAACTTGATAGTAGAATTTAACGGAAACTAATAAAGGGCAAATCGTCACAGATATATATCACTTTGAGGGTTTTTTTGATAAATTCGTCACCGATATACCAATTTAGGATTTTTCATGATATTGACTATTTAAATTATTCATTTTTCAATTTGGTTGCGGTGGGTTTATTGATTTGCAATTACGTTGAACTTGATCCGAAGAAAAACCCTAAATGGGCCCTTGTGCGTTAAAAGCCCATCTTCACAGCTCCTCCCATGTCCCTCTAAAACTCCCACCGACGAAAGCGATCGGAAGAGAGCGCGGGCGCCGGAGGTTTCGGAAGACCCCGGAATCGCTAAACCCTTCGGAGCTCCGATCAGCGGCGGCGACCGGTTCCGGTTCCGACGACCGCCGCGAAGGGCCTCGGAGGATCGAACTCGAGCGGCGGCGGAGAAGATGCCTCAGGTGAAGATCATCGCCAGGAACTTCATGGACATGGTCGCGGCCCTGCCCGCCATGAAGCTCGACCAGCTCTACCAGAACGCCTTCATCTGCGAGGCGATTCTCAGGTCTCTCTCTCTCTCTCTCTTGAATCGCAATTTTCATTCGGTCCGCCGAGAACGAACTTGAACGAATGAGAGAGATCGTCGGCTTCTGGCCGATCGCGAACACTCAGCTCACTGCATCAGCTCCGATGGAATTGTACTTCAAAACGCCCTTTTTTTGCCGTCATTGCAGACTAGTGAGCATTGAGCATCCTATGTACCGGTGTACACTGTAGAAATAGCGAATTGAACTTGTGGTATAAAATGAAAGCAATTTCGATACGCGGGGGGTTGAGAGTGGCCGGTGTGATTTCGTTCTTGTTGCGCTCAGGTCGCTGCCACCGTTGGCGAAGAAGTACGTGATACAGATGCTGTACATCGAAGAGGCGGTGACAACCAAGTCGATCGAGGAGTGGGTCCTTCCGGACGGACTCTCCAAGCATAAAGTCGCGATCGACCGGCTGCTTCAGTTGAGGATTTTCTCCGAGGCTTTCGACAGGTGAAATGGGTCTTCTGTTTGATTTTCTCTTCATAACTGTTGCCTGAGGGGTTATCTAATATCTATTGCCTCAAGATGATGAGGTCTTGGACGGATCGTATGCTTGGCTTTATATCCCTAATATTTTTTTCCCAGCCTTGAAATGTTCCTAGTGTAGCAATAGAGAATAGTTGGAGAAGTGGGAAGTTTGACACTCAAATTTATGAGAATTTTAGCTTCCTTGTGATCGAAGGGAATTTTTATAGGCCTGCTCATGTTTCACATGTCAAGCTGAAAGGCAAGTAGATTGTGGGACGGTACACCCTTTTTTGGTAGAAATGCCTTCCCCGGGCCTTCCTTTACATCTTTGTAAACCCTACAAACAAATCAAGACGTCTGGGATAAGTAAGTTAGTTGGTAACTATATGCTTCTTCAGTCTGTGGAATAGCGAAATGCTTGTCTGTAGTTACCATATATATGGTTGATCTAATTACCTCATAAGCTGCTCATAATAAATGGCTTCCACTGTATAAGTTTCTGTAGACAGTTGTTCAAGCAATTTTTAATTCTTCATATCTACAAAGCACGTGATTTCATATAAGCATCTTTTCTTTGCAGTTGTTCACCTCCTATGTTATTTTGCAAAAAATCTGCATGCACTGGAAACATAAATTCATTTTGTTTTTTCCTTGGATTTTTGCATGTCAATTTACTTGTTTTCTTTATTGTTAAATTTTCTTTGTGCTACATCCTATACCTGTTGACATTAGAAGTGGTTCAGAGATGCATTGCCAATTACCTCTCTCTCTCTCTCTCTCTCTCTCTCTCTCTCTCTCTCTCTCTCTGGGTTGTGAGGGTAATCAGAATAAGCATTTGCACTTTGTGGAAATTCAAGAGAGAATTTCGTATTATAAACTTTTTGATTTGTTTTTACTATGTCAGTTTCTGAATTTAAAATTGTAATGGCAGAAGTAGTGGAACCAGCTACAGGCTAAATCCAACCTTTCAGACTAACCTCCAGAAACACATAACCTGTGGGTAAGTTACAGATTTGTTTGTGGCTTATATTTTTTTTTTTTTTTTAGGATCTGGTGGGATAGAGAGGAACGATGCTTTGTTTGAATTTATCTTGGGTAATATAAAGCTCAGGTTTGCATTGAGACATCAGTATGTTTCAAGATTTTGTCAAGAACTGAGAACTCAACCTTTTGTTAAGTAGCACTTGAAGCCCAATGATAAGATATGATTTTTGTTGTATAGCTTCTGCTGGAATTTTTATTTATCATACATTGCAGAAAAATGAAAAACTTTGCAATGCTTCACAGGTTCTGGATCACCAATTTGACATATACCCTTAAGCATTCATTTTGAATTAAGTCAGACTGATGAAAGCTATAATACATAGATCCTTTTTTGCGTTTTATCTTGTTCCTACCTAATTAAGGATCATATAGTCCCCCTTTTTTGTTGTATATTATCTTTTCTGCCTTTGCCAATCTTAAGAACATGCTATCACATTTATGCTAGCATGTCTCCACTGCTCATTTATCTCCTTGCTTCTGTTTTTTTCTCATATTACTGCATCAAATCATGGCTGAAGATGGATAGATACATATAGTACTGATACATATTAATAGATCATCCTGGTAAGGCGTATTCATGGCATTAGAATTATTGGGATATCTTCCGTCACCAAGTATTTTTCCTGTAAATTGCCAAATATTGGACTTCAGCTTAGTTCATGAGTTGTTTTTCTTGACACAATCCTTAGTGCATGACTGAAAGTTGAACCATGCAGAGGAGTTTTGCCAAGGGAACCAATGCCATCAAACATCACCGCCAGGCTCCCAAGCTTGGAGGATCTCGAGGCCTATGCTCTTGAACAATGGGAGGTGAGAATTTTCTTCTTCTTCTTCTTCTTCTTCTTGGGTCTTTCTTCTTACAGATGGCTGCATTGACTCTTCTTAAAGTCTTGCTCATTTGACTGAATTTATCAGTTTAATTAGCCACCATTGATTGGTTTTGTTGCTTCATTTACTTTGCTCTTTCATGAAGCTTCAATTGTGATAAAACAGTGTTTTCTTCTGCAACTTATAAACTCAACTCAAGCTGAAAAGATGACGAATATAAGTCCCTCTATGATGAGAATTTTCCAAAGGGGACTTCTAACTCAGAGGTTGTTTATTTTTCTTTACATATATTATATGTTTGGAGTCTTTTTGGATGGTTGCAAATATGGTTAATTGGTGACTGGTCTGTGCCATTTCTACAGGGACAAAGAACCTCCTAGGTTAACTGAGAGTGGCTTCCAGTTCTTGGTACGCATAAAAGAATCGTGACCCACTTTTAAGTCTGTTGGCATGTCTGTTGGCATATTCTTTAATAATAGTTGCTTCGTGTGAACTGCAGTTGATGGATACAAATGCACAACTATGGTACATCATCAGAGAATACATATCAAATTCTGAGGTATGATTGTATAATGAATAATATTCACATATGTACAGCCACCTTATTCCTTTTATTTCCTCTGTATGTGACCAGTTAGAATCCTCCTTTTCAAGTCATTCCTTAAAGGTCAGGTTCATGAAATAAGAATAACTCGAATTATTGGCTAATTCTAAGAGGATTTTAGCTATTCAATAGCATAAACCATGATTGGCTCTGTAATGACACAATCTGAGAGCTCTGCAAAGTAATTGTCTTTTCACTCAACTCTGTTGGTGACTACTTGCATTTGGATATTGCTTGTCCTAGTGGAATTTGTGATCCTAATGTAGTGGGTGTTTGGGCTCCTGAATATTCACATCTTGATCAACATGATTCCGGGAGATGAGCCATTGAGACATATACATCTTCTAGCTTCTTCACAAGTATAGTTGGCCATTATTGCAGTGGCAAGTTTAGAGTTCGACTAATTGGAGATAACACCCTCCTTTCTGTGGAAGTTCAAAGTAGAAACTTTTCTTGTCTCACCAGCCTCACTGGCTTAAGGGACTGAGAGTGTAATGCTGTCTTGTGGAATCACAAAAGAGTGTAAGGGGGTCTCAACTCGCTTCTCCTGTAATCTCTTCTTCAATGGTGTTGAGCTTTAAGTCTGATATACTTTAAGGCATTACCTACAGCTATAGCTTTTTTTAAGTCTTTCATCGTGGGCCTTTCTTTCTCATGAAAGAGTTATAAAAAGAATTATGATTACTCAAGAATAGGATAGTGCTGTACCCCAATTTCGACACCATTAGTGTAATTGAGTTTGTCCGTTGGCTTGACAACCTGACATTTTGTTGATTTGTTTTGTCAAAAACACTTTGCTGAAGAAATTTCATTCAATAGAGATGACATGTTCATTTATTTGCAGTATCTGCCTCTCTCTTTCTTAATGGAGTCTCAATTTGGTGCAGGAGCGAGATGTAGATTCAGCTGATCTGATTTCATTTCTGCTTGAGCTTAGTTTTCATGCTACAGGAGAGGTACAGTAGTTTGCATGTGTTATGTTCATGCACAAAGTTTCACTGGACATAAGTTTTCTATGAGATAAATCTCTTGAGGTTGTGCAATGTTTGCCTCAAAAGCTTTGCTTAGGTGACTCACTATGACTCTGTCGTGCTTGTCAAACGTGTGCTAGGCATATAACATGAATACACTGACTGAAGTCCAGAGGAACACACTCAAGGACCTTAATGACTTGGGCTTAGTCAAACTTCAACAGGTATGGCAGCTCTTTAGTTCTTTTTTATTGGTGCAAGATGTAGCGCTTGCTTTATAAATAAAACCTTTTAACGGATTTATTGCTACTTTTATGTGTATATTCCCAGGGAAGAAAAGAAAGTTGGTTCATACCAACCAAATTAACTACTAATCTCTCTGTGAGTTTGACTGATTCATCATCTCGAAAAGAGGTATTTCCTTTGCGTATTTGATATGACTGTGGGCACTATGTTTTTGTTCTTTATTTTGCAAACAATAGCTTCTTTGTTGATTCATGAAAAGGTGTAATTACTTTTGTTATGTTTTCTATAAATCAACATTGCAGAACCATGCACAACTGAATACCTGTTTTACGACAACCTCTTGAATTACTAATTGCTATATGGATTGATTAAGTGTTGCTAACAATTCAGGCCAGGTCTCAAGGACAGTAATTGTAAGACATGCTTTTTTTCTAGTTGCAAACATAAGACATACCATGCACCTTTTCTTTACCTGTATGTTTTTCTAGCACTTGTTTGAATTTGTCCAAATGCTGCCACTGATCTGTTATGTCTTAGAAAGTTCTATGTTCTCCCTTTAAATTTGAACCACTATTACTTTTGGAAGTTCCATGTATTCTCCATTGGGACATTAGACCTCCAGTATTATGCATGTTATGCTATTAAAATTTTTAATTTGGTTTGTTCTCTCTGCAGGGATTTGTTGTTGTGGAAACAAATTTTAGAATTTATGCGTACTCGACATCTAAGTTGCATTGTGAAATTCTGCGACTTTTCTCAAGGTATGGTCATAAAAAAGTTGGATTAGGAAACGGAAAGAAACTGGATTTGAGCAAGCATGCAATACATCAAATGAAATTGCACCACTGGTTAATTTTATTCCATATTAATGTTTTTCCTAGTCTGAATCTCTGCCTGCTTTCTTCTTTCCACGTTTTCTATTCTGTCTGGTCATGGAAGTTTCTGATCTCGTTTTGTTCACCATTTGAATTGTGGGGTGTTATATGGGCTGGGAACCTGCAATCTTTCCGGGAAAATGAATCAATCTTCATCATCTTTCCTTTACTGGGTCCTGGGGCCAATATGCTTATCTACAGGCCACTATGCAGAAACCCAAATCTTAAATCATGTTTTGTTTGAGGTGTTCATGTGGAGCAGCCAATTGCTCTACTTACTTTAATGTTGCTGGATCCCTTGTGGGCAAATCCAGTGAAGTAAGTCTTGAGTTCAAGATGACAAGCATTAAATTACTTGTGATTATCTATCCATTATTACAGGAGAACTTTCTTTTCAAAGCTAAAATCTCGTTGCCACTCTTGCAATACAAGACTGACTTATGTCTGCATGGAATTAACAATAACCGTTTTGGGCAAATATTTGGATTTTTTTTATGGTTCAATTAAAACCTGTCACGATATAATTTTATGCACGTCCTAAATTTGAGAACTTGACAATTGTGTGGGTTTTTTGATAGATGGGAAAGTGAGCAACTTAGTGCCCCTTCAAACACAGTCTCTCATAAAATAGATTCTTAGAATCTCTTGAGAATAGATTCAAACTGCACGTCTTCTTAGCATGGTGCTAAACGGGTTTAAAGGAATATGAAGATTATATCCCGGTCAATGAGTCCTTAATTGTGAATTAGCAAGGTACAGAATGAACAATTAGATGTTTGCTTGATCCCACAGACACAAAAGCGGTATCCGGAATAGACTTGCTATTTTTATTGTTTGTCATTTGCACACAGTTTTCCCTCTCTCTCTCTCTCTCTCTCTCTCTCTCTCTCTCTCTCTCTCAAGTCATCTGCTCTTTTCTATTGGTCAATTCTCTTTACTTCTCATAACATACCTGATCTCCACCATTTTCTGCATTCTACAAACTTATTTCTGTTTGTCATCAACTGCAGAGGTACTAATAGAATGCTTATATTGCAGAATTGAGTATCAGCTACCAAACCTTATAGTGGGGGCTATAACTAAAGAAAGCTTGTATAATGCATTTGACAATGGGATCACAGCAGAGCAGGTAAGTTTTTGTTGCTTAGTGGGCAACTTTCATTTTTATAAAATTTTGTGTGGACTATAGTGTGAACATAATATTTGTTTCTGTAAGGATTTATTTCCTTCTTAGAGGCCCTATCATTGTGAGCGAATTTGACTGACTTGCAAGGTTCCTGATTTTATGTGCCTGTTTAATTTCATGGAGCTCCTTGCGAAGGTTTGCCTTGTGGATGATTGATATTTAGAAAGAGGCATCTGATGGTGTTATTGAATTACTTAAAATTTAATGCTTTGTGAAAGCATATTTAGTTTTTGGCCTATTATGGTTACTTGTATTGGGACTACCAATATCTCTTCAATTTTCTGATGATGAGATTTTGCTTTGACATCCATCATCAGTAATCAGATAGTGCTGTTATACGCACCTGATTTAGATATTATGTCAATATCATTGCTTCAAGAATAGATGCAGGCATAGCTTATTGTGGATGAATGCTTACATAATTGAAGAAAACTACCTGCCATTCATCAAATTTCTTTTTTCGTGCTGCAGATTATTTCTTTTCTCCAACAAAATGCACATCCCCGTGTCGCAGAGAGAGTACCATCTGTTCCCGAAAATGTTACAGATCAGGTACCATCCCTGGTTGACATTACTTTTTTTCCTTCTTTTCTTAAGATAAGTAAACCACTGCATTTCATAAAGTTCAAGCAGGGAAGCATCAGCTGCTCCCCACTACAGGGTTTTATAAAGGTTCAATGACAGAACAGAATTAATTCACAAGTACAGTTTGCAAATGCTAACAGTGTTTTGAAAAGTAATTGACTGCTCTAGGCATCAAAGTCCTCATTCCTGTACTTCATCTGACCTATGGCTTTTAGTTCAGCGAGCAACATTAGGTAACTTTTGACAATGAATTGTTTCATTTCTCATCTTGCATGTGGTATAGACAAGCAATCCAAACCATCCTGATCATTAGTTCGGAGTAGTCCATCCTTTATGTTCTTAATTTAGCCAATTAATTCAGGCTCGGTTCTACTTGTTTCCTAACATCACCACGTGGCTAGACATTTGGACTAGACGGACTTAAGAGAGACATCACTTAGAGAGAAGATGGTAGCTAGTCTTATCTTGCAAACAACACAACATACTTCCTTGAATGCTGGTGCTTAATCTCCAGTACCTAGTCCTTTTAAAATTGCATGCCAGGCAATTAACATAAATCGGTTCTGTCAGGTGTCAGTTATGTCCTGTTCCTATCAGTCATGCCCCCATCCCACAAATGTTGATCACATCTCAGCTATCTGCTAAAAATCACCTTTTAGTAGTTGAACAGAACTAGATTTCCGCCTCAGGCAATGACTTGGTTATGTTGCTTCTCAATGAGGTACCCAGATTAAGTGTGTGACGTTTGTATGATGACCACCCATGACTTTGGAAAAACGACTGCTTCAATTTTATTAACTCATAGCTTGTAATCTGTGATTGACACATCAATCCTGGTGTGCTCTTTCTGAAGTTTCTATAGTTGGCAAAGCCATTTTCTATCTCATTTTCCAGTTTTTTTGACAGATTAGATTGTGGGAATCTGATCTTAACCGGGTTGAGATGACTCCTGCACATTTCTATGACGAATTTCCTTCTCGGGTAAAAATTGGTGAACTTCAAGTGATATACTCATCTTCCAGTACCAGGATTATTTTTTTATGTTTGGTCTCTCTAATTCTATAGGATGTCTTTGAGGCTGCCTGCGACTTTGCACGGGAGTATGGTGGTTTGTTGTGGGAGGATTCAAAGAAAATGAGGCTAGTAGTGAAGACAGATGTGCACATGCACATGAGAGAGCATCTTCGCCGCCAGAGGCAATAAGCCAGAACTTTGTTGCTTATACGTCATTGAAGTTTGAGAGTGACATGACATGTGAAGCAATCTAATCCAACGATGGCCCTGATGGATGTGCTAAAATTATTAGATTGCGGAGATTATACTGTCGCATCTCAGAAGTGTTGATTTTACTCCATTAAGCATGTAAGCTGATGCACTAGATCAGCAAAACTGGGGAGCGATCTTAAAAACAGTTGAAGATGGTTGCCATTTGATGACTCGTGATGATCGGGAAGGGAAACAAGCATATAAATTGTATTGCTAGAGCTAGCATAACATCATGAAGCGTGTTTATGTAGGAAACTTTTTAGTCGGCATGTGAAGTTCTGGAGAAGGATAACTTCTTTGATCATGTAAATGAGATTTGAGGATGGTTCTCATAGCAACGGAAGGTGTTGATTGCTGTCATGACATGCGATTGTGTTTAGCTCAAGCTGAATGATGTTTAATAGAGCAACAACCATAATCCTTTGGCTGCTGTCTATCCTGTGTTTTCTGTTATTGCAAGGTAGCCCCCAATGGGCAGTTGAATTGATTGAAAAACCAAGACCAGTTAAAAAATGTCATGCACCCCACTTTTGAATAACTTTAGGATGTCATTGACAAAGTTATCGAGTATATAAGCTTTGGAATTGATTGAAAAGTCAATTGCGCACAGCCGAAGAAAATCATCATGAGCCAAGAAATTTATTAGTACTCACTAATCAATGATGTCGGGTTGCCCTTGAATTTAAAACGCAACAAACCACTCTGATTTAGGACCCAGTGTTTAAAGCTTCAGATTACAAAATATTTATGAAAACTCTTAGCAAAGAGGCGCGTTCAACAGCATTCCTCTTTACCCTTGGGGAAGCTTTTGCTGCTTGAGCTTTTCTATACCTTACAGTCATAGTTATTGATAATTTGATAAGGATTCAGCGCAGATGCTTTGAAGCAAGAAATTGACAGCAAGACGAGAACAGCGTCTATGTTAATCTTTGCTTGGTGCTTACTGGTGTTGTTTAGTAAGACCATAAAACAAAGTACCTTCTCCTTTTTGGCTTTGACGAGAATAAATGTAAGGAATGTCAAAATCATTGTCAAAGAGTTAAACATCAAATTTTCGCTTACCAATAGCGATAAGCTCAGACGTATATACTCTCAGGGCCCAAAATCACTACTCCCTACAGTTCAAAAGTCAAAGGTTTCGAGTACTTGAAACCAAGTTCATGAAATGCCCACCATAGCACCAGACAGCCAAAGTGGTTCTTAGCATAAAGATCTTCTAAAGGAATACCTGGCACTAGCATCAGCCTTTGACCGAGTCGATGAAGCGGATACTCTCTACAGGAATGACTTGCCCTTCGATATTTACACAAATGACTGGCAATATTCATACCCGTCCACAATTAGGGGTAAAATTGTAGAGAGGAAGATCTTATCTCATCACAAATGTAAGGACTTTTGTGCCGAGGTTTGCCCACTGCCATCCCTATTTCAATGACAAGAGTGATAGTATCTAAAAGATACTTCCCAAAGACCTCATATACCAGATGCCTCATCAACATAAATCAATAAATTATCTGGTGTTTAAGTTAACCAATCAACAAATAACTCAGTCTTTTCAGTCTACAGCTACATAAATACTAATTGCTTAAGTGTACATAATCACAGAGAAAAAATTGCAGTAACCAATACAGAGAACCAAGAAGAGAGAAGCCGAGGTGAATCTATTCAGATTTCTTGGAAGTCACCGATGGTTTCCTCTTCATTCGGCTGAAAGGCCCCACAGTGCAGTCCATAATATACATGTAAATGACCTGGCTCCAAGATTTATATGCTTCGAGCCCCTCATAATACTCTGGTGCAATCTCCTTCACCTTATGAAGTTTGCTTCCTGGAATCCTAGGGAAATCATGGTGCTCATTGTGGTATCCCACGCTCCATGTCATAAGATTCAGGGGACCATAGTAGGAATATGTCTCTTGGTCTGGCTTGAAAATATAGTGTTCTGAGATGAAGTGACCAGCCATTGGGTGCATTCCACCCCCAACAAATGTAGAAAGGATCAAATAAGCAAAAGACTTCCAACCCCAGTAATAAACCATGGACACGTCGAGGGCTACCTGAATGACTAAATTGAGGAACTCCCAAATACCAGGAGGCTTAGGTTTGAGAAACAGAGGTCGCAGAGCATAGAAGAAGAGTTGTAAGACTACCCATATGGATTTCGTGAAAGCATTTCTCACAAGATAGGCTTCAGCGAGGCTCGGAAGGTCCATATCCATCCCATCAACTCCCTGGTAGCGATGGTGCTCCAGGTGATACTTTTGGAAGGTTACAGACATGGGAACACCAATGGGGAGATTAGCGAATATTCCAAGCCAGCGGTTGTATACTGGAGTTGAGAAGGCGAGATTGTGGCTGAGTTCATGGATGGCTAGAAAGAGATTGTGGTTGAGAAAAGAACCAAAGAAATAGGAGATAACCAGAATCTTTAGCCACCCTGCATCATGGAGCAAAGTAGCAGTTCCTAGTTGTAGCAGCACTGCAACAGTAATCTGCACAAAATGATAAAGACAATATATGAGATGATCAAAGTTAAAAGACACAGCTGACATATATTGCACGAATTGGCACATTACTCCTACGCGTATGCATTAAGGTGCTCTCAACAAGTCACATTCACCAAAACATCTTAAAAGCGACCACCTTTCCACAAATCAGGATACTGTAGATTCGCAAATGTTGATGCATACGCAATTGCAAGAAAAAAAAAATAACAATATCACTGAATTATTTAAATTTTCGATTCAGGGCAACAAAGGACCAATGAGTTCATCTCATTATGCAAGGCTGAATCACCCAAAAAAAAAAAAAAAAACAAGGAGAGACAGTTTACACCCCCTTAAGAAATTACGAGATAAAATGAATCGTGGAGCAGCTTGCGCTGCGCAATCAACAATGGAGGAGCAAAAAGCCTAATTGAATTAGCCCTTTCAAATAAAATGCAAAATGGAAGAGAAACCCCTAACCAAATAAAATCAAGGTCAATAGGCCAATAGAAGGCTTAAAGCTCCAAAAAGAACACTTTTCCATTTCTTTACAAGAAAGCAACAATGGAAAACATACTAATCGAGATCTGCAAAAAAAAGGAACACCCACAAGGGAATCCCGCCGAGGAATGTCTTCAAACATTTAAATAAGCCGCGAATCGCCGCACCTACTTCGGACTAGGTGGATTCGGATGGCGACATCGTATCCACTCATAATTACGCACGAACGCAGCAAAACCAAAGAGAAAGATCCCACGGTAGCTCAGATCGAGACACCGACACGAGAACAAGAGCAAATCATCACTAAAGAGACAATGCAAATGCAATGCAACGCAAGCGAAACCAACCCACGAGGGGGACTAAACCCACGCAAAGACTCCCATTCCCCGGACGAATCAAGAACTGCCCACTTCCACGAGACCCGAACCCACCAAGAAAACCGAATCAAGCAGTAATTTTGACGACGAAAGGGCCGACCTTGTGGAAGGCCCAGGGGTCGGGGCCGAAGAGCTGCTTGATCTGAGGGTACTGAGAGAGGATCTGCCGCCGCCGCGAGGCGTGGGGCTCGTCGGTGTAGGACCAGAAGAAGTCCGTCGCCATCACGCCCTCTTCTTGATCCTCCATCGCCGCCACCATCTCTCCCCTCTCCTCCTCTCCCCTCTCTCTCTCTCTCTCTCTGTGGTTTTTGGGATGGCGTTTTGTCGTCTGGTGATATCTTTTTATGCTGTTTCCGCCATTTCAGATGCCGCGTTGGTCCCCCAAAAAAGGAAAAACGGGAAAAGAGAAGGTAAAAAGGGGAGAAGGAACTCCAGGTAATGAAAATGAGCGAAAAAACGGACGTTGTTTATGCAGTGACTCGTGAGGACCAATCAAATTCAAAGTCGGCCTCCATCTTCTCTCTCTCTCTCTCTCTTTCTTACTTGGTTTGACAGTCTGTGCAGGTGATTTTCAATTTGGTTTTATGCTCTAGGGTGGGAATAGGATTGCCCGGAGAGATCTATATTTGTTTATTTGTTTATTTCTTAAATAATTAATATGTAGACCTAAATCTCTATTCTCCTCTTACGCCTCAGCTTATTCGAGAGGATGAAGTGAATCTTTGTTTCTTTTATATTGTTGCACAGATTCATAGAACTTGCCCCTTTTGTCAATTGTATCTTTCTTTATTTTAGTTTCTTTGTTAATTCACCAATTTTACTTTCGTTAATGGAAAAGGATCCATTGAATCTTCCTCCTTTTTTCGAGCTAGCCCCTACAATCATGGCCCCATAATTTCTATTTTCTTTGCAAATCTTGGATGAAATCCCAGTTTTGAATTGCGACATGGATTAACAATTCAATTAATTCAAAACTTTCGGCCAAGGTATATGAATCCATCCATTCTATTGGATTGGCCAGGAACCGAACCAGATCCCAAGGCCAAGTGGTTCCGTTCCCAATTCCTAGGTTCAAGTAGATTGAATTGGAAAACGATCACCTCTAATCAATACTAGACCTATCAAAATGGATTATATGCCCATTTCTTAATCTACATTTGATGGGTCAAGTTGTTATATGAATTAGTCATATTTGATAAATGAGACATAAATGAGTTTAAAATGACAAAACTCAAGATAATATGAATATTGACTGAATTTACAATTAACTTAAACTCAACCTGCCTCTATAACTCTCTCTTCACTCTATGTCCCCTCACTCAATCTCGCTCTCGCTCTCACTTCGTGCTTTTACCTTGGTTTAATTATGATTTTTCTTATCAAGTTAGATATATAAGTGTTTTAGCAATATGGGAAGGGTATAAGTTACTACAAAATAGGTCAAAATGGGTTGAGACATGTTAATTTGGGTCTGACCATTTTTAACGCGATCATCCCATCTAATGAGTCTAACCAAAACTTTTGATCATGTAGGTCCAAATATTGCTATGCCATGAATTCAAGTCGGATCCTGTCGGAGTATATCAATTTCCGGCCGAAAATAATATCTCAAATTTAATCGAAGGATTACTTATGAACCTTTTTTTGTTAAATACCTCTTCATTATACGTCGAGGCAAAACCCTGAATGTAATTGGCCAGATTGCCCCTCCTTGAGAAATCAACTTAGCTTCTTACTTCGGGTTCAAGTGGTTTTGCTTTTAGTTAATAATTGAACACCTTGAGTGGGCATACGAATTTATGACTGATAACTTTTTGAAAAATGATAGTTTCTAAATAAGAAGGCTTGTGGAGATGCAAGGTTGTTCACAAGAACAACAGTCGGGTTTCTATTAGGTACTTTCACAAAGATTTCATTTATTTAGTGAAAATGAATGATTTTAAAAATGTTTTTCTAAAAGCTATCTCTTGTATCGCATACAAAAAGGAATAAATTTGTAAAATATTTTCATTGTCCACAAAAATTTGGAAACATAAATTATTATTGATAATGAAAAATTTCTCATTAACTAATTATTTCAACTAATACAAATGAATATTTTTAGAAAAATATTTTCCAAATAATGTATCAACAAAATTGACTATTTAAAAAAAGAAAAAGAAAAGAAAATATTCACACGAAATAATGTACCATTACTGGTTGCGGGCATTGTTCTTGTTTTAACAAAGTTGTTGGAGGGCAATCGCTCTTCAGTCGTCTATGGTCGATGTTGTTTTCAGTAATTACTTATCATAGTCCGTAAGATTTTCGTTTAAATTCCTTTTTTTTTCACGATTAAAAAGTTACAACATCCTCGCTAATCTAACATTTCTATCATTATTGGTTGCAGTCTCGCAGACATTGCTCCTTGCCGAGCAAAGATTTTTTCAACAGGTGTGTCATGGATAATAGTTAAGTAATTGATTAAGGAAATTTTATTATTTTCAATACATTGATTTTTCTCGTGTTATGCATAATCAGTACTTTTAGAATTGAATTATCTAAATAAAATGCCCGAAACACTCATTAATAGTAAAAATAAAGAAACATTATGAGTTAAATGATGGATTAAGATACAAATCTATGATAACATTCTTTTGCCCACAGCTTCCTTTTATATTCTCGGCGAAATTGATTGCATTTGACAACTCAAAAAGAAAAGAAAAACTGCATAAATTGAAGAAAAGTCTTCAGTCTCCTGAGGAGGAGAACGGTGCTTATTCGACAGGACCAGCACCATGTTTAACCAAAGTACACACCTTGAGAATCAACATAGATGGAGCTTTCTTGGATGGTGCAACGAAAGGGGTGGTCTCGGCCCTCGGGGGTCCTCAGAAATGAGGGAGGCGGTCTACTGGATGGTTTTAACATGAAAGTTTCGTCTTTGTCGCCGATTCAGACGGAAATTTTGGCTCTGATTGAAGCTCCGAAGCGGTTTGAGCCGAGGAGAGAGAGTGATATGGAGATTGAGACCGACTGCGCTGAGCTAGTGGACGAACTAAAGGGAAGACGCACGTGTAGTGGGATATATTCTATTTTGGCCTGTCTCATACCGAGCCTCCCGATTTTGTCCTTTGACGTATAGATAAACACTTTCATAAGAGATTACCCATCTTGATAACACTTTAGCCTTGGCTTGCTTAATTTTGAAATTTGAAAGCAAAAGTTGCTATTACATCCAAATGCGCCTCCATGAGTTAATTTCAATTTTTACATATATATTCCAAAATCGTTCTTCTCTTGTTCGGTGCACGGTTCGATTCATTTCTACCCCCTTCACCATCCTAAAAGCCTGCCAAGAGCCGCTTCTTGTCCAAGCTCTCTCTAACCCCAGCGACCTAAAGAAGTTCAAAACCGAACTCTCTTCCCAATCCAATCCCGGAGTGATCTGAAGAAATCTTGATTCTGAATTACCAAATCATTATTTACTAGGAACATGAGCTACCATGCAGCAAATGGACACCTTACAATCTAAATATGTTGAAGTAACACAATCTCCTTAATTGAGTTACCATCAATCCAAGGACCGACCAATCGAGATGACACTAATAGCAAGTACTGATTCAATCATTTATAATTGTTGGCATATGAAGAATTTCATTCTTGCAGGAAAATTTCTTACGTATTTAAGCACCACATGCATGTTTAGAATTTTTAATTTACCATGCAATGAGGTTTATGCATAAAAATATACAAAGAGGGTCGTTTTCAATTTTCAACTTATCAATTCTATTTGTCGCGTTACTTACAAACTAAACCATCTTTCAATTATTTTCCTCTCACTATTATATTTTACACGGTTAATGTGTCTGATCATTGATAGATGCTAAAATGCACAATCTCATAATCTCCATAACTAGAACAAAAACACATATATTTGAGTAGAAAGATTAACGTACCTGTTTTGGAGTCCATTATTCTTGACGCGGAAGCAAAAAGCGATGATCCAAGCATAAGTCATTCTCCTCTATATCACTGTCTCAATGAACTTGATCAATGAGACGGTCCCCTCACCTTTTAACGGTAGGTAAATGCTCATTTATGAGGATAATTATGAGAATTAGGATTAGATGAGAGACTTGAGAACTATCTATAGAGTTTCCAATTAGGCCCTCTTATTACGGACCAGGTTCAAGTTGGGCCACACTAGCCAACCACATATTAGACTAACTAAGAAACTTTATATCTCATTAGACCAACCACGTAAAACGGTAAATTACAATATCAATTAATGTAGCTCACATTAGGAAAACTTTTATATTCTCCCACTTGGACTATATTAATTGAAATAGTACTGTATGTGTGCACCTTGGTCTAGAGATAATTTTTAGTAGTCAATCATATCCCATAAAATTTCAAACACCGAATCATGGCTGTAACTGCATGTATACACACATAGCATTTTATGGTCACGAGTGCTTTCAACTTTATTGATATGGATTCAGTATGGTAGTGTGACAAATGGATAACATATCTCATAGAGAGATCTCATTTGTCAGTCACTATTCTTTTACCTTAAATGCCACAAAAACCGGTGCCACTAGAGAATGTCTTTATAGTTCCAATAAACCCACATATGTTTTGTCTTTACGATTAACCTTTCTTTATGTGTAACAAGACATATGCTCAAGGCTAATAACCGGATGCCCCTAGCCTTCACTTAAGATTTATACAATACCTTGAGACTTTTATCAATATATATATATATATACAATATAATAACAAATCATTCAAAAAATATTTTATTGAATGTAAAAGTTGATATATATTAAAACGTTACTAAATATAACAAACATAGATGTAAACTTTATTAGAGAAAAATAAAAACAGCTCCCACTAAATAACAATATCATAAGATGCTCATAAGCCCATACTAATGACATGTCGCTCAAACACATAAGGGCGTAGGCCTTTAGTTAGTGGATCTGCACCCATATCATCTGTAGGAATATGATCTACTGCAACGTCACCATTCTATACCGATTCCTTTATAGTCAAAAACTTGACCTCCAAGTGTTTAGACCCCTTGAGACTTCTGTTGTTATTAATAAACAACACTGCAAAGTTATTGTCAAAATATAACTATATTGGCATATCTACAAAATAAAAAATAAAAAATAAAAAATTAACTCCCTAATGAGGTTCCATAGCCAAATAGCATAAGTAGCAGTTAAAAAGCATGCTACAAATTCTATTTGCATTGTAGAAAAAGATATAGATTTTTGTTTCTCACTCTTCCGTGATATTACACCTCCTGCCAACATAAATATATATCATGTTGTCGACTTCTTATCATCTTGACAGTCAGCAAAATCTGCATCCGAATATCCTACTAGCTGCAAGTTCGGAATATATCTAAAAAGCAACATATAATCTTTTATCCTCTTTTAAGTACCTTAAAATCTTCTTGGTAGCAGCCTAGTGATCGCATCTTAGATTTGACTGATATCTGCTTAAAAGTCCTATTGCAAAAGCAATATCTGGTTTAGTGCAAACTTGAGTATACACAATACTTCCAAGCACACTAGCATAAGGTACATCCTTCATTTGAACTTTCTCTAAATATGAATTAGGGTATTGTGAGAGACTCAATTTATCACCCTTAAAAACATGAGCATTTCTTGGATTGCAATGCTGTATATTGAATCTTTCTAAAATATGATCAACATATGCCCTTTGAGACAAACCCAATAAACAGTGAGAATGATCCCTATGGACCTCAATGCCAAGAACAAAAGACGCCTTAGCAAGGTCTTTTGTGTAAAAAATTTTCGATAACATTCGCTTTGTCTCATGTAGTAATCCAATATCACTACTTGCAAGTAAGATATCGTCTACATAAAGTATGAGAAAAATATATTTCCTCCCACTAACCTTCTAGTATATACACCGATTTACTTTGTTCTCAATAAATATGAATGAAGTGACAACACTACGAAACTTTAAATACCATTCTAGAAGTTTGCTTAAGATCATAAATAGATTTTTCAATCTACATACAAGCTTACCTGAGCCATCTGTCACAAAACTTTCAAGTTTACCATATAAACCTCCTCATTAAGGTCTCCATTTAGAAAATCAGTTTTAACATCCATCTAGTGTAACTTCATATCAAAATGAGCTACCAATGCCAAAATCATCTAAAAGAATTTTTAGATGAAATTGGAGAAAAAGTTGCTTCATAATCTATTCATTCTCTTTGAGTGAAACCCTTAACTATTAGTATGGCTTTAAACTTTTCAATCTTTCTTTTTGAATCCCTTTTAGTCTTATATACCCATTTGCAGCCGATGTGCTTATAACCTTTAGGCAATTCAACAAGCTCCCAAACACCATTGTATTTCATAGATTGCATCTCATCTTTCATTGTATCTAGCCATAATATGATTGAAGACATGAAATAACATTTGTATTAGTTATTGGATCAACAACACAACCAATATCATAATCATGCTCTCCCAAGCAGAATACATAGTCTGGTGGATTGAAACACTGCCCTTGAGCTTGGTTTGGACAGTTCAATGCGGCTATGAAAAGGTGTGGGTATGTTCAGAGTGATTCGATCACACCATGTTCTTGAGGTGAAGTCGAGGTAAGATAACTATGTGGATTATTTATGTAGATGATATAACTATCACATGCGATGATCAAGAGAAAATCGCAAAATTATAGTAGAAGTTCTTAACAAAGTTCAAGATAGAAAAACTTGATGGACTCATGTACTTCTTAGGGATAGAAGTAGCAAGATCTAAGAGAGGTATTTTTCTATCTTAGAGAAAGTATATTTTGGATTTGTTGGCTGAGGTGGGAATGCTAGATTACAAACCTACAAACACACCGATTGTTCAGAATCACAAACTTGGAAAGTATTCTAATCAGGTGCATATAAATAAAGAAAAATATCAAAGGTTACTTGGCAAACTAATTTATTTGTCACAGACACATCCTGATATTGCTTATGCAGTGAATGTTGTAAGTTAGTTTATACATGCTCCGAGTGAAGACAATATGGATGGTGTAATGCGAATCTGTCGGTATTTAAAGGGAGCTTTAGGGAGAGGGTTTCAATTTTAGAAGAGAGGGCATCTTAAGATCAAAGGTTTTACTGACGTAGACTGGGTTGGAAGCATGTCAGACAGAAGATCAACTTCGGGGTACTTTAAAAAAGCAAAAAGTAGTAACTCTCTCTGGTGCAGAGGTAGAGTTTAGAGGAATGGCCAAGGGATTGTGTGAACTCCTATGGCTTTGGAAACTGATGACAAA
The DNA here is from genome assembly GCA_017140595.1 of Eucalyptus curtisii. Classification (NCBI taxonomy): domain Eukaryota; kingdom Viridiplantae; phylum Streptophyta; class Magnoliopsida; order Myrtales; family Myrtaceae; genus Eucalyptus; species Eucalyptus curtisii. The sequence continues at coordinate 31,450,136 of CM029498.1, forward strand.
ACTTGGATTTACTCCTGTGTTTAAAATGGAGTTGTTTTGTGATAACAAAGCAGCTATCGATATCTCTCATAATTTTGTCCAACACGATTGCACCAAACATATTGAGGTGGATCGTCACTTCATTAAGCAAAACTTGGATTCCAAGGTGATTCAACTTCCATTCATGAAATCCGAAGACCAACAAACATATATCTTGACATAGGTTGTTTCAAGCAGGACATTCTATAGCTCACTAGACAAGTTGAGTATGCGAGATATCTACCTGCCAACTTGAGGGGGAGTGTTGGCGTGAGCTAGAATTCCCTAATCTATAAGGGATTTTATTTTCCAACGCCTAATTTGTAGGGAATTTTATTTTCCTTCGAATTTGTAGAGGATTCTATTTTCCTAATCTATAGAGGCTTGACTTGTAGAAGAAGTTTGTCTAATTGTATATATATGATGATTAAGGAGGAAAAAAGAAAAATAAAAAGAGGGTTGGAGAGGCTTCCCCGAGGATGTGCGCACACTGCCGAACCTCGTTAATTCTTTTGTTTTTCTCCTCTTCTTCTTGATCTGCGTTTAGATTGTTAAGACAAACTGTCACGCTCCGAACCTCGAGCACACACACATCCCTCGGTAGTTGATAAAATTTTCGATGTCCCAGGACGCGTCACCAACCAATTCATTTTAACGCACATGCGAAAGCGTATAAACAATCCCTAGACAACACAGATATAGGATAAAAAAGCAGGATACAAATTTCACAAAACACTTTGATAAACAAGCAGGTCAGCCTACAAAGTTATATATACACAATCGAGGTCTCAAAAAGAACTAACTAGCCAACCCTACCCTGGACCCTTCTCTACTTGGGCTCCGGGTCTATCACGACACCGCCAGGGATGCCGAGATCTAACGGGTCAGCCCCAAGCTCCTGCTCATCCTCTGACAACTGATTCGCCTCGATGTCTACGATGACATCGGCGTCCATGACAGGGTCGAGCACAACCTCGCCCTCACCCTCGACGGTAGGTCCATCGAAGCCATCCACGAGGCCTACCTACTCCCCGTTAGGCCCGTTATGAAACCACGCCTTGAATTGATGAGGCATCAACTGGGGTTGGCCCTCGTCGACCTAGATTGTGGTCACAACGAGTTCACGGGTCCAGGTATTCCCGGGGACAGGGAAGACGGTGTGCTCTGTCTCGGCCTCTCGTGGCCACCCAAAATGGACTAGCCTCACCTCTATCTAGGGACTTGAAAAAGGTAAACCCACAACAGGGTGAGATGATGTCTCAGCAAGTTCACGCCACAAACCCCGATTAAGAAGGAAATATGCCTAGAGATAGTCTAACCACTTATTACAAGAGACTCACCTCGCCCTCGTTCTTTCCTACGCATCGCACCGTTCATATACTCAATGCATATAATAGATGCACACATCAATTGGAACACCTCACTTATATCACAATCAATCACAGGGGTCCCGATTATAAGACCAAATTGTTATGACACGTCACATTCCATGCCACACAATTTTGTCCCATAATCAGGCGCGTCTATCTCAATTAATCACGCATTCCAATTGATTACTGCCCGCACATGCACGATCCACCCGACGCACATCGGTCTTCCGACGTAACTGGGCATCCTCATCCCTTGAGCGCGGCAACGTCTATCTTTAGACAGCATTCTCGAAGAAGCTTTGGTCCGGCCTCTAGTGCGACCCAACATCCATTGCTAGGGCATCCCATATAGGGGCATCGTCCACCTGACGCACATCGGGGAAGGGTTCTCATAACCATCACACGATCATTCAATTCCAGCCAAGGATATTGTGCTTTGCACTTGCATGCCTCAATTAAGATAATGTGTTTGGCATATTTTCTTCGTATTAAAAACACCCGGTGAAAATAATCGTGTGTGGGTACACCGTCATATCGAACAAGAAAAATTGATATCCTTCCTTTTAAAATCTCACTATTTGATACAGTATTTAAAAGCATTTTCGGTGTCAAAACCCGACACTCGGTATTTTCTAATTAAGTACCAAAATTTCATAATTTTGAAATAAATACTCAAAAATCACAATCATCACTCAATTGCACAATCTAACAATCAATTGCATAAACTAAGCACACCATTGCAATCAGCACGAAATTTCGGCTACCGGCTATCCCGGCATAATTTCCGAAAAATATTAAATAATTAAATAAATTGCAAAAATAATTAAATAAATGCAAATTAAATCAATAAATACATACTTAGGCCTAAAACACTAATTTAACCACCTAAACGGGCCTAGAAAAATAATGTACCATACTAATTAAATACTACAATCCAATTAACCATCAACTAATCTAATCTAACCACCTAATTAGCCTAATTAAGCAACTAAATCACTAATTAAAACTAACTAACCCCCTAATCCAATCTTAGGCTAAGCTAATTACCTACTAAACATCATTAAATCCCTAAGTAGAGTTTAGCAAGTAAACTCACCGGATTAGCGAACCGGTGAGTTCATGGCAGCGGCAACGCGGAGGCGAGCGGAACATAAGCTTGCGGCGACATCAAACGAGGCCCGGAAGAGGTCGAAAAAGGCTCACGAAGTCTCAACTTGGGCTGAGATCTCGGCTTCTATGCTAGGCCGAAAAAGGCTGGTCGAGCGGCTGGTTGGCGCAAAAAAGGGCACGGCGGGTCCAGGCGGGTGAGCAGCGGAAGTCCGACGGCTTAGGGGTGGCGAACAGCGGCTGGACGACGGAGGCGGCTTGGGACGATGGACAACGAGCGCGGGGGACGTCGTGCAAGCAAGACGGCAAGCGAACGCGCGGGCTCGGCTTGTGGGCGGCACGACGGCTTCGGGCAATAGCGACGGGCGCGGGGGAGCTCGGGTGGGCGTGCGGCTTGGCTACTGGTCTCTCTCAGGTTCTTGAGCTCACAAAAACAGCAACAATGGAGAAAGGAGCAACAAGGAAGAGGAAGGAGGTTGCAGCTGGAAAGGGAGACCCAAATGGCCTATAAAGTCTTCAAAAAATATCTAAAACCATCATCACACATCCCCCAAAGTCCATGGCTGATCCTCAGCCCTTTTTCCCTTCACAAACTTCCCCAACAAGCCTCTCAAGGGGTCCAAAAGGTTGTTGCCCCCCATGGCTACGAATTTGGACATCCCTCTTCAATTTCACTTCAATTCTCCTTTAAATCAATCCAATTCAAGTGCCACAATGCCAAGGTAAGTGCCCACACTCCATTCCTCACTTTTTCCCATCAATTGAACCAACTTGAATGCTAAAATTTCACACGAAAATGGTCATCTAATTTTCCTAGTCCAAAAACGCCCAAACTTGAATTTTCGCCAAAAACTCGGGTTTGCAGAAAAATCTTCGGAAGATGAGTCGATATTCCTAAAATAAATCGTGACATAACAGAACTTTCAATTTCTGAAATCGAGTTCAATTTCGCGGTTAATTTCAACCGAACGCGATTTTAGCATGACCTAACCCACTAGGTAGTTTTTAGGAATTTTTAGCGCATTTGACCCGTGGTCGATTATTTTCGAGCCACATTGCATATCTTCGACTCATTCGCGACTCTCGATTGTCGTGAAAATCTCGAGATTTCTTACATAAATGACAAAAAAAATAAGTTTAGTGTCGTTCGACGAGAATTTTGCAATTATGTGAAATCACCCACACTTTAATTACATACCTCAGTTGAATCGACCTATCTCCGATCTCTGATCGATTTTGACAGTGCCGTATTGACCCTTGCAGATTAGCACGGTCGAGCAGTCGATTTCTGGTCGAATTCTCAAGTCTATTGCGTTTAGATTCCTTAACGACTTCACCTGATAGATTAGTTATCTCATGAGTGATCAGCTTAGAGAAAAAAGAGTATAGGCGCGTCGATGAAAAGCCCAACCCATCCAATTGAAAACAGAATCAGAAAATCAGGATGTCACACAAACAACCACTTAATCCAAGCATCTAAAACCATTTCTTTTCTCTATCTCTCACCCCTCACTAAAGTCTCCTTTCGTGTCAAACCAAGAAGAACGAGAAGAAGAAGAGGATAGAGAAACACATGGTGTCGGCGACATCATTGAGGTTTTGGCAACCTCCATTGGCTCTTTTGGTGATGGGTGATAGTCCACCGGTGAGGACTTTTGGCTTTTCTTTTGGGGAAATGTCACAAATGGTCCCTAAACTTTCATCTAATGTTCAATTTCATCCATGCACTTTCGATTTGCTCAATTTGGTCCTTGAATTACCACTTAATATGCAATCTCATCCCTAGACTTTTAATTTGTTCGATTCGGTCCCTGAATTATCGATAAATGTCCGATCTAGTCCCTGACTATTTGAAAATTGACCAATTTCGTCCTTCCGTTAGTTAAAGTTAACAAAATTGGCTTCAATGGCTTTTAGTCTCTTAAATATAAAATAAAAAAGGACATGTGGAATATCCACATGGAAATTACCTTTGAAATAGGTCAAATTATGGCCACCGTAAAAAAAAAAAAAAGGATACGGAACCACTTCTTCTTTCTACTTTTGTGATCAGTGCTCTCATCTCTAGCTGACCCCTAATTTGTTTTCCTTTTTTAAAATATATATTGACTTATAATTCTAGTAATCCAACTTAGCTCCACGTCATCAATTAATGCTCCATGTCATCACTTAATGGTTTGAACAAACGGAATGACTAGATGGAACATTTGTTAATAGTTCAACGTTCAAATTGAGCAAATCGAAAGCTCAATGACGAAATTAGTCATTTTCAAATAGTCAAGAACTAGATCGGACATTTATGATAATTCAAGGACCAAATTGAACAAATTAAAAGTCTAGGGACGAGATTGCACATTAAGTGGAAGTTTAGAGACTATTTGTGACATTTTCCCTAAAAGCTTGGATCTTTTTTAATAAAAAAATGCCACATATGAGAGACGAAATAATAAAAAGAAAAATGTTATGTCAACACTTATCGCTAAGGAAATTGACAAAGTTAACGGAATGATTTGGTTGCACTAATTTAATAAATTTTATGAAGTAATTGCACTTTCTGAAAGTTTAAAACTCGATTGCACTCTCACAACAAGTTTTAGGGTTTTTGATACACTTATCTTGAAAAAAATAAAATAATGGTATGAAGAATCCTACCAATCATATGCTAAAACTTGACAATAATGGTATTTGGGAATATATTAATGATATCTACTGATCAATATTCATCAAATAACATGTATTTCAGTTCTCAACACGTAAAATGTAGTACTTAAGTTTCAGCATTTCTTTCCCAGTTTTATCAAACAAGCCCTAAGTGCCAATACCAAGTTATGATCTATTTCGTCTTACCTCCAGCAGTCAACTTAAAGTTCCAGTGTCTTTTCATAAATTAATACTAGCTTTAAGGCGATACCCAGAGTGATTAACTTCTTTGAGCCTTAATCAAACCAATTAAGGACAATTGATGAAGCGAACCAGTCAAGACTAGACAAAGCAAATCGACCATGCTAGATTAACTATACAGCCGCTTCCGGATAGTTAATGGGTAGTGTGAGAATTAGAGAAAGGTTTGAAGAGGAAAATCATGGGAATTAGAGACTACACACATGTATTTATACCATGGAAAATGACACAAATAGTTCATAAACTTCGGTCCAATGTGGAACATTATCCTTGCACTTATAATTCGTTAGATATATCCCCCAAATCATTTTCAAATGTTCAATCTTATTCATAAACTATCAATTTGTTCAATTTAGTTCTATAACTTTCATAAAAAAGTCATAAGTTTTCATAATTACATTATTGCATAGTAATATCTTTTTAGTTCCATCAATTTCTTATATAAACAAAATATTGTTATGAAATACATGAATAAATGAAATACATAAATGAATATTCATTATATTCATCTTATCTAATGTACTTATTATGATACATTTGTATCATACATTATAAGTACATCTCCATATACAATGAATGTTCATCTCCCTATCCAATACATGTATTATTCGATACATTGATATTAATGATAAGTACATTATTGTTTTCTTATAAATATGAGCTTAGTTTTTGTCATAGACATAATAGTAATATACTAGAAATAAAATCTTCTCCTCTGACTTTATCTATTATCTTTGGTGTTTACCTACTTTTTCTTCTCAATCTCTTTATTCTCTCTATTACATATTTGCAATGCAATATTTTACAACGCAATATTTTACAACACGTTATTAGCATGAAGATCTACTGTCTGAGTAAGTAATTTTTGCAATGTGGGTATTCTTTTTTTTTTTTAATCAACTTATACTTCATCTTCTTCTATCAATTCTTCACTTTTATTTTTCTTGGCCTGAAGCCAAATTTCAAATCTAAAAGTATCATTCGCTCTCTTGAAGTGGCAGTGCATATTTGGAAATCCTTTTAATTAATTTAAGGATTTATTTTTGCAAGGATTATGGCAAATATTGAAAAGCCCAAATTCCACATCCTGGAAGTGAGTGAAAAGAATTATCTATCATGATGCCTTGACATGGAAATGCACCTCCAAAGGCAATGTCTCGCTAATGCAATTACAGATGATAGAACCTCAAATGCAAAAGATAAAACAAATGCGCTTATTTTTATTTGCCGTCATTTGCATGAGAGCATGTAGACTCAATATTTATCTGTTCGAGACCCTCAGATCTTGTGGAGGAGGTTGAAGGATAGGTATGATCATACCAAGACTATTATCCTCCCTCAAGCAATATGACTGGAAAAATCTCATACTGCAAGATTTTAAATTAGTGTCTGACTATAATTCCACTTTATTTGATATTGTTTCTTGGCTTGAGTTATGCGGTATCAAACTCGCTGATGCAAAATTGTTAGAAAAAACTTTCTCCACCTTCCATGCTTCGAATATTGAATTGCAACAACAATACCGGCAACGTCAGTTTGCCACATGCTCTGAATTAATTTATGTGCTTCTCACTGCTGAGCAAACTAATGAATTACTGCTAAAAAATCATGATCTTAGACCTGCTGGCTCAAAAGCATTGCTTGAAACACATGCTAATTTTGAGAAAAATACTGGCCATTTTAAGAGCTATAAGCACAGGCAAAAACATAATCCTAGAAGGGATGATAAGAAATTTAACCACTCTAGGAAATCTAATTTTGGCCCTAATCATGGCAAAGAAAAAAAGCCAAAGAAGGTGATTAATGAAAGTATTTGTCATCATTGTGGCATGACTGGGCACTGGTTACGTACTTGTCGTACGCCAAAACATTTTGTTGATCTATACCAAGCATCTTTAAAAAATACGGGCAAGCGTGGTGAATTTCATGCCATTAAAATCAATCCTACTGTCATAACCACTGTTGAGGCCAACAATATCTCCATTGGTGGGACTCCTCTTACTCTGAAGTGGCAAATGCATCCTTGGATGTCTCGATTTCTTTGAGGACCTCTGATTACTTTGATGAGGCATCAGATTGGTGGATGATAATTTGAACTTCGAATTCTACGATTCTAATAATTTCTTTTTTAGTTGTTTTGCTTTAAATGTATTACTTTTTATTATTCTTGAATATGGTTATGAAATGCTTATGAACCTTATATAATATTTATTTTGAAATTTTATTTGAATCTATAACTAATATGCAAATTTTATGATACTTGACACCTGAAGTTGTCAATATAAATGCAAATGGAAAATATCGAGAAAAAGGAAGATGTTTGTTTGCTTGATAGTACAACAACACATACTATATTTCATAGTAGACACTTTTTCTTGGGTATGATATTGCGTAAGGCACAAATCCATACAATATCGGGTTGTTTCGATTATTGATAGTTTTGGGAATGCCACAATTGTTTTGCCAAATGGCATCATCCTGCATATTGAGGATGCGTTTCTAAGCATTATATAAAAAATGAATCTGCTCAGTTTCAAATATGTATGCTGTAATGGGTATCATATTGAAACTATTTATGAGTAAGATAAGGAATATATTGGCATTTCCTCTTATAAGATGGGCCTAAAAGCCATCCATGAGAAGCTAGAAGCTTCTTCTATGGGTTTGTATTGTGTCATGATTAAGGCTGTTGAAACTTACGCCACCACATCTTGGAGATTAGTAAACCCTGATCAGTTTGGACTATGGCATGATTGCCTTGGTCACCTTGGCGCTTCAATGATGCGTAGAATAATTCAAAATACAAAATGGCACCCTTTAAAGGATACACAAGTATTGTTGTCCAAAGATTATAATTGTGATGCTTGCTCACAAGGAAAGCTCATTATCAAACATTTTATAACAAATGTTAATCTTGAATCCCCTTTATTCTTGCAAAGAATTCAGGGTGATATTTGTGGACCAATACAACCACCAAGTGGACCATTTCGATATTTTATGGTACTAATAGACGCATCATGTATATGGTCCCATGTTTGTCTATTATCTACGCGCAATGTCACATTTGCACGTTTACTTGAGCAGATTATAAAGCTCCGGGCACAATTCCCTTATTATCCAATTAAGAGCATAATGATGGATAATGCTGGTGAATTTACATCAAAGAGTTTTGATACCTATTATGTTTCACTCGAAATCGAGGTTGAGCACCCGGTTGCATATGTTCATACTCAAAATGGATTGATAGAATCATTGATTAAACATATCCAAATCATTGCCCACACTCTATTATTGAGAACAAATCTCAATGATATAGCATGGGGTCATGCAGTTTTGCATGCAACAATTCTAATAAGATTACGCCCCACTGCTAGTCTTTTACAATCTCCCCTTCAAATGGTTATTGATTATGAACCAGATATTTCACATTTACACACCTTTGGTTGTGCAGTACAGGTGCCTGTAGCATCGCCAAAAAGAACGAAAATGGGTCCCCAACGTCGTTTGGGCATTTATGTTGGGTTTTATTCACCGTCTATCATTAGGTTCTTGGAACCAACTACTGCCAGACTTGCAGATTGTCATTTCAATGAGACTGGGTTTCCATCAATTGGGATACCTACAACTTCCATGGCTGCAAAACAAAAACCAGTTAAGGTTTTCTCTTGGAATGAGAAAAATTTATCTCAATTAGACCCAAATACTCCTAAATGTGAAAATGAGGTGCAGCGCATAATTCATTTACAGGCTATGGCCAATAGACTTCCTGAAGCATTTAATAATACTAAGGTAACGAAGTCTCATATTCTAGCTGTAAATGCTTCAGTAGGATAGCTGTTCCCGAAGAACAGGCTAAAATTGATGAAAATCCCCCGCACTTGAAGCGTGGTAGACCGACAGGATCAAAAGGTACTGTTCCTCGAAAACAAATGGGAAATAATCAGGATTCCGCTCTAGAAGAGCCTAGCGTTGTGCTTGCTCTTAAAGAGCTTATTGCCCTTGAAGAGACGCAAACCCATGAAAGGAACACCAACCTCAGGAATACTAAGAATTCCATTACATATTGTAATAAAATTTTGGATCGAAATAAAATCATAATTGATGATACTTTTGCATTTTCAGTTACTCATAAAATTATGGATGATGATTGTGAGCCGCAATCTATTATTGAATGTCGTCAAAGGCAATATTGGCCTAAGTGGAAAGAAACAATTAAGGCTGAATTAGCTTCCCTAGCTAAACGAGAGGTTTTTGGACATGTAACTCGTATCCCCGATAATGTAAAGCCCGTTGGATATAAATGGGTATTTTTCCGGAAATGAAATGACAAAAATGAGGTTGTCGGGTATAAAGCCCGACTCGTTGCCCAAAGATTCTCCTAGAGACCTGTGATTGATTATAATAAGACATATTCACCCGTGATGGATATGATTACATTTCATTTTCTCATTAGCTTAGTAATCTCTGAAAAATTGGAAATGCGTCTTATGGACGTTGTGACGACATATTTATATGGCTCATTAGACTCTGATATTTATATGAAAATTCCTGAGGGATTCAAAATGCCTGAAGCATGCACTCCCCACAATTTATTCTCAATAAAATTGCAAAGATCCTTGTACGGATTAAAGCAATCCAGTCGCATGTGGTATTAACGCCTGAGTGAGTACCTAATTAAGGAAATGTACAAGAATGATCCTATATGCCCGTGCGTGTTTTTTAAGAAATCATAACCAGATTTGCTATTGTAGCAGTTTATGTTGACAATATAAACTTAATTAGAACTCCAATAGAGTTAGCTAAAACTGCTGAGTATTTGAAAATGGAGTTTGAAGTTAAAGATTTGGGTAAAACCAAACTTTGTCTTGGTCTAGAGCTTGAGCATAAAGCAAATGAAATAATCATCCATCAATTAGCATACGTTGAAAGATTGTTTAAACGCTTCAACATGGACAAAGCTCACCCATTGAGCACTCCTATGGTTGTAAGGTCTCTAGATCCTCAAAAGGATCCATTTCGTCCTAGAGAATCTGATAAAAAGATACTTGGTCCTGAAGTACCATATCTCAATGCAATTTGGGCTTTGATGTACTTGGCACAATGTACGCGACCAGATATCGCTTTTGTGGTAAATTTATTGGCACGTTTTAGTTCTGAGCCAACTCGGAGACACTGGAATGGAGTCAAACATATTTTCCGTTATCTCCGAGGAACCATAGATTTTGGATTATATTATTCCAAGGATTCCACTAACTCTGGTTTAGTTGGATATGTTGATACTAGATATAGATCTGATCCACATAAAGCTTGCTCTCAAACCAGTTATTTATTTTGTTATAACGGCACCGCTATTTCTTGGCGTTCTACGAAGCAATCGCTAGTAGCTACATCATCTAACCACTTTGAGATTATTGCTTTATATGAAGCTGGAAAAGAGTGTGTTTGGTTAAGATCCGTTATAACGCATATTTAAAATTCTTATTGTTTGATACCGGTTACAAATTCTTCCACTATAATTTATGAAGATAATGCTGCTTGTGTTGCACAAGTTAGGGGAGGATATATGAAAGGTGATAAGACCAAGCATATTTCACCGAAATTTTTCTGTACTCTTGAACTCCAAGAAAGTCGACAAATTGATGTTAAACATATTTGATCCATAAATAATCTTGCAGATCTTTTTACCAAATCATTGCCAACATCAACTTTTGAGAAATTAGTATATGTCATTGATATGCGGCGAATTCACAAGATGCAAGATTGATTAGCCCCAGCAGTGGCTATATGGCTCAATTGAGGGAGAGATATTATGAACTATGCACTGCACTCTTTTTTCTTTCTGTCCGGTTTTTTCCCATAGCGTTTTTCCGGCTTAAAGTTTTTAACAAGACAATTAATGCATCCATAAAAGGAAGAGATCATAAAATTTGTGCTATGCACTCTTTTTTCCCTTTTGTCCCATTGGGTTTTTCCGGCTTAAGGTTTTTAATAAGGCAGTATCAATCGATGCACATTCGTAATGAATACAATAATATTCAAGGGGTGTTATGAAATATATGAATGAATGAAATACATAAATGAATATTCATTATATTCATCTTATCTAATGTACTTATTATGATACATTTGTATCATACATTATAACTACATCTCCCTATACAATGAATGTTCATCTCCCTTTCCAATACATGTATTATTCGATACATTGATATTAATGATAAGTACATCCTTGTTTTCTTATAAATAGGAGCTTAGTTTTTGTCATAAATATAACAGTGATATACTGGAAATAAAATATTCTCCTCTAACCTTCTCTACTATCTTTGATGTTTACCTACTTTCTCTTCTCAATCTCTTTATTCTCTCTATTACATATTTGCAACGCAATATTTTACAACAAATATGAATTTTTTTATTATTTGTTTACCTTTTTTTTGCTTTATATATATTGTGATAGTTCCAATTATGATCTCTATAATAGTAAAAGTTATACATCATCTAGAGTTGAATCGAGTTGATATTTCTACTATTTTAATTTTCTAATTTGCATATTCAACTAAAATTAATTGAGCAAATACGAAACACCAAAAGCTAAAAAAAAAAATTATATTAAAAAAATTAGGCTCATGATTTATATTAAGTATGTGAAATCTATAGATGAAATAATATTATTACTAAATATTCTTTTGAAATGACTTTAAAAAAAAAAAAAAAGGAACATGAATATGATATGACTTTATAGATTATATATTTGCTATTATAAAAATAATAATTTAAAATATACTTAAATGGAACAATAGTAATATTTATAAAGACCAAAAAGGTAAAAAGTAATACAAAGATATCATATTTTTATTGATTTAGAAAATGGATTGAAATGAAAAGATATTTTAAAATTCGCGCAATGGTGTGAATATGAAACTTGTGAAGGACTAAATTAAACATTTAATAAAAATTCTATGACTATATTGAACAAATTAAAAGTCTAAAGATGATATTGCATACTAAGCCATAGTTTAGGAATAATTAGCATTATTTTCCCTTCATACTATGTTCAACATATTACAAAATAGAAAAACCCACAATTAAACACGCATTTACTATATGATTTTATCTCTCATTCCTAACACTCTCTCCTAAGCTAGAGCATAAATATCATGTATACCCAGCTCGTTACATATATACTTGACTTAGGGACTCATTAGAGTTTTAATGAATACATCAGCTTACTGATTATTAATTCTAACAAACAAATTCCTAATTTCCTGATGTCGTATTTTTTCTCGAACAAAATGATAATCAACCTCTATATGCTTTGCTCTCTCACGAAAAACAAGACTCGAAAAAATATGCACTGCTACCTGATTATCACAAAACAACGTCATCCATTGCGATTACGTCATACTGAATCTTCAGCTCATGCACAACCTTCTCGCAATGTCCTTCCAATCCTGGATTTGTCTTAAAAAATTGACATTTAGGCCATCTACAAGACTCCTTTTTAGTAACAGCAGTATCAAGCGGGTCTGAAATGAGAGGATTCAAAGGTTAGTTACTACCCCTTCAATCATACCAGGACTTCGCTTTTCTTCCATCACTAATATCGAGCAGATTGCTGTGCCATGAGTTCGATTCGGGTCCTCTTGGAGTAAGTCAAATTCTGGTCGCAAACATTGCTTTATGATTTTCGATTTTTAAAAAATATAAAATGACATACCTCACTTTCGACCAATGATCACTTGCTAACCTCTATTCTTACAAAAACTATTTGCATACGTCCAAGCAAAACCTCACATTTAAAGGCCAAATTGTGTCTTCTGGAAAACTCATTTTATGTGATTTAGTTTTTAGTTGATTTTGAACGTATTGAGTGACCGTGAAAAAGTTTATGATTAGGAAATGGGTATTTTTGAACAAAAATGACATTTTCATAAATAAGGACACAAAGATAATTGATGTGAAGGTGCAAAGTGATATCCAAGAGTAAAAGTTGGGTTTGTGTTTGGTGTTTTGAGATATGTAAGTGGCACCTGAATTAAAAGTGAGATATGCTTTTGGTATTTTTCCTTAATTGTTTTTCACCCGCATCAATAATGAACCGATTAATAAATAAGATTAATACCACAAGAAATTCCAAACTGATATACTTGTAACAAATATATTCTAAACTAATTTTTTTACTATAAAAGTCCTAAACTGGTAATTTGTGACAAATTCATCCAAAACTGATTTTTTTACCATCAAAACTCTAAATTGGTACATTTAGGAAAAAATTACCCTCCGTTAGTTTCCGTTAAATTAGATTAATACCATAGAAAAACCACAGACTAATACACCTATGATAAAAGAAAGTAAAATCCCAAACTAGTACATTCTTCAAATGCCACGTGTTATCCAACTCAGCAATTTTGAGGTCAAATTTAACGGAAATTAACAAAGGGTAAATTTGTCATAGACGTACCAATTTTAGGTTTTTGTGATAAAAAATTAATTTTGGATAAATTTGTCACAAATATATCAGTTTGGAATTTTTCGTGATATTAATATTAATAAATATGATTATAAAAAAAATTCACTCCATTGCTCTCCTGCCATAATTGGTCGATGTTTCTAGCAGTAACTTATCACGGTCCATAAAATTCTTTTTTTTTTTTCGAACATTAAAATTCTAATAGACTACCTTCTTCTTTTTTTCACGCAAAATTGATGTTTCGGCATCCTCGGTATATCAAAATTTCTATCTTGTCCTCCCTAATCATTATTGGTCGCAGACATTGCTCAACACCATTAGAATTTTTTTTTTTAACGAGTGTCAATACGATCAATTTAAAAAACTTTACAGTTTCTAATGCATTGATTTTCTTTGTATCACACATAACCAATGCTTTAAAAGTTTTATTGTATAAATAAAGTATAATTAACAACTACTTGGCCACGGGACCTTTAACTCGGAATGCTTCCTATTTTTATTGCGAAGTTCAGATCGACATCTTGATAACCTTATCATTAAGACAGTTATCTATGATAACTGTTTTCATCCTAAGCTTCCTTCCATGTCCTCAGTGAAAATTATTCAATTTGACAGCCCTGAAAAATATTAGATGAAGTGTAGGAAAGTCTTCAGTCTCCTGAAGAGGACGATTACATGATTAAATAAAATAAACACAAGACTCAAGGGACAAGCATGAACTTAAATCAAACACCTCAGAGTCAATTCAACTCCCAAGATTGCCAGATTTTTCCATGACATGTGATGCAACCAAATTTCATCAATGATCCAAATTGTTCTGTTCAGTAGTATATTCGCAATGGAATTCATAAATTATTACGATGGTACAATCGTACAACCTGCTACATGCCCATCAGATATATTGGCATAATTTATTGTTAGAATTAGGGTGCGCATGGTAAAATTTCTTGGCTGGGGAAGAGTTTTTTTTCAGAAATAGTTCTTTTCAATTTCTATTAGGGATCAGGTTTACGAAGCAAAAGAACCCGTTTGATAACCGCACAAAATTTCTACTCTTGGAATAAAAACAATAGAAATATGTTTGGTAACGCAACGATTCTTTTTTGTATTTATTTGTTTTTTATTTGTTCTTTTTTATTTGCTTTTTATTCTTTTTTGTATTTATTTGTTTTTTATTTGTTTTTTATTCTTTTATTTGTTTTTTATTCTTTTTTGTATTTATTTGTATTTATTTGTTTTTTATTCTTTTTTGTATTTATTTTTTTATTCTTTTTTTGTATTTGTTGTATTTTTTTTTTTTTATTTTTTTGTATTTATTTGTTTTTTTGTATTTATTTTTTTTATTCGTTTTTTTTTTATTTTCTTGCGTTTGTTTTTTATTTGTATTTATTTATTTTTTATTTGTTTTTATTTGCATTTATTTGTTTTTTGTATTTTTTTTGTTTTTGTATTTTTTTTGTTTTTGTATTTATTTGTTTTTTGTATTTAATTTTTTTTGTATTTATTTGTTTTTTATTTTTGTTTTTATTTTTTTTTGTATTTATTTGTTTTTTTGATTTTATTTGTTTTTTTTGTATTTATTTGTTTTTTTATTTTCTTGCGTTTGTTTTTTATTTGTTTTTTGTATTTATTTTTTTTGTATTTTTATTTGTTTTTTATTTATTTGTTTTTTTTATTCTTGCTCACGGTCGGCGGTGGCGGCGCGGTGGCTCCGGGTGGTTGGAGGTGGCCACGTCAAGAGAGAAATAAAACAAAAATAAAAAAGAAAATTTGCTTATTTCTAGAAATTGTTAGGTGGGACAAGAAGCAATTTTTTTTTTGTTTCGTTTATT
Organism: Eucalyptus curtisii; assembly: GCA_017140595.1. Lineage (NCBI taxonomy): Eukaryota > Viridiplantae > Streptophyta > Magnoliopsida > Myrtales > Myrtaceae > Eucalyptus > Eucalyptus curtisii. The sequence continues at coordinate 31,465,834 of CM029498.1, forward strand.
CCCGAAGCTAACTTTTCTATTCCGGGAATAGAAATCAACTTAGCGTTGCCAAAGCGGGTTTGTTCTTTTTTTGTTAGGAACAAAAGAAGTAAAGTGGGAGAAATAAACGTTACCATGCACCCTTAGTGACTTGCGATTGCCAATATTTTAGTAACTTACCAACTATATTATATTCACCACTCAAAACTAAATCATATTGATAACTAATAATATACCGTTGGACTTAGGAATTAGAAAAATTTAATTGTATTGGTAACTTACAGACATTCACGTGCCAACTGGTAAAATCTCAAAACAAGTGGTATTATACTATCGGGTTTGCTGATGATAAAATTATTATTTCGTTAGTAACTACAAATAGTTGCTTCACTTGTCCCCTTGTCAAATCTAACAAGTGACAGCCTACTACTGGGTTGTCGATGATAAATTTGTTATTTCACTAATAATTTACAAAATCGATATATATATACACATGCAGGAAACAATATTCCGTTTATGGCAAACAGAATTTAGGAATCTGCCAAACCAATATGAAATCATCCTGCAACTATATAATTAAGTGTGAGTCCGTCCACTCCAAGTATTTCCCTGCAACCACGTGTTCATCATGCTTCCTACAATCGTCCGATAAACATTCAGAAATGGTATTTGAGGTTTTTGCTTTGCAGCAAGAGACAAAGAGCTACAAATGACTATGGACTACCCAAGACCACTGGTTACAGTGGAGAGATACAGAATACAATGTACAGCAGTATTATACAACATGGAGAAAACAAAATCTACATTTCATGCAGGTCCTAGATGAACGGAATGACAGGCCTTTGTTCCATAAATTACAAAGACCTTGTTACACAGCATCAAGAAGAAGAAATCTAACATAACTTGGAATAAAACTGGCAGAAATCACAACTGATGCCACAAGGTGCGGTCCGCTTGCTTTTCAATGTTTGACAAAAGGGCACTTCTGTCCTGTCAAAGGCCCTTTTGTTTCTCTCTAACCATGGCATGGACATAATGCAATGCTGTGTATCACTGACCTATAAGATATAACATCTCAGCTTATCAGATATATCATCTCAGCTTATCTTCACCAGCACCCTTGATCTTCAACTCACACGTCGTCCTGAAGAAGTTCAAGACCGAACTCTCTTCCCAACCCAATCCCCGAGTGATCTGAAGAAATGTTCATTCTGAATCATTGATTCATTATTTATTAGGTACATGAGCTACCACCTATCTAATGTTTCAGCAAACAGACACCTAACAATGTAAATATGTTTAAGTAACACAATCTCCTTGATTTACCATCAATCAAAGTACCAACTAATCAATATGATGCTAATGGCATGTAATGGCTCATTCAATCATGGGTAGTTGGTTTGGCACTTAACTCGAAGCATATTGGCATACAAAAATTTCATACTTGCAAGAAAATTACTTATGTATCTACATATCAAATGAATGTTTTCGTTTTTAATTTCGTGGACATCTTTGTACGGACATGATAGTATATCCAAAGAGGTGAGTGCATATAAATATACAAACAGGGACGTTTTCAAAAGTCAACTTAATAATACAATATGTTGTGTAGCTTACAAACTAGACCATCTTTCAATTATAAATTGGTTTTTCATGTTCCTTCTCACGATTTTATTCTACACAATTCATTTGTCTGATTCTATTATGAGAATTTAATTTCTCAAAAGAATTATTGATCATGAATTGGAAACCAAGTACTTTCAATGAAACATCAAAACAACAAACTCAGACAATTTCAATATGCTGACTTAGTCACATGAATGGGTTGATTTTTACATCAAAAGATATGATGTTCAAACTTCAGTTAAACACAATTTAGACCACTTTGGCAAAAGTTTGCTTGAAATAAGAAAAGTTCACTTCCGGCAATTGATTGTCAAACTCCATGTCCAATCGGGTACAATGTGCCTGAACAGATCCCTGTAATATGTTCTCCTCAAACGCTTGGAGTTGAAAACAAACAAAAGTCCCAGCATGTAAATTCCTATGCTGTGAAAATTTACCAAATCTTGCTTGGTAAATCCGTCAGCTTATAGATCTCTGTATTTTGCAAAAAGTTTTTGCTCTCACCAGATATAGAGCTGCTATAGTGGGTTCTTGTCGATGGTTTATAGATCAATGAGGAACCATACAGCTCATTAAACCATAAACTTTGATACCAACTACATTTATGTAGTCCATGAGATGATTATTTCTTGAATCTCATCATTACCCAGAAGAAGCACAGATTTAATAGAGCATGACAAGGGGAAATAGAAGATGTTGCTGTATGAAAAGAGGAAAAAGGAAATAAAGAAGAACAACAAGATTGCAATATTGAACTTGGAGGGACTGTTGAAAATAATAAGGTCAACCAATATCAGATATAGAGAAAAAGTGCACTGCTTACCTCAAGGAAAAATAGACAACAATCTCTTTCAATTGAAAATAGAGAGCATGCTTCGCAGCTTGCTGTTAAGATCACAATATGCACAAACCACCACATTGATATTGGTATGAACAATCACAGCACCTCAAGCAGCAATTATTATAGTGCTTCTCACAGGGCTGATCCTCAATGCTGCAAAAGTTTATTTCCTTAATTTCCAGACTTGCGCACTTTGATAAGTTTGGCAACCTGTTAAGAAAATAGCATTCAGACACAGAAAACCTTCTCAATTGTGATGCTTGTTCGAGACCATTAAGGTTCTTAATGTTGCAGCGAGATATCTTCAACACTTGCAGGAGCCTTAGGTTCCCAAGCCCAAAAATTTCCGATGCAGTGCAGTCACAGAGCTCCAATTCGGACAGAGTTTCCAAATAAGAGAAATCCATCCCCTGGATCCGGCAATTCTTGAGAATCAATTTTGATAATCTTGAGGGAAGTGGCGGGAGGTCTAGCAGGTCTGTGCAGGATAAATCAAGTTTTTTTAGTTGAGTAAGAGCATTAAAATCTTTCGGTAGACTAGTAACATTTGGAAGGCAGAGCTTTAGGGTTTCCAAGTTGGATAAAGCTGATATCCAGCCAAAGCTTTCCGTTTGGGACAGCTCAATCTCCTCCTCATCGGGATCATTAACTAACTCCAAAACTTTCAAATCCCTCAAATATGAAAGTTCCTGAACTAACCTCATGTTATTGGTTCCCCAGCACAAACTCACCAAACTAGATGGTAATTTTGGAAGAGTCTGAAGTTTGTCACAGTGGAGCAAGTGGAGGTTCTGAAGATGAGAAAGATCAGAAATGCTCTCGGGCAGGCTAAAAATCAGGGTAAACGATAACTTCAAGACTCTCAAAGATGATAACCCTGAAATATCACACGGAATTTTTCCAGTCAGACTCCGGCAGCCGGAAAAATTTAGGACTTCTAACTTCCCTAGATTTGTGATATTTTTAGGAAAGTTACTTATGTGAGTGTTCTTCATTCTTAGGACCTGCAATCTATCCAAATTTTTTATAGATTCTGGCAATATCTGAATTCTGGTGTTTGACAGATCCATTTTCCGTAGTGACCTAAGCATCCCAATGGAATTGGGCAGTGCAGTTATCCGCCGACAGTCTCTTAAAGAAAGCTCTTCAAGTCCCTCCAACAATTTAACAGAATTTGGGAGTCCTGGGATAATAGTTTTATCCAATGCAAGATATGACAGAGACCTCAAACAACCAATAGACTCGGATACTTCGGCCAAACGTTTGCAGCTGGAAGCACTGAGAATTTTAAGTTGCTGCATAGAACCTCTTAAGAAATGAAGGTGACGGATGGAAGTTTCATCAATCAAAAGCTCTTCCAAATTATCCAAGGAACCCATCTCTTCTGGCAGCAGGGCAATCTGAGTGGACTTGATGTTCAAAGACTTCAAATTTTTCAAATTACCAATGGATTTGTCAATAAATGACAAATGAGAACATTGTTCAAGAATAAGTCTTTCTAATTTGCTATCAGCTGGGAAGCATGGCGTTTTACATAATTGACTGCAACCGGTTAGCTCCAAAACTTTCAATTTTTTTGCCTTCTGTGTAACAAAGAGAAAGAAAAGGTTCAGTTTCTATTAGCTAGTCTTCACCAAAAGTGGAAAAAGAAATTTGCATGATACCTCCATTATTTGTGTCCAACCGTCCCATTCATCTGCCACCGAGCTCCAGGACAGATCAAGAATGACCAAGTTCTCTAGGTGCAAAAGAAGAGGCTCAGAGTTATTATAGCACCCTCGCCAATGAAGCCACCTTAATTCTAAAAGATGACTAGTAAGATTTCCTCTCATATTAGCTCGATCCAACTTAAGGAACCTTAAGTTCGATAGGGGGCCAAATTCATTAGGTGTGAAATAGTCATTGGATCCTTTGTCAAAGGTGAGAGCAAGGGCTTGAACATTTGGAGTACCCTACAAGTATAAACATAAATGTATATGAATAAAAATTGGACTCTGTGCCTGCATTTTCTTCACTTCTTCTACTAATTACAAGGTAAAAGGGAATCAGGTAAATCACAAAGAAAAATTAACTGTAGGTAGATAAAAAAGTAGTTCTGGCTTTCAGGTTTACCTCCTTCTTCCATAGTGTGGACAGGGCGTCATTGTGCACCCACAGCCTACTTCGATTACGAGGGAGAGGATCTTCATTTAACACAATTTTTCTGCCTAGAGTTCTCAGTAGGTTGTGCATCGATAGCTCGTTGTTTTCTCCAATTTTCACCAGAGACATGACAAGGAGAGCTTCAATCCCACTAGGATAAAGTTTACAGTCTTCCCACATATAAAAGGCAATTCTCTCATCCTTTCCAATCAGAAAGCATGCTATATCCAAGAATATTTGCTTTGCATTTTCTTCTAAAGCATCGTAACTTATCTTCAACACAGCTTCAACTTTCTCATGAGGAGCAACTTTCAGTTTCTCCAACATATCGTTCCATGTACCCTCCAATTTTCCAAACAAAAGTGAACCTGTCACCTCAAGTGCTAGAGGAAGTCGCCCAGTAGCCAATATGATGTCATTGGAAAGGCTTTCAAAGCCCTTGCTAGGAGAATCCCTTCCAAAAGCCCGCTTAGAAAACAGTTGAAGAGCTTTATCTTCTTCCATTGGTTCAATCTCATAGGTTTCAGCCTCTTTGAACTTCAGAAGGATGTCCCTCTTTCTAGAAGTCACAATAATCCTGCTTCCTAGACCAAACCAACTAAGCTCACCAACAAACACATCGAGTTGGTCGACATCTTCCACATCGTCAAGGAGAATGAGCACCCGTTTATGGCGAAATTGTTCAGCAAGAACTATCGTAGCATCATCAGAACATCTGAACCTTACACTTCCTTTTCGGAGGTCTGAGATCAATTGATTTTGCAAGGACAAGATCCTATCATGTTGACATAATTCTCGAATTTCCTTACAATAACTATAACATTGAAACCGATCATAGAGTTGATTGTAAACAACTTTTGCAAGAGTACTCTTGCCGACCCCCCCAATACCATATATTCCAAGAATTCGAACATCGCTGCCACATATTTCAATTACTTGTCCATTGCGATGCACAACACCAAGCTTTCTCATTATCTCTCGCACGTGATGGTCAACTCCGACTAAATATTTTGTGACAGTTAGTCGACCTTTCTTCAGCTTTTGCTGAACAATTGGGATGAGCTCGTCTATGAGCTTGGAATGATGCCTACAGAAATCAAATTATGGAGACATGATGAGAAAGTGAATCAGAACAAAAATCATACAGGAGCAAAGCAGTATGCGAGGAGTTGAACCAGGAGCAATGCGGCATGAGGCAAGAACAAAGGAGGCATATTAATGGACCTAAACATCCTGCATTTGAATGATCGAACTTGTTCTGACATCCAAATGGTTAAGTGGAGTTGGGAAACAGAAAAGATTGAAAATGAAGAATATTGTCAAAGATAGCATGATTGGTTTACAATCTGGTGCATCAATTTTGTAAATCAGTTTAAACATCAAATTGGATTTACCCATTATGTATTTTCGCTGTTTCAAATCCCTTTAACCTTCCGATCTCTTTGAGAGCCAGCTTCCACTTCTTGATCGTCTCACTATCAACCCCATTCCTCTTGTGTTCGAGAAAGCTCTTCTCAAAAGAATTCCTGTGGTCTTTCAAATCCGAGGGCTCAATGTCATAAAAAATAGGAATTATTTCTCGACTCATCGTTTGCTTGCACTCTAATATTTGGACCAACTCCATGAGGCAGCTTTTGCTGGAAGCATAATCCCCGGAGATGATGGGAATCAAAACCTTCGACTGTTTGATCGCTTCGATCAGTGCGGGCTTGATCTCTTCTCCGACAGGCAGCTCATCATCATCCCGAAATACGAGTATTCCAGCATCTGTCAAGCTTTTGTAGAGGAAATCTGTAAAACCCTTGCGAGTATCTGGTCCTCTAAAACTCAAGAACACATCATAGTTGTTCCCAGCCAAGTCAGAGCTTTGTGACAACAGTGAAGAGGGTGATTCCTGTCAAGTGAGTAAAATTGGAAATTCAGAATGTCGACTACGTATAGAAAGGCGACCATTGAAACTTGGGCTTGGGACAGATTGCCTCAATTTAAGCATTAGAAAATTGAAACAATCCATGCTCTGCAAATGGTTCTCACTCATCTAATCTATTACTGACGACAAGTGATGATGCAATGTCAAAAGATACATTAAACTCGAAAATCGCACTGAAGGAACGGGCCTTTGACGCAGGGATTACATGCATTTGAAGTATGGCTCTCCCAAATTCCGTAGACAGTTATGTTTCTGTGTTCCGAAACATTCTCTATTCTAACTCACGCTCTGCATTGGCGTGAAGTATGTAAGGCTGTACTATTGACGATGCAATTTTCCCGGCCAAAAGAATAAACGGGGAGCTTATTACAAGGGCTAGTACAGAATCAAGAAGTAAAGTCACGGAACCTAACCTTAGTAGTCCTCCGCCTCTTTAGAGAACCAGCGATCGCGGTCACGCCAAGAGTCGTCACAAGCAGTACGCGAAATGGAAGAGACGAAACGCTCCCGAGAAATAAGAAGAGCACGGCCACCATCGCAGTCCTCCATTCCATCTTCTTCCTCTGCGATCCTCTTCCTCTACTACGCGTGGGTGATGGGGACGAGCTTTCCCATCAAGTGATCCCCCATGAAAATAAGGTCCAGATCCGACGTTCAGGAGAAGAACTTTCACCGGATGCTTACCAAAAAAATTCTCGCATGCCTTTTCTTTTTCCTGCTAAACCGAAGATATTCAATATTGTCCTGATATATAATTAATAGAAGAATTACATTTATGCTACATTTCGTCGTCTGAATTTTTAACTAAGATTGAACTGGATAAAATAATATATAAAATTCAGAGGATTTTGTTATATCATATTTACTATTTAATAATTACAATAATAAAATTAAATATATTCATACCATATTATACATTGTTTCATTAAAACGTAATATAAATGTAAATTAATCATAAATTTTATAGACATAGATGGTAAAAATCTCCCATAATACTCTTATCAAATTTATTGTTATTTTTATTTTATTTTCCTTTCTTTTTTTATTAATTTTTTTATTTCTTTCTTACCCTTCCATTATTCTCTAATAAAATTTTATTAATGGAAAACTGTATTAATATACCTAAAATATTAAAAATACCTAAAATACGTAATAAATATAAATATATATTTATATATTGAATTTTATATTATAAGATAAAACTAAATTCGAATATATTAATACAAATAAGATTAAATTTAAAAAATAAAATTTATTTTTTTATTTTGAATTTATTATATTATAATTCAAATATTATTTATATTGAAATATACTTTTAAATCTGTTAATTTAAGAATTTTTTTAGTTGAGAAAAAAAATTTATATTATGAATATCAGAAAATCTATCCATTTTTTATCACACCAGGATAATTTTACGCCGCCTATATCCTATCTTGAGTAGATACCAAATGCAGGATATAATAAATTTTATTCTATCATGAATTTTCTCTCGCAAATGCAGCCTAAGAGTCTGTTTGCTAATGTGTTAAATGATGCCCGATTTTATTTTTTTGTTCGTCGGAACAAAAAAAGGAACAAAAATTTATTTGATAACTTTTTTTAACAAACTTATTCTCAGGAATAGATTTAGAATAGAATTAACAAGTACAAAAAGATTACTTCTTTATTCTTATGAACAACTCTAGAATCAAGTCAAATCACATTCTTTTTTTTTCCTCTTTCTCTGTTCTTCTTTTTCTTTTATTTTCTCTTCTTAGTCTTCTAGCCAATCACAAAAATATGATTAAATCATTTAAAAGTTAAAAGATTTAAAAATATAATAAAATGGTAACATAGAATTATATTAAAAATATAATAAATTACATAAATTATATTAAAAATATGATAAAATTATACAATGAAATTTAAAAATATATAATAAAATAATAAAATTATATAATGAAATTATTAAAAAAATAAATACATTAAAAATATAATGAAATTATAAAATAAAATTATATTAAAAATAAATAAAATAAAAAACTTGCATTGAAAATTTTAAAAATAAAATAAATTTATACAATACATTTATTAAAAAAATAAAAAAATAAAAACCTTTATAAAGTATTACAAAATTAAAAGAAATTCTAAATCACAATAAAATTTAGGGATCGTACCAAACGCATTTCTATTTCAGAAATAAAAATTTTGGGCGAGTTAACAAATGCTTCTAAATGCTTAGAACTAAATGCTTTCGAAACTCGTCTAGGAACAAAATAAAAAAGAATTATTTCTAAGCAAAAATTGTTTCCAATAATAAAATGGTTACCCATGCACCCTAAAAGTCTAAGGACCACATCGAATAAATTAAAAGTGTAGGGTTTATATTGAACAGTGATCACATTAAACAAATTAAAAGTTTAGGACTCACATTAAACAAATTAAAAATTCATGATCACATTGAATATTAAGCCAAAATTCAAGGATGATTTGTATTGGGGTTAATACTCTGAAAAACTCCAAACTCGTATACATGTGACAAATTTACCCTAAACTATTTTTTTTACTATCAAAACCCCAAACCGTTATACATTTGACAAATTTACTCCAAACTGGTACACTTGTGACAAATTTACCCTCCGTTAATTTTCGTTAAATTTTACTATCAAATTATTAAGTTTAATGACACGTGACAGTTGACCGATATACCAATTTGGGATTTTACACTCTGTTTGTCATAGTTTACAATTTTTTTTACTTTTTTTGTGGTATTAATCCAATTTAGTGGAGGGTATATATGTCACAAATTTATCAGTTTTGGGTTTTTTGTGGTTGAATAAATTCGTTTGGGATAAATTCGTCATACATGTACAAGTTTAGGATTTTTTATGGTCAGTCGGGGTAAATTTATCACAGATGTACCAATTTGTGATTTTTCATGGTAAAAAAAATAGTTTGGGATAAATTTGTCACATGTGTACTAGTTTAAAGTTTTTCAGGGTATTAATAATTTTGCATTATTATGTCTAGAATTTCTTATGTCTTTAATGATGCACTCTTTCTCGAAAAGTGAACCAGCAATTACAAACGTGTTGTTGATGTAAATGTTTTGGATTGAATTGCAATCAAATCCTTTTGTAATCCGTTGTTCAAATGTATGGGCGTTCCTTTTTTAAAAATTTTGTGGCATGTGTTACTTGAGGTGGAGAACAAATAAAAAATTTCAATCAACACAAAACAAGCCCAAAATGAAAAAAAAAAAAAAAGCTAATTTAAAAAATAATTAATATATTTTTAAATAAAAAAGAAATCGAAGAAAGAGAATCTCGGGCGGGGTTTCAGGGTTTGGGGCAGTGGCTGGCAGTGATGCATACGGCCAACGGACACATAAAAGGTGTGTGCCTAGGACTTTAAAAATAAAAAAGATGGCATGAAGATTTTGGGTGTTTGATTGACATCTAGTGTCATTTAATACTCGGACTTAAATTTCTGATTCGATTCGTAAAAATAGCTTCCAATCAGTCTCTAAAAGGATAGTTTTGGCTCCAAACATAAAATTAAAAGTCATAATTAATTGAAGAAACCAAATTATTTTCCGTAGGGTTCAAGAGAACTCGTGCCCAACACTGGTTCGACCACGCAAGAGCATTTATTCCCACTTTGTAATCTGTTAACCATATTAGGAATCTCAACTTTTTTTTGGCTTTTTAGTTTTTTATTTTTATTTATACTTTTTTTTTATTTAAAGTGGCACGGCATCAAATCACATGTACTTAAAAATAGGGAAATACGCAACGCCGAATCTTTAATAGATGGCATCAGTGAAATTGATTGATACTTCACTAAAGTGACTTGAAATGTTCAAAACACGATTGCAACTTTTTCAAGTTGGGATCAAGCTGATGATAAATATCTATAATTTTTTTTTAAACTTGTACCTTTAATTTTTTTTATAGGTGGATACATAAAAAGATATTCATGTCTTAATACATTCCTTCCGCTCCCTCTCGCTAACTTCTAAATACACTCTCCCTATAAGTAGGGGTGAGCGTGGTTCCAGGTAAAACCGGGAACCGGAGGTTCGTCACTGCCGGTTCGGTTCTAAGGGGGCCGGTTCCGGTTCCCGGTTCTCTTTTTCTGGGAACCGGCGGTTCCCGGTTCCGATTCCAGTTCCTGTGGGAACCGGAACCGGCCAAGTTATAAAAAAAAAAAAAAAAAAAACCCTAACCCCCCACGTGATTTCCCCCTATTCAATCTTCCCTCTTTTCCTTTCTTTCTCTCTCTTTCCTTCCCTTTTTCCTCCTCACGTCACTTCCTGCCCCCCAACTTTTTTCTTTTCCTCTCTCTCTCTCTTCTTTCCCCCTCTCTCGACCGAAACCCCCCTTCTTCTTCTCTTCTTCTTCTTCTTCCTTCCTCTCGCCGACTGCTGCTTCACCCACCACCACACCGCCGCCCCACGCCCTACTCACCACCACCTCTTGGCCACCGAACCCCCACCACCCACTGCTCGTCCGACGAGCCGTCTCGCCGTTGAGCCCGACGAGCTGTCTCGCCGTCCGCATCGCCGCCGTCCCCAAGCCACCGTCACCACCTCTTGCGGCCGCTCGCTCGGCCGTCCGGGCCGTCGTTGCTCCGAACCGTCACCACTTCCGCCCGAACCGAGCTCTTCCCCCTGGCCGTGGGTTGAGCCGCAACCGCCGCCGTCTTCGCTGCGTCGTTCATGCCGCCGTTGGTGCCGTGAGACTCGTGCCTTCGTCGCCGTCGCGCCACCGTCGCCGCGTGCTCGCCGTCGCCGGACCTCCCTCGACACCGTTGCTGGACGCCGTCACCCCTCGCTCGCCTCGCCGCTCAAACGTAATTCCTTTTCCCCTTACAGAGCAGAAAAGAATTGAAATCTAAGCTGTCAGATCTGTGGGGAAAAAAGGGTTCTCTTGGCAGTTATTGTGAGTCCGGTGTTGCTGCTCAATTTGCATTGTTTGCATATATTTGATTGAAGCCTGTTCATTATTGGTGTTAAGCAAGTTTTACCTGAATCGGGCGACAAACTAAGACTGTTTCTTTCTCCCTGGTCACTGAGACCAACTTCGACATTGAAATTTGCTAGGTTCATGGGTAGGACATCTAATAGAATCCAATGAGTTAGAGAATGGCTTAACCGATTGGGCTTAGGATTCGACTTTAGATTTACATAAGATGCTTAGGTCTGGTGATTGATGATGTTATTGGATGATTTTCTGTGGACTGACGATCAATGATCATGAACTTGAGGTTGATTGAGCTTGATTTGTACTAATCTGCAATTTCGTACCTTTGTGATGGACTTACTGTTTTGGCTGAAACGAAGTGCTAAATGAGGTTTTTTCACCTCGAGCCCTTCTAGACATAAAAAATACACTTCTAGAGCTTCGATTTGATATGTCACACGCCCATAGTGGATGTCGTTTGGTCACTGAAAAACACCTTTGAAATCTGTCAATTCTGCAGCAGTTTTAGATTGATTTGCTGTTCTGACTTACTGATGTTCTGTTTTAACTGGACTGAGCTGGTATAGGATGTTATTAGGATTTAATGTCTTCTGGAGATTTGTAGTGGACTTCTCAAGCTTTCCATAGACATATTATATGTGCGATTTGGCCATTGTTTGCCCTGCCTAACACTTCTTGCAAAGATCGAGCACTAATCTGGTGTTGCAGGTGTTCTGCTCTGATGTTCTGTTTTAATTGATTTCTGTTCAGATTTTTTAAGTCAATGTCTCATGATAATCATGAAATTCCCTTCTATCTCACAGCAGACTCAATTTTACTGAGAGAGCTTCCACCAGTTGATGATGCTGATGCTGTAAGAAGTTCTAAGAACCAGATTTTCATGAGTGTAAAAACTAAAAACAGTTTGTTTATTATTGCTTCTACAATGTTGTTTGCTGTTTGTGTTATATTTTCTTTGATGAATGACAAGTTTGTTTATTATTGCTGCATTCATTTCCATTTTTTTAACTAAAAAAAAAAACAAAGAACCTGTTGGAACCTAGAACCGACTCCGGAATCTATCACAGGGTAGGTTCTAGGTTCTTGGTTCTGACGGGTAGGTTCCAGATTCCAAAAAATGAGGAACCTGTACCCAAGGGTAGGTTCCAGGTTCCAAGCGGAACCTGTAAGGAACCGGGAACCGCTCACCCCTACCTATAAGGCCAATCCTCCGTCTTCCTTTCCTTCTAGTTGAATTTCTTTTCTTTTCTTTTTTAATCACCTTTACCAACACGGAACTACCTAAGAATCTTTCCTCTTTTCGTCTGCCGTTAGTCAACTAGGCTTCTCTTTTGGTCAGGGAGTGTCATATAAATTTCGGTTGTACCGGAGCTGTCGCCCCATGCCTGCTGCATCATCGGAGAACTGGACCTTGAAAGGACAAAGCGGTTTGGCTCCAGGATTGGGCGGCTGTTTCGTCCCGGCAGCGCAAGGTGAGTTTCGCCCGATCCCCTCTGTTTCCTTGCGATATTTGAGCTGTGTCATGGTCAAATAGTCGCTCGGATGTGGATGAGTGTTGCAACTGACCCACAAAGAATTCGCTTTCCCTCTTGCCTCGCCGTTTCCGTTGCCTGACTAGCCGACGATGGCCCGCCGGAGCTTCGCCGTCGTCGGTTTGGTGGAAGTGGCGGTCGGTCTCCGGTGGCTGAACCTTACAGAGAGCCAGGAAGGTCTTTTTTTATTCGGACTTGGAAATAGATCGTGACGGTCAATACATATCAGGAGATAAAAGAAAAATTTTGCAATACTCGATTGAGGGTAGGGCATGATGTACGCATTTTATGAAAATCCTTAGAATATCGTTTGTGTTTGATAAAACTTGCATCAATCACAGGGCGGTCCCTCCATTCCTTTACTTTACATGTTCTTTTCCGTCTCCCTTTATCAAATATATTTCGCAAAATGCCAAGGGAATTTTTTTTTTTTTTTTAGAAATCCAGGCATACATTATAGAGAGCAATTATAGTTGATGTGATTACTCACTGTGGCAACCGGCAACACTCAGTCACTCAAGTCTTTGATTTCTGCAGCCCCATTTATTTGTTTTCCTTCACTCTTGTTGGCAGATCATTGCCCATCATAGCATCGCGAACTTACAGTGTTGGCTGCTGAAGATATCACAATCAAGATGAAGGGAAAAGATGATTGTCCAACTGACCATTTAGTCGGGATAGATGGTCAATTGGAAGCCATGTTGGACTTGTTGGACTATGACTTTGGTGGTGCACAGTGTCTTGGGATTCATGGCCCAGGTGGTATTGGAAAGACAACCCTTGCCAAGGCTCTCTTCGACAAGCTCATTTCTAAGTTTGAACGGTATTGTGTCTTGCGAGATGTCAGTGGATCATCACGCCGTGATGGCCTAGTATTTCTGCAAAAGAAACTGCTATTCCACATCCTTGGTGAGACTGAGCCAATGGTTGACATCAGTGACGTTGATGATGGAATGAAGGTTATCAGGAAAACAGTCCATGACAAGAAGGTGCTAATTGTTCTAGATGATGTGGACCATAGTGAACAGCTTGAGAAACTAGTTGGTAAGATCACTTGGTTTGGTGCAGGAAGTAGAGTCGTAATTACGACAAGAAACAAAAGTATCCTGGAGAGTGGAGAGAAAAGAATACTTTATGAACTGAAAGAAATGAATTCTGATCAAGCACTTCAGCTTTTTATAAATCACGCATTTAAAAGAGAATCTCCTAGAGATGATTATTATGACAGGCTTTCAAGGGACATTGTTTCTACTGTTGGAGGATTTCCTTTGGTCATTGAGGTCATAGGTTCATTTCTTCATTGGAAGCACAAATCTGTATGGAAAGATACACTGGAAAAGTTAAGGAGTATTGCTCATGAAGACGTTCACTGGAAGTTGAAAATTAGCTATGACACCTTAAATTTCAGGCAAAAGCAGATTTTTCTAGATATTGCATGTTTTTCATTCCATGAGGAGGAGATTAATGCATATTACATGTGGAAAGGCTGCAACTTTTTTCCACAAATAGAAATTGAAGTCCTCAGTTCTCTGTCATTGATAAATATAAGAGAGAATGGTGGCTTATGGATGCATGACTTGCTAAAACACCTAGGGCGCCAAATTGTCCATGAGGAAAACCTGGATCCGGCAAAGCGTAGCAGATTGTGGATTCCTGAGGAAGCCGTGGACACGGTAAAAACAAAAGAGGTAATACATTAAGAGCTTGGATTCTGTCGTTTTTTTAATAGAATCGGGGAGTTGAGATGAAGTTTCAACCTATGTGAAGAAGAGAAATTGAAAGTTCTTTTTAATGGTGCGTGTATTTGGCAGATTAAAGAAAATATTGAAGCGCTCAGTCTAGCTGGAGATCCTACTCTACTCATCTTTACTGATGAAGATTTCACAAGGCTGCCAAATCTAAGATTCCTTGAATTGGATGGGGGAGCTTTACCGGGTACTTTACCAATCTCTTTTCGAAGTTAAGATGGTTTTCTTGGTGCCATTGTCCTCCAGATTTAATTGCAACTAATCTGTTCCCACAAAATTTGGTTGTCCTCCAACTCTCCGAATTCAACGACGCCAATAATTGGGAGGGGTGGAGGCAAATTAAGGTATGTATGTTGCCATCTATTTTTCTTACAATTATACGTCCGATGAGACCGTGTAATGCTTTAATCTTTTCACAGATGCTACATAATTTGAAAGTTCTACAGCTGACACGTCTAAACATGGTCAGAGTCGACTTGTCTGGGTGCTTTACTTTGGAAAGATTGATTATTAAAGAATGTCAACAATTGGTTCAAATTGATCGCTCCATCGGGGAACTAAAACAACTGGCTTACTTGTATGTCGAGGGTTGCTACCAACTAAAAAATCTGCCTGCCGAAATTGGCTTGCTAGCGAACCTAAAGCACTTATCTTTGAGTAACTGCTCAAAGTTGAGGGAGCTCCCGGACTCCATGGGGAAGCTAAAGTCATTGATCAAGTTGGATCTATCGTGCACATCAAGTAGAGGATTACCTTGTTCTGTCGGATATCTTGTGAATCTCAAGTCTTTATCTTTAGCAGGATGCAGAGAGATGATAGAACTTCCTTATTCGACTGGAAACCTAGAGTCTCTAATTGAATTGGATCTTTCATTTACTCGCATCAAAGTGTTACCTCATTCTATTGGAAATCTGAAGACTTTGAATGTGATAAACATGCAAGGTTGTCGGCTAGCAGAGTTTCCTTCGGCCATTGGGTTGGCAATGAATCTTGAAGTGGTACGTGCTGGATGTTGTCCTATGGTGGGCAAAGTTTCAAGTGAAATTGGGAAGTTGTCCATTTTGAGAATCCTAGATCTATCCTACACCTTCATTTGTCGATTGCCAGAAACAATTGGTGTGCTCCCTCACCTAGAAGAACTGATCCTCAAAAATTGTGATAAGCTGCAAGTGTTGCCTTCACTTCCCACAAGTTTGACTCATCTAATTGTTAGTTCTTTGGCCTTGCAGTCTGTTCCTGATCTCTCAAACCTGACTAATATGGTTAGTCTTCTCTTATCCAATGGCTGTGACTCTCTATCGTCACCTTCATTGAGCCTAATCCAAACCTTCAACTTAGAGTGGATTGGGAAGCTATCTAAGTTGGAAAATTTGGAACTGTGTCTTCCAAACGTGACCATGTCACCAACTGCATTGGGTTCCCTTTCTCGTCTAAGGCAACTTTACATGTGCGGCCATCTGCACCCAAAGTTTCTCGTGCAGCCCCCTAAATCAGCAATGCAGGGAAATCTCAGCTCAGTAACAACTTTCCCAGGTTCATCCAACTTGAAAAATCTAATGATTTTGAAGCTCTATCGCTATTGGGGAGAGGAAATCCAACTTGGCGGTTTAGAGCAGTTGAGACATTTAACTGTCCGTGACTTTCCAGTCCTTAAAAGAATAATATTCTTCCGGTCAGGCCTGAAGAATCTAAAAGAATTGGAACTTCATGGCTGCCTGATGTTGAGAGATTTTCAAGGTTTTGAGGCATTGGAAACATTGGAGAACCTGAAGGTCGAACGCTGTCCGTCAATTAGTAGGATAAGTGATCTGTCGAGACTTCAAAAGTTGATGGAATTGAAAATCACATATTGCGATGACCTACAGAATTTAAAAGGCCTTGACGAGTTAGGATGTTTGAGTCTCCTTACAGTGATTTCATGCCCCTACTTGGAATATTGGACAAATGCACCAGACACGATGATACCAGATGAATGCCAAATAATAGTTCACCGTTGTAGGAAACTAGGCGGAACTCCTGAGGATGGCATGTTTTACAAGGATTATAGAGATAAGATTCTTGGAAGGATCAAGTCTGATTTTGATACGCACACAGCCTACAGTGTGGACGACAAGGTGCCTTTCCTTCTTATTAATCTTTATCATTATGAAAAAAACTTAATTTAGGGATGTATCTAGAAGATACCAGTTGGGAGGCCAAAAAGCTAAGGAAAATAGACACTGCAGTGGATTCCTCTTTGGCCTAATTTGTTTGTATAAAAAAACAAATATGATGAAACTACAAGGAAAATCATATTGTAATTTGATTAGAATAAGCAAACTTCTGAACCATTTGCGCAAAAAAAGTACTTCTGTATATATTGCAACTCCAATATTGATTTTTGTTAGGTAACAATAATGATTAGAGGCTTTTATGTTGCCTGTTCCTTTAATTGTTCATTGTTCTACTTGGAAAACTGCTCATTAATGCATATTGAGTAGATTAATTAGTAAAAGGAGATCTAGGGAGTCTTTACTTCTTGAACTTATTATTAATGGTTGAGGTACTCCCAACCTCCACCAGCAAGCAGCAGCGGAGTATATCGTAACATTATGATCTGTTTATAGGGGGTCAGGACTCATCAAAAGACGAGCCTAACTAATGTGTTTGGATATTGATATTCGCATTTGTCCTTTTTTATATACATTATATATGGATCTTGTGTCAAAATATTCAAATGCGAACTGCATAAACTAGAAGAGTAGTTGCAGCTAATCTATCTACTCTATAATTGCGAAAAGGAAATCAACAAGTCAATACCATGTCTTAAAAACTTTGAATTATCCAATTGATACTGCGGTGAAAAATCTTCTTCATATCATCGCTTAAATTGAGCGTGGATATCTGTACTATTATATGAAGTAAAAAGGATCTCCTACTTTTAAACGATCACAATCCTTTTCTCCTAAATTGTCCACAATTGGCTATTTCATAAATATTCTATCAAGGGATAAATGTGTAAATTGATAATTCTATTATCTCATGTATTTCATTTTTATTTTTTCCACTTTTTTTTGGTTGGATTATTTTTTCCTCTTTGAGGATATCTCTTTTGTTTTTTTGCTTTTTTTCATAAGGTCAAAAGTTTATTTCATCTTATCAAAACTCAACTAAGCAATGTTATGGCTTTAATGCATTTGTGTCTAGTGTCAAATGAGCCGCTGGGCCATGGGGGGTGGGGATGCTATTATCAAGGTAAGGTGCGGGATTTGATTCCTACGCTTTGCAAAGAGTAAGAGAAAGTCAAAGTGAGATGGGAGTTAGAGATAGGACAGACCAAAAAGAAAATTGGTCTTTTTTTTTTCTTTTGTATCTCTACTTTTATTTGGCACTTCGTTTTGTTTTTAGAACGTGTAGCGGCACCAAGTGCTAAAGAACTGCATAGTTTATTTTTTTCTTCCTTGCTTTTTTCTTATTCTTGCTTCAATTTATATTAATGTGTGTTTTCACAAATTTTAGTAGATATTATATGTAAAACTCAATCTTTGTTAGAGAAACTGTTTTTTTCCTGAAAGCTAAGCTATTAAAAACGGATCAATAATGTATTTATAGCATATGCTCTTGCACTTCCCATAGGCTGTAAGTTGGTCCTTACACTCACAAATGATAATTATCACAAAAAACACAATTTAAATTTACATCAATAAATTTAGACTTAGGTTTGCGCTAGGTAGATGCATTTTATGCATTTCAAGAAGGGTTAGAATTAGAAAAAGCCATATATGTGCTTACAGAGTTGCATAATCTGCAAATTTTGAGGAATTTGACATAATTTCCAAAGGAAAAGTTGAGAGATCTATCAACTGCAAAAAGTCATGTTTTGATCAGTTACTGAAGTTTTAACTTGCATCCTATTATAAATTTCTTGTTCATGAAATTTTTTGTGAACATATTTAGAAAAGAGGAATGACCATATTGATTGAGATGTACATGAAATGATGAGAATTTTTTTCTTTAAAGTGATGTGAAGGGATGCAACATTATTAATGTACTTCTAAACCACATCTTTGTTTAAAAACATTGAAGCCTATGAGTTTGAAGGATACAAATTAAGATGACCATTCAATGATCTATGTACATGCATGCATTGACATCTTTGTCTCATGTTAAACTTTTAATATAGATGAATTGCTAACATTGTTTGCGGTAACACGCGGTGTTTTCTAGTATATAACTAAAGCTGAACTGAGAGATTGTTCATTCCTATGCTTGCCATGTGGAAGCTTCAATTTGCAATCTTCAGAACATTGGCACTGGTTGCCTTAAGACTTTTGGGAGATCATGCGGATAAAAGTGGGAACTAACAATATTTTAATGATTGAACATTTGCCGCCCCATATTATTTTTTAAATTGGGTCATTTTCTCTATTACTAAGTTCTGAGGTTTTAATGTACGCTGTCCTTCATATGCACATATGTCAAAAGATCCGCTTGTCGGTGTATAGATAAGAAATTTGAAAGCCGGAATTATTTGCCTAAACATATCAGAAAAATAAAAGATCAGCAGTCCTGAAACTTGGATTTCCTTTGAAACAATGTGGCAATAACGTTGATCACTGGTAGATGAGGATGACCAATGACTTTTTATAGTAGATAGTATATGCAAACACAAATATAGTTACTTCTTCTCATCTTGCAGCCTCATCTGTGAGCAATCATCATGTTTCTTGTAGGTGGCAGAAATGGAAAGGGAAAGACAGTTTGCCGGTATCGAGAAAGATGTTGGAACTGATGATCAAGTAAAACACATCGTGAGCTTGATGAATATTGATGATAAGGACAAGCGGATCATTGTCGTCATCCATGGAGAAGGTGGGATTGGCAAGACGACTCTTGCAAAACTCATATACAACCAAGTCTCCTCTGATTTTGATGGCTCTAGCTTCCTCACAGATATTGAAGAAACCACTCAAGCATTAGGAGGTCTTCGGCCTTTGCAAACTAAGTTGATTTCCGATGTTCTAAAATGGGAACCTGAGGATGTTGCTTTTGTCGACAGGGGAATTGGATCTTTTAGGGACTTATTTTGCGACATGAGAGTTTTGATTATCCTCGATGATGTGGAAAATGCGTTTCATGTCGAGAAACTCATCGGAGATTGCTTTGATTGCTTTGCATCTGGAAGTAGGATACTTGTAACCACCAGAAACAGTGTTGTCCTGGAAGAATCTCCTCAGATCCGGACTTGTAATGTTAGTAGGTTGGATAATGATCAGACTCTTCGACTCTTTAGGCAGCATGCATGTATGCCGATCTCTCCCTCATGTAGTAACTTCTGGCTTTTGAACCATGCTCTTGATGCTATGGCAGGGCTTCCGTTGTTTATTGAAGTTATGGCTGCAGTCTTCAATGGTAAAACGCAGGAGGAATGGAATAAATTACTACAGCGGTCACTATTCCAGCAGTGGGATATTCAGAGTATTTTGGGGGAAGGATTTCGAGTATTAGATGATAAGCAGAAACAGATATTTCTGGATATCGCCTGCTTTACAACTGGCGTAGATAGTCGAATTGCTTTTTACCTATGGTATAACCCCCCTTTTCCGCCTCCCGGCGAAATTTTGACTCCCATAACCAAAATTGGAGAAAACAAACAGATATGGATGCATAGCATGTTGAGGCGACTTGGCAGAGAAATCATTCGTGGGGAGAATCTTACAGATCCGGGAAGGCGGAGTAGATTATTTAATCATGAAATAGCTCTCGATACGATAAAACGGAAAAAGGTGAAAGTTTAGTGTGTTTTTTCTTTTTCAATTGCAAAGCATAAGAGATACTTTTCTTATGTTCGATGCCAAGGGAAAAGAACTATCTTTGCCAGATATTGTTAGGATCTGACCATGTGTGCAATTGACAGCTATCGTTAGGATCTCACCATGTGTGCAATTGATGCTGTTTGTTATTTTTCTTTAGGAATGTTTACTTACTGGTTACGTTTCAAGAAGAGAGACCATCCTCACTTCATTTTTCTCGTCTATCACAGGGAACAGAAAAGGTTGAGGCACTCTGCCTTAACTTTCGTTGGCATACTTCAGAAAAACTTACACCAGAAGATTTTGAGAGCATGCCAAACATACGGTTTCTTCAATTGGATCATGCAGACATTGCCGGAGATTTTGCTAACGCTTTTCGAAAGATACGATGGCTCCGTTGGCGAGGGTGCCCTCGACATCTGCAAGTAACTAATTTTCACTTGGGAAACTTAACC
The DNA here is from genome assembly GCA_017140595.1 of Eucalyptus curtisii. NCBI lineage: Eukaryota > Viridiplantae > Streptophyta > Magnoliopsida > Myrtales > Myrtaceae > Eucalyptus > Eucalyptus curtisii. The sequence continues at coordinate 31,486,843 of CM029498.1, forward strand.
ATTCTCGACTTGTCATGGAGCAAAGTCACGAAAGACTGGGAAGGCTGGGATCAAATAGAGGTAGTTTACGATTCATTGCTATGGTAACATATCTATTCGTGAAGTGAACTAATGCAAATATTTCTCCTTATTTTGCAGATGAAGAACTTGAGAGTTCTAGATCTTACAAGTTGTGTCGACTTATTAGTTACTCCTAAGTTCTCTGGGTGCAAAAATCTGGCCATACTGATTTTGGAGCGATGTTCACAATTGGTCAAGGTAGATCATTCGATCGGCGATTTGAAGTGCTTGATTTCCCTCAATTTGAAGTTCTGCACAGAACTCAGCATGTTGCCGGTAGAAATGGGTCACCTGACAGCTTTGAAAGAGCTTCTCATGGATGGGACTAAGGTAGAAGAAATTCCCATCTCCATTGGTCAATTCAAGCAGCTTGAAACTCTAACTGCCTCAAACTGCTTATTATTGAGTCAGCTACCGAGAACACTAAGTCGCCTGACAAATCTCTCACTTCTTTCCCTGGATGGCTCCAGAATCGCAACACTTCCCGACTCTGTTGGAGAACTGATCAGACTTAATCACTTGTCAGTAAGGGACTGCCATCGAATAAGAAAACTTCCAAACTCCATTGGCAACATAGGGATATCCTTAGTCGAGTTAGATGTGTCAGGGACAGGTATTTCCAAGTTTCCGAATTCAATAAAGTATCTCCAGAAATTGAAGGTGTTGAGAATGGATTCTTGTTTCTTTAAAGAGTTCCCTCCTGATATTGGACAGCTGACCAGCCTCGAAGAAATACATGCCTCCTGGTGTCGGAGCCTCGAGGGGGGCATTCCGAGCGAGATCGGGAAACTGCATAATCTGAGAATCTTGAGACTGCGACATTCGACTATTTCCAGCATACCGACGGAGATCCACCAACTTTCCAATCTTCAAACCCTTGACTTACTTCACTGTGATATGATCAAAGAGTTACCAAGGCTTCCCTCTAGCATAAGGGAGTTGCATGTAGATGATGAACTGAAGTCGAGCGAGATCTGGATACTGGATAATTTGAGGCTGCAACGATTGAGTACTTCCAAATTACCGGCAATGATCAAACTTTCCAATCTTCAAACCCGTCGTTTACTTCACTGCAACACGATCAAAGAGGTGCCAAAGCTTCCCTCTGGCATAATGGATTTGCATGTAGGTGATGATGTGAAGTCTAGCAAGATCTGGAATGTGCATGATCTGAGGCAGGAACTTTTGAGTACTTTCATCATACAGGAGGAGAAACATCTTTCCAATCCTGATCTCATCTTTTACTTTGCGGCACCATGATCAAAGAGTTGCCAAGGCTTCCCTCTAGCATAACGCATGTGCCTAGGAGTGAGCATGGTCTAGGTGGTCGGTTCCCACCCTTGAATCGAGAACTGCCTATTAAGGACCAGTTCCAAAAAATTGGAACTGAAAGGCATGGAATCGGCCGAGGAAGGTGGAGAAGGGGTAGGAAGGGGTACAGGAGGAGGGGAAGGGCAGGCACAGGTCGTTGGGTGAGATGGAGCAGAGGTGGGAGAGGGCAAGACGAAGGGCGAGGAGAGTACAGTGACGACAAGGTGGAGCGAGAGAGAAGGGTGAGGGGAGAGAGGGAGAGCAAGAGGTGGGTTGAGAGAGTAAAGATGGTGGAGAGAAAATCTACATCTATCTAGAGAGAATGAACACAAATAGTAAATGATAATGGACATTAGTTCAAGGGGACTCGATCCAACGAGGCTATGAAAGATAATGGACGGAAACAGTGAAGCATAGTAAGAAATCAAGACCAGAGAACAGAGAACAATGACAGACATTTTCTTTGAAGGTTCTTGAAACCCAACTCAGCGATAGTGAAGAAACCGCCACGAACATAGCTCTCTGTAAAGATGATGTTGATCGAGGACGAAGAAGAGAGAGGGAGGGAAAAAAGTAGAGTTGGTGGTTGATTGTACAATTTTTTTTTTCCTGAAAAACATAGAGGAGAGAGTGTTGTATTAATTGAAAAGAGAGTAGAGAGATGAAATTTTAAAAAATATAGGTGTAATGGTCGGATCAGCCCATTTAAAATCGAGAATCGGACTGGTATTCACTGGTTTCAATTAATTAGAACAGGAAATTGGATCGGTCTTCATGGGAATTGCCGGTTTTGGACTGATTCGGTCTGATTCTAGGTGGTTCAAGCTGTTTTCGGTTCTTTTGCCCTACATGTGTCATAGCTACAGAAGCTATTCTGTGATGAAAACCGGGCTCTAGAGACCCTGGAGGAATGATGGCCTTTCCGTTCACTTTATGTTATCATTCCAAAATCGAATGTTAATATAACCAAGAAGATGTTCAGACACACACACAAATTACTACAAATATTTTGACAACCACTCCATTCTCAATGAATTTAACTTTTTATTGAATTTCAAATTGACCTTGGATTAACATAGAAATTTTTCTTGCCAAATTTTTCTGCGGCAGAGCATCTCTACAATATCCTTACATGCATACCTTTCAAGAGCACATAATAAAAATCAATTGACACATAAGACACGTCTAAAAATTACAATGCCCCTCAATTCAAACCAAGATAATAAGGAACACTCGTACCATTGAGCCAATCATTTCCTTGTATAAAGGACGAGACCGTGAACTGAGTAGCCTCTGTGACATTGGTAAGGACTTTATAAATAGGCCATGTTACTCTGGCGCTCGTGTTCAAACCTGGCCCTTGGTTCCGGTATTCTCCATAGTACAATGTGCTCAATGCGAACGTCCTATTCCATTCCAACCACCTGGCAGGGTCCACCACGTCTTCGATGTACGACAACATGTAGACCGTCCTGGAGTACTCCTTCCATGGGCGACCTAGGTATGTTTTGAACGAGGACTTCACAGGGATTACGTCTGCCGCGGCCGCAACCTTGCAGTTAAGGATCGAGATCCCTGTGTTTTGGTTGGGGTCCTCCCTCCCTGCGCCGTGAATATGTTCTTCTGGTTCTCATTCGGCTTGCGTGCGTACAAGTTGCAATTTTGCAAGACCACAGCTGCATTCCCAAAGATGAAGTCGATTGTGCCGTAGATGTCACACTCGCGATAGAATTGGCGGAGGGAGTGGACATAGAGTGTGTCTTGATAGCCAATGAAGCTGCAATTGTAGAAGGCAGAGAGGTCGGAGCCGCTCCGGAAGGCCACGGCCTGGTGCTTGCTCGGACCAGCATAGTTCTCGAATGATATGCCCTTCGCTATGAATCCACTCCCGACCGCAGCTGAGGAAAAAGGAAAACGTAAAAAGAGGGTCAAAGTTTAAGAATGATGTTGAGATGACATGCATGATGAACTTATGTCAGCTTCATAATCTATACTCTTAAATGCCATAGCATAGCAATATGCAACTGAAAGGCTCACTCGACGAGAAACTCTAGGTGTATATACATATATATATATATATATATATATATATATATATATTCTTTAATGATGGAGGCGAAAATTCCTAATGCAGCTTCACTATGGACCCATCTCTCATTGCTAACTCTGTTGCTTGGGTGTCTGCTAACTTGGATATTAGCTATTACACAGATCAACATTAATTTTTACGAGTCTCCAAATATTGGTGTAGATTCTGCCACAACTTAGGGGCTGCATGACAACATTTCTCTTCCCCAAAATTTCTGTTCTTTTGTTTCCCGGAACAGAAAAAGAACAGAAACCTGTTTGATAACGCAAGAAAAATTTCTGTTCCCCGGAAGAAAAACTTAGCCCAGAAATGGTTTCGGAAGAGAAATGAGAAACAAAAAAAAATCACTTCTCTTCCCGGGAATAAAAATGAGGAACAACTTCTTTTGACCCTAGTTTCTCTTTTCCCTCCTCAACTCACGCCCCTTCTCAGCTCACCTCTCCCTTCGTCCGCTTGCCTCTGTCCGATCTCATCACCTCCCGTCGCCGCCCGTCCCGTCGTCGCCGGTCCGGTCGCCGCCGGTCCCGTCGTCGCCAGTCCTGTCGTCACCGGTCTTGTGGCCTCCGTTTCGTAGCCTGCCCAGCCCGTCGCCAAAGTCCCTCTCCTTCGCGGCGAAGATTCGATTCGCGCGCCGCCACTGCCGCAATCCAGTTGCCGACCGTCACGTCCTCGCTTCGGCCTGTCGTCTCCGGCGCTGAAATCCGGAGCTGATCTCCTCTCTCTCCTTTTCCGTCGAACCTGCGATTCCTTACTCTGCGTAACTCCGGTACGCCGTCGATCGATCTTGGCCTTGGTCTTCGCGCTTCTTGGGTTTTTTTTTTTTTTTTTTTGGGTTCTCTTTGGTGGATTTTCTACGTAACTCGTTATTGCTTTCGCCGGGAGACACCGTCGATAAGGTTTTTGCTTGGAAAAGGTTTGATCTTGGTCTTTTTCCGAGAATCGATTATCGAACCACGATGCAATTCGTCGAAAAATCTGTTCTTTCGATTTGAAACCGTCGATTCGATTGGATTGCTTTATTGGGTTCTCTTTGTTATTGCGAGTTTGGGGAAATTTCGGTGGCTTAGTCGAAATCGGTTTTGAGAAAGCCAGGCGGGTGGGGTTTGTTTAGGCTACGTTTTTGTCTTGTCAGAAGATAAACCTGTTGGGTGAGGGATCGAATTGTGCAGATAGGGGGCCGGTCTTTCTCTTTTGCTGGGAAGTTCTTGTATATGAATTTCGTTGCACCGTCTCTTGTATTGCCTATTTCTTGCACTCCACTTTCTGGGTAAGTTCTGTATGTGGTGGATCTTGGCATTCGTCTTCTGCACTTCATTGGTTTTTTTTTTTGGTGAATTTTCTGTAACTTGTTATTGCTTTCGCTGCAAGACACTGTCGACAAGCTTTTATTTGGATTAGGTTTGATTTTTGTCTTTTTTTTCAGAATCGAACAAAGATGCAATTGTTGAAAAATCTGTTCTTTTAATTTGAAACTGTTAATTCGATTGGAGTGCTTTATTGGGTTCTCTTTGTTGTTGCGAGTTTGAGGAAATTTTGATGGCTCAGTTGAAATCGGTTTTGAAAAAGCTAGGCAGACGCAGTTTGTTCAGGCTACGTTTTTGTGCTGTTAGAAGATAAACCTGTTAGATGAGGGATCAGATTGTTCAGATAGGGAACTTGACTTTCTCTGATATTGGAAAGTTCTTGTATATGAATTTGATTGCACTGTCTCTAGTATTGCTCATGTCTTGCACTCCACTTTGTGATTGGTCTTTGGTGCCCCTCACTCCAATGCCTTTTTCTGCAGCAATTATGGCTGACGATAACTCCATCAATGTCAAGGAGGAGGTGGCAGAAGTAAGTTTATTTCTCTTTAATTATTAGAAGATATTCACTGAATCATGCTATTTCAAATGGTTCGTCATAGTCTATTTGGCTTTCTATTTGGCTTTTGTCAAATGATAGGTAACAGATGGAACCAGATATCCAAATGGAGTCATTGTTCAAACAGTTCTTTTTCGAGATATTCCGACATGTCCACACATAATCTGCTCTAATCTCTTCTGTCTTTGAAGCCATAAGTACACAGTCCTTCACACTGAAGTCAAACGTTCTAGCAATATGTTGCTCGGTTTTGAGAGAGACCCAGCTTTTCAATGGTCAATTTGGATGCTTGAGTTTTGCTAACATAAGCTTTTGTAGTCATAGAATTGTTGGTGTTAATAATGGAGGCTGAGTAAGGTTTTTAGGAAGTCGCCCCTGTTTCATATGTTGTGCGGCCTTCCCTCTTCGGTTGGTTGATTAGAATTATCCTCAATTCTCCTGCCCATGCAGGGTGATGCTGGGGAAACAAAGCCTGAAATGCTCTAGTGACCAATCTTTTACAAGTAAACTGGCGACCAGAAGTATAATGACTGGGATTGCCGCTTCGCTGAAGTTCTTACCTTTGCCCTTGCAAAGATGTACCCACATAGAAACTAGGTTCGCCAGGTTGATTTTTTAAAGATTAGTTTGCGCAGCAAAATACAAACACTGATTAAGAACTAGGGGTATTACAACATCTGGATGAGGTCTTCGACTAATTAATAGTCTCCTGCTGGAGCTGCTCCTCTAATGTGCTTAAGATTTGGGGTCCAAAAAGTTGGTTCTACACATTACTTGAAGCTGTTGGTTTTCAAGTAAATGTCTGATCTTTAGAAAATGTGGGGAAAAATTTTGCAGCTGAAGGCGCGGGTTATGTGAAGCTGGAGCTGTTCTAGTGGTGATTCTCACCTTTTCTAAAGTTGAATCCGCCGCCTGCAGTGCCGTCGCCTCCGATCGAAAGCAAGCATATATTGTAATCACATGTTGTACTCTCCATAATTATATTCGCGATCAAGACAAGATGGACATGAACTTTGCCCTATATGGAGATCCGGGGTATTCATTTGGACCTACACAAGACGAGGTTGTAGATGATGCACCAGGTGATGAGGCGGTGAGATAAACATGATCGGGAAAAATATTGCAAATATGATGGCAAGGGATCACAATATGCAAGAGATTCCATGAGTTTTTATTTCCGACTTTTGCGATGTGTTTTTGTTTTTTGGTGAAAACACTTTTGCGATGTGTTTGTAAACTATTATGAATACATTTCTATTAATCATATTAAAGTCATCAAATTCTATCTCCGTGAGCACAAATGCCATTGAATGTATCATAAATGTGGACAAACGAAGAGAAGCAAATTGTAAGCTATTGTATAGTTGACACTTAAAGACCTACAAACCGCCGTCCGAAGCTTGCATCCTAGTCAAGAAAGAAAAAAAGCAAAAGAGGAGAGGAAAAACACCTCCCTTCATCAAAATTAGCCAAAACCTTACAAGCTTATGTGAAACACGAAAATGAAATAGTTTGTAATTCGGAAGAAGCAAGGTAAAAAGTAGCATCAAGATGGGATGCATCGACGGCTCAAAATACAAGAGACCGAGGTCTTTACTAAGTGTTTTAGGAGCATACTATGAACTAAATGCATAATGACAAGTAAAGCCATGCCATGCATGAACCATTCCAATAGTTGGAAATTTCCAACCTCAACCCGACATCCATGTCAAGATTAGAAGACTAAAATCCCCAAGCCACGCATGCACTAGAATTACAATTTTTTTTTTTTTAAAGAGTAAAAACTTAGTTCCAAAGAAATCACTACAAATTAATTTGGCTAACAATATCCCTTGTGCTTTTTCCGCAATATTTGCTATACCAAACATTAAAATTCGCAAAAAGAAAATATATTATTGAGAATTATAGTTCAAAACGCTACCTAAATTCAATAGGCTATAAACTACATGAGTAAAGATCCTCACACACAGATATAAGATAATAGCTCACGTTCTATTACAATACCACCTATGTTACAGGTTCATCTTCGACTAGAATTCTTACACCTAAGCAAATGTATTATTAATCTAATAATATTTTAATCTTGTCAATTTTATGTAATATCTAATCTATTCCTTTTTCTTATTTTTAATTTTTTTAAAAAAATTAAAATTTGGAATAGAAATTTTGTGCGATTACCAAACGGGTTTACATTTCTTTTTCTATTCCGGAAATAGAAATTTTGTGCGAGTTATCAAACGGGTTCTTTTGCTAAAACTGTTAGGAATAGAAATATAAAAGAACTATTTAAAAAAAAATTCTTCCCAGCCAAGAAATTTTACCATGCGCACCCTTATTGTCTTATAAATAGAAATAGACTCGTAAATACTTCTCAACTTTATAAAAGATTATCCTTGTCTTTCTAGAGTCTGGAATTGGAACAAATTAATTTTTCCTCTCATACAGATCGGCTGGCATTTCCTCACAAATTTTACTAATGGAGGCCGTGTTCTTGAACTTAATTTTTTTCGGTCGGATTCTTGAACTTAATCAAAGGGCCCAACTTTAAGGCCTCACATGCCTCGACCCATTGTCGACAAAATCTCAGTCGAGCTCATTACATTTCTTACGGAATGGAAAGCTGTCGGGTTTCGTAGCATTGGAGCTCTAGTCATTTAATCGAGATTGCTTCACATTGGGTTGTTCGCGTAGGTCAGAAGTGTAATCACGCACTGCACTGACACCTGTGTTTCAACAACTAAATATGCCCCTTGATTTCATATAACACTTCTTGCAATTTTTCTTGCATAGCTTATGTTTTTCTCTCGCACTCTAACCTTCGCAGGAACACACCCACACTATTGCATGATTTGGCACGATACTCTGTTTCCTAATCATATGCATTAAGGAGCTTTCAACTAGCCAGATTCACCAAAACATCTTAAAAGCGACCACCTTTCCATGAATCATGATACTGTAGATTCACCAGTGTTCTCCAGTGGTTCCTGATGCATACGCAATTGCAAGAAAAGAAATAATAATATCACTGAAGTTACCAAAGACCAGTTACTTAAAATATCAAATTTCAGGGCAATAAAGGGCCAATGGTTTTCATCTCGTTATGCAGGGCTGATTCACAAAAACAAACATGGAGAGACAGTTTACACTTCCTTAAGAAATTACGAGATAAAATGAATCCCGGAGCAGCTTGCGCTGCGCAATCAGCAATGGAGGAGCAAAAAGCATAATTGAATTAGCTCTTTCAAATAAAGTGCAAAATGGAAGAGAAACCCCTAACCAAATAAAATCAAGGTCAATAGGCCAATAGAAGGCTTAAAGCTCCAAAAAGAACTCTTTTCCATTTCTTTACAAGAAAGCAACAATAGAAGACATGCTAATCGAGATCTACAAAAGAGGAAGACCCACAAGGGAATCCCGCTGAGGAATGTCTTCAAACATTTAAATAGGCCGCGAATCGCCGCACCTACTTCGGACTAGGTGGATTCGGATGGCGACATCGTATCCACTCATAATTACGCACGAACGCAGCAAAACCAAAGAGAAAGATCCCACTGTAGCTCAGTTCGAGACGGACACCGACACGAGAATAAGAGCAAATCATCACTAAAGAGACAATGCAAATGCAATGCAACGCAAGCGAAACCAACCCACGAGGGGGACACTAAACCCACACAAAGACTCCCATTCCCCCGACGAATCAAGAACTGCCCACTTCCACGAGACCCGAACCCACCAAGAAAACCGAATCAAGCAGTAATTTTGACGGCGAAAGGGCCGACCTTGAGGAAGGCCCAGGGGTCGGGGCCGAAGAGCTGCTTGATCTGAGGGTACTGAGAGAGGATCTGCCGCCGCCGCGAGGCGTGGGGCTCGTCGGTGTAGGACCAGAAGAAGTCCGTCGCCATCACGCCCTCTTCTTGATCCTCCATCGCCGCCACCATCTCTCCCCTCCCCTCCTCTCTCCTCTCTCTCTCCTCTCTCTCTCTCTCTGGTTTTTGGGATGGCGTTTTGTCGTCTGGTGATATCTTTTTATGCTGTTTCCGCCATTTCAGCTGCCGCGTTGGTCCCCCAAAAAAGGAAAAACGGGAAAAGAGAAGGTAAAAAGGGGAGAAGGAACTCCAGGTAATGAAAATGAACGAAAAAACGGACGTTGTTTATGCAGTGACTCGTGAGGACCAATCAAATTCAAAGCCGGCCTCCATGTTCTCTCTCTCTTTCTCTTACTCGGTTTGACAGTCTGTGCAGGCTGCTTTTAGCTGGATGCACTTGCCCTCAGCAGCAACAAACCGTGCAGCAAACATTGGGGGGGAACGTTAGAATCCATCAAAACTAGGGGTCGGCATATACAAATGCTTGGATCGAGAAACGCTCAGACCGGCCAATTTTGGGTAGTTTTATATGACGCCGATTCAATTCCATAAAATTAAAATCGGTGACCTTCGGTTTAATTCCATGCTCTAGGGTAAGAATCGGATTGCCCGGAGCGATTTATATTTTTTTATTTCTTTTTTTCTTAAATAATTAAAGTGTAGACCTAAATCCTATTCTCCTTTCACGCCTCAGCTTATTCGAGATGATGAAGTGAATCTTTATTTTACATTGTTGCGCAGATTCATAGAACTTGCCCCTTTTGTCAATTGTATCTTTCTTTATTTTAGTTTCTTTGTTAATTCACCAATTTTACTTTCCTTACTTACTCGGGTTGAGTCCTTCATTGATGGAAAAGAATCCATTGAATCTTCCTTCTTTTTTCGAGCTAGCCCCTACAATCATGGCCCCATAATCTCTTATCTTCTTTGCAAATCTTAAATGAAATTCCAGTTTTGAATTGCGACATAGATTAACAATTCAATTAATCCAAAATTTTCGGTCAAGATATATGAATCCATCGATTCTATTGGATTGGCTAGGAACTAGACGAGATCAATCCCAAGGCCAAGTGGTCTGGTTCCCAATTTAGGTTGGAACGGACTAAACTAGAAAATGGCCACCCCTAATCAAAACTAGACCCGTCAAAATAGATTATATGCCCATTTCTTAACCTATATTTGATGGGTCGAGTTGTTATATGAATTAGTTATATTTGATAAATGAATCATAAATGAGTTTAAAATGACAAAACTCAAGATAATATGAATATTGAACAAGTTTACAATTAACTTAAACCCAACCTACCTCTATAACTCTCTCTTCACTCTATGTCCCCTCACTCAATCTCGCTCTCGCTCTCACTCCATGCTTTTACCTTGGTTTAATTATGATTTTTCTTATCAAGTTAGATATATAAGTGTTTTAGCAATATGGGAGAGATATAAGTTACTACAAAATAGGTCAAAATGGGTTTAAGACATGCTAATTTGGGTCTGACCATTTTTAACTTGACCATCCCATCTGATGAGTCTAACCAGAACTTTTGATCATTGTAGGTCCAAATATTGCTATGCCATGAATTCAAGTTGGGGCCTGTCAGAGTATATCAATTTCCGGCCTAAAATAATATCTCAAATTGAATCTAAGGATTACTTATGAACTTTTTTTTTTTTGTTAAATACCTCTTCATTATACGTCGAGGCAAAACCCTGAATGTAATTGGCCAGATTGCCCCTCCTTGCGAAATTAACTTAGCTTCTTACTTCGAGTCAAGTGGTTTTGCTTTTAGTTAATAAGGGAGTGCATGACAATTGGTAATTTCTGTTTCAAAAACAATTTTTCTATTCCAAACTTGTTTCTGGAATAGAAATCCGTTTGGTAAAATTATTTCATTTTTCTATTTCTGAAATAGATTTTTGTTCCAGAAATAGGTTTGGAATATAAATTAGAAGTAAAAATTTTCTACTTTTTTATTTTTGGAATAGAAATGAGAAATAAAAATTCTTCTCATCGTGTCCTCCATTTGTCGCCGCCGACCACCGTCCGTCGTCCGGCCGCATTTGCCGCCGTCCGTTCTTTGCGAGATCGCCGGTCCACCGCCGTCCGAAAGGAAGAAATTTTTTGTCGTTATCAAACAAATTTCTATTTTTGGAGTAGAAATTTTATATCATTATCAAATGGTTATTTTTGCTTAGAAACTCATTTAGAAATAGAAATAGAAAAATCTATTTTTCTTTCGAAATCAATTTAAGCAGAATGGTTATCATTGGCGCCCTAATTGAACACCTTGAATGACGATAACTTTTTGAAATATGATAGTTTCGTAAATAAGAAGGCTTGTGGAGATGCAAGGTTGTTCACAAGAACAACAGTCGGGTTTCTATTTGGCACTTTCATAGAGATTTCATTTATTTCGAGAAGAATGAGTGATTTTGAAAACGTTTTTCTAAAAACTATCTCTTGTATCGCATATAAAAAAGAATAAATTTGTAAAATATTTTCATTGTCCACGAAAATTTGGAGACATAAATTATTATCAATAATAAAAATATCTCATTAACTAATTATGGCAATTAATACAAATGACTATTTTTAGAAAAATATCTTCCAAATAATGTATCAACAAAAATGACTTTAAAAAAAGAAAAAGAAAAGAAAATGTTCACACGAAATAATGTACCATTACTGGTTGCGGACATTGTTCTTGTTTTAACAAAGTTGTTGGAGGGCTATCTCTCTCCAGCCGTCCATGGTCGATGCTGTTTTCCAGTTATTACTTGTCATAGTCCATAAGATTTTAGTTTAAATTCCTTTATTTTCACGATTAACCGAAGCTACAACATCCTCGCTAATCTAACATTTCTATCATTATTGGTCGCAGTCGCGCAGACATTGCTCCTTGCCGAGCAAAGATTTTGTCAACAGGTGTGTCATGAATAATAGTTAAGTAATTAATTGAAGAAATTTCATTATTTTCAAATACATTGATTTTTCTCGTGTTATGCATAATCAGTACTTTCAGAATTGAATTATCGAAATAAAATGCCCAAAACACTCATTAATAGTAAAAATAAAGAAACATTTGGAGTTAAATGATGGATCAAGACAGATATCTATGATAACATTCTTTTACCCACAGCTTCTTTTTATATTCTCCGTGAAATTGGTTCCATTTGACAACTCAAAAAGAAAAGAAAAACTGCATAAATTGAAGGAAAGTCTTCAGTCTCCTGAAGAGGAGGACGGTGTTTATTCAACAGGACCAGCACTAACTAAAGTACATATCTTGAGAATCAACATAGATGGAGCTTTCTTGGATGGTGCAACGGAAGGGGTGGTCTTAGGAGTCCTTAGAAATGACAGAGGCGCTTTACTGGACAGTTTTGCCGTGAAAGTTCCGTGTTTTGTCGCCGATTCACATGGAAATTTGGGTTCTGATTGAAGCTCCAAAGCGATTTGAGCCGAGGAAAGAGAGTGAGATGGAGATTGAGACCGACTGTGCCGAGCTAGTCGACGAACTTAAGGGAAGATGCCCGTGTAGTGGGAGCTGGAGACGCTGATTGAAGGGGCAAGGATCTGAATGGCCCAATTTTAGTCCATCTCGCTAGCCCATTGTAATAGGTCTGCAAGCAAAGTGGCCAATTGGGTCGTGAAGGCCCATCATTCAAATGCCCTTTCATCTTTTTGGGATTTTTTATGTTTGGACGCCCTATATCGGGCTTTTTGTTTAAGAACTCTTAAATTTCAATGAATATCGAGGAATATTTCCAAAAAAAGAAAAAAAAATCACAAGACGAGAAGGAACATGCATGGACTTAAATCAAGGACTTCAGAGTCAATTCGACTCTCAAGATTGCTAGATTTTTCCATCGCATGTGATGCACCCAAATTTTATCAATGATCTTGAGAAAGTCCTCCGACAATGTTCCGTTTGGTAATATATTTTTAACACTATTTGTAAATTCTGAAAAAAAGATGATAAAATCATATAATCTTCTACTGGCCGATCAGGTGTATTGACATAATTTACCAATAGCGTTAGCAAATTACCACCGTCAATGTTCCAATAACTTACTAACTGTGAATATATATTTATCACTCAAAACTACATCATAACGATAGCTAGGAATTTGCTATCGGATTTGTCAATAGTAAATTTTTTGTTTCATTGATAAATTACAACTAGTTACGTGCCCCTTGTAAAATCTAATAGCAGGGGTAATCTACTATTGATGGAAAAATTATTATTTTATTGGTAACTTATAAATGGTTGATCAAATTGACAAATCGCCGGCCACCTTTTACGATCCTTTTACTTACCATCGATTTCAAATTTACTGCCAACATTACATATTTACCATCTGCGGAACAAACTGCTTCAATTTCAGAAATCTGCCAAATCAGTATATGGACTCAATGCCAAAATGCTTGAAACATCCTGCAATTGGGTGACATGCTTCCTACAATCGTCCTATAAACGTTCGGAAATCGTAATCGAAGGTCTCTGCTTTGCAGCAAGAGACAGGAGAACAAATGACAATGGACTAACCAAGAGGGCTGGTTACAGGTCGAGAGATGCAGAATATAATGCACAGCAGTATTATTCAACATGGAGAAAGCAAAATCTACACTTCATATAAGTCCTGGATGAACAGGATGATAGGCCTTCCTTCCATCAACTGAAGAGACCTTGTTACACAGCATCAAGAAGAAGAAAAATCTAACAGAAGTTTGGAATAAGAACAGGCAGAAATCACGAGGGAAGGCGCAAGGTGAGGTGCGCTTGCTTTTCAAGGTTGACAAAACGGCACTACGCCCTTCGTTTTCTGTCTAACCATCGCACCCACGTAATGCGATGCTGTTGATCCCTGTTGGGTTTTTGCGGAAGCGTGTGTGTGTGTGCAAGTGTGTATGAAATATGGCAAGGGAGTGAGAAATAAATGAAATAACAAATTAAATTTTATTCAAGGACTTTTGAGGTACAAAAGATAATGAAATGGCTGTTTCTTAGTTCCTAATTTTTGGTTCTCTCATCTCACGTTCTCTCTCATTTTGTTCTAGTTGTAGTTCATTTTTCTAGGCTGAGTACTCTTGCCTATTTATAGACAAGTTCACCGACTACAGGCTGCAACCGACTTTGACACTGTACAAGGGATCAATATAAAATTCAGCTTGCGTTCTTTAGCTCCTGCTTGTTGCGGCTTCTTCAGGGTCTTCTCGTTGCTTCTCCCTTTTTCTCCATTTTTCTATCTTCTGCAGCTCCCAGCCACTTTTGTTGACTTTTACTTTCCTTTTGCATGATGCAAATTGTTGCTGCCGACTTCTAGCTTCTCCATTAAGTATACTTAATTCATAAGCAAGTGTAGTCTAGTGTAGTCTAGAGTTTTCCAAAATGGATCATATTTTAACACTCCTCCTTGATCCATTTTTGTGATACACCAAGCACGTCTCTCAATGTCTCGAATTTTGTTGATGGTAATGCTTTAGTGAATATGTCTGCAATTTGATCTTCAGTTTTACAATACTTCAACTCGATCTCTCCTTTGCTTTGCACTTCACGAATGAAGTGATATTTTATATCAATATGCTTCGTTCTTCCATGAAAGACTGGATTTTTTTTATATTGCTATTGCGGACTTGTTGTCACAAAATATTGGCGTTGATTCCATTTGTGGTTCTCCAATGTCTTCCAGAATTCTTCGAAGCCATATTGCATGACTAGTAGTTGTAGCAGCTGCAACATATTCTGCTTCTGCAGTGGATTATACCACTGTGTCTTGTTTTTTAAATGTCCATGAAAATATTCCAGAGCCTAATGTGAATGCATAACCAGTGGTGCTCCTCCTGTCATCAGATGATCCTGCCCAATCGCTATCAGTGTGACCGATCACCTTAGTTGTTGCACTAGGTCGGTACCAAATACCATAATCATTGGTTCCTCGTAAGTATCTTAGAATTCTCTTGGCTGCTCCAAAATGAATTTGGCTTGGACTCTGCATGAACCGTGATAGTAAACTTGTCGCGTACATAATATATCGGTCGTGTAGCGGTAAGATATAGTAAACTTCCAATTAGGCTTACGTAGAGTGAAGCGTCGCTTTTTCAGCTCCATCTTCTTTCAGTAGTTTCTCATTCATCACAAGTGGTGTTGCCACTGTTTTGTAATTATTCATCTTGAATTTTTCAAGGAGCTTTTCTGCATATTTCTTTTGTGAAATGAAAATTCCTTCATCTTGATTGACTTCAATACCGAGGAAATAGTTCATCAAACCCAAGTCCGTCATCTCGAATGTCTTCATCATTTCTTCTTTAAATTCTCGAATCATTGTCTCATTGTTCCCTGTATATATGAGATCATCCACATATAGAGAGACAATAAGTGTGTCAGAATTACCTTGGGTCTTGATGTAGAGCGTTGGCTCACTCATGCTCCTCTGAATCCTTGCTTGGTAAAGTATTCATCAATTCTACTATACCACGCTCGTGGTGCTTGTTTTAACCCGTATAGGGCCTTCTTAAGCTTTAAGACATTTTCTTCATTGTCTTTGATAGTAAAGCCTTCTGGTTGAGCTACATAAATTTCTTCTTGGAGGTATCCATTTAGAAATGCTGATTTTACATCAAGTTGATGAATTTTCCATTCTTTTTGAGCTGCTAAAGCAATGAGTGCTCGAGATAGTATCAAGGCGAGCAACGGGAGCGAAAGTTTCAATATAGTCAATACCTGGTTGTTGCAAATATCCTTTCGCTACGAGTCTTGCCTTGTGCTTCTGAATTGATCCATCCGCATTAAGCTTTGTCTTGTAGACCCACTTTACGCGTATGATTTCTTTGTCTTCGGGACGATCAACGAGCTCCCAAGTTTCATTTTTCTCAATCATTTTAATTTCTTCCTCCATGGCTTTAATCCAAACTTCTTCTTTGGAAGCATCTTCATAGTTTTCTAGTTCTAAGGACATAAAATTGCATGTTTCATAGACTTTCCTTAGAGACTTTACCCTTAGTATAGGAGACTCGAAGTAGACTCCTCTTGTCTTTGGGCTTGGAGAGAATGGTGGTGTTACGTCTTGAGTGGAGAAATCCGATGTTCCGCCTTCTTCTTGAGGTGTTGATTCCTCATGTGCGGGAGGTATGTCTGGTAAGTTGACATACTTCTTCTCAATCTTCCCTTCATCCCAATTCCAAGCGGCATTTTCGTCGAACTCAACATCTCGATCGATCATGAGCTTCTTAGTTTTTAGGTTGTATACCCGATAGCCTTTTGATTGATCGCTATAGCCGATGAATATTCCTTTTTCGGTCTTCTCATCGAGCTTGCTCCTCTTTTGATTAGGGATGTGAACGTAGCAAATACAACCAAATACTTTGAGATGCTTTGCTGAAGGCTTCCGTCCACTCCATACTTATTTGGTGTTTTATTTTGAACAGCTTTAGTTGGACACTTGTTTAATAGGTATCTTTGCGGTATAAACGCATACGCCCAAAAAGTGTTGGGAAGGCCTTTCTCCTTTAGCATGGACCTCGCCATCTCCATGACGATTCTATTCTTCCTTTCTGCTACTCCATTTTGCTCGGAGCGTAGCCAACGATCGTTGATGATGGACTCCTTCATCTTCACAGAATTTATTGAACTCCCTTGAATTATACTCCGTGCCTCTATCACTCCTTAGGACTTTGATTCTGCAGCCACTTTGATTCTCGACGCGGTTCTTGAATTTCTTGAAAATATAGAAAACTTCTGATCTTTCTCGAAGAAAGTAGACCCATGTCATTCTAGTGTAGTCATCAATAAATAGGATGAAATATTTATTCATTTGGGTGTAAGTGTCCTCATCGGACCGCACACGTCCGTATGGACAAGTTCCAATGGCTTCTTAGCTCTCCATGTGCCTCCGGATGGGAAGGACTTCCTCTGTTGCTTTCCAAGAAGACAGCCTTGACAAACATCTGAAATTTCTGTAATGGCTGGAAAATCTCTCATCGTATTTTTCTGATGGAGAATTTTTAGCCCATAAAAGTTAAGGTGGCCAAATCTCCGATGCCATAGCCATGAATCATCAAGTTGAGCCTTCATAGCTATATCTTTGACATATTTCCATCGAATAGGAAAATTCTTGTTCTCCATTTTCATAGAGGCAATAACATGATTCCTATATTTATCATTTATAGTGCAGGTATCTCCTTTAAAGTATAAAGAATACCCATTCTGAATCATTTGTCCCACACCGAGTAGATTTTGTGCAAGACCGGGAACCAGATATACTTCATGAATGTATTTTGGGCCTTTCTTAGTTTCAACAGCTATAGTCCCTTTTCCTATCACATCAAGCGATTCACCATTACCCAATCTCACTTGTGTTTTTACCGATGTATCAATATTGGTGAATATAGATTCATCTCCCGTCATGTGATTGCTACACCCACTATCAATATACCATGGATCATTCTTCTCATCTTTTTCCACCTGGCCTGTATAGAATAAATTATCTAAATTTTCTTCTTCCTTTTCTTTTCCTTTTTCTTCTTCAACATAATTCGCTCTATAATCTATTTTAGAGCGACAAAATTTTTCTATGTGGCCATATCTTTTACAAGAGCGGCATTGTGGTTTATTTTTAAACCAGCAATCCTTCTCCAAATGATTATTTTTCTTGCAAATACCACAAACTGGATATTTTTCCTTCCATGTAGTTTCTCCTCCTCTTCTATTTTTCCATGAGGTTCTTCCACTACTTTTAGGATTATGAGACCGTATGTTCATTTTTGACTGAAAAGCACTTTCAACTTTATCTTCTTCCTGTACTTGCAATCTTTTTTCATATGCTTCTAAAGAGCCAATTAGCTCACTCACTGAGAGGGTTTTTAAATCCTTTGATGATTCTATAGTAGTAACAATAGAATTGTATTTTCTAGTAAGTGTCACCAATATTTTTTCAACAACCCTCGATCGGTAATATCATCTCCATAAGATCTCATCTGATTTACTAATTGTTTCAATCTACCAAAATATTCTTGAACAGTCTCATAATTTTTCATCTTAGAATTCTCAAATTCCCTTCTCAAAGTCTGAAGTTGAATAGTTCGTACCTGTTCAGTGCCTTGAAATTCTTCTTGTAATGTCTCCCAAGCCTTCTTCGCAGTCTTCACTCCAATTATTCTCGGGAATACTGTTTCTGAGAGTGCTTGTTGAATAAAGTATAATGCCCTTGCATCCTTTTGTAGTTGATCCTTTGGAACACTTGCACCTTCTTGCGAAGCCTCATAACCACTCTCGACGATATCCCATAAGTCTTGGGCCATCAAGAATGTGGTCATTTTGATGCTCCAATAATCATAGTTATTCCCATCAAAGATAGGAATAGGAAATGAGGATGAGGTAGAGTTGGCCATAGTTTAGTTATTGGAAATTTGGATGGATAATTTTGGGAACGGGTGGTTAGGACAAACGTCCTATACCAACCAAAGACGTGGCTCTGATACCACTGTTGGGTTTTTGCGGAAGCGTGCGTGTGTGTGCAAGTGTGTATGAAATATGACAAGGGAGTGAGAAATAAATGAAATAACAAATTAAATTTTATTCAAGAACTTTTGAGGTACAAAAGATAATGAAATGGCTGTTTCTTAGTATCTAGTTTTTGGTTCTCTCATCTCACGTTCTCTCTCATTTTGTTCTAGTTGTAGTTCATTTTTCTAGGCTGAGTACTCTTGCCTATTTATAGACAAGTTCATCGACTACAGGCTGCAACCGACTTTGACACTGTACAAGGGATCAATATAAAATTCAGCTTGCGTTCTTTAGCTCCTGCTTGTTGCGGCTTCTTCAGGGTCTTCTCGTTGCTTCGCCCTTTTTCTCCATTTTTCTATCTTCTGCAGCTCCCAGCCACTTTTGTTGACTTTTACTTTCCTTTTGCATGAAGCAAATTGTTGCTGCCGACTTCTAGCTTCTCCATTAAGTATACTTAATTCATAAGCAAGTGTAGTCTAGTGTAGTCTAGAGTTTTCCAAAATGGATCATATTTTAACAATCCCTCTCAGTTTATCTTCACCAGTGCCCTTGATCTTCAACTCGCATGTCGTCCTGAAGAAGTTCAAAACCGAACTCCCTACCCAATCCAATCCTGGAGTAATCTGAAGAAATGTTGATTCCGAATCATCAATTCAATATTTACTAGGAATATGAGCTAGCACCTATTTAATGTTTCAGCAGGCAAATATGTTGAAGTAACACAATCTCTTGATTGAGTTACCATCGATCAAATTACCGACTAATCGATAGGACACTAATAGCAAGAAATGGCTCATTTAATCATGGTTAATTGGTTTGACATTTAACTAGTAGCATGATGGCATATGAAGAATTTCATATTCGCACGAAAATGACTTACGTACTTACGTATCACAAGCATGTTTTTGCCTTTAGTTTCATGGAAGCCTTCATTGGAGCATGATACTATATTATGCAATGGAGGGTAAGCGTAAAAATGTACAAACAGAAACGAACTCAAGTGTCAACTTAGCACTACAACATGTTGTGTTACTTACAAACTAAACTGTCTTTCAATAATTTATTTGTTTCCCATGTTTCCTTTTACAGGTTTTACTTTACACATTGTCGACGTGTCTGATTCTAGTATGCAAATTTAATTTCTCCAAAAAATCCCTAATAACGAACAATTCTGGAAACCTGGTACTTTCAATGCCCCAAAACAACAAACTTAGACAATTTGGATATGCCTGCTTACTCACATGAAGCATTGCAATATTACATCTAAAAGATAAGATAAAATTTTTAAACTTCATTAGAACACAGGTGTAGATTGCATGAAATAAGAAAAGTTTATTTCAGGCAATTGATTTTCTCAAGATTTCTCCATGTCCAATCCGGCATGACTATAACACAGTCCTGAAATTTGGAGCATCAGGTTTCTCCCAGAATTTCGGAGCCACATACTAATAAAAGTACTAGCATGTAAATTCTTATGCCACGAAAATTTACCAAGTCCAGGTTGGTGAATCCATCAACTTGTAGATCAAAGTTTTTCGCAGATAGTTGTTGCTCTCAACAGAAAAAGAACTGCTAGAGTTGGTTCATGCTGATTGTTTATAGATCAATGACGAATCATCCAGTGCATTAAACTGGGTACTTCAATACTGACCACATTTTAACAGTCCATGTGATAATTATTGCTTGAATCTCATCTTTACCCCAGAGAAGAGGCACAGATTAAGTAGAATATGACAATGGGAAAGAGAAATGTCGCTGCAGAAAACAGGTAAAAAGAAATGAAGAAAAACAACTAAGTTGAAAAATTCACCTTGGAGACACTGTCGGAATAATAAGGTCTACCAATTGTAGATGCAGAGAAAAAGTGCAGTACTTACCTTGGAGAAAGAAATAAACTCCAAACTCTTTCAATCGGTAATAGAGAGCATCCTTGGAGCTTGCTGTTAAGATCACAACATGCATTAACCATCACGTTGATATTGGTACGGACAATCACAGCGCCTCGAGCAGCAACTTCCACAGTGCCTCTCACGGGGTTGATCCTGAATGTTGCAAAATTCTATTTCCTCAATTTCCAGACTTGTGCACTTTGATAGGTCCGGCAACCTATTAAGAGAATGGCAATCAGACATCGAAAACCACCTCAATAGTGATGCTTTTTCAAGACCATCAAGGTTCTTAATATTGCAGCCAGATATCTTCAACACTTGCAGGAACTGGAGGTTCCCAAGACCAAGAATTTCCGATGCATGGCAGTCACAGAGCTCCAATTCGGACAGAGTTTTTAGATTAGAGAAATCCACCCTCTGGCTCCTGCAATTCTTGATAACCAGTTTAGACAAGCTTGAGGGAAGTTGTGGGAGCTCTTGCAGGTTTATGCAGGACAAATCAAGTTCTTTAAGTTGAGTAAGATCTTTAAAATCTTCTGGTAGACTAGTCACATTTGGAAGGGACAGGTTTAGGGTCTCTAAGTTGGATAAACTTGATATCCAGCCAAATCTTTCCATTTGGGACCGCTCAAAGGAAGATAGGTCCTCATCGGGATCATTAACAAATTCCAGAACTTTCAAATCTATCAAATATGAAAAATTATGAACTATCCTCATGTTTTGGGTTCCCCAGCGCAAACTCACTAAACTAGACGGTAATTTTGGCAGAGTCTGAAGTTTGTCACAGCATAGCAAGTGGAGAGTGTGGAGATGAGAAAGCAGACAAATGCTCTTGGGTAGGCTACTAATCAGGGTACCCGATAACTCCAAGATTCTCAAAGATGATAACCCTGAAATGTCACACAGAATTTCCCCATTCATACTCCAGCAGTCAGAAAACGTTATGAGTTGCAACTTCCCTAGATTTGCAATACCATTAGGGAATGTACTTATGGGAGTATTATTCATTCTCAGCACCTCTAATCTATCCAAATTTTTTATGGATTCTGGCAATACCTTAATTCTGGTGTTTGAAAGGTCCAGTTTCTGTAGTGACTTAAGCATCCCAATGGAGTCCGGAAGTGCAGTTATCTGTCGACAATATCTTAAAGAAAGCTCTGCAAGTCCCTCCAACAACGTAACAGAATTTGGGAGTCCTGGGATAATGGACTCATCCAGTGCAAGATATGACAGAGACCTCAAACAACCAATAGACTTGGATATTTCAGCCAAAATTTTGCAGCTGGAAGCACTGAGAGTTTTAAGTTTCTGCATAGACCCTCTTAAGAAACGAAGGTGACGTATGGAAGTTTTATCAACCAAAAGCTCTTTCAAATTATCCAAGGAGCCCATCCCCTCCGGCAGCTGGAAAATCGGAGTGGACTTGATGTTCAAAGACTTCAAAATTTTCAAATTACCAATGGTTTTGTCAATAGATAGCAAATTAGAACATCCTTCAAGAGTCAGTCTTTCTAATTTGCTATCAGCTGGGAAGCATGGTGTTTTACGTAATTGACTGCAACCGGTTAGGTCCAAAACTTTCAATTTGTTTGCCTTCTGTGGAACAAAGAGATAGATTAGGTTCAGTTTCTATTAGCTAGTCATCACAAAAAATTGAAAAAGGAACGCGTCTGATACCTCCATTATTTGAGTCCAACCTTCCCAGTCATCTGCCACTGCGCTCAATGACAGATCAAGAACGACCAAGTTCTCTGGGCATAAAATAAGAGGTTCAGAGCTCTTATGGTACCCTCGCCAATGAAGCCACCTTAATTTGCAAAGAAGACCAGTAAAATTTCCTCTCATATTAGCTCGATCCAAATTGAGGAACCTTAATTCTGATAGTGGGCTAAATTCTTCAGATGTGAAACAGTCATCGGATCCTTTGTCAAAGGTGAGACCAAGGGCTTGAACTCTTGGAGTACCCTAAATGCATCGGAATTGAACTTTGTCATAGTCTGTCTCTGTTTTTAACATTTCTACAAATTGAATGTTTAAAAGGGGACTGCGTAAACTAAAAGAAAAATCAACTGCAGGTAAAAAAAAAAAAAAAAAAAAAAAAAATAGTGCTAGTTTTTGGGTTTACCTCCCTCATCCATATGGTCGTTAGGGCTTGTTCGTGCATCCACAACCTACTTCGTTTGCAAGGGATTGGATTTTCATTTTTCACTATACTTCTGCCTAGAGTTCTCAGTAGATCATGCATCAATAGCTCGTTGTTTTCTCCAATTTTCAATAAAGACAGGACACAAAGAGAGTCGATCCCCATATGAGGATAAAGATCACAGTCGTCCCACATGTAGAAGGCAATTCTCCTATCCTTTCCTATCAGAAAACATGCTATGTCCAGAAATATGTTCTTTGCATTTTCATCTAAAGCATCGTAACTGATCTTTAACACATGTTCAACTTCCTTATGCGGAGCTTCTTGTAATGTATTCAAGGTTTCTCTCCATAGACCCTTGGGTTTCTTAAACAAACGCGAACCTATCACGTCAAGTGCCAAAGGAAGTCGCCCAAGAGCCTTTATGATGTTCATGGAAAGGTTTTCGAAGCCCTTGTCAGGAAAATCCCTTCTAAAAGCCCGCTTAGAAAACAACTGGAGAGCTTTTTCTTCTTTCATTGGTCCAACCTCATAGGTTTCAGCCTCTTCGAGGCTCGAAAGGATGTCGCTGTTTCTAGAAGTCACAATAATCCTGCTTCTTGGACCAAACCAACTGAGCTCCCCAACAAACACATTGAGTTGGTTGACATCTTCCACGTTGTCAAGGAGAATGAGGACCTGCCTATTGCGAAATCCATCAGCAAGATATCCCATAGCCTCATCAGAACATCCGAAGTCTGCACTTCTTTTACGGAGATCTGAGATTAATTTATTTTGCAAGGATAAGATCCTATCATGTTGATCTAATTTTGGAATTTGATCAAGAAAACTATAACCTTGAAACTGATTATAGAGTTGATTGTAAACAACTTTTGCAAGAGTAGTCTTGCCAACCCCCCCAATACCATATATTCCAAGGACTCGAACATCGCTGCCACAAATTTCAATTACTTGTCCATTGCGATGCACAATGCCAAGCTTTCTCATGATCTCTTGCACGTGATGGTCGACTCCGACTAAACAATTTGTCACAGTTAGTCGATGCTTCTTCAGCTTTCGCAGAACAATTGGGATGAGTTCATCTATGAGCTTGGAATGATATCTACAAAATTCAACGGAGACATGGTGAGAAAGTGAATCAGAACAACAATCATCAAAACAGAATGCGCAGAATGGGACCAGGAAGCAATGCACATTAGGCAAGAACAAAGGAGGCATTTAAATGCATTTTCCAAAGATCCCACATTAAAATGGTCTTACTTGGTCTAAAAGCCAAACGGTTAAGTGGAGTTGCGAAACAATTAAACTTGAAAATGAAGAATAATGTCAAAGAGAGCATGATTAGTTTATGATCCAATACAACAATTTTGTAAGTCGATTTTAAATTGAATTTGATTACCCGTCTGTTACAAATCCATCTAACCTTCCAATCTCTTTGAGAGCCAGCTTCCACTCCTGGATGGTCTCACTATCGACCCCCTTCATCTCGTGTTCGAGAAAGCTCTTCTCAAAAGAATTCCTCTGGTCTTTTAAGTCCGAGAGCTCAATCTCATAGAAAATGGGAATGGTTTCCCGACTCATTTTTCGCTTGCACTCTAATATTTGGACCAACTCCATGAGGCAGCTTCTGCTGGAAGCATAATCCTTGGAGATGATGGGAATCAAAACCTTCGACTGTTTGATCGCTTCAATCAGCGCGGTCTTGATCGGGTCTCCGACAGGCAGTTCCTCTTCATCTCGAAAGACATGTATCCCAGCATCTGTCAATCTTTGGTAGAGGAAATCTGTAAAACCATAGCGAGTATTGGGTCCTCTAAAACTCAATAACACATCATAGTTGTTTCCAGCCAAGTCAGAGCTTGGTGACAAGGACGAAATGGGCGATTCCTGTCAGGTGAGTAAATTGAGTTCATCACATCCACCGTAGAGGTGTTGAAACTTGGGTTGGGGAGAGATTGCCTCAATTTATGCAGAAAAAATCGAAATATATCGATGCTCTGCAGATGCTTTTCGCTAATCTTATGTAATATTGATAAGAGCATGATGACACGATATATTCTGATCCTAGTTAGAAGATACGAGACATGAATCTCGCATTGGAAAAACGGGAGTTTTATGCGGGGTTTGCATGCTTTGGAAGTATTGACGTGACAATTCATCATGCAAAATTTAAACAGAAAGAAAGAAACACAAGGGCCAGTACAGAATCAAGACACAAAGTCAATGAATCGAACCGCAGCAATCTGCGGCTTCTTTAGAGGAGCAGCATTGCAATCGTGCCAAGAGTCATCACGATCCCAAGTAGTACGCTGATGCGACGAAAGTGTCGCGGTCCTCGGTTCCATCTTCTTTCTTCCTCCGTAATCTTCCGCTGCCGTGCGTGGGTGAGTGAGACGAGCTTTTTTATTGATTGGAACGAGCGAAACACCATGTAAAAGGTCGAGATCCCACTGTTCGAGAAAACGACTTCCCATCGGATCCACACACAACGTTGACTTTGACTTTGGAAAAAAAACTTTAGACGCCCCTCCAAACACTTTTGGAAATTACAAATAAGATGGAATTAAACCGTCCGTAGTAGTCCTCGGCCTCTTTAGAGAAGCAGCGATTGTGATAACGCCAAGAATCATCACAAGAATCACGGTCCTCCATTCCATCTTCTTTATATTTTTTGGGAAAATTGTCAAAAGGTGCAATGAAAAATCATTTCGCGAAATTATTCTCGGACCTTTTAGCATTTGAACGACGAAAAGATAGGCAATTAAAGAGAAATATTTTTCATAAATTAAAAATAACAAGTGTAAATCGACCAAAAACTTCTACTTCTAACAAAAATGAAATCATTTTTTTTTATGTCGCGTTGCGCTCTAAGTGATAATAATAATCCCTCTATGGATGTGTCATGATAAAAGTAAAATGATTCAAATTATGTTTAAGGAAAATAGTTAGTTTTTATTTTATTTGGTAGTAAGCTAAAAAGGGTGCCTGAAAACAGTTTTGAATGTGTTGAAGTCAATTTGGATTACAGAATTCATATGCTTGAAAAAGGGATTTTCTCTATTTAGATTTGAGAATTCGTTTTTCTAATTTTGAGTGTGAGTGTTTTATAGTATTACATAAGCAAATCATTTTCAGCCAATCATATACATGAAAATTCAGAAAATTAATTCACAGAAAAGTCCCTGCATACTTCATGACTGCCCATGTTCTTCACTTAAAAGGAAAACACCATATTATACAAGTAACTTCTTACTTGTCAAAAAAAAAAAAAAAAGTAACTTCTTAACTCTCTCCTATTCTTTCCAATTCTTGTTATTTTGACGGATGACAGAATAAACAAAAATATTGCTTCCAGTTTCTTAGTCATTACGTGCCATTTTAAACAATACAATGCTGCATTTAGTAGATTCGCTTCTTATCAAAACACCATAAGATCAATTTTCTTTCGTCTTATTTATATCACAAACAAACACCATTTATTTTCTTTGAAATTGAATTTCTCATAAGCCATTTTCCAGCAACAATAAGTTTTCAATAAAACAAATGGACCCTAGGTATATTATTTTCATTGAAAAAGCTTTCCACGGATTACTTTTCTAAATTCTCACGTTTGGTTTGTTGAAAATAATTAGTCAATGGAAAGATAATTATGATTAAGGAAATCACTCACAATTAAGTTTATAAAAATGAATTTTCGGTTATGAATAGAGAAAGCATTATCCCAACCATGACAAGTCTCTTGCCACAAACGCACAGTAGCTTTTTCAACTTCCGTTTTATGTGTTTTTCTCAATACCACCAAATAAAAAAAAAACTAATAATTTTCCTTGAAAATGATACCTCTGCAAAGTATAAAATTTTCGCAACGACAGGCACACCTAAATGCATTTTTAATTTCTAAATATCTTGGTTATAACGTGCTCTGAGATTGTGCTAATTTATCTCATAAACTAAAAGTGTGCAATATGTATTACGGACAATAATTAAACAATCGTCCAAATATGGTATACAATGATGCATGTATCCCTAATTAATTTAGTGTATGTGCATTAACAAATTTGGACTATGTTTAATTTCTTTTCAGGATCACTTAGTCAGAATAATTCTAATGGGGATATTATCAAAAAAAGTCATAAACTTGTTACAATTGTGCCATTTCAGCTATAAACATTTTTGTTTCATTAATTGAATATTAAACCTTTTGTATTTATACCAATTCAGTCCATCTAATCAATTTTAACTGATCGATAGCCAATCAGTGCTGACATGGACACTAGTCGTCTTATGTGGCATCATCAGCGTTGACATGAACAATTTTTAATAAAATTTTAATATTTTATTTTGAATTTCTTATTTATTTCTCTCTCTCTCTCTCTCTCTCTCTCTCTCTCTCTACACCGCCGACAACTGGCCAAAGGTAGGGCCAACAAGGGACTTGGCCAACCTTGGGGAAGCTTGGCTATGACTAGGTGAGGCTTGACTTTGCCAAAGGCCACCGAATGGACTGGCGCGGCTCATTCTTGTCGGATCGAGAGTTGAGCTTCACCGAACATGGGTGAGGCTGAACCTTGCTAGAGCCTACTCAAGGTAGCAGCCTTCAACCTCGCCTGGTCTTTGGTGAGGGCTCGAGCCTCGCTAGTGGTTGAGTAAGGCTCGCCCTCGCTAGATATAGCGAGGTTAGGTCTCGCCCACCTCACTAACCAAGCAAGTGAGTTGGGTAACCTGGCCATGGCCGGAGCTTCCCTAAGGCCGGTGAGGTCCCTCGCTAGCCCTACCTTTGGCTTATTGCTAGCAGTGACAAGTTGGAGGAAGAAGCAAGTTATATAAAAAAAGAAAAATATTATAATATTATAATATTATGATAAAAAACTCCATGTCGGTCTTTGGTGATGTCATGTAGATGGTTCAAGCGTCCATTTCTTGGCTAGCCAAAATTAGTCAAATGGACTGAATTGGCACAAATGCAAAAGGTTTAGGATTCACTTGGCCAAAAAAAAAAATTGTTTATGACTGAAATGACACAAGTACGATAGGTTTAAGACTTTTTCTTAGTAATTTTCCATAATAATAATAAATAAATAAAAACGAAAAAGTTTGACTTAAAATCAGAGAAGCCCCAAAAATAGTTTTAAAAAATTATATGACAATATACTTCTCAAGAGTGTCTATTTAATAAGTAAAAACAAATATATGCTAAAAATTTCAAAAGTGTTAACTCCTGGGAAAATTATATAAAAAGTCTTAAACCTATTAAACTTTTGCCAATTTAATCTTAAACTTTTTAATTTTCTCAATTTAACATTTTCACTTCTTGGCAATTGAGCTTATTTGACCATTTTTTGGCCAAAATTTACTGACGTGGACCTTAAGGGTACCACATGGCACTACCGGTGCTGGCATAGACAACTTTGGTGATATTTTAATATTTTTTAATATTTAATTATTTTTTATGATTCTTTTCTTCTTTTTTTCTTTCTTTTCTTTTTGGTCTTCTTCTACCTTTTGCCGGTGGCCAACCTCCAACCACAGACGATGGCCGACCACCGACCATGGTAGGGTGGGCTACCCTTGCCCCCCCCCATAGGTGAAGCCCGGCTAGGCGAGGGTGGGCCTCCCCTAAACTAGGTGAGGCCAACCCCTGCATAGGCCAGGTGGCCTTGTCGAGCATCACCTTCACCCAAACGACAACGAGCGTGGTCGCCTTGGCCCCAACAAGGACCAGGCTTGCCAAATTTTGTGAGGGGAGCCCTCCTCGAGGCTTGCCATGGCCCAAGCCAATTTGGTGAGGGCGGTCC
Source organism: Eucalyptus curtisii (assembly GCA_017140595.1). Lineage (NCBI taxonomy): Eukaryota > Viridiplantae > Streptophyta > Magnoliopsida > Myrtales > Myrtaceae > Eucalyptus > Eucalyptus curtisii. The sequence goes on from CM029498.1 coordinate 31,515,365, forward strand.
TTGCCAAGGCCTATGCAACCTCTCTTGACGATGCCTTCACCTAGCCGATGCCTTCACTTGGCCAATGCTTAGTAAGGCCACCTTGGCCCCGGCGAAGGCCGGCCTCGCTAGATTTGTCCTGGACAAGGCCAACCCTAGTCGGATCTCGCCTAGTCGACCCTTCCCTGGGTGAGGGCATCCCTCACCGAAGCTCGGCTATGCCTAACCGGGCCTCGCCTATGGTGGATGAGGCTAGCCTGCCTTGCCATGGTTGGTGGCTGGCCATTGCCTGTGGCTAGAGGCCAACCACCAACAAAAGGTAGAAAAAGACCAAAAAGAAATGAAAAAAGAAAAAATTAAATAAAAAAATTAAATTTAAAATATTATTTAAATATATCAACGTCAGCACCAATCGAGCTATGTGGCACCACTGGCATCCACACCAGCAAATTCTAGCCAAAATTGGTCGGATAGACTCAATTGCCAAGAAGTGAAAAATGTTTAGAATTGAATTGGTAAAATTGAAAGGTTTAAAACTGGGTTGATAAAAATGCAATATCTTTAGGGCTTTTTGGACAATTTTCCCGTTAACTCCTTGATCAGAGAATTGATAAATGAATTGGGTCTTTTTTTTTTCTTTTTTTTTTTTTTTTGTGGGGGTCGAATAATGAATTGGGTCTTTAGTTGTACAAAGGTATGAAGTCTTAAGTTCGTTTTCTGTTATGTTTAAAGTAAATTCTGTGGGATGGATTTGATCCGGTGCATAAAAGTTATCTCAAGATACTTTGATCGTAACCCAAAAAAAGCGGTAATACTGGTAGGTGTACTAAATTAAAATATGTAAAATATTTTAAAGTTAAGTCATATTCCATTTTTTTAATATTATTATTAGGTTTTTTGAAGGCCATTCCTATCCCCGAACACAGCAATTAGTGTACCAATGGAAGAAGAAGATTCAATTTCTAGAGAAATGAAAAACAAGGAGAGATGAAAAAACAAAGGATTGAAAAAAAAAATAAAAACTAGCAAAACATTGAAAAATGATGACTTGCCAACTTCTTTTCCATTTTATCAAAATCTGAAAAAGCTGGCCCTAGCTTTGTAAAAAATTTCCTTCTTTATTTTCTTTTTCAATCAAGAACTACCTCTGAAAAGAATAAAACATAAAACCGGTCGAATCTGAGTGAGAAAGAACCACATCACCACCCTTTGGTCAAGCTCTTATTCCTCTAATAGTTTTTGTGAAGCTCTCTATAATGAGAGGAAATTGAAATCATTTAAATTTCAAGGTGATGGTCATATTCTCTCGAGTAGAGAACTAAAATGATTATTAATAGAAGACAGAAGGAAGGTCAAACTTGTATCCAGCTGGAACAGCCCATGTAGCTTTGGCGTGGTTGGCTTGTTCTAATCCAGCCAGCGTTCATTTGCTCACCTTTTTTGTGTTGACCATTTTGCGGTTTTTTGTTTTTTTCTTGTCGAATTTTTTGTGGTATTAAACCACAAAAAACTGACAAATGTTGGGCCATCTATATAATATGTGAGAGAGAGAGAGAGAGAGAGAGAGAAATTATTTGTTAGTGGTGAGTGTTTGGTTTATGAAGCACCCATTTGAGACTTGAGTACAATCCAGTATACTGAGTTCGGGTGCTGGAGACTCGAGCCCCGACTCGGGAGTCCCAGTTTCAAATTCCGGGTGGTCCCTGGCCTGTCTTTACGGAGCTTGAGCCCACAGAGATCCCACGAGCATGGTTTGACCGATTGGGCAATTAAATAATTTTGAAATGTTTCTATTGTAGTGGGGCACATTCATCTCTATTTGTTTGTGGTCATCCACGTGGCACTGTCATTCTTCTTTTATAAGTGAATGACAAATTTGGGAACAGAGAGTCCTTTTGGAATTGAAGAGTTCATTGAAAAACTACAAGAGGTGCATACTCCCTTGACACTAGCACAATGGCCAGCAACGCCCAAAAAAGAACTTCATTATGTTGATATAATACATGCATAAGCTTCATTTAGTTATTATAATTTGAATTTAATCCAATGTATTAGTTCCACTTTAACTCTTCCCGTAGCATAATTCCAAAGATCCCGTCGTTTTGAGTTTAACTAAAACTTTCAATCCCTAGATTTAATAGGACTTTACTGATTTTCTTTAACCTATATAAGGATCTACTTGCTCGATTGAAAAGTTTTCATTCTAGAGCTGAGGATGCTTAATTATCTATGAAAGATCAATTAATCATAAGATAACCGATTCAATAAATTGTTACACCTTGTGGGGCCCAAATCATTGGACGTGCCTTAAAATAAAAACCTCACTAATATAAATTTTGAAACGTCTTACAGCTATTGTCGAGTTGGGTTACAGAAGTGAAAGGACCACCTCACCACCCTTTGCTCAAGTTCTTATTAATTGTTTTTGCTAAGCTCTCTATTAATGGGAGGAAGATGGAATTATTTAAATTTTAGGGGCTGATTATATTCTCACGTAGAGAACTGAAATGATAATTAATGGAAGACAGAAGGAAGGTCAAACTTGTATCCAGCTAGAACAGCACAAATAGCGTTGGCGTGGTTGGCTTGTTCCAATCCTGCACGTTCAATTTCTCACTTTTTTTTTTTATTTTCTTTTTTTTGGCAATTTTTGTGGTTTTTGTCTCGTCGAAATTTTTGTGGTTATACACATGTTGGGTTATCTATAATCTAGAAATCTAGAGAGAGAGAGAGAGCGATTCGAAAAGAAGTCTCCAGTACAATCCCGAATCTTGAGCTCGAGCGCCGGAGACTTGAGCCTTGGCTCGGGAGTCCCAATTTCAAGCGTCGCTTTAGGGAACTTGGGCCCATAGAATCCCACGGCATGTTTCAACTGTTTTGGCAATCAATAATTTTGAAATGTTCCTATTGTGGGGGAAATTATTTGAAAAACTCTAAATTTATTGCACTTTTATTAATTTAATTTTAAACTTTTTAATTTTTCCGATTGAATCGTAAACCTTATCAAGTATCGGTAGTTGAGTCAATTTGGTTAATTTTAATTTGAAATCGCCGATGTGGACGTCGATCGTCTTATATAGCATGATTGACATTGATTTGGACAAAAATAATTATATTTTAAATTTCTAATCTTTTTTGAATTTTTTTTTTAAATTCTTTCCTTTTTTTCTAATTTTTTCTTCCACATCGTGGCCCTTGACTAGTAGCAGACCAACAGCCTTCGCCTGTGGTCTCATCGGACTTAGAAGAAATAAAAGGAGAAGAAATGAAGAAATAAAAAAAAATTAATACAAAATTATAAGAAAATTCAAAATTTCTAAAAAAGTTGTTTACGTTAGCGCCGATAGTCTTATATGACACTACCAGTGTCCATGTTAGTGATTTTTGGTTAAATTTGGCCGGATGGATTTAATTTGCAAATTATCAAAACTTTTAGAATTTGGTTGGTAAAATTTAAATGGGTTAGAACCAGATTGATAAAAGTGTAATAAGTTTAAGATTTTTTGAACAATTTAACGCTATTGTAGTAAGGCAGATTTGCTCTTACTTATAATTATTCTCGTGGCGCCCTCGTTCTTCTTTTATAGGTGAATGACACATTTCTTCAATTGATGAGTTACAAGTGGTACACGTTGACACAAGCATAATGGCGGGCTACAGCCAAAATAAACTTCAATAGGAAGCTTCAATTTTTTTTTTTTTTGTCGATCATATTCTATTCCTACTCTTAACTCCCACTCTTTGACTTTTGCCCTACCTCCTTGCAGGGCGTGGAAGTCGAAACTCACACTTAAAACTAAATCGTCCCTACCCCAATCCCCGAGAAGGTGGGGATTCGAACGTCCCATCTCTCCCTTTCATGTTGGAAGGATGGCCCCAAAGCCCAGTGGTTGCAAAAGCTTCATTTAGTTATTAGAATTTTATTAAATCCAACATATTAGCTCCATTTTAATTCTTCATTATATAGCATAATTCCCATGATGACGGCTTTTTCCATTTAACTAAAATTTCAAATCCTGGATGTCATGCGACATTATTAGTTTCCTTTAACCGATTTAAAGATCTAATTTCTCGTTAGAAAATTTTTGGTTCTAGGGCGTGGAGTGTGCTTAATTATCTGAGAAGATCTATCAATCATAAGATACCCGATCCAATAAACTGTTATGCTTGATTAAGCCTGTTAGATATATCTAAATTATTTACGATATTCAAGATATCCATAATATTCTGGATATCTTTAATATTCTAGATATTTTTATGACTTATTGTAATTGATTGTATAATATTTAATTACTGTCAATAGTTTATATATAAAACCTATAGATAAGTTGTTGTAATCCTCATTATATATACATCGAAATATACACAACTCTCTATTTTGTTTTCTTCCGCAATATTCTCAACTTGGTATCAGAGCTCCTTTCCTAGGGCAATCTAGTGCTTCAGGTGCGACTAGTGCACCAGGTGCACTTTGCACCCGATGCACCTAAAAAATATCTCAATTCTATTTTTTCCCTGTTATCATTCTTAACGATGCCCCCACGCATCCCATGCAAATAAATCCATCTCTACTGCTCGACAATGTTCAAGTGCATCATTCCTGTCTGAATAAGTGTCACAGTGGTATGACGTCTCTAAAGCATCACCAAGTCGAGCTTATAATTTCCACGGAGGTATTTTTCGATGCCGCTAGTAACTTTCCCCTTAGTAAAGCCTGGCTCTTTGCATAGTAACTTTTTCTTTGCAAAACTTGGCTTATTCTGCTTGCTATAACCATGCCAGTCGCATCGATTGTGTTTAAGTTATTGTCCCGATAGCAAAGTTGACCACAAAGGAGGCATGTTGTTAGGCTCCAATTCCTCCGATCCTCAAGTTGAAGCCGACACCATCACCAAACTTGCAATCATCAAACAAGCAACATATTGACATCTTCTCAGCAACAAAAGTTTGGAGGCATCATACGCCTCGTCTTGGATCCATTGAGATTATTTTAATCAAAGATTTTGCGACATTATTCGGATTATTTTTCAAACTAAAGTTGATTTGTTTCAATTCAACTTGGATTTGAGAGGATGTTAGCAATATTAAAATATATATCCGTTAGAGATATTTAAGATTTTTTCTCTTATTTCAATATCTATTTTAATTATGTATATTTGATTTGATTTCAATTAAATATAAATTAGAAGAGAGAATTGGGGAATTTTGCATATAATTTGATATATCATAATAAAATAGATTAGCCTAGTTATAGGCTCCATGAGAAACAATCAAAGGTAATATATATCAATCAAGATATGTACAATAAAAGGAGATATTGCACAATCTTGAGATATACAAAAAACTAACATATATATTTTAATTATCTTCAATATAGAAAAATCCTAGAGAATTTTCCTAGGTATCTCTAACATCCTCCCTCAAACTTTAACAATGTCCAATGGCTAAGTGTAGGCGGATGAGGCAGCCTCCCTCAAACTTTAATAGTGTCCGATGGCTAAGTCTAGGTGGATGAGGCGGCGTCCAAAATTGTTCATGGCAAAATTTCCAGATCTAGCTAGTCTAAAAACAACGAGTCTGATGGTGATATTGCTTCTCAATATGACATGAGAAACATCGAGAATCAAAGGGAAAATAGCAAGCGATTGATGCGGCTAGCTCACAAAACAGTAAGTGAGCGATGCGGCCGATGCAACTGGCTTGCAAAATAGTAACTGAGCAATGCAGCCTATATGGCTGGCATTGTAGCATGAAGTGGCCTACATAGCTAACTTAGGAAAATAGTTATTGAGCGATGAGGCCTATGCAGCCGACATTGAAAGAAAAGCCACCTCCATGAAAGGCTCAACTGCTTGATGTGGCCATTGCAATTGGCATTGAAACATGACCATCATGGAATGATTTCAACTAAGCCCCTCATCATAAGATAGGGCTCTGCAGACTATGTGACAAAAGTATGTTGGCTATCAGACAAGATGAATATTGCTGAACACAATATGACTGGTGAATAATAGGACATATTGGAATAGAAATGACAAGAAACAATATTGGCTTTAGAAACACACTTGGGTGTGCATTGGGTGCGAGTGCACCCAGCACCGCATAATCCACTAGCTCTGTTACATATAAAGTAGAAAAGAGAATTGAGGATTTTTTTTTGCATAAAATGATATATCATAATAAAGTAGCGTAGACTACATATAGGCTTTAGAGAGACTATCAAAGGTAATATATATCAATCAAGATATGCACCAAAAAATGAAATATTGCACAATATTGAGAGACACAAAAAAATAACATAAATATATTAATTATCTCAAATATAGAAAAATATTTTAGAGAATTATCCTAATTATCTCTAATAGAGACCATATCAATTGTACGTGCCTTAAAATAAAAACCTTACTAATATAAATTTTGAAATTTCTTTCAGTTATAGCAGAGTCAAACGTTGTGGCTACAGAAGAAAAAGGATCATCTCACCACCCTTAGGTCAAGGTCTTATTCCTCTGATCGCTTTTGTTAAGCTCTCTATAATGGGAGGAAGATGGAATTAGTTAAATTTTAAGGTGATGATTGTATTCTCTCACGTAGAGAACTGAAATGATAAGTTATAGAAGACGGAAGGTCAAACTTGTATCCAGCTAGAACAGCCCATATAGCTTTGACGTGCTTGGCTCGTTCCAATCCAGCAACGTTCATTTGCTCACCCTTTTTTTGTTGACTATTTTGTGGTTTTTTTTCTTGTCGAAATTTTTGTGGTAATTAAACCACATAAAACTAACACATGTTGGGCCATGTATGTAATATGAGAGATGAAACTAGCACATTTTGAGCCATCTATATAATATGAGAGAGAGAGAGTAAATTTGTTTGCTAGTTGTGAATATTTTATTTTATGAAGCACATATTTGAAAAGAAGTCTTGAGTACAGTCCTATTTAGTTATGATCATTCTCGTGGCACTCTCATTCTTCTTTTATACGTGGATGACGTATTTGCGACGGATCACTCTTCTTGAAGTCATGAATTCTTTGAATAGTTACAAGAGGTGCATACCCCTTGACATGAGCATTGCCCAAAATAAAACTTCATTTAGTTATTAATATTTGACTTAATCCAATGTATTAGGTCCATTTTAACTCTTCCCATATCATAATTCCAAGGGTCACGTCATTTCAGAATTAACAAAAACTTTCAAAACCTGAATGTCATACGACATTATTGATTTTTGTAACTTATATAAGGATCTAATTTCTTGATTGGAAAGTTTTCATTCTAGACCTTCGAGTATGCTTAATTATCTAAGAAAGATCTATTAAATCATAAGATACCTGATTCAATAAACTGTTCCGCCTTATTGGGCCCAAATCAATTGGACATGCCTTAAAATGAAAACACCACTAATATAGATTTTGAAATTTCTTTCAACTATAGCTGAGTCAAACATTGTGGTTTCAGAAGAGAGAGGACCACCTCACCACCCTTAGAATGAAAACCCTACTAATATAGATTTTTAAATTTCTTTCAACTATAGCTGAGTCAAACATTGTGGTTTCAGAAGAGAGAGGACCACCTCACCACCCTTAGGTCAAGTTCTTATTTCTCTAACAGTTTTTGTTAAGCTCTATATAATGGGAGGAAGATGGAATTATTTAAATTTTGAGGTGATGATTATATTCTCTCTCGTAGAGAACTGAAATGGTAATTTATAGAAGACAGAAGGGAGGTCAAACGTGTATCCAGCTGGAATAGCACATATAACTTCGGCGTGGTTGGCATTTTCTAATCCGGCCCTGTTCATTTGCTCACCGTTTTTGCGTTGACTATTTTTGTATTAAACCACATACAACTAACACATGCTTTGGCGTGCTTGGTTTGTTCACCTAATAATTTCTCTCGTTCTCATCTTCTGATATCGTGGGATCTCATCTCAGCACAAGTGGACACGTCAATGTCCAAAATTGTTAGTTTGCCTGGGATGACCCGAAGTTGTTGCTCCATGCTTGCCGTATCATCGGACAACTGAAGCTTGAAAGGACAAGTGGTTTCGGCAGGACAAGGCAAGTTTCCCCCGACCCGACCACTCTGTTTCCTTGCAATATTTGAGCTGTGTCAGGGTCAAAAGTCGCTCAGATCTGGATGTGCGTTAGAACTTACCCACGCAGAATCCGCATTCCGTTTTGCCTTGCCGTGGCCACCGCCGTTTCCGTTGTCTGAGGAGCCGATGATGGCTGCCAGAATTTTGCTGTCGTTGGTTTGGTGGAAGAGGCGGTCAGTCTCTGGTGGCTAAACCTTAGAGAGAATGAAGAATCTCTTTTCTTATTCGAACTTTGAACTAGAGCGCGACGGTCGATATATGCCATGAGCTGGAAGAAAATCTTCTAATACATAGGTTTTGTTCATTCCACTAAAAGAGCATTTTGCAAATTAATTTTTCTGGACTTTAATTTGTTTGATTCATTGAAAATGGTCAATCAATGCAAAAATGTTTACAGGTAAAGAAAACACACCCTTTAAATTAGGAAAATGAATTCCAAGTTCTGAATAGAGGTAATCATTTTCTTAAACATAACAAGTATCTTACCACAAATACAATTTTTTACTAAGATAATGTCTTATGTGCTTTTCAGCATATCACCAAGCAAATGAAACTATTCTTGAAAATGATTTTCGCAAAAAGCGTCTTCTTTTATGATGAAGTTACACGCGAATTAAACAAACGAGCATGACATAGGAATTTTATGTAAAATTTTATAAAATGTGATAGAAATAGCATTAAGCACGGAGCGACCCCCTCGGTCTATCATTTTACATGTTCTCCTGTCTGTTTGAGTTGGATCTGTCGGTGGATATGCTTTTTCTTTCCCCTTTATTATATATATTTTGCAAAACGCCGAGGAAAAAATAGATTTTTATTTGACATCCAGGTAGACATATTAAAGAGCAATTCAAGTTGATGGGATTACTGAGTGTAGCAATTAGCAACACTCGTCGCTCAGTCTTTTATTTCCGCAGCCCCTGCTACTTAGAGTTTTTTTTATTTGACTCTCTCTGGCAGATCATTGCCCATCATTGCAACGCCAACTTACTGTGTTGGACGCCGAAGATATCACAATCAAGATGAAGGCAAGAGATGATTGTGCAACTGACCATTTAGTCGGGATAGATGATCAAGTGGAAGTGGTAATGGACTTGTTGGACTATGACTTTGGTCATGCACGATGTCTTGGAATTTATGGCTCAGGTGGTGTTGGGAAGACAACCCTTGCCACGGCTCTCTTTGACAAGCTCATTTCTAGCTTTGATCGGTATTGCTTCTTGCGAGATGTCAGCGCATCATCACGGCGTGATGGCCTAGTATTTCTGCAAAAGAAAGTGCTATCCAACATGCTCGGTGAAACTGAGCCTATGGTTGACATCAGTGACGTTGATGAAGGAATGAAGGTTATTGGGGAAAAAGTCCATGATAAGAAGGTTCTAATTGTTCTAGATGATGTGGACCATAGGGAACAGCTTGATAAACTAATTGGCAAGATCACTTGGTTTGGTACAGGAAGTATAGTTGTAATTACAACTAGAAGCAAAATCATCCTAGAATATATGGAGGAAATCATACCTTATGAACTGAAAGAAATGAATTCTGATCAAGCTGTTCAGCTTTATCAGAATCATGCATTCAAAAGAGAATCTCCTAGAGACAATCATTATGATAGGCTTTCAAGGGATATTGTTTCTACTTTTGAAGGACTTCCTTTGGTCGTTGAGGTCATAGGTTCATTTCTTCATGGGAAGCATGAAACTATATGGAAAGATACGCTAGAAAAGTTAAGGGAAAGATACGCTAGAAAAGTTAAGGGGCATTGCTCATGAAGAGGTCCATCGAAAATTGAAAATTAGCTATGACGCCTTAACTTTCATTCAAAAGCAGATTTTTCTTGATATTGCATGTTTTTCCTTCCATGAGGAGGAGATTAATGCATCTTACATGTGGAAAGATCACGACCTTTTTAAACAAACAGATATTGAAGTCCTCTGTTCCCTTTCATTGATAAAGATTAGAGAGAACGGTGGGTTATGGATGCATGACTTGCTAAAAGACCTAGGACACCAAATAGTCTACGATGAAAATCTGGATTCAGGAAAGCGTAGTAGATTGTGGATTTCTGATGAAGCTAAGGACATGGTAAAAACAAAAGAGGTAATACATTAAGGGTACATATTCTCTCTTTCTTTGCGTAGCGTTAGGGATTTGACATGAAGTTTCTAACTATGTGAATAAGAAAAATTGAAAGCTCCTTCTAATCGCATGTGTACTTCGTAGAACAAAGGAGATATCGAAGCACTCAATCTAGCTGGAGATCCTACTCAACTCATCTTAACTGATGAAGATTTCTCAAGGCTGCCAAATCTAAGATTCCTTAAATTAGATGGGGGCAGCTTTGTCGGGGACTTTATCAACCTCTTTTCAAAGTTAAGATGGTTTTTTTGGTGCCATTGTCCTCCAGATTTAGTGGCAACTAATCTGTTCTCACAAAACTTGGTAGTCCTCCAACTCTCTGAATTTGACGCCAATGATTGGGAGGGGTGGAGCCAAATTAAGGTATGTATGCCATCATACACTTTCCTTAGAGCTGGATTGTCTGACGACACTGTGTAATGCTTTATTCTTGTCACAGATGCTACACAATTTGAAAGTTCTACAGCTGACACGTCTAAACATGATCAAGATTGACTTGTCTGGGTGTTTTGCTCTGGAAAGATTGATCATTAAAGAATGTCAACAATTGGTTGACATCGATCGCTCCATCGGGGATCTAAAACAGTTGGCTTACTTGAATATTGAGGGTTGCCATCGACTAAAAGATTTGTCTGGTGAAATTGGCCTGCTAGTGAAATTAAAACACTTATCTTTGAGTAACTGCTCAGAGTTATGGGGACTCCCTAGCTCGATCGGAAACCTCAATTCATTGATCAAGTTGGATCTATCCTTCACATCAATTGAAGGATTGCCTCGTTCTATTGGATATCTTGTGAATCTCAAGTCTTTATCTCTTGCAGGATGCAAAAAGATTTGGGAACTTCCGGATTCAACCGGAAACCTAGAGTCTCTAACTGAATTGGATCTGTCGTCCACGTGCATCAATGTGTTGCCTCACTCTATTGGAAGTATAAAGACTTTGACTGTCATAAAGATGGAACATTGCCAGCTAACAGAGTTTCCTTCAGCCATTGGCTTTTCAATGAAGCTCGAAGTGATAGATGCTAGAGGATGTTCCACTATGGTGGGCGAAGTTTCAAGTGAAATTGGGAAATTGTCCTTGTTGAGAATCCTTGATCTATCATACACTAGCATCCGTCGAGTGCCAGAAACAATTGCTGCGCTTCCTCAACTAGAAGAACTGATCCTCGAGAATTGTGATGAGCTGCGAGTGTTGCCTTCACTTCCCACAAGTTTGACTCGTCTACTTGTTAGTTCTCGGTCCTTGCAGTCTATTTCAGATCTGTCAAACTTGATTAATCTAGTTAATCTTCTCTTATCAAATGGCAAGGAATATCTATTACCGCCTTCGTGGGGCTCAACCGTAACCTATAACTTAGAGTGGATTGAGAAGTTATCCAAATTGAGGAATTTGGAACTGTGCCATCAGAACATTACTGTATCACTAACTGCATTGGGTTCCCTTTCTCGTCTAAGGAAATTTTCCATCTGTGGCCAACTACGCCAATTAGTTTACTTGGAGTCCTTTAATTCAGCAATGCAGGGAGATCTCAGAAAAATATCAACAGAAATATCAACTTCCCCATTTTTATCCAACTTGAAAAATCTAGTTATTTTGAAGCTCTGTCGCACTATGGAAACGAACATTGAACTCGGCGGGCTAAAGCAGTTGAGACATTTAACTGTCCGCAACTGTCTAGCCCTTGAAAGAATAACGCTCTTCCGGTCAGGCTTGCCGAATCTTAAAGAAATGAAAATACGTGACTGCCCGATGTTAAGTGACATTCCTGGTCGTCGGGCATTGGTAACATTGGAGAACCGGTTCCGTCCGTCAAATAGGAGCTTGAGTGATCCGCCAAGATTGCAAAAGTTGATGGAGAATCATGACCAGATGGTGCCCATGAAAACGGATTCAGATGGCTCCCATTCGAGGAAGATGAAGAAGATTGACTCTGCGGGGGAAGCGGAGTCCACTCTGATGATGGACAATTCGGTGGAGGGTCCACCGGCGGAGGATCCATCGGCGGAGGCGTTGAAGAAGCCACCTTTGCTCCGGACACCTCAATTGCACAAGCCGTCTGTGGATGTGGAGTTGACTCTGAGGACGGGCAATTCGGAGTCGACTCCGACAACAGATAATTCGATGGAGGATCGGTCAGTGAAGGATCCGTCGGCGAACAAGTTGAAGAAGTTGAAGAAGCCAGCTGTGGGTGGGAAGTCAGCTGTGGACTGGCCACCTAAATTGCCAAAGCAGTTCATGCAGATGGCATCAGTTCTGAGGACGGACAATCTCAATCGACCTTTGCTCCAGACGTCTCAATCGCCCATGCCACTTGAGGAGGTGGAGTCGACTCTGAGGACGGGCAATTCGATGGAGGCGTTGAGGAAGGAATTTTTGCTCCAGAGGCCTCGATTGCCGTTCGCGGTGGCTACAGACGATTCGAAGTGGACTTCGACAACAGACAATTCGTTGGAGGATCGGCCGGTGAAATCGTCGAAGAAGCCAAGGTTTGTCTGGACGCCTGAATTGGACAAGAAGTTCGTGGATGCGGTCGCACACCTAGGGATTAAGAACGCGGTGCCGAAGACGATACTGCAGCTGATGAATGTGCCTGGATTGACCCTCGAGAACGTCGCCAGTAAGTACAGGCTTTATTTGCAGAGGAAGCAGGGGCTGTCCGTGGGCGCTCACGGGCCTCTGTCCCACCCCTGGGAATCTAGGACGAATGCATTGGACGCAATGATACCGGATGAATGCCACGTCATAGTTCAAAATTGTCCGAAACTAGGTGATACTCCTGGGGGTGGCATGTTCTACAAGGATTATAGAGATACAAAACTAGGTGATACTCCTGGGGGTGGCATGTTCTACAAGCTGTTCAAGTCTAATTCAGATACTCACACATCCGACAGTATGGGCAAGGTGCGTTTCTTTCTACGTTTTTTCATAATCGTAAGACAAGCTTAATATCGGGGACGGATCTAGACGGTAGAAGTTTAGTTCTTTTTTTTTTTTTTTTTTTTTTTTTTTTTTTTTTTTTTTTTTTTTTGGTAAAGGAGGCCAAAAAGCTAAAGAAAATTGACTCCACATGTCAGTTATAGTGCAATCAATTACTAAAAGGTGAAAAAAAAAAAAAAACACATGAATGCACTGGAATACCTTTATGGACCGAGTAATCTGTATAACAAAACAATATTAATGAAACTAAAAGTAGAAATCATGCTGTAATTTGATTTTCCTTTAAATAATTATATATGCAAAGTTTTGAACCATTTACGCAAAAAAAGTTATTTCCAGATATATTGCAACCCCAACATCGATTTATATTAGGTAACAATAATGATTAGAGGGAATCTATGTTGCCTGTTTCTATACTTGTTCATTATTCTCCTTTGAAAGCTGCTCATTACTACATATTGAACAGATTTATAACACCTTAAGATATTGATGTTCAGTGTTCACATAATATTTGTCTATTTTTATAAGCATTATCTATGGATCTCATGTCAAAATATTCAAATGTGATCTGCTTAAACTAGAAGATTAGTTGTGACTAATCTAATTCCTTTAAAATTAGGAAAAGGAAAGCAACTAGTCAATAACAAGTCTCACAGATAGGAAAGATTTTATAGATTAAAAAAACTAGTGTCGAGACACGCTAGGCATGTGCAAGTGATTGCCGGTGGATTACATTCAAAGAGAAAAGAAACAGGTTGTGGAGGAATTGGTTAATTGTTTAATTGAGTGGATGTGCAGTGGATAGTTACTATAGATGTGTGAATTAAGTGGTTACTTGGCGAAGAAAGTATAGTGGGCAGTTTTAACTTTTCATGCAAGGGTAGTCTTAAAAAGCAAATAGTGAGATAAATGGTGGTTTTGACTTTTATATATATAGACACACACTAATAGCAATTAATTGGGTAAAGCTAAGGCTAGTTTTGGTTTTGTGGGGGAGGGGGGGTGTTGACTGGACATCTAGGGATAAATCACTGTTTCGGGGGAGAGGGGGAGAGAGTTTACATGTTATTAGCAAGGTGGGACCAAAACACCTTGTGGGCCATATACATAGGAAGAGGGAATTACCTAACACACGTGAGCTTTAGCACGATGTCAAGATTCATTTGTTAATTAATAATGAAGATCAGAATAATATCACTCACGCATATAAATTTTGGTAGATTTGATTTACTTTATTGACATTTGTATGGCCGGTCATGTGAAATCTTAGAATACATAATCTGACTCAGAATTGCATCAATTTAAATATAGACCTGATAGCAAATTATTCTTATGGCATGAAATGGGCCTGTGGCTATCTTGAAGATGAAAGGAATTTGTGTGGGGGGAAAGGCCTGTTGAATATTGTTTCATATAATAAAATTTGATTCAATTCAAGATATTAACGACGCGTGTCTATTATTCTTGTCAATGCGAACCCAGGGATTCTTTATTGAAACTAGCAATTAAATACTATTGATTTTGTCGATTCACAGTTTATTATATTTCACCTATTAAATTATGTAGGTTTAATCCTAGTTCCTATTATTATAGTTTCACAACAATATAAATGAGAATTTGTAAATTACAAACCAGCCGAACATGATATGGCATATAAACTTTACGTTTACAATATTATTCCCATCATTGAGATATATATTTTTTGTCATGACCGCTTGACACTGAGATATATTTAACTTTGATCATGAAGTGTTAGGCAAGACTTACTGTTTTGCAAATTGTCGACTTACTTAACATGTGTCTATGTCAAGACGAACTCATTTTAGGTATTTTATTAAAATATTCAATTCGATCATTTTGATTTATGATTCATCAGTTTGAGAAATTAATTCACTAATCATTCTTCAATTTGATCATTATGCCTCGTGGTGAACTTTGAGGTATAAACGTTTGTGGATTAGATCATTATTATTTGGCACAAACAATCCCTGAACTTTAATCCAATGTGTAATTTGGTCCATGAACTTCTATTTTGCTCAATGTAGTCCCTAAACTTTTAATTTACTTGATGTAGTCTAAAAAATTTTGACATATGTTCAATACAGTCCCTAAGCTACATGAAAATGTTCAATGTAGTCCTCGGCCTTGAATAATTATGGAAGAATTATATTGAATATTTTCATACAATTTAAGGACTATATTGCACATGTATCAAAAGGTTAGGGACTACATTGAATAAATTAAAAGCTCGAGAGATCATATTACATATTGGACTAATGTTTAGAGATCACATTCAATAAATTAAAAGCTTAGGGACCAAATTATGCATTTGATCAAAGTTCAGGGATTGTTTGTGTCAATTTTTATTATTATATCAAATGTCGTTGGTAACTTGGTTATGTATGCCGCAGCGGCCGCTTTGGGGTCGCACGTACTACTAGATCGCCATTAGGAAAGGGGATCATAGGTGACACCGGATTAGATTGGCTTTGCTCAATCCAAGAGTTTTCACATGCATCTATAAAAAAATTTCAATTTTCTAATTAGATTTCTCCTTCTAGGGTCCGTTCGTTTCATGAAAAATGGGCTATTTCCGGAAAATATTTTCCCAGAAGTCATTTTCCAGAAAAAATGACAATGTTTTATGGTGTTCGGCTAAAACCTAAAAATGTTTCGGAAAATATTTTCTGGTGTTCGGTAAAGAAAATATTTTCTAAGACTTCACCACTTAGGCATGCATCGCTTACCAACCTATAAATCCATCAAATATGAACTTGTCTTTAAATCCAAGCAAACTTACTTCTTATATTTGTTCCCTCATTGTCGCTAAACACTCATTTACTCGAAAAAATGTTTGTATAAATTTTAAAAAGAAGCAAAAGAGAAAAGAAGTAAAGCATGTACAGCCCTCATGAGAATCTTTCAGTTGAGTGGGCCTATTCTCTCCCTTCGTCTTTTGTGTTCTAATAAACAAAATAAAAAAGAAGCAAAGCATGTAGAGCCTTTTACTTGAGCAATGTACAACTGCATGGTAGAATAAATAAAGAAAATGATAAGCAAGAGTGCAGAGCACGAGCTTGAGATCGACGAGCTCGAGGTTCGCTTGGCAACGACCGACCGACTAGCCAAAAAAGAAGAAGATAGGAAACAAAGAAAAGAAAAAGAAAAAAAAGAAAAAGAAAAAAGAAAAGAAATAGAATAGAAAAAGGAAATTAAAAATAATTTGAATTAAAAAAGAAAAAGAAAAAGAAAGTTTAAAAATAATTCGAACAAAAAAAGAAAAGAAGAAAAAGAAAGGGGAGGAGGAAGTGGGGATTTGTAGAGGTGTAAGATAAGATAGATCAAGTGAGGAAAATATTTTCCACTCTTCAAAGGTGGAAAACATTTCTCCCAAGGAATTCATTTTAGTGAAATGAACGACGGAAAATTCAGAAAACATTTTCCCAAAAATTATTTTCCGCGAAATGAACGGAGCCCTAATATGATTTTGAAATCCTTATCTCTAATTATACGGTAAGGTGAATATTTAATTCTTAAGTCATTTATGCCACTTGGCATCTTATTTGGGTTGTGAGTGTAAAGTTTGGCTAATCAAATAAAGTAAAAATAAGAAAACAATTAGTTATGTATTTAGTCTCTTTAAGTTTTAGTGTAAGCGCAATTTGGACCTCTTACTAATGTTCTGTGTAATCACGTCTTCTTGCTTTCTGAATTTGTGCAATTTGGTCTAAGTTTTGTTTTGTGAAACCAAATTCTCTAAATTTATTTGTTTGTGCAATTAAGTGCTTCGTTTACCCACTATCACTAACACTGTCGAATAACATTTCTTTTCAATTTTTTCCAATTTATTGTCGGTGCATTTGGTGTCATTTTCTGTTACATAGGCAGTGCTACGTCAGTAATTGATTGGACAATTTAGTTAGAGTGGTTGACCGAAAGATTTGACTATATAAATTAAGAAAGTCAAGAGAATTTGATTGTATAAAATAAAACTTACAGGATCAGCTCGCACAAATCTTAGAAATTAAAAGGACTTCATTGAACAAAATAAAAGTTACGTAGGAATTTGAAGGACTAAATCTACAATTAACCCATAAGAAAAAAAACAAGAGACCAATCAAAAAATAATGAGGCAAACTGAAATGGAATTTATCATACACATATAAAAATGCATATAAAAATAATAATTAAGAATTTAGTCTATCTCAAATTCCAAGTAAAATCTCAATTAGGACTTTTAAAAATATTTGAATTTTAAAGTGTTAAACTTACAATAAGATGGCTTCATCAAATTTTACTATAAAATATAAAATTTAAATTACTTAAAAGAGTAATAAATCTGAAAGGAATGATATCAAAATTATTTATCAACATCTTTGAATAATCCAATGCAATACTGCAGTGAAAAGTATTCTTCATATGATCACTTACTCGAATTGAGTACACGTATCTATACTATTATATCAAGCAAAGAGGACCTCCTACTCTTAAGTAATCACAATCCTCAATTAGTTATTTTCCAAATATTCTATCAAGGGACAAATGCCTAAATTAATAATGTTGAGGTAAAAGTCACAAAAACCCTAAACTATGCATACTTTGACACATTTTTGTAACATCAAAAGTCCCAAATTTGTATCTATATGACACATTTATCCCAAACTTGTATAGTGTGACACGTTTACTGTAAAAAATAAAATTGTAACATCAAAAACCCTAAACTTGTATCTACTTAACACATTTAGCCCAAAATTTTGGTGTCGCAAAAATAAAATTTGAGGTAAATACATCACACAAGTATAAACTTGGGATTATTAGTGTCACATAAAAAGGTTTAGGGTAAAAGTATTAACGGGTACAAATTTGGGATTTTTGGTGTCACAGAAACAAACTTTATATTGTATGTGTCACAATTGATAAAATTTGGGTTTTTGAGACCTTTTCCCGTAATTTAATTACTCTCTCATACATCTTAATTTAAAATATCTATTTCTATTTTTTTCCGCTTTGACTTTGAGGCTTTTTTTTTTTTAATTTGTCGAATTTTTTTGTTCATCTGATCTAAACTAATCTAAGCGATGTTATCGCTTTAATGAATTTGTGTCAAGCGTCGATGAAAAATTATCTTTTTTCTTTCTTTCATCTCTAAGTTTATTTGGCACTTTATTTTCGAAACATTGAAGCGGTACCACGTGATACTGCATCTTAAATTTATTTTTCTTTGCTTTTTCCTTATTTTTGATTTAGTTTATGCTAATAATGTGTCTTCAGATGTTGTAGCAGGTATTATATGTAAGACTTAATTTTGTTAGATAAACCATCTTTTCTTAAAAGTTTAAGCTAATAAAAACACACCAACAATGTATTATAGCATATGATTTAAAACATCCCATGGCTTGTTAGCTGATCCTTGCGTGCGCAAGACTATGATCGGTTCTCGGTTCGGTCCAGTTCCACCTGAACCGGGAACTAGACCGGGAGAATCGATTCTCAAAATTGGAAACTATAGACCAAATTGTTTGGTCCTAAGACCAGGATCCAGACCGGATCATCAGTTCCGGTCCCCATGGCTTGTTAGCCGATCCTTGCGTGCGCAAGACTATGATCGGTTCCCGATTCGGTTAGGTTTCACCTTGAACCGGGAATCGGACCAGGAGTACCGGTTCTCAAAATTGGGAACCGTAGACCGGACCGGATCATCGGTTCCGGTCCCCATGGGTTGTTAGCCGATCCTTGCGTGCGCAAGACTATGATCGGTTCCCCGTTCATTGGTTCCGGTCCCCATGGCTTGTTAGCCAATCCTTGCGTGCACAAGACTATGATCGGTTCCCGTTCAGTCCGATTCCACCTTGGAACCGGGAACTAGGAGTACCAATTCTCAAAATTTGGAATTGTAGACTAGACCAAGATCATTGGTTCGGGTCCCCAATCCAATCCAGCAAAATTGACACTTTTTTTTTTTCACTAAAAAGTGATCGTGCTCCGGATCCAATAAAACTAATCACACATGTTTCCACGTGACTCCACTTACGTGAATATCAATCACACTTCGTGTGTTTCATACACACTTAGAAGACGGGCCAACAATGAGAAACACAATTTATATTAAAAAAAGGTTTGCACTCCGAAGATTCATTTTATGCATTTCAAAAAGGGTTACAATTAAAAAGGAGTCATATAAAGCTTCCATAGTTTGAATTTTGAGGAATTTGACATAATTTCCAAAAAAAGTTGAAAGATCTATCGATTACAAAATAATCACATGTTTGATCAATCACTCAAGTTTTAACTTGCATCCTATTCGAAATTTCATGTTCGTGATATTTTTTTTTTAACATGATTTAGAAAAAAGTCACAACAATATTGATTGAGCTATGAACGAAATGATAATAACGATGTTTCAAGTGATGACGAGATGCGAATCTCCAGTCTACTTCTAGACCACATCTTTGTTGAAATACATACAAGCTTTTGAGTTTGAAGGATACTTATTAAAATGAATATATACATATGTATGTATGTATGTATGTATGTATGTATGTATGTAGTATTTTATGTTAATATTTTTAGCCTTTAAATGTAGATTAACCATTAATAGTGCTCGCGCCAAAGCACGGTCTGTAATTAAAGACAAGTCCAAGAGACTGTTCGCTCTTATGCTTGCTATGTGGAAACTTCAATTTGCAATGTTGAGAACATTGTTGTGGGTTGCGTTGAACAGTTTTAGGAGAACATGCGTGATAAAAGTGGGAACCAACAATAATTCGATGATTGAACATTTGACGCCCCAAATCATATTTAATTGGGTCATGTTCTTTATTAATATGTTCTGAAGTTTTAATCTACTCCGTCATTCACAGACACATATATGTCAAGATCCGCTTGTTGGTGTATAGATAAGATATTTCAAAGCTGGTTAATTGTTCGACAAAACATATCTTGAAAGGTAAAAGATCATCACCCCTGAAACTTGGATTTCCTTTAAAATTATGCAGCATTAATGTTGATCACTAGTAGATCAGGATGACCAGTGACTTCGTGTAGTAGACAATTTATGCAGAGACGACAACGTTAGAAAAGATCAGCACAGTTAGGCACTTACTTTGCATCGTACGGCTTATGAGTGAACAATCATCATGTTTCTTGTAGGTGGCTAAAGTGGAAGAGAAAAGACAAGTTGCCAGAATCGAAAAAGATGTTGGAACTGATGATCAAATAAGCCACATCATGAGCTTGATGAATATTGATAATAAGGACAAGCGGATCATTGTTGTGATCCAAGGAGAAGATGGGATTGGCAAGACAACTCTTGCAAAACTCATATACAACCAAGTCTCTTGTGATTTTGATGGATGTAGCTTCCTCGCAGATATTAAAGAAACAACTCAAGTATCAGGAGGGCTTCAGCTTTTGCAAACTAAGTTGATTTCCGATATTCTAAAACGGGAACTTGAGGACAGTGCTTTTGTCAATAGGGGAATCGAGTTTTTCAAGGACTTATTTTGCAACATGAGAGTCTTGATTATACTCGACGATGTGGAAAATGCTTTTCATGTCCAGAAGCTTGTCGGAGATTGTTTTGATTGCTTTGCTTCTGGAAGTAGGATCGTTGTTACCACCAGAAACAGTGTCATCCTGGAAGACTCTACTCAGATCCGGACTTATGATGTTAATTGCTTAGATAAAGATCGGGCTCTTCAACTCTTTAGGCAGCATCCATCTAGACCACTGCTTTCTTTCTTATCTGAGAACTACAAGCTTTCGACAAGTCTTCGTGCTAAGGCAAGACTCCCATTGTTTATTGATGTTTTGTGTGCAGTCTGCAATTTTACAACGCTGAAGGAATGCCAAAATTTACTACAGCGGCCAACATTCCAGTGGAGGGATTTGCAGATTATTTTGGAGGGAGGACTAAATTATGAGCAGAAACAAATATTTCTGGATATCGCTTGCTTTACCACTGGAATAGATAGCAGAATTGCTTTGTATTTATGGCATGACTCCTCTTTGCTGCCTCCCAGTGAAATTTTGACTCCCCTAGCCAAAATTGGAGAGAACAACCAGATTTGGATGCATAGCACGTTAAGGCGACTTGGCAGAGAAATCGTTCGTGGGGAGAGTCTTACAATTCCAGGAAGGCGGAGTAGATTATTTAATCATGAAATAGCTCTCCATACAATAAAGCAGAAAAAGGTAACATTTCTTCTTCTTCTTCTTCTTCTTCTTCTTCTTTCCCGCTTTCTTCTTCCTCCTCCTCTTCTTCTTCTTCTTCTTCTTCTTCGCCTGATACTGTTAAGATCCGACCATGTGTGCAATTGGCATTGTCATTTTTCTTTAGGAATATTTCCTGACTGGTTACATGTCAAGAAGAGAAACCGTCCTCACTACTTCTATTCGTTTTTCTCGTCCATCACAGGGAACAGAAAAGGTTGAGGCACTCTGCCTTAACTTTCAGTGGCATAGTTCAGTCAAACTTACACCAGAAGATTTTGAGAGCATGCCAAACATACGGTTTCTTCAATTGGATCATGCAGACATTACCGGAGATTTTGCTAACCTTCTTCCAAATTTGAGGTGGCTCCGTTGGCGAGGGTGCCCTCGACATATCCAAGTGACTAATTTTCACTTGAAAAACTTAACCATTCTCGATCTGTCCTGGAGTAAAGTCACGAAAGACTGGGAAGGCTGGGATCAAATAGAGGTAGTTCACAATTCATTGCTACAGTGAAATCGCCCAATCTAATGTAACTATTCGTGAAGTGAACTCATGCAAATAATTTTCCTATTTTGCAGATGAAGAACTTGAGAGTTCTAGATCTTACAGGTTGTGCTGACTTATTAGTCACTCCTAAGTTCTCTGACTGCAAAAATCTGGCCATATTGATTTTGGAGCGATGTTCACAATTGGTCAAGATAGATCATTCGATCGGCAATTTGAAGTGCTTGATTTCCCTGAATTTGAAGTTCTGCACAGATCTCAGCATGTTGCCGGTAGAAATGGGTCACCTGACAGATCTGAAAGAGCTTTTCATGGATGGGACTTCGATACAAGAAATTCCCATCTCCATTGGTCATCTAAAGCAGCTTGAAACTGTGACTGCCTCCAACTGCTTCTCATTGAGTCATCTACCAAGAACGATATGTCACTTGACGAATATCTCATTTCTTTCCCTGGATGGCACTAGAATCGCAGCACTTCCCGACTCCATTGGAGAATTCGTCAGACTTAAACACTTGTCATTAAGGGATTGTCGTCGGATAAGAAAGCTTCCAAACTCCGTTAGCAACATAGGGAGATCGTTAGTCGAGCTAGACGTGTCGGGGACTGGCATTTCCAAGTTTCCAGATTCGCTAAAAAATCTGCAGAAGTTGAAGGTGTTGAAGATGGATTATTGTTTCTTTAGAGAGTTCCCTCCTAATATAGGACAGCTTACCAGCCTCGAAGAATTACACGCCTCCTGGTGTCAGAGTCTCCAGGGGGGCATTCCGAGCAAGATTGGGAAACTGCATAATTTGAGAATCTTGAGGCTGCGACATTCGACTATTTCCAACATACCGGCGGAGATCCACCAACTTTCCAATCTTCGAACACTTGATTTACTTCACTGTGACATGATCAGAGAGTTGCCAAGGCTTCCCTCTAGCATAACGGTTTTGTATGTAGACGATGAGCTGAAATCGTCGCATTTGCCATAGCTAGGAAAGCAATGCCACTATCATGAAGACCAGGCTAGGGACCCTGGAGAAATTATGGCCTTTCCATTTACTTCCATGTTGTCATTCCAAATTTGAATATGGACATCACCAAGAAGAAGTGTTTTTATGAAGTTTGCAAAGTCGTTTTCTGAACTTTATATGTGTGTATAATACATGCCTATCTACATAAATCCTTAATGACCGAGGCAAAAATTCCTAATACATCATCACTGTGGACCCATCTCACAGGTAACTCAGAAGCTTTGGAGTCTGCTAACTTGGACGGTACCCAAGTCAGCAATCGGCATAAAGACTATTGTGATAGTATCCAAAGACTGGTATTGCTATACCTCATCATCTTATAGATGTGTATATAGCTCTAATTATCGTGTCCTAGAGAGTCCCCTTTTAAAAGGAAAAATGACACCAGTAATTCCTAAACTTTGGTCCAATATACAATGTCATCATTAGACTCTAATTTATTCAATATGGTTCTGAAACAATTTATTTGTTCAATTTATTACCTCAACTTTCCATAACAAAGTCAAATAAATCCTTCAATACTACTTAAAATATTTCTTAATTACATTACTACTTGGATCTTAGAATACTTTTTCATTCCAATCCATTTCTTAAATCGACAAAAAAGTTACGTTCTATCATAATTAATAAGAAGGACAGAGATTTACACATTACCTTCGAAGGATTCGATCTAAATTGAGCGTACGTAAATGGGAGAAAGTAGAACGAGGACCTGATAAAGAGTGTTCCCCGCATTGCAGACTATTCGACAATCAACGTCCACGCATAATAAAGAGGTAGCAATGGAGAGTGCCCGAACACGCAAGTATAATGACTTCCCAATTCCTTATCATGCAAGAAAGTGTGCGTTCTGGCATTATGATTACCTTGCAGGATCAAGAAAAGAAATCGTTTCACCGGAAATGTTCCCTTACCCAAAAACAGCGAAAAACCTTTCGCCAAACGTGGATCTTTGGTTTTGTGATGGGAATAGGATTATGTGGTGATTCCAAACAGGAGTTTTAATTGGTTTCGCAAGGAAAAATGGATAGCAATTCTACACGTAGACTACTAGAAAATGGAGGATGAGGGTAAAAATAGGAAATTCCATTAATAAAATGATAAGGCTACATTTGTGTTCCCGATGTACAATGATAGCATATTGGCACTATATATAGCCCACTAATTATGACTGTTTACCAACGGTTATTACTACCAAGTGCAATTACACAAGTAATTTTCGAGATTCTAGGCTCATCAGCCAATTCTCACTCGATCAACTAGCCCCAATTGCACATCGATTGCAATGGGTTATCTTTTTATTTTTATAGTTTTAAATAATTAATAATTTTTTATGACCTTTTTATATATTTTTGAATTTCATTATTATATTTAAAACAAGAAAGAAATTCGGACCGGGTCAAGAGATTAGGACCCGGGCCGGCCCGACTAAACCGACCCGGACGCTATCGGTCCGGGTTGGATAAAAAATCGGGTCGCACCAAGGCCCATCCTGAATTAACCCCCAATGGCCCATAAAAAAATTAGAAAGAGAAAGGCCCGCTCGGCCTCCAGCCCCTTTTCCATTACAACGACTCTGCCCAGCCCGGTCCCAACAGCCCACGTTTCCTATTTCTATCGACCAGCCCAAAACCAGAGCCCGTAGCCCAATCTTTTCTTCTTCTTCTTTTCCTTTTTTTTTTAATTTTTATTTCACTTTCCCTTTTTTTTTTTTTTTTATTTCCTTTTTTTTATCCGTTATTTCCTTTTTTTCCCCTTCTTCCACGCCTTCCGCTACGCAGTTCAGTGAAGCCCTGCTCCCCGAACCAACAGCATCCGCAGCGTCCCCATCTCTCGGATATGTTATCGCCGGCACTCACACCGCCGAGCAACCAACCGGCGTCGTCCACTCCAAACGCCACTCTTCAGCCGACCTCCCCTCCTTCAGCCGAGAGCCACACCACGGCCAAACACCAAACAAACTACGGCGGCGATGGGAACGTGGCGAACGACTACACGGCCGACCCCCAAGGTCGCCCAACACCACTGGAACATCCCAATAGAACACTAGGCGCACGGATGACTCGATTTCGGCCAAAAAGGGAGGACAAAAACTATATCTCACTTAAGCATTGCGTCGAACGGGTGAGGGGCGCTCACGAATCATGAGGTTTCCGGCTCAACTAGGACCCGAACCCTAGCCAAGACTCTCAAAAAACAGACAATGAAACACGCAAGAACAAAAGGAGGAATGGACGGTGGCCAAAGTCCGCTGGAGCCGCCGAGCAGGTCGTCCGCGAGCTCCAGGCGTCGTGCCCAAAACAGGGGAAGAAGAAGAAGGGCGGCTTACCGGCTCGGCCTGAGGATGTCGAACGGAAGGAGTCGCCGCCGGAGCTCGTGCGAAGCCAAGACGTCTGCTCAAGCTCTCCAGCTCTCGCTCAGTCGCTGGGACCTCTCCCTCTCGGGGTGTCAAGCTCTCTCGGTCTATCTCTCCGCTTTGGTTTTCAGCCGAAAGAACCCCCCAGCCAACGTTACTCTCTCCCTTTTAAGTTCCGACGCCAACTGTGCCGCCAGCCTGCCCAGTTCGATCGTACCGCGACATTCCCTTCGCCGCTCATCCTCGTCGTACGCCGTCCTTCGTCCCTCCTTTTTGACGGGAAGCCAGCGTCCAAAGCCAAGCGGACGGGAAGAGAAGAGAAGAAGAAGTGGGTTGGGCCCGGAAAAGATAAAGAAGAGATGGGCCGCACGGGGGAAACAAAAGATGAAAAAGAAGAAGGGGCCGGGCGGGCCCAGCCCTGGCCCGGCCCTATTCCATTTTCGAAATTTTTTAAAAAATTATAATAATGATTTCTTTTTTCAAAAATATTTAATAATTAATATTAGCTATGCAAATGTTCCTAATTTCTATATGTGATGCAATTTAATGAAAATCATATTTGCTAGGGTCAAAAAATTAATCCATAATGTTATATATAATTAATGAACGATTAAACGAATCACCAAAATTTAGGTGTCAACGTTAGGCAAAGCTGACTTCTTGGTGGCTGGGCGAGGTCAAGCCTCGCCATGGCTGGGCAAGGTGGAAGGGGCAAAGCTTGACATCACCTAACCATTGCAAGGGACCTTGCGGTGGTTGGGCAAGGCTCCACGACCCTCGTCTTTGGCCGCTCGCTAGCCCTCATCAAGATCCATTGACTGGCTAGAGGAGAAAAAAGTGGAAAAAAAAATATTAAAAACTAAAAAAAATTCACTTTACAAAAAAAAAATAATAATAAAAAAAAAATTGAGGATCATACCTAACATTTTTATGTTCTTTTCTTATTCCGACAATAGAAATTTTAGTTTACCAAACAAACTTAGAAACTCGTCTAGGGAATAGAGAAATAAAATATTTTTTCAAAATAAAAATTATTCTTGGGAATAAAAATATTACCAAACACGTCATTGCCATGCCACAAATTCGATTTAGGTCCCCTAGGAGTTTCTTAAAATTTCTAGTTGCAGATATTGCTTTTATGATTTTCAATATTTTAAAAGAATATACAAAACATACTTCACTTTGGATCATTAACCATTTATATACCTTCATATTCACAAATACTATTTGCATACCTTCATATTTAATAGGAAAAAGTGTCCTCTTTGCAAACTCACTCATTTTAGCTTATTGCTTTGAGTTTTTTTATTTGGTTTTTACTTGATTTTGAACATTTTCAATGGTATGAGAAAATTTATGATTAGTAAAGGGGAAATTTTGAAAAAATAAAGAAGATATTTTCGTGAATAAGAATACAAAGATAATTGATGTGAGTGTACAAAATCGTATTCAAGAGTAAAATTTGGGTTTATATTTCATAAGTAGAGAAATGTAAGGGATAATTGGGTGAAAAGTGAGACATGCTTTTGGTATTTTTCGTTAATCGTTTTTGACCCGCCTCAATAATGAACCAATAAATAGTTGTAAATATCAAAAAAAAAATCACTTAAATATGTAAGTAGGTTGTGGACATTGTTCTCCTTTCAAGAGAGTTGCTAAGGCCATCGCTTTCCCGCCATCAATGGTCGATGTTTCTAGCAATTGCTTAAATCAGTGAAATTGTACTTAAAATACCTTTGTTTTCACGCTTAACTCAAGTTTCGGCATCCTTGGTAATCCAAAATTTCTAATTTGTCCTCCCCAATCCTTATTGGTCGCGTGACATTGCTCAACATCATTAGAAAGAAGATAATGCTAATAGGCCCTTGTTAAGTAGTTGGAATAATTGTTTAAAAAATCATAAACTTATTATATAATGACAAATTCAGTCATACACTTTTCAATTTGACCAATTTAATTATAACATTTTGATGATTTATTAATTTAGTCATTCGAGAAAATTTTGACCAGAAAATCAATGATATAGACACTAGCAGAGCTTCCGTGACATGACTGGTCATCAAGAAATTTTGTAATTTTTTTTTTATTTTGTGAATTTTTATATAATTCTTAATTTTATTCTTTTCTTTTCTTTATTTTCTTTGTTGTTTACTGTTCTTCTTTCCTTTCCCGATAAGTCGATGAGGCCTTAGCGATCACTGACGAGGCAAGGGTTGTCGTAGCCCGGACCAAGTTTGCGCGACCCCACGAGGTTTGCAATAGCCCTCGCTTCGCACGGATCAAGTGAGGAGAAGGCCGTTGGGGCCCTCACCATGCATAGATTTGGCAAGGTGGGGTGGCTGGCCAGAAAGAAAAATAATGGAAATAAATAAAAAAAAATAAAAAGAAAGAAGAAAAACGAAAAAATATTGAACATTTTAAAAGATTACAAAAAATTATTACTGGTCGTCCACACCACATAGGACGGCAAGCATTTATGTTGTTAATTTTCAGTCAAAATTGATCGAAAAGACGAAATTGGCAAATCGTAAAAAAATTTAAGACTAACTTAGCCAAAAGATCAAGACTGAATTGACCGTCTTATAATATGTTTGATACTTTTTTGGACAATTTTCCTTAAGTAATTAATTAAGGAAACTTTACAATTTTAAATGAACTGGTTTTTCTTTTGGTATTATGTACAATCAGTACTTGAAAATTGAATCGTCTAAATAAAATATACTTAACAAGTATTCGGGACACTTAGGACCTTCAGAAAAATAATAAGGTTATCAATATTTTAGTAGTAAAAATAAGTCACATTCAGAGCTAAATCATGGATCAAGACAATTATCTACGATAACTTTTTTCATTTACTGCTTCCTTCTATCTTGTCAGTGAAAATAATTCAATTTAAAAGCCCCAACAAAAATAACACCTCAGAGTCAGTCCCAAGATTGCCAGATTTTATCATGCCATGTGATGCACTCAAATTTTATCAATGTTCTTGAAAAATCCTTCGACAGTGTTCTATTCCGTAATATATTTATAACATTATTTGCAAATTCTACTTAACGATGGTACAATCTTGCAACCTGCTACCTATTTATCAAATATATTCATGGAACTTACCAAAAGCGTTAGCGATTTATGACTGTCAGTGCCCTAATAACTTACCAACTATGTTATCCATTCGCTACTCGAAAGTAAGTCACAGCGGAAGCCAATAATTTACAATTGGGCTTGTCAATAATAAAATTGTTATATCATTGGTTTACATGCCTACTTATAAAATCTAAAAGTATATAATATTAGGTTTGTCGATGGTAACTCACCATCAATATTTGAAATTTATTACCAAACTTACATATCGACCAAACTGACAAATAATAGTAATCTACTATTGGATTTGTGGATGCTAAAATTGTTATGTCATTAGTAATTTGCAAACGGTTGTCTAGACTGACAATTTATAGTTCATTTTTTACCTACCATCGATATTTCAAATCTGCCACCGACATTTTCAACAGAGCAACATTCCATTTTTGGCAAACGGAGTATTCGGAATCTGCCAAATCAATATGAACTCAATAACAAGCTGCTTGAAACATCCTGCAACCACATAACTAAGTGTTTAGTCCATTCAACTCAAGTTTATCCCTATAACCAGTTAGTCATCATGCTTCCTCCAATCGTACCATAAAGCTTCTGAAATCGTAATTTATGGTCTTCGCTTTAAAGCAAGATACAGAAGAGTGATGAATGACAACAGACTAACAAAGAGGGCCGGGTCAAGAAATATAGAAGATAATGCACAGCGGTATTATACAACAAGGAGAAAAACAAAATCTGCACTTCACCCATGTCCCAGATGAAAATTTGCACTTCACACATGTCCTAGATGAACAGAATGACGGACTGGCCTTTCTTCCATCGACTAAAAAGAACTTGTTACACAGCATCAAGAAGAACAAGATCTAACAGAACTTGGAATAACACTCGCAAAAATCACAATTGAGGCCGCAAGGTGTGGTGCGCTTACTTTTCAAGGTTGAAGAACGGGCACTTTTGTGCTGTCGAAGGCCCTTGTGTCCACCAGCGCCCTTGATCTTGTAACTCCCACATTGTCCTGAAGAATTACAAAGCGGAACTCTCTTCCCCAATCCAATCCTGAAGTGATCTGAAGAGATATTGATTCTGAATCATCAAATCATTATTTATTAGGAACATGAGCTACCACCTATCTCAGCAAACGGACACCTAGCAATCTAAATATGTTGAAGTAAGAGCCTCATTGATTGAATTAGCATCAGTCAAAGTACCGACTGATGGATATGACACAAATAGCATGTAATGGCTCATTCAATCATGGGCAATTGGTTTGGCAGAAGAAGCATGTTGGCATATGAAAAATTTCAAGATGGCAGAAAAACTACTTGTGTATTTACGTTTCACATGCATGCTTTCGCTTTTAGTTTATGGAAATCTTCATGCAAACAGGATACTATATCATGCAATGAGGTGTGTGTACAAAATACATAAACAGGGACGTTTCCAAATGTCAACTTAACATCACAATATGTTGTGTTGCTTACAAAGCAAACCGTCTTTCAATTACTAATTAGCTTTTCATTTTTCCTCTTACGGTTCATATTAGACACAGTGGATGTGTCTAATTATATTATGGAAATATTTTATTTCTATAAGGAATCCTCATTGATGACCAATTTTCAAAACCCAGTACTTTCAAGGAAACGTCAAAACAACAAACTTAGACAATTTATATGAGCCTACTCTCTCACATGATTGATTCAATATATACATCCCAAAATAAACTTTGATTTTCAAACTTTGCTAGAACACAGGCATAGTTTGCATGAAATAGGAAAAGTTCACTTCAGGCAATTGATGTTCTCAAAATTACTCCATGTCCCATCGGGCTTGACATGTCTGTGCACATCCCTGAAATTTGGAGCATCGGGTTCTGCTAGAACGTTTGGAGCCAGAAACAAATAGAAGTACCAGCATGCAAATTCCTATGGCTCGATGAGTCTTGCTGGTGAATTCATGAACAGGCAGATCTCTGTTCTTTTGCAAATACTTTTAGCTTTCTACAGAAGAACTGCTAGAGTTGGTTCATGCTGATGGTTTATAGGTCAATGAGGAATCATATAGTGCATAAAGCCAGATACTTCAATACCAACCACATTTTCGCAGTCCATGTGATGATTATTTCTTGAATTCCTTACCCAGAAGCACAGATTAAGTAGAGTATGACAATGGGAAAGAGAAATTTTGCAGTCAGAAAACAGGGAAAAAAGAAGAAAAAAATGGAAATATTCACCTTGGAGACTCTGTTGAGAATAATGTCTACCAATTGTAGATAAAGAGAAAAGTGCATTACTCACCTAGAAGAAAGAAATAAACTCCACCCTCTCTCAATTGGAAATAGAGAGCATCCTTGCAGCTAACTGTTAAGATCGCTACATGCGTCAACCACTGCATTGATACATCTAGGGACAATTACAGTGCCTCGAGCAGCAATTTTTATAGTGCCTCTCACAGGGCTGATCCTGAATGTTGCAAAAGTCTATTTCCTTAATTTCCAAGCTTTTGCACTTTAATAGGTCTGGCAATCTGTTAAGAGAATAGCATTCAGACATAGAAAACCTTCTCAATTGTGATGCTTGTTCGAGACCATCAAGGTCCCTAATGTTGCAGCGAGATATCTTTAACACTTGCAAGAGCCTTAGGGTCTGCATGAGAACATTTCTATTCCTAAGAATTTCTATTCTTTTGTTCCCCGGAACAAAAAAAGAACAGAAACCGTTTGGTAACGCCAAGTTGATTTCTATTCCTCGGAATAGAAAAGTTAGCCCGGGAATAGAAACGAGAAACAAAAAAAAATTGCTTCTTATCCAGGGAACAATTTCTAGAAATAAGCAAATTTTCTTTTTTATTTTTGTTTTATTTCTCTCTTGCCGTGGCCACCTCCAACCGCCCGGAGCCACCACCGACCGCCGTCGGCCGCCACCGGTCGCCGGCCGCCGTCGACCGTGAGCAAGAATAAAAAAAAATAAAAAAACAAATAAATACAAATAAAAAACAAACACAAGAAAATAAAAAAAACAAATAAAACAAATAAAATACAAAAAAATACAAAAAAATAAAAAACAAAAAATACATAAAATACATAAAAACAAATAAATACAAAAACAAATAAAAAACAAATAAATACAAAAAAGTACAAAAAACAAATAAATACAAAAAAA
Source organism: Eucalyptus curtisii (assembly GCA_017140595.1). Classification (NCBI taxonomy): domain Eukaryota; kingdom Viridiplantae; phylum Streptophyta; class Magnoliopsida; order Myrtales; family Myrtaceae; genus Eucalyptus; species Eucalyptus curtisii. Next base: position 31,546,869 of record CM029498.1, read on the forward strand.
TAAATACAAATAAATACAAATAAATAAAAATAAATACAAATAAAAAATGCAAGAAAATAAAAAACAAATAAATACAAAAACAAATAAATACAAAAAAAACAAATAAATACAAAAAAATAATAAAAAAATAAATACAAATAAATACAAAAAACAAAACAAAAACAAAAAAAAAAAAAAAAGAATAAAAAACAAATAAAAACAAATAAATACAAAAAAGAATTAAAAAAATAAAAAAGAACAAATAAAAAAAATAAATACAAAAAAGAATCGTTGCGTTACCAAACGCATTTCTATTCTTTTTTTATTCCAAAAGTAGAAATTTTGTGCAGTTAACAAACGAGTTCTTTTCTTTCGAAATTGTTCTAGAATAGAAATAGAAAAAAGTTAACTATTTACGGAAAAAAACTCTTTAAAAGTAGGAAATTTTATCATGCGCACCCTTAGATTCCCAAGACCAAGAATTCCCCATGCACTGCAGTCACAGAGCTCCAACTCGGACAGAGTTTCCAGATTAGAGAAATCCATCCCCTGGATCTGGCAATTCTTGATAAGCAGTTTTGATAAGCTTGAGGGAAGTTGTGGGAGGTCTAGCAGGTTTATGCAGGACAAGTCAAGTTTTCTAAGTTGAGTAAGAGCATTAAAATCTTCTGGTAGCCTAGTAACATTCGGAAGGCACAGCGTTAGGGTTTCTAAGTTGGATAAATTTGACATCCAGGCAAAGCTTTCAGTTTGGGACGGTTCAGAGGAAGATATCTCCTCTTCATCGGGATCATTAACCAATTCCAAAACTTTCAAATCTCTCAAATACGAAAGACCCTGGACTATCCTCATATTTTTGGTTCCCCAGCGCAAACTCACTAAACTAGATGGTAATCTTGGTAGAGTCTGAAGTTCGTCACATTGGAGCAAGTGGAGGGTCTGGAGATGAGAAAGCTGACAAATGCTCTCAGGTAGGCTAAAAATCAAGGTAAATGATAACTTCAAGATTCTCAAAGATGATAACCCCGAAATATCACATGGAATTTTCCCACTCAAAGGGCAGCCAGAAAATGTCATGACTTCCAACTTCTCTAGATTTGCAATATCTTTAGGAAATTTTCTTACATGAGTATTCTTCATTCTTAGCACCTCAAGTCTGCCCAATTTTTTTTATCGATTCTGGCAATACCTGAATTCTGGTGTTTGACAGATCCATTTTCCGTAGTGACATAAGCATCCCAATGGAGTCCGGAAGTGCAGTAATCCGCTGACAGTCTCTTAAAGACAGCTCCACAAGTGCCTCCAACAACTTAACAGAATTTGGGACTCCTGTGATAATAGCTTTATCCAATGCAAGATATGACAGGGACCTTAAACAACCAATAGACTCGGATATTTCAGCCATATTTTTGCAGCCTGATGCGCTAAGAGTTTTAAGGTGCTGCATAGAACCTCGTAAGAAACGAAGGTGACATATGGGAGTTTCATCAATCAGAAGCTCTTCCAAATCATCCAAGGAACCCATCTCTTCCGGCAGCAGCGCGATAGGAGTGGACTTGATGTTCAAAGACTTCAAACATTTCAAATTACCAATGGATTTGTCAATAAGTGACAAATGAGAACATCGTTCAAGAATCAATCTTTCTAATTTGCTACCAGGTGGGAAGCATGGCGTTTTACATAATTGACTGCAACCAGTTAGCTCCAAAACTTTCGATTTGTTTGCCTTCTGTGTAAAAGAGACAGAAACGGTTCAGTATCAATTAGCTAGTGTTCACAAAAAGTCGAAAAAGGAACGGGTCTTGTACCTCCATTACTTGTGTCCAACCTTCCCAGTCATCTGCCACTGCGCTCCAGGAGAGATCAAGAATGACCAAGTTCTCTAGACACAAAATAAGAGGCTCAGAGCTCTTACGGCACCCTCGCCAATCAAGCCATCTTAATTTTAAAAGAAGACTAGCAAAATTTCCACTCATATTGGCTCGATCCAACTTAAGGAACCTTAAGTTCAATAGCGGGCCATATTCGTCAGATGTGAAACAGTCATCAGATACATTGTCGAAGGTGAGAGCAAGGCCTTGAACATTTGGAGTACCCTGCCAGTTTGAACATAAGGTAATGAATAGGAATTTGCACTTTGTTATAGAATTGATTGTATTTTCTCCAATTCTACAAATTGAAATTTAGAAGGGAATCTGGTAAATTACAAAAAAAATTAACTACAGGTAGAAAAGAAAGTAGTGCTGGCTTTCAGGTTTACCTCCTTCTTCCGTAGAGTGGATAGGGCTTCTCTGTGCACCCACAACCTACTTCGATTACCAGGAATAGAATGTTCATCTAACACAATTTTTCTGCCTAGAGTTCGCAGTAGATCGTGCATCAATAGCTCCTTGTTTTCTCCGACTTTGACCAAAGACATTACAAGGAGATCTTCGATCCCACTAGTAGGATAAAGTTTACAGTCTTCCCACATGTAAAAAGCAACTCTCTCATCCTTTCCAATAAGGAAACATGCTATATCTAGAAATATTTCTTTGGCAGTTTTTTCTAAAGCATCATAACTTATCTTCAACACAGGTTCGACTTTCTCATGAGGAGCGTCCTTCAATTTCCGCAACATATCTTTCCACATACCCTCCGATTTTCGAAACAAACCTAAACCTATCACCTCAAGTGCTAAAGGAAGTTGCCCACTAGCTGATACGATGTCCCTGGAAAGGATTTCAAAGCCCTTGATGGGAGAATCCCTTCCAAAAGCTCGCTTTGAAAATAATTGAAGAGCTTTATCTTCTTCCATTGGTTCAACCTCAAAGGTCTCAGCCTCTTTGAACTTCAGAAAAATATCCCTCGTTCTAGAAGTCACAATAATCCTGCTTCCTGGACCAAACCAACTAAGCTCCCCAACAACCACATCGAGTTGGTCAAAATTATCCACATCATCAAGGAGAATGAGCACCTGCTTATTGCGAAATTGTTCAGCAAGAACTACCCTGGCATCATCAGAACATCTGAACCTTACACATCCTTTCCGAAGGTCTGAGATTAACTGATTTTGCAAGGACAAGGTCTTATCATGTTGATATAATTCTCTAATTTCCTTAAGATAACTATAACATTGAAAACGATCAAAGAGTTTATTGTAAACAACTTTTGCAAGAGTAGTCTTGCCAACCCCGCCAATACCATATATTCCAAGGACTCTAACATCGCTCCCACATATTTCAATTACTTGCCCATCACGATGCACAATGCCGAGCTTTCTCATAATCTCTTGCACGTGATGGTCAACTCCAACTAAATGATTTGTCACAGTTAGTCGACCCTTCTTCAGCATTTGCAGAACAATTGGGATGAGTTCGTCTATGAGCATGGAATGATGCCTACAGAAATCAAATTATGGAGACATGATGAAGAAAGTGAATCAGAATAACACACAACATAGCAAAGGAGAATGAGCAGAGTTGGACAAGGAGCAATGCACCATGAGGCAAGAACAAAGGAGGTATTTAAATGCACTTGCAAAGATCCCGCATGTATATGGTCTAAGTTGGTCTTAAAGCCAAATGGTTGAGTGGAGTTGCCAAACAGGAAAACTTGAAAATGAATAATCTCATATATAGCATGACTGGTTCACGATCTGATTCATCAATTTTGTAAATCAATTTGAATATTGAATTGGATTACCCGTTATGTATTTTAGTCGTTTCAAATCCCCTTAACCTTCCAATCTCTTTGAGAGCCAGCTTCCACTTCTTAATGGTCTCACTACTGACTCCCTTCATCTCATGTTCGAGAAAGCTCTTCTCAAAAGAATTCCTCTGGTCTTTCAAATCCGAGAGCTCAATCTCATAGAAAATGGGAATGGTTTCTCGACTCATCGTTTGCTTGCACTCTAATATATGGACCAACTCCATGAGGCAGCTTCTGCTGGAAGCATAATCCCTGGAGATGATAGGAATCAAAACCTCCGACTGTTTGATCGCTTCAATCAGTGCGGGCGCGATCCCTTCTCCCACAGGCAGCTCATCATCGTCTCGAAAGACGCGTATCCCAGCATCTGTCAAGCTTTTGTAGAGGAAATCTGTAAAACCCTTGCGAGTATCCGGCCCTCTAAAACTCAAGAACACATCAAAGTTGTTTCCAGCTAAGTCAGGGCCTGGTGTCAAGGACGAAACGGGCGATTCCTGTCAAGTGAGTAAATTGAGTTTATCACATCCAGCGTAAAATTTCCACTACGTCCATTGTGGTTAGAAAAGAAACATTCGAACTTGGAAATGGAGATGTATCCATACTCTGCATATGCTGCTTGCTAATTTAATCTAACACCGATATGCTGTAACCATTGATGATGCAAATTTCCCGGCCAAAAGAATTATAAGAAAAAAAAAAAGAAACACAAGGGTCAGTACAGAATCAAGACGCAAAGTCAAAGAATCTCACCGGAGTAGTCCTCCGCCTCTTTAGAGAAGCAGCAGCATCGCGAGCGGCCCGAGGGTCATCACATTCACAAGCAGTATTCTGAAGCGACGAAAGCTTCACAGTCCTCGATTCCATCTTCTTACACTGCTATGCGTGTGAGAGTAGGACGAGCTTTGTTATTGATTGGAAGGAGTGAAACACCATGTGGAAGGTCGAGCTCCCAGATCCAGAACCACTTTCCAACGAAGATAAGGAAACACGTCGTTGACTCCGACCCTGTAAAAAGACTTTCAGGAGCTTTTTATAATCCGGTGACGCATATATGACCAAAAAAATAATCAATGTGACCCGTAAAATATGGAACCATCCTAAATATTTTGGGATAAGTCCATCCGACAATATGTCAATCAAATGTGTTGATGTGACACAATGAAAATTAATCCTACTCTTGCCACTGAGGTGGAGAAAAATAAAACCCCTTTCATCAACAAAAAAATTTTTAAAAATCCAAAATTGAAAAAGTAAAACAAAACAACAACTTCTTTAAAAGTTAATATCGCGAAAAACTTCAAACTAATATATGTATAACAAATTTATCTCAAATTAATTTTTTAACTACAAAAAACTTTAAATTAGTACATATATGATAAATTTACCCCAAACTAAATTTTCTACAACTAAAAACCTCAAATGAGTACATTTGTGACAAATTTCCTTTAAATATTAAATTATTGAATGGAATAATACGTTATAGTTGATGAATGTAATAATTTGAGGTTTTTGTAGTCAAAAAATTAGTTTTGAGTAAATTTGTTGTATGTGTATTAATTTAAAACTTTTTCATGGTGTTGACCTGTTTCTTCAATTCCATGAAAGACCTTGAACCTGGTACATGTAACAAATTTACTTCAAACTAATTTTTTTTTATCATGAAAAACCCCAAATGGTACACTTTCCCAAACAAATTTTTTAATCATGCAAAACACAAAAATTGGTATATATATGACAAATTTACCTTTAACTAATTTTTTTATCTTCAAAAACTCTAAATTGATATACATGTGACAAATTTATCTTAAACTAATTTTTTAACCGTCAAACACCCCAAACTAATACATTTTATTATAAATATACCCTCTGCCAAATTGAATTAATATCACCAAAAAATAAAAATAAAAATAAAGCCGGTACACTTATGATAAATGGAAGGTAAAACTTTAAATTGGTACACTAATCAACTGCTACATGTCATTCAACTTAGTAATTTGACATAAAATTTAAGGAAACTAATTGAGAGTAAATTTATCACAAATGTAATAGTTTAGGGTTTTGAGTAGTCAAAAAATTAGTTTTCGGTAAATTTATCATAGGTGTACCAATTTTAAGTTTTTGAAAATAAAAAAAATTAGTTATGGAGAAATTCATCACATATATACCAGTTTGAAATTTTTTTTTTTGTGATATTAATCATAAAAACAATAAAGACCAAAAAATTCAAAACAAAAAGAGATCAAAGAGAGAAAATTGCAAGTGAGAGAATGGCAAATGGTTGCCGCTAAGAAGGTTTGGTGATCTTAGGAAACAAAACTGACATTTATTAAAAAAATAAATAAAAATGATATAATAAGGCCAAAGAACAAATTAAAATAAAAGAAATCATAGTGAGAGAATGGCAAATGGCAAAGGCTGATGAGGGTTGGCGATCATCAGAAAAGAAAAACCAACTTTTTTAACGATTAATGCCACAAAAAACTCTAAATTAATACACTTGTAATAAATCTATCCAAAACTTATTTTTTGACCACCAAAAATCTCTAATTAATAAATTTGTGACAAATATACCGTCCATTAAATTGGATTAATACTACAAACCAACCAACCGTCACATGTCATCCAACTTAGCAATTTGATAGTAAAATTTAATGAAAACTAATAGATTGTATATTTGTCACGATTTCTTTAAGATAAATTTGTCACAAAATATATCAGCTTGGGTTTTTTTTCGTGGTATTAACCCATTTTTTAAATACAAAAAATAAATCAAAAGGAAATTAAGAAAGAAAAATGAAATCAAAGACAGAGAATAGCAAGTAAGAGAATCGTAGATGTTTGCGACTGACTAGGGTTGGTGATCCTTGAGAAAACAAAATAGCCATATATATATTTTTAAAAAAATTAAGGATTAATATCACAATAAACCCAAACTAGTATACCTATGATAAATTTATCTCAAACCAATTTTTTGACTACTAAAAACCTCAAATTGGTACATCTTTGACAAAGTTACCCTAAATTGATATATTTGTGATAAATTTATCATCTGTTAGTTTCGATTAAATTTTGTCATTAAAGTGCGAAATTGGATAACATATATCAATTGAATATTATACTTGTTTGAGATCTTACTTATCAATTGAATATTATACTTGTTTGAGATCTTACTTTCCATTCATCACATTTGTACCAATTTTGTGGTTTTTTGTGGTATTGATCCGATTTAATGGAGAATATATTTGTCAAAATGTACTAATTTGAAGTTTTCGACGATCAAAAAATTAGGTTTTGATTAAATTTTTCACAAGTATATCAGTTTTAGGTTTTTTATGGTCATTTGAGATAAATTTATCATAGGTATACAAATTTGAGATTTTTCGTGATATTAACCCTAAAATTAAAATAATAAGGCCAAAAATAAATAATAATAATAATAATAATAACAATAATAATAATAATAATAAATAAATAAATAAATAAATAAAATAAATCAAAGAGAGAAAATGATAGATGGAGTGGCTGACAAGGGTTGGTGATCTTCGGAAAATTCTTTAAAAAAATTAAACAATAAGGCTAAAAGAACAAAAAAAGAAGAAGAAGATGAAGAAGAAATCAAAGAGAGAGAATGGCAATAGAGAGAATGGTTGACAAGGGTTGGTGATCCTTGGTAAAATGGGAAAGTTATCCAAAAAATTTAAAATCTATTACATTTTTACTTATTCAGTTTTAAATATTTCAATTTTATCAATTGAGTCATGAACAATTTTACGCTCTGCCAATTAAGTCCATTTGGTAAATTTTAGCTGGAAATCATTGACATAGATGTCAATTGCCCTACATGACATGATCGACACTAACGTCGATAATTTTTAATAACTTTTTTTTAAAATTTTTAATTATTCTTTTCTTTTTCTTTTCTTTTCTTTTTCCTTTTTTTTTTAATTGTGGCCTGGCTGGTTGCTGGGAAGGGCCACAATGGCCTCACTTGACCTCGTTCAGGGTCACAATGACCTCGCCAAATATGGGCGAGGCTGGTGAGGGGCCACGACCCCCACCAACCACAGTTGAAAAGAATTAAAGAAGGAAAATAGAAAAAAAAAATAAGAATTTGAAAATTATTAAAATATTATAAAAAATTATTCACGTTAGCGTCGACTATATCACATAAGGCGTAAGCCAATTCCAGCCAAAATTGGCTGAGTGGACTTAATTAGCAAAACATAAAATGTTTATGACTTAATTGACAAAATTGAAGATGTTAGAACTTTTTGAATATTTTTCCCTTGGGAAAACAAAGCAGCTATTTTTTTAGTAAAATAAAACAATAACACCAACAAAAAATTTACAAGAAAATGTATCAAAGAGAGAACTTGTTAGTGGGTGTCAAAGAGAGAAATTGCAAGTGGGTGCAGCGGACAAGGGTTGGTGATCCTTGCTGGAAAACAAAACAGCCAATTTTTTTTTTTTTAAAATGTTAATAAAAATATTAAGAAGTTACAAAAAGTAATATGATTAATGAAATCCACGATGAAATTTTCACATATTTTTTTATTGATTAATCATTTTTTGGCATTAAGCAACCATTAAAAGTAAATAATGACTGTTCAGTTTTTATAATTTTGACCTTTTTGTTGTTGAGGCCTTTCTTCCATTTGACTTAATTAAGTCTTTTTCTGAAAATATGTTATTAGCTCTATTAATGTATACATTAAATTTAGCATCTTTTGTGTTTTAGTAATATTACTCATATTTATTTATATCGATATTAATATTTTGATTAACCTGTTTCTCCATTTCTTCACTTTTTCTAGAAATTAAGGATAGAGGAGAGATTTTCTTCAAAAAATGAGATGAAAAAACATTTGTACTACTTATAGGTCATGTGCATTGCACATGCTAAAAAAAATATTGGAGGATTAACATTTATAACTTAATTGCACTTTTTCAAATGTTTAGTATTTCATTGCACGCTAAACAAAACATTTGGTAGGAGAGATTCAGTAGGAGAACATAATATTTCAAAGGAGATGTTTTTATTGGACAGTGAGAGAGTAAAGGAATGGATTATGAGGGATTGCAAGTGGTTAACATGATTGATATTGTATCAATTTGTAAGTTCCTTCATATCCATCAAAATACTAAAGAACTTGTTGGGGAAAAAGTTACAAAACGCCGCTTATGCTCATTGTGACATATTTATCATGAATTATTTTTTTGTGACATCAAAAGCTTTAAACTATGTCCATTGTGACACATTTACCCTAATTTTTTTTCATGACATTAAAAACAACAAAAATATACCTATGTGACACATTTACCCTCCATCAAGGTTCTATTAGATTATTTTTCAATTTTATTTCACTTAAGTCGCATGAGTGCTATGTTAACAATTTTTTTCTTTCTGGCGCCAATGTAGGGAAATTTTTAATGGTCCTCATTGACGAACAAATTGTCACACAAATATAAGTTTGAGATTTTTGGTATCACAAAAAAAAAAAAAGTTTAGAGAAAATATGTTACAATGAGCATAATTTAAGATTTTTAGTAGCTTTTATCATTAATAAATATATATTTCTTATTCCCACTTAAATCTTCATTTATTTCTACACGTAAATATGTAAAAGGATATTCAAGTCCTAAGATGCTTTCCATTCATTTCTCTCACCAACATCTAATAACACTACAACACAATTCCTCCATTTTGCCTTCCCCCCTATTTGAATTCTTATACTCGTTTTCAGTCAACTCTACCAACACAACATTAGACAGTACCATATGCTCTCGAATTCATGGAGACAAGGGGTGGAATGGTGTCGGCTTTTTTTTTTTTGGGGGGGGGGGGGGGTCGAGGGATGTTTCGGTTGAAACGTGAAAATTACCACTTTTTCTTATTTGCGTGATTGAGTGATACGCGGGTGCTAATATCCGCCTGTCAAAATGCATTTTAATGCATGTGCCACTTGCCTAATACGACTCACCTTTCTCATCTGCCGCTAGACCATTAGGTGTCTCTTTTGGTCAAGAAATGGTAATGAGGCCTCGGATGACGCTGAGCAGTCGCTCCATGTTTGCCGTATCATCGGAGATCTGAAGCTCAACAAGGACAAGCGGTTCAGCTCTAGGATTTGGCAGTGGCTTCATCTCGGCAGGGCTAGGTAAGTCTTGCCCAACCCCTACGTTTCCTTGCAATATTTGAGCTGTGTTGTGGTCAAAAGTCGCTCGGATTTGGAGGAGTGTTACAACTTACCCATGAAGAATTCTTATTCCCTTTTGCTTCGCTGTGGCCATCGCCCTTTCTGCTGTCTGACAATGCTTGAATTGTCAAGGGTGAGCCCAACCCTTGACAATTCCAACTCAGAAACTTTTTGAGTTACCCGGTGGCTTATTAGGACTAGCCACCAACGCCCACTGAATCTCCTTCTCCTCCACTGTTATAGGGTTATCCACTAATTGTGATGTGTCAAAAGATACTAATTTGGAAGAATGCGCACCATACAGGTAAAATCTCTTTCCCTTTTTTGATGTAGTAAGTTTTGTGCCTTTAGCTTTGCACCTAACTAGGTTGTGTGCAACTTCTGGGATATCCAGCATCTCAGCTTCTAATTCCCTCGTTTGTTCTTTATATAACACCATAGTAAACTCATCGTCTAAGCAACTACTTCATCTTTTTTGTGTTCCTTTGTCTTTGACTATCATAATTGCTAATGGAGAGGAGGAGTTCTCACCCTCCTGTTAAGCATTATCATCTGTGAGCTGTTGTCCACATAATGGCATACTAGGCTTCGCAACTACCTCCTTCAACTTCTTAACCTCTTCGGTTACAGCAGGAACAGGAGTTTCCGGGACCATTTCTTGTTCTATTTGAGTTTCAACTTGTTTTCCATAGAATATTTTTCCGTACGGACTGAGTTCTCTCACTTTCGCTACTAGCCATTGCCCAAAATTGCCTGGCAAATTTTCCTCCAGCCCTGAATGTTCATATGGTATTTCTTTGCAGGCAGTGGCATAATGCCCAATTTTACCGCAAGAATAACAATAATGCGGGAGTCTCTCATATTTAAATTCTATCCATAGGTTTTTATTTCCTAGGTTGATAATTATGCCTGTCTTGAGAGAATTAGCAAGATTCAGATTAACTCTAGCTTTGCCAACTTTATAATTGCTGCTCCCCTTTACTTCCAGTTTGACATCTATAACCTCCCCAAGTTTAGAGGCTATCTCTTTCACTATTTTGTTCGATACTCTTCCAATTGGTAGTCCATAAAGATGCATCCAACAAGGGCAATGGGTGAACTCATAACACATTTCTAGAATGTCTGGGTCGCATTGCTATAACACTAAGAGATTGCTAGAAAATGATCACGGTCCGGAGTCTAGCACTTTCTGTTTTTCAGCCTCTGATTTGAAAGAAAAGGAGAAGAAACCCGGTTCTAACAGGGTACAAGTAACAGCTTCAGTCTTTCATGCCCTTTTCATAGTGTTGAGGAAAGCTTGGAAATTCACATTTGATCTAGAGTAAAGTTTTCCAAACAATGTTAACTTACATTATGTTAATTTGTCTTCGGAAATGCTTTCTTTAACATGTACCACATCATCTTCATACCATAAATTACCCAGACTTTTACATAGAGCCGCTAATCTTCTATCTTCTGGGTTCTGACCTTCCATTACGAACTTACAAAAACGCAAGTCTCAAAGAGAACAAATCGAAGAGGCGACCCACAAGAACGGAAATCCCGGACAACTCTCTAGAAGAAATCCATAAGGAGGATGCTGGCTAAAGTCATTCAAACACGAAGCAGACCCATGCAGTGCGTCTCTGGATGAAGGGAGCTCTATCATACCTTAGAAACCAGCTGAAATCACCAGGATCCAAATAACATACTCTTCATTACGGAGGAAACATGCTTACTCTCGTCAAATGGAGGATGGGGTTGCCCGCATTGGAGCAAGATTGGGACTGGGAATCTTGGGATGGGTTTCTGCCATTAGGGTTTCGAAACTATTCAGGGTTGTTAAATTATGTCTCGAGTTTGAGTGTTTGCAAAACGCGATTCGCTGGAAAAGAGAAAATATAAAATAAAATAAAAAGGGAGGAAAAATTACCTCATCTGCGGAATCCGAAAGTGGATATTTTCGTGGGCACATTCCACGCCGAAGGATGAAGACGTCCCCTGCACTTGAAGAATCCCTGCAGTTTTCGAATTCCTTTGAAAAAGGAAATCTGGGCACACTATTATAATAAAATAGGATTTCATCTTTGGCGTGAAGTTCCCGCAAGTCGCCGAACTGTGCACGTAGAAGGAAATAAAGGTGGGGCCCAAGGTCAAAAGTTTGACCTTGGGCACCCACACGCACACCCATGTATAAAAGCCGAATTTTGCATGTTTCTCCCCCACTTTTCGAAAGTCACGCTGAAGCCCTACGCATAAGGATCCGCGTGAAGCTGCACATTCAACGTCCACGAAGCCGCAAGCCGCACGAAGCTTTGAAGTGATACGCGAAGCCATACGTAGAGCGTATTATTTTGAGCTTGAACGCGTGGTATTTTTGTACAGTGAGTTTATCTCCAATTGAGTTGTTTATTTATAAACACTTTGGGTTTGGAGTTAAATCTAGGTGTGGGAAACACTTGAGCGTGTGAGTGATTGTAAACTCTGATTCTCCGATTTTAGTGGATTATTTGCTGCTGGCTCTCCTTGTGGATGTAGGTACCGATACTCGGACCGAACCACGTAAATTCCTGGTGTTCTTATTTTTCTCGTTTAATTCTCTGGTGATTTTCGCGTTGACGTAAATTGCAAGATCCTGTTGTTTCTGCGTATTATATCCCAGCAATTGGTATCAGAGCTTGGGGTTGGATTTCTTGATTGTGATTTGGAGCTTTTACTTGTCTGATTATTACCTGGAAATTCTGTTACTGCAATTATGTCTGAGAGGAAATCTGAAATTGAGAAGTTTAACGGGAGTAACAACTTTGTGCTAAGGAGCATCAAGATGCGGGCATTATTGACAACACAAGGTTTGGCCAAGGCACTGGATGGTGAAGATGAGTTGCCGATTATAATGAAAGCCTCAGAGAGGGTAGAGCTGATGGAAAAAGCAAAGAGTATAATCCTGTTAAATTTGACGGATGAGGTCTTACTAGAGGTTGCTGAGGAGAAGGATGCCGTAGCATTATGGGCAAAACTTCAAGCACTCTATGTGAAGAAAAGTTTGAACAATCGCTTGTACATGCTGAAGAAGATGTTTCAATTTAGATATACTAAAGGTACGTCTATCAGAACCCACCTAGATGAATTTAATAAACTCATGTTGGATCTGAAGAACGTCGGTAAGATACTTGATGATGAAGAGCAGGGCATGATATTGTTAGCCTCTTTACTAGAGTCATGGGAGCACTTTATTGATTCACTGTTGCAGGGGCGTACTACTATTACCTCAGAAGAGGTAAAGTCCGCCTTTTTCTCTAAGGAGTGGCAGAGAACGTTGCGAGATGACGGTCTGGCCCAAGGAGCAGTGCAAGCACTGACGATAAGGGGTAGAGAACAACATCGAGGGCCTAGTAGCAATAGAGGTAAAAGCATATCAAAATCACGTCATAGAAAGTCCAAGGGACGCGTGAAGTGCTTTGAATGTCATGAGGAGGGGCACATCAGGAGAGACTGTCCTAAGTGAAGGAATAAAGTTGATAGGCAAAATGCCACAAGCAGTGTGGCAAACGTTGCCGAGGGGAGCAATAGTGATGCAGAAGTTGTTTTATGTGTGACTGCTACTTCGTCAGGAGACGAATGGGTGCTGGATTCGGGGTGTCCGTATCACATGACGCCTCATAAGAACTGGTTTACTACTTACCAGACTGCAGATGGTGGTAGGATTCTTTTGGGGAATAATGCAGTCTGTAAGGCTGTGGGGATAGGGACAATTCGGATCCGGATGCACGATGGGGTGGTGCGCACATTGACAGATGTGAGGCATGTATTGGAGCTCAAGAAGAACCTTATTTCTCTGGGGACACTCGATGACATCGGGTGTAGGTACACCGCTGAAGGTGGAGTACTGCAGATCTCTCGAGGTGCCATGACAATGATGAAGGGGAAGAAAGTGAATACTCTATATCATCTACTGGGAGAGACCGTGACTGGAACCGCTGCAGTTTCATCGGGTGAGTCGATTCGACTTGACTCAATTATGGCATATGCGTTTGGGGCACATGAGTGAGGCGGGTATGACGATGCTGAGTGAAAGAGGGTTGTTGAAGGGTCAGAAGACAGGAAAGCCGGACTTATGTGAGCATTGCATCTATGGGAAGCAGCACCTAGTTAAGTTTACTACAGCTATTCATTCGACCAAACGACCAGTTGAATATATTCATTCAGACGTTTGGGGCCCGTCTTCGGTTCCTTCGAAAGGAGGTGCCCGATATATGCTGACTTTTATCGACGATTATTCGAGGAAGGTATGGGTTTACTTTCTGAAGCACAAATATGATGTGTTTGATCGGTTCAAGAAATTTAAGGCATTGATTGAGAAGCAATCAAATAAACAGATCAAGTGCCTGAGAACCGATAACGGCATGGAGTTCTGTGGTAAAGATTTTACCGAGTTCTGCGAGAAAGAAGGTATTGTAAGACACCGCACAGTACCTAGGACACTACAGCAGAATGGCGTGGCAGAACGGAAGAACATAATTTTGCTTGAGCGAGCTCGATGCATGCTTTCGCATGCAAGACTTGGCAAGGAATTTTGGGCCGAAGCAGTGAACATGTCATGTTACCTGGTTAATCGATCTCCATCGTCTGCTATCAAGTGGAAGACTCCTGAGGAAGTATGGTCGGGGAAACCTATTGATTACTCCGGATTACGTATATTCAGATGTCTTGCGTATGCTTATGCGAGTGATGGTAAGCTTGAGCCGAGGTCGAAGAAGTGCATATTTCTGGGTTATGCACATGGGGTGAAAGGCTACCAGCTGTGGTGCACTGATCCCAGATCACCCGGTTTTCTAATCAGCAGAGATGTGATCTTCGACGAGACTGCAATGCTTCAACAGAGGAGTTCTGAGACACAACAAGCAGAGAAAACAGATCATGGTGTCATTAGTGAGGTGAAGCTTAAGGTGGAGACTCCGGAGACCTCGAAGGTAACAGAAGTTGAGACTGCAGATGAAACCGCAGTTCCTGAAGTTGGTGATAGTGAACAACCAGCAAAGCCGCAGCAGACTATAGCCGCAGATAGACAGAGAAGGCACATTAAATCACCGATACGTTATGGTTATACAAATATTGCTTATGCATTGACTGTAGGTGATGAGGTGGAGATAGATGAGCCTTCATCTTATTCTGAAGCGATGGCTAGTTCGGAGTCGTCGCAGTGGCTAGGGGCTATGAGTGAAGAGATGGAATCACTCCATTGAAATCAGACATGGGAGCTAGTCAAAGTACCTAAGAGCCAAAAGATTGTCAGAAGTAAATGGGTCTTTAAATGGAAAGAGGGCATTCCCGGTGTCGAGGCAGCGAGATATAAGGTGAGACTTGTGGCGAAATGGTATACACAGCGTGAGGGCATTGACTACAATGAGGTGTTCTCTCCTGTGGTAAGACATACTTCTATTCGTGTTTTACTTGCCTTAGTTGCTTCGCAGGATCTCGAGTTAGAGCAGCTACATGTGAAAACTGCGTTTCTTCATGGTGTGTTGGAGGAGTAGATTTACATGAGGCAACCAGAGGGATTTGCTATTCCAGGTAAGGAAGATCATGTTTGTTTGTTAAAGAAATCTTTGTATGGGCTGAAACAATCTCCTAGGCAGTGGTATAAACGTTTTGATGCTTTCATGGCTAGTCAAAACTATTCAAAAAGTCATATGGACAGCTGCGTTTACTATAGGAGATTGGAGAATAGTTCTTTGATTTATCTACTCTTATATGTTGATGATATGATGATAGCAACTAAGAAGATGTCTGATATTGATGTGCTGAAGAGGCAGTTAAATGCTGAATTTGAGATGAAAGATTTATGTGCTGCAAAGAAAATTTTGGGTATGGAGATTTTGCGTGACAGGACTGCAGGAGTTTTACATCTATCTCAAAAGAAATATATTGAGAAGATCGTAGCACGTTTTAATATGCAGTCGGCAAAATCTGTAAGTACACCTTTAGCGAAGCACTTTAAACTTTCAGATAAATTATCACCGCAGATTGAGGAGGAGGAGGAACATATGTCCCGTGTTCCTTATTCTAGTGCCGTGGGTAGTATTATGTATGCTATGGTGTGCACTAGGCCTGATATTTCACAAGTTGTGAGCGTGGTTAGTCGCTACATGAAGCGTCCTGGTAAAACTCATTGGGAAGCTGTGAAGTGGATCCTCAGATATTTGAAGGGGACAACAGACGTGGGTATAGTATACCGGAGGGACAACAATGGCAATGAGACCACTGGTTTTGTGGATTCGGATCACGCCGGTGACTTGGATGATTGCAGGTCTTTAGCAGGGTACGTGTTTACGCTAGTGGGTGGTCCAATTAGTTGGAAAGCGTCCTTACAGGATCACATTGCCTTGTCTTCGACTGAGGCAGAGTATATGGCATTAACCTTTGTAGCGAAGGAGGCGATATGGTTACAAAGTTTGCTCTCGGACTTCGGGTTAGAATAGAAAAGTGTTGATATACACTGTGATAACCAAGGTGCGATATATTTGGCGTATAATCCAGTTTATCACGAGCGAACGAAGCATATCAACATCAGGTACCACTTCATCCGAGATGTCTTAGTTAAGGGTAATGTTACTGTTAAAAAGATTGCTACAGCAGATAACCCGGCAGACATGATGACTAAGCCTATTCATTTGGCGAAGCTCAAGCTCTGCTTGAGCTCTATTGGCGTCTATGGAGAGTGAGAGCCCATCGGGGCATTGGGGGAGCGGCATGGATGATGAGCACTATAACTTGGCTTCAAACATCGAGCCAAGGTGGAGAATTGTTAAATTATGTCTCGAGTTTGAGTGTTTGCAAAACGCGATTCGCTGGAAAAGAGAAAATATAAAATAAAATAAGAAGGGAGGAAAAATTACCTCATCTGCGGAATCCGAAAGTGGATATTTTCGTGGGCACATTCCACGCCGAAGGATGAAGACGTCCCCTGCACGTGAAGAATCCCTGCAGTTTTCGAATTCCTTTGAAAAAGGAAATCTGGGCACACTATTATAATAAAATAGGATTTCCTCTCTGGCGTGAAGTTCCTGCAAGTCGCCGAACTGTGCACGTAGAAGGAAATAAAGGTGGGGCCCAAGGTCAAAAGTTTGACCTTGGGCACCCACACGCACACCCATGTATAAAAGTCGAATTTTGCAGGTTTCTCCCCCACTTTTCGAAAGTCACGCCGAAGCCCTACGCATAAGGATCCGCGTGAAGCCGCACATTCAACGTCCACGAAGCCGCAAGCCGCACGAAGCTTTGAAGAGATACGCGAAGCCATACGTAGAGCGTATTGTTTTGAGCTTGAACGCGTGGTATTTTTGTACCGTGAGTTTATCTCCAATTGAGTTGTTTATTTATAAACACTTTGGGTTTGGGGTTAAATCTAGGTGTGGGAAACACTTGAGTGTGTGAGTGATTGTAAACTTTGATTCTCCGATTTTAGTGGATTATTTGCTGCTGGCTCTCCCCGTGGACGTAGGTACCGATACTCGGACCGAACCACGTAAATTCCTGGTGTTCTTATTTTTCTCGTTTAATTTTCTGGTGATTTTCGCGTTGACGTAAATTGCAAGATATTGTCGTTTCCGCGTATTATATCCCAACAAGGGTAATGGGAAAATCAGCTGGTTATGGTGAGGGAAGGTGCTGATATGTATGAAAACAGCTTATGGTGAGGCGTATAAGGTTTCGGTGAGGGATGGGTTAGGGTTTTTAAGGGATTCAGAAACCATTACTACCTAGGGGTAGAGAGAAACTACCATCCGGTAGAGAGCGTGTTGTTCGACGAGTCATTAAATACTATGGGTATTGGGTGTAAACTAGGGCTGGGAAACACTTGAGTGCGTTAGTGATTGTAATTCCGTAATTCTCCAATTTATAGTGGATTATTTTGCTATCTCTCCTCGTGGACGTAGGTTCCAACATTCGAACCAAACCACGTAAATTTCTAGTGTCCTTTTATTGTTCCTTATTTATTTCTGTCAATTTCTATAGCTCCCGATATAATTGCAAAATTTCGATCTGCTTTTGCTGCGCCACCAATTGCAACAGAACCCTTGATTTACTCCACTGCAACATGATCAAAGAGTTGCTAAGGCTTCCCTCTAGCATAACGGTTTTGCATGTAGATGATGAACTGAAGTTGTCGCATTTGCCATAGCTGGGAAAGATATGCCACTGCGATGAAGACCAGGAGACCCTGGCGAAATGATGGCCTTTCCATTTACCTCGTGTTTTCATTCCATATTTGAATATGGATATCACCAACAAGATGTGTTTTGTTGAAGTTTGCAAATTCGTTTCATCTGGAAGCACGGTAACTTTATATGTTTGTATATGTGTAATGTATACATCCCTAGCTACATATTTCCATAATGACGGAGGCGAAAATTCCTAATGCAGCATCACTTTGGACCCACCTCACAGGTAACTCAGGAGCTTGGGTGTTTGCTAACTTGAATAGTACACGGATCATCATATAGACTTTTATGTTTAGGGGCTGTTTATTAACTATCCAAATAGTGTCTGATTCTGATTTTTTATTCTTGGAAGCAGTTTGAGAACATAATCGTGTTTGGTAAAATTTTTGTTCTCGGGAACAAATTTCTAATTTTTTGTTCCCGGAAGTAGATTTGGATCTTCTTCTTCCCTTTTCTTCTTCATCTACCACCGCCGCCGCAGTTGCCGTCTGCCGCCGTTCGCAGTCCGCCGTCCGTTGCCCACCGTCGCCGGTCGCCGGAGGCAAGCCCAGCCACCGGCAAGGCTCCCCCAGCCCTACCAGTAGCCAAGCTAGCCTCGCCCAGCCCTAGCGAGGCCCACCTGGCCACCGACGAGGCCGAGCCTCAGCGGGGCTGGGCGAGTCTCGCCGATGGCCAAGCGGGCCTCACCCAGCCCTGCTGAGGCTCGCCCCACCCCGCCGAGGCTCACCTAGCCCCGCCAGTGGCCGGGCGGGCCTCGCCCAACCCCGCTGAGGCTCGCACGGCCCTGCCGGTGGCTAGGCGAGCCTCGCCCAGCCCTGGTGAGGCTTGCTTGGCCACTGGCGAGGCTAGGCGAGCCTCGCCTAACTGCCGGTGAGGCTCGACCGACGAGGGCCTGCCTCGCCGAGGGCTGGCGACACTCCGGTGAGGTCGCCGACCCTCGTCTGGCTGGTCGCCGGCCACTTGAAGAAGAGAGAAAGGAAAAAAAGAAAAGAAAAGAAAAATTTTAAAAATATATTTAAAAATTAAAAGAAAATGATTTGGAGTAGAAATTTTGAGCACGGTACCAAATGCAATTTTATTCCGAATCGAAATTTTGGATAGTTACCAAACGACTTAAAATGCTTAGAAATTGTTCCTGGGAACAAAATAAAAAAAAAATCATTTATGATAAGAAATTGTTCCCGAAACAGAATCGTTACCAAATGCGTCCTTAGTCTCCAAAGATTAGAATAGATTCTGCTACACCTTATCATATCATAAATAGTAATCAGACATATGTATACATCTCTAATTCTGTTTGTTGGGTCCTTAACGTCGGAGAGCCCCATTTTAAAAGATTATCCTAATCTTTCAAGAGTCAAGGTTTGGAGCAAATTAATTCGTCTCTTTCATACAGCTCGGTTGACATTTTTCTGCAAATTTTACATAGCAAGGCCGGTCGTTCTTGAATATAATTTTGACTATATTTACTTGAACAAAATTTATTTGAAAAAAAAATGAGTTTTCCAAAATTTTGAATCTCATATAGTATCCTATAAAGGGAATGCTCCAGTCGAAAAAACCTCCCGATCGTAAGTAATGCTTGTGTTATCCGCTCCGGCCTTAAGTGTAACACATTAGATTAACACATGTTTTTCCACAATCAAATATGCCCCCACAGTAAACTTGCTCGCAATTTTCCTGACGAGAGTGTTTATGTTTTTCTCTCGGTCTCTAACCTTCACATGAGCACACCCACACCGTTGCTTGTAACTTGCATGCACTCTGTTGCACGTGCACCGGGGATTATGACAGTTATTTTCTCTTCAGAAACTCTTCCCGCCAAGGGAACTTTGAAAGTTGTGGGCTGGACTTGGGTCATGGGCTTGACCCAAGTCCAAAACCCAACATCTCTCGCTTACATGCGATGGGCCCGATGCACAGTCCCCATATTTGTACATCCCACTTAGATATAACGTTTATCATTCGCAAACAGATAAACTCATTAGGTATATTGATCGTGCGACCAATAAGTACACCTGCATTGTACTTACTATGCATAGGTTAAGTTACATAGAAATCATCATAGATAATCTTGTTGTACCGAGGGTCAAGTGAGGGCTGGCCTCTCTCGCCCACGGCCAACAACCGCCAACAACCTCTGTTGGCCCCTTCAGCAGTGGCCGATGGTGGCAGTGGCTCCCCACTGGCGAACATGCTCCTCCCTTTTTTTTTTCTTTTTTTTTTTCATTTAAAAAAATAAATTTTTTGTATTTCTTTTTTAAAAATTTTTAAAACTAATTTACATAAAATAATAATAAAAATACCACGTAGGAGAGATAAATTAATTTTAAAATACCATGTCAGCATTTTCCATTTGTTAAATTTACGGTGTATACGGAAAGACTCGATTGCACGCCAATGTGACAAGTTTTAGACTCGATTATACTTTTTAAAAGTTTTAGGCATCAATTGTACTTTCGTGATAAGTTTATGACTTCTAATGAACTTATCTTAAAATCTAATAGCAAGTGATAATCTACTATTGATGGCAAAATTGTAATTTCATTAATAACTTACATATAGTTGACCGGAATGACAAATTGTCGGTCACCTTTTACAACCCTTTTATTTACCATCAATTCCAAATTTACTGCTGAAATTATATATTTACGATCAACGGAACAAACTGCTTCAATGTTAGAAATCTGCCAAACCATTATATGGACTCAATGCCAAACTGCTTGAATCATCCTGCAACTGGGTTAGTCCATCCAAGTATATCCCTATGACATGCTTCCTACAATCGACCTATAAACATCCAGAAATCGTAATCGATGGTCTCTGGTTTGCAGCAAGAGGCAGGAGAGTGAAAATGAGGATGGACTAATCAAAAGGGCTGGTTACAGGTCGAGAGATGCAGAATATAATGTACAGCAGTGTTCTGCAACATGATAGACAGCAAAATCTACACTTCATCAAGTCCTGGATGAACAGAATGACAGGTCTTCCTTCAATCAACTGAACAGAACTTGTCATACAGCATCAAGAAGAAGAAAAATCTCACAGAAGTTGGAATTAAACTTGCAGAAATCACCCGCAAGGTTGGCAAAATGGGTACTTCTGTCCCGTCAAAGGCCCTTCAGTTTCTAACTGTGGCATCAACATAATGCAATGCTGTTGATCCCTGATTTGTAAGGTGTACCATCTCAGCTTATCTTCACCAGCGGCCTCTTGATCTTCAACATGTTGTCCAGAAGAAGTTCAAAACCGAACTCCCTTCCCAATCCAATCCCGGAGTAATCTGAAGAAACGTTGATTCTGAATCATCATTTCATTATTTACTAGGAACATGAGCTACTGCCTATCTAATGTTTTAGCAAGCAGATAAGTTGAAGTAACACAATCTCTTGATCTGTCACCAGCAATCAAAGTACCGGCTAACCAATAAGACACTAATAGCAAGTAATGGCTCATTCAATCACGTGTAATTGGTTTGACATTCTACTAGTAGCATGATGGCATATGAAGAATTTCATATTCACACGAAAATTACTCACGTATTTACGTATCACAGGCATGTTTTTGCTTTTAGTTTCATGGAAATCTTCATTGGAGCATGATACAATATCATGCAATGGGGTGTGAGCATAAAAATGTACAAACACGGACGTTCTCAAATGTCAACACTACAATATGTTGTGTTACTTACAGACTAAACTGTCTTTCAATAACTCATCCATTTTTCATGTTTCCTCTTACAGGTTTTATTTCACACACAGTCGATGTCTCTGATTCTACTATGGAAATGTAATTTCTCCAAAGAATTCTCAATAATGAACAATTCTGAAACCCGCTACTTTTGATGAAACCTCAAAACAACTAACTTAGACAATTTGGATATGCTTGCTTACTCACATGAAGCAGCACAATATTACATCTTATTACATATAAAAAATCAGATAAAAATTTCAAACTTCGTTAGAACACAGGCGTAGATTGCATGAAATAAGAAAAGTTTACTTCTGGCAATTCATTTTCTCAAGATTACTCCATGTCCAATCCAGCATGACTGTAACACAGTCCTGAAATTTAAAGCATCAGGTTTCTCATAGAATTTTGGAGCCACAAACAAATCAAAGTACCAGCACGTAGATTCTTATGCCACGAAAATTTACCAAGTCCTGCTTGGTGAATCCATCAACTTGTAGATCTAAGTTTTTCACAAATAGTTTTTGCTCTCAACAGAAAAAGAGCTGCTAGAGTTGGTACTTGCTGATAGTTTATAGATCAATGAGGAATGATAGAGTGCATTAAATTGGGTTCTTCAATACTGACCACATTTTCGCAGTCCATAAGAAAATTATTTCTTGATTCTCATCTTTACCTCCGAAGAAGCACAGATTAAGTAGTGTGACAATGGGAAAGAGAAATGTCGCTGCAAGAAAACAGGAAAAAAGAAAGGAAGAAAAACAACAAAATTGAAAAATTCGCCTCGCAGACTGTCGAAAATAATAAGGCCTACCAATTGTAGATGCAGAGAAAAACTACGGTACTTACCTTGGAGAAAGAAATAAACTCCAACCTCTTTTAATTGGAAATAGAGAGCACCCTTCGCAGCTTGCTGTTAAGATCACAACATGTATCAAGCACCACAATGATATTGGCACGGACAATCACGGTGCCTTGAGAAGCAACTTTTATAGTGCCTCTCACAGGGCTAATCCTGATTGTTGCAAATATCCTTAAATTCCAGACTTCCGCACTTTGATAGGTCTGGCAACCTGTCAAGAGAATGGCATTCAGACATAGAAAACCTTCTCAATTGAGATGCTTGTTCGAGACCATCAAGGTTCTTCATGTTGCAGCCAGATATCTTCAACACTTGTAGGAGCCTTAGGTTCCCAAGACCAAGAAGTTCCCATGCATTGCAGTTACAGAGCTCCAATTCGGATAGAATTTCCAGATTAGAGAAAGTCATCCCCTGGATCTGGCAATTCTTGAGAAGTAGTTTTGATAAGTTTGAGGGAAGTCGTGGAAGGTCTAGCAGGTTTATGCAGGACAAATCAAGTTTTTTAAGTCGAGTAAGAGCATTAAATTCTTCTGGTAGACCAGTAACATTTGGAAGGCACAGCTTTAGGGTTTCTAGGTTGGATAAACTTGATATCCAGCCAAAGCTTTCCATTTGGGACAGCTCAAAGGCAGATTTTTCCTCCTCATCAGGATCATTAACTAATTCCAAAACTTTCAAATCTCTCAAATATGAAAAATCCTGAACAATCATGTTTTTGGTTCCCCAGCACAAACTCCCTAGACTAGAAGGTAATCTTGGTAGAGTACGAAGTTCATCACACTCGAGCAAGTGGAGAGTCTGGAGAAGAGAAAGCTGACAAATGCTTTCAGGTAGGCTACCAATCAGGGTAAATGATAACTCCAAGATTCTCAAAGATGATAACCCTGAAATATCACACAAAATTTTCCCATTCAAACTTCGGCAGTCAGAAAACGTTATAACTTGCAACTTCCCTAGATTTGTAATATCTTTAGGGAATTTACTAATGTGAGTATTCTCCATTCTCAGCACCTCCAATCTATCCACATTTCTTATGGATTCTGGCAATATCTTAATTCTGGTGTTTGACAGATCCATTATCTGAAGTGACTTAAGCATACCAATGGAGTCCGGAAGTGCAGTTATCTGCCGACAGTCTCTTAAGGACAACTCTACAAGCCCCTCCAACAACTTAACAGAATTTGGGAGTCCTGGGATAATGGCTTCACCCAATGCAAGATATGACAGAGTACGTAAACAACCAATAGACTCGGATATTTCAGCCAAATTTTTGCAGCTGGAAGCACTAAGAAGTTTAAGTTGCTGCATAGAACCTTTTAAGAAACGAAGGTGACGTATGGAAGTTTTATCAATCAAAAGCTCTTCCAAATTATTCAAGGAACCCATCTCTTCTGGGAGCAGGGCAATCTGAGTGGACTTGATGTTCAAGGACTTCAAATATTTCAAATTGCCAATGGATCTGTCAATAAGTGACAAATGAGAACATCCTTCAAGAATCAGTCTTTCTAATTTGCTATCAGCTGGGAAGCATGGCGTTTTACATAATTGACTGCAACCAGTTAGCTCCAAAACCTTCAATTTGTTTGCCTTCTGTGTAAGAAAGAGACAAAAAAAGGTTCAGATCTATTAACTACTCTTCACAAAAAGTCTAAAAAGGACCGTGTGCAATACCTCCATTATTTGTTTCCAACCTTCCCAGTCATCTGCCACTGCACTCCCGGAAAGATCAAGAATGACCAAGTTCTCTACAGACAATACAAGAGGCTCGGAGCTCTTACAGCAGCCACGCCAATCAAGCCATCTTAATTTTAAAAGAAGAGCAGTAAAATTTCCTCTCATATTGGCTCGATCCAACTTAAGGAACCTTAAGTTCAATAGCGGGCCAGATTCGTCATACGTGAAACAGTCATTGGATTCTTTGTGAAAGGTGAGAGCAAGGGCTTGAACATTTGGAGCACCCTACCAGTTTGAACATAAAGTTAATGAATAGAACTTTGAGCTTTGACAAAAAACTTTGTGCTTTCTACAGTTCTTCTACAAATTAATTTTAAAAGAGAATTGGGTACCTTAAAAAGAAAATCGACTGCAGCTAGAAAAGAAAATAGTTCTGGCTTTCAGGTTTACCTCTTTCATTGATAGGGTAGATACAGCTTCATCGTGCACCCACAACCTACTTCGGTTACAGGGGATAGGATCTTCATCTAACACAATTTTTCTGCCTAGAGTTCTCAGTAGATCATGCATCAATAGCTCATTGTTTTCTCCAATTTTCACCAAAGACATTACAAGGAGAGCTTCGATCCCACTGTTAGGGTAAAGTGTACAGTCTTCCCACATATAAAAGGCAATTCTCCCATCCTTTCCAACCAGGAAACATGCTATATCCAGAAATATTTGCTTTGCATATATATCTAAAGCATCGTAACTTATCTTCAACACAGGTTCGACTTTCTCATTAGGAGCATCTTTTAATTTTTGCAACGTATCTTTCCATGTACCCACCGATTTTTTAAACAAACTCGAACCTGTCACCTCAAGTGCTAAAGGAAGTCGCCCAGTAGCTGATACAATGTCCCGGGAAATGCTTTCAAAGCCCTTGCTAGGAGAATTACTTTGAAAAGCCTGCTTCGAAAAAAGTTGAAGAGCTTTATCTTCTTCCATTGGTTCTATCTCATAAGTTTCAGCCTCTTCGAACTTCAAAAGGATGTCGCTCTTTCTGGAAGTCACAATAATCCTGCTTCCGGGACCAAACCAACTAAGCTCCCCAACAACTGCATCAAGATGGTTAACATCTTCCACGTCGTCAAGAAGAATGAGGACCTGCTTATTGCGAAAACCGTTAGCAAGAACGTCCCTAGCATCATCAGAACATCTGAATGTCGCGCTTTTTTTTCGGAGGTCTGAAATTAATTGAGTTTGCAAGGACAAGATATCATGTTGATGTAATTCTCGAATTTTCTGAAGATAACTATAACCTTGAAAGCGATCATATAGTTGATTGTAGACAACTTTCGCAAGCGTAGTCTTGCCAACCCCCCCAATACCATTTATTCCTATGACTCGAACATTACCACCACATATTTCAATTACTTGTCCATTGCGATGCACAACACCGAGCTTTCTCATAATCTCTTGCACGTGATGGTCAACTCCAACTAAACATTTCGTCACAAATAGTCGACCCTTCTTCAGCTTTTGGTAAATAATTGGGATGAGTTCGTCTATGAGCTTGGAATGATGCCTACAGAAATCAAATTATGAGAAAGTAAATCAGAACAATAGTAATACAGCAGAGCAAAGCAGCACGTGCAGAGTTGAACCAGAAGCGATGCACCATGAGGCAGGAACACAGGAGGCATTTAATGCACTTCCAAAGATCCTGCATTTCAATGGTCTAACTTGGTCTGAAAGCAAACGGTTAACTGGAGTTGCTAAACATAAAAGCTTGAAAAAGCAGAATAATGTCAGAGATAGCATGACTGGTTTATGATCTGGCAAATCAATTTTAAATTAAATTGGATTACCCGTTATGTATTTTTGCAGTTTCAAATCCCTTTATCCTTCCAATCTCTTCGAGAGCCAGCTTCCACTTCTTGATGATCTCGCCATCAACTCCATCCCTCTTGTGTTCGAGAAAGCTCTTCTCAAGAGAACTTTTCTGGTCTTTCACATCCAAGGGCTCAATCTCATAGAAAATGGGAATGATGTCTCGACTCATCGTTTTCTTGCATTCCAATATTTCGACCAACTCCATGAGGCAGCTTTTGCTGGAAGCATAATTCCTGGAGATGATGGCAATCAAAACCTTTGACTGTTTGATTGCTTCAATCAGTGCGGGCTTGATCTCTTCTCCGACAGACAGCTCATCATCGTCACGATATACGTGTATCCCAGCATGTGTCAAGCTATTGTAGAGGATATCTGTAAAACCCTTGCGAGTATCCGGTCCTCTAAAACTCAAGAACACATCATAGTCGGTTCCAGCCAAGTCAGAGCTTGGTGATGACGACGAAGAGGGGGATTCCTGTCAAACGAGTAAATTGAGTTTATCACATTCATCGTTGAATGTTGACTACGTCTACTGTGGCTGGAAAGGAGACATTGAAACTGGGGCTTGGGAACGATTGCCTCAATTATGCATTCGAATAAAAATATATCCATGCTCTGTAAATGCTTCTCGCTAATCTAATCTAATACTGATATAGCATGATGATCCAATAAATGGTGATCCTAGTTACGGGATATGAAACTTGAATCTCGTTGCATACAATTGAAGTATGGCTATCACAAAATTTGCAGAGGGGTATGTTTTTGTTCCGAAACATTCTCTACCGTAACTTACACTCTGTATTGGCATGAAGTAGATATACTCTAACCATCGATAAATCAAA
Source organism: Eucalyptus curtisii (assembly GCA_017140595.1). NCBI lineage: Eukaryota > Viridiplantae > Streptophyta > Magnoliopsida > Myrtales > Myrtaceae > Eucalyptus > Eucalyptus curtisii. The sequence goes on from CM029498.1 coordinate 31,573,879, forward strand.
TCCCCTGGCCAGAATAGTAAACAGAAAGAAAGAAATACAAGGGCCAGTACAGGATCAAGACGCGAAGTCAATGAATCTAACCGTGGTAGTCCTCCGCCTCTTTAGGGAAGCAGCGATGGCGATCACGCCAAGAGCCACCGCAAGCATTACTCGAAATCGAAGCGTCGAAACACTCCCGAGAAATAAGAAGAACACGGCCAGCTTCACAGTCCTCCATTCCATCTTCTTCTGCGACCTTCTTCCTCTGCCCGCTTGTGCGAGGCGGATGATAACGAGGGAAGCCACTTGCGACCGTACCTACTACCTACACAAAAAGGTGTTGACTCTGACTTTGGAAAAAGATTTTCACATGCTCCCCTATCATATTCTTTCTCTGGCCCGAGGGACTTAAAAAATAAAACCAAACGGTCAATTCTAAGGAAGAAAAAAGAATAATAATAAGTACCTCTGCCCCAAGCATCTAAGCATCTAAGCATCTAAACGCATGCGACTAATAACCATTCTATCCTTAGACAAAATTTATGGCTAGAAATTTCTATTTTTATTATCGGGACGAATTTCTGAGTAAAAATACATGTTAATTTTACAAAATTTCTCTCTCCCAAATGAGCGGCGGAGAAGGGCAGCAACTAACAGTAGACGGGCGGTCTACTAATAACGAGGGCGAGCAATAATAAAAAAATTTATTTCTCATTTCTGTTCTAAAAATAGAAAAGTAGAAATTCTTCACTTCTTAATTCCATTTCAAATTTCTTTTTGGACTAAATAATTGTTTCAGAAATAAAAATAATAATATTAGGTTATCAAATGGAATTTTATTTCAAACTTGTTCTCGAAAAATAAAAAATAAATCTGTCCCAAGCAGCTTGTGTGGTTCACCAGTGCTACCAACTAGACCCTTGGACTAATTTAGTCAATATAGAGGTGCGCTTGAAACGAGGGCCGTGCTGTCCTTATACGAGGATGGGCCCTTCCCCATAAGGCCCGGCGGCCGGGGGCATAAGTGCCTTCTTGCTCATAACAATAAAGTAAAAAGAAATCAAAGAGAGAGTGGCCGGTGGGGGCAAGGGTCGGTGATCCATACCAGGAAAACAAAACAGCTAAAAATTCTTTAGTAAATAGAACGGCGAGGTCAAAAGAATTCCCAAACAAAAAGCAAAAGACGGAATGGCAATTGCGAGGTAGCAGCCGCTGGGCCGTATCCTCAACGAGGGCTGACGATCTTATGGCCAAGGCTCGAGGGCTAGCCATTAGCCATGAGAAAAGTACAAAAAAAATTCATAAATCTATTATATTAGTACCAATTGAATCATAAACATTTCAATTGAATTAATTAAATTACAAACATTTTCATATTTGTATCTATTTAGTCCATCTTGCAAATTTAGATTGAAAATTACTGACATGAGTACTGGCGGTCTTACATAACACTACACACACTAAAATGGACAAACTTTATAATTTTTTAAAATTTTTCTTTTTTTATTTTCTTTTTTAATATTCTCTTAACATGTTGGCCGGCGACCTTGCCAACCAAAGGTTGGTCTGGGCGAGGGCGCAAAGGCCCTCGCCGACCAACAAGCGAGGGCCTCCGCACCCTCGTGGGCCACTGGCGAGGTTACAAAGGCCCTGGTTCATGGTGGGCAAAGGGCATTGTGCCCTTCCTTGGATCTGGGCAAGGGCATCGTCGCCTTTGCCCATCACAAGCGAGGGCTGCTGTGCCCTCGCCACCAACATGTGAGGGTTTCGGCCCTCGTCTAGATCTAAACAAGGGCTGACGCGCTCACTTGTGGCTGATAAGGGCGTGGTGCCCCTTTCCAATGGCTAGTGAGGGCGTAGGGGCCCTTGCCACTGGCCAAAGGGGTAAAGAGAAAAGAATAAAAAATCTGAACAAAAAAAATATTTAAAAATTATAAAATTTGTCCACGTCAATGCTGGTAGTGCCACATAAGGCTACCAGTAGTGTCATGTAGGACCGTTAGCACCAATGTCAATAATTTCTGACTTAAATTGACCAGATGGATTAAATTAGTATTAATGTGAAAATGTTTATAACTCAATTAATCTAATTAAAAGGTTTATGACTGGATTTGTATTAATGCAATAGGTTTTAGACTTTTTTGGTACTTTTCCTCACTAGCCATCACCACGACTATGGTGACTATTAGGAATTGCAGAGTTGCCATGCCAATCGCAACTTGCTTGTGGCTCATCATGAATCGAAACTGGGTTCGACGAGGTTGCTGTGCTACCTCCTACGCCAATCGGGACTCGCTCAGCTCTCATCGCGAATTCCAATTCACCCAACAAATCTTCCTTGTCCTTCACCACCTTCAATGGCTTCCTTGCTTTTAGCCATAGCTTGGCGGTGTGTAAGTGTTGGCGCCCTCCCCAATTCATGGACTGACTTTTAACCGAGCACAGAACCATGAAATCCTTGCTTCTTTTTTCGACTTACTGCCGAAGCCGGCACTTCTAAGAACGATGCGGGAGTCCAAACCCTCCGGTGCCAGTTATGTCCAGGTCGATCTCGTGCAAGTATTCACCGACCTGTTCGAAGCAAGGGTCGTTGATCCTCGACGACATCCTAGCGAGAATTGCCGACCCTTGCCGGTGATGCAAGGGTGGCACCACCCAAAAACCCCTACAAGGCCGGTGCCAACCTCTCTTATGCATACTCTAAAGACTGTACAGTTTATTCTCAACTTTCAACTATTACACATTATTCCGCTTTAACATTATTTTAATTATTCATTATTTTTCTTTGGTTAATTATAATATAAATAATATAAAAAACAAAAAAATTGTTAAAAGTAGATAAATGTACCAACCTTAATACAAATAATTAAGATATTTCAAACAAATAAACACAAATAAATGAAAAGGGCAAAGGGAAAAGGCCTTAATAATAAAAAGAGAATGGTAAAAATTGATTACTCAATTTGTGTATTTAAGGGCTAATTGATGTAAAAAATAAATTAATTAACAATAATATTAAAATTTTGTAAAACGGACATGATTAATCAAAATGCAAGATGATATTTTAAATATTTTTAATTGATCAATTAGTTTTTTTTTTGTATTAATTGACTATTTAGGGCTCCATTGAAGTTGTACCTGAGACATTGGCGCCTTGGCTTGGGACCATCGAGGTTGAGCCCGAGACTCTAGTAGTCTGACCTTGGTCCATTGAGGGTGGGCCCTTAGACCTTGATGTCCAAAACTAGGTCTCCAATGCCAAGACCCAGGTTTATCAAGGCCTAGCCTAGGATCTGAGCACGGAGTGCTAAGGTCTTGGGCTCGACTTAAATGGACCAAGCCACAGGCCTCAAGGTTTTAGGCTTGGCCTCGATGTACCCAAGTTTAGGGATCTAGGCTTAGCCTCAATAATATTGGACTTGGCATCGAGGGACCTGAGTGTGGGTTATAGGGTCATGGGCCCACCCTCGATGGACCTGGGCACGGGTGCTGCAGCCCCGGGCTCGGCCTCGGTGCATCGACGTTAGCCTCAATGGACCGAGGCTCGAGCGCTGACGTCCCAAGAATGGCCTTAAGGAACCAAGCTCAATTGAGGGACACAAGTGTCGGGGTCTCGAGCCTGGGCTTGATGTGACCGGGCCTCAAGTGGAGAGGACCTGATCTCAGGCACTAGGGTCTTGGAATCAACTTTAATGGACTTGGTCTTGATGGACTAAAGTGCGGGCAATGGGATCCTAAGCATGGCGTCAATGGACCCAAGCTTGATGTTGGGACCTGGGCACTAGCATCAAGGTCTTGGGGTCGTCCTCAATGAACCTAGGCCGAGCATCCAAGTACCTAGGCACAGGCGCTGAGGTCCTAGGCCAAGCCTCGATGGACCTAGGTGCAGGCGTTGGGGTAAGGAAAAGGCCGACACCTGGGTCTTGGGAAAGGCGCTAAGTACCCGTCCTAGATGGACCCAGGAGCAAGTGTTGAGGACCTAGTCTTGGGCACTAGGGTCTTAGGCCCAACTTCGATGGACCCAGATGTGAACATCGATGACCCAAGCACAGACACAAGAGTCCCAGGCTTGGCCTTGTTGTTCTTGGGCACAAGCGCTGGAGGCTTAAGCACACGCACTGAGGTCTTGGGTCTTGCCTTGTGGACTCGGTAGACTTGGCCCCGACCTCTAGATCTAGGCCCGTTGTCAAGGACTAGGGAATGAGTGTCAAGGTTTTCATGCCCGAACATAAAGTTTATGATCTAAGCGTCAATACTGAGTCATAATCTAGAAAATGATTTCCTTTTTCAAAAATCGAAAATCATATGAATATAAGTATAAGTTTTTCGTTGACTTATTTTTATGTGGAACAAATGGAGCCTCAAGAATAGTTCAAGAATTATATTAAATAAAATAAAAATTTAGGTACGTCATTGCATGTTAAAGCAAATTTTGAGTCTACTATCGTCATTTTCATTTTCTTTTAATTTACATGAATAAATCAGAGACATGTGCTAAAATTCACCAGTCAAAGTGCATTTTTAATACATGTGCCAATCACCTAGAGCATGAATGATAACCATTATGGTCAGAAATTGATTTCTAGAAAAGAAATATATATATATATATATATTTTTATTTCTATTATTGGATGAGTTTCTAAGCAAAAATACGCATTTGATAATGACACAAAATTTCTATTATCAAAATAAAACAAAATTTCTCCCTCTTGAGCGATGGCGGCGGTTGACGACTAGTGACAAATGGCGATCGGCGACCGTCAACCGACAGTGGCTGACTGTAGGTGGCGACAGGCAGTGAATGGTAGGTGGCGACAGGCAGTCGGCAGTGATGCAGTCAGCTAGTAGCAAAAACGAACGATGTCATGAATTTTTATTTTTCATTTTTGTTCCAAAAATAGAAAAATACAAAATTTTTACTTTTGATTTATGTTCCAAACTTATTTATGGAGTAAAATCTATTTCAGAAATAAAATAATGAAATAATTTTATCAAACGGATTTCTATTATAAAAATAGTCAATAATAGAAAAATGGTTCTGAAACAGAAATAGAATGATTATCATGCGTAGTCATAGTGCTCTCTCATTTTCATCTGCCGTTGGACCATTAGGTATCTCTTCTAGTTGATAAATATATATGGGGCCTTGGCTGACTCGACGCAGTCGCTCCATACTTGCCGTATCATCGGAGAACTGAGGCTCAACAATACCAAGCGGTTTGGCTGCAGGATTCGGCAGCGTTTTCGTTCCGGCGGGGCAAGGTAAGTTTCGCCCGACCCCTCTGAATCCCTGCAATATTTGAGCTGTGTCATGGTCGATAGTAGCTCAGATTTGAATGAGTGTAGAACTTGACCACAAAGAATTTGCATTCCCTTTTGCCCCGCCGTGGCCACCACCGTTCCTACTGTCTGAGGAGCCGATGATGGCCGCTGAAGCTTCTCCGCTGTCGGTTGCGTGGAAGTGGCAGTCGGTCTCCGGTGGCTAGACCTTTTAGAGAGCAAAAAAAGGCCTTTTCTTATTGGAACTTTGAACTACACCGTGACGGTCATTAGGTGTCGCGAGTTAAAAGAAAATCTTGCAATAATTAATTAAGGGAAGGGCATGGTATAAGAATTTTATTGAAAATTCTTTGAAATATGGCGTATATTTGATAAAAATTGCATCGAGCACGGAGCGGCCCCTTGATTCGTCATCGTACAACGTTCTTGTCCGTCTGTGTTAGTTGGATCTGCCGGTGGATGCGCTTTTATTGAAAACATTAGATATATCTTTCAAAATGCTGAGGGAAAAAGGAATATACTAGACATCCTGGCAAAAATTAGAGGTAGAGCAATTACATTTGACATGATTGCTTAGGGTGGGAACCGACGATACTCGTCACTCGTTCTTTTATTTCTGAAGCCCCTGCTACTTATAGTGACAAAATATAAATAATAGAATAAATGAAAACATATATATATATATATATATATGTGTGTGTGTGTGTGTGTGTGTGTGTGTGTGTGTGTGTGTAAAATAGGAGAAAATTAGATTAATTATAATATAAATAATGTAAAAAATAACAAAAAATTGCTAAAATTAGATAAATGTACCAACTTTGATAAAACTAGTTAAGATATTTAAAATGAATAAATAAATAAGCACATATAAAATGAAAAGGGAAAAAGCCTTAATAATAAAAACAGAAGGGTAAAAATTTATTACTCATTATGTATATTTAAGGGTTGATTAATGTAAAAAATAAATAAATTAATAATATTACAAATTTATAGAAAAGGATATGATTAATCGAAATCCAAGATGATATTTCAATTATTTTGTATTGATCAATTAATTTTTTGGGTTAATACATTAAAAAACCCCAAACTGGTACATGTGTGGCAAATTTATCATAAACTATTTTTTTAATCATGAAATCCCCAAATTGGTACACTTGTGATAAATTTACCCAACTTGACCATAAAAAATCCCAAACCTGGTACACTTGTGACAAATTTACCATAAACTAATTTATTCGACTGCCAAAAACCTCAAATTAGTATATTTGTGACAAATATACCCTCCGTTAAATTGGATTAATATCACAAAATATCAAAAAAATTGTATAACTGTGACAAATGGAGAGTAAAATCCAAAATTGGTACATCAGTTAATTGTCACGTGTCATTCAACTTAATAATTTGACAGTAAAATTTAATGGAAACTTATAAAGGGTAAATTTATCATATGTATACCAGTTTATGGTAAATTTATCAAAAGTATATCAGTTTTGATTTTTTTGTGGTCAAAAAATTAATTTTGATAAATTTGTCACAGGTGTATCAGCTTAGGGTTTTTCAGGGTATTAACCCCCGCGTTTTTTTTTTTTGCATTAGTTGACTATTTAAAAGTAAAGGCACCATTGGTTTGAAACTAATTTGGATCTAATCGGACCAGAATGCCTGGTTCTAGGCGGTTTCCAATTCCCAAAATTTGAAACTGTTCTGATTCCTAGTTCCAATGAAGGAATCAGACCAAACCAGTTTGGAAACCGGCTGTCCTAAAATAGAATTTAGGGCTCAAACTCTACTCTTCTGTCTTCGATTCATCTCCCTTAATTGTAGTAAGATATTAGATTTACTTTACTTGGAATATACTATAGTTCTATCTCTAGTTAGAATATCAAATTTTTGAATGACCGCTTTATCTCTTTCTTAATTGTTGATTTTTGGTTGACTTTTGATTGAGTCCACCAATTTTATGATGGCAGAGAATTCATGTTTGTCTAATCGCGAGTTTGCCCATGTGACTCACTAAATAAAAGCAAAATCCAAAAGAAAAAAAATAGTTGATCTTAGTCTAATCCGAAAACCGGACTATGACCAACCAGTTTGGTTCTTGAGTTCAAAGACTGAGAACTGACCTTGGTGTGTCTAGTTTTGGGTACTGAGAACCAACCTAGCAGGTCTGGTTATTAACATATTCATCAACTATTTAATTTTTTTATTTGTCGATATTATTGTAGATACTTTTTTTTATTTTAATATTTTAACTAATTTATTTTCTCCAATGTCTTTAATTTTTTTTTAAGAAATAAAGGGTAAAGGAGATTCCTTTAAAAAATAAGATGAAAATATACTTTTATTACTTATAAGTAAAGTGAATTGTTCATGCTAACGGAATATATAATGGAGGATTAGTGATTATAACAAAATGAAAAATCTTCGGGCAATGAGAAACAAGTTGGGGCAAACATGTATTACCTCAATATTCAAGTTGACGTTTGGCTTCTGTCTCGATTTTTATTTATTTATTTTTCCTTTTTTAGTTTTTCTATTTTTTTGAATCTTTTGAATTTGATACCACACCACGCCACATATGTTAACAAATAATTAAAAGCCATGTCGGATTTCAAATGTAGCATGTCAGCAATGTTATAGGTGCAGTTGCTAAACATACGTTATTATACCATATCCAAAAGTTTTGGACATGATTATACTTTTTTTAAACATTAAAGAGTTGACTCTATGTTGCAAATAAAGGTTTGGGACTGAAGATACAATTTTTATTTTCCTTTTTTTCCCTTTTGAAATAGATACTACTTACCCATTTACACTACATATATATTCTTTTTCTCACTTGTGCATTTATATATTTTAATAAGTAAATATGTAAAAGGACATTGAAGTCCTATTTTATTACTTTCCATTCATTTCTGTCTAACATCAGAGAACACGATGATTCAATTCCTTCATTTTCCTTTCATTCTATTTGAATTTCTTATTTTGCTTTTTAATGATCTCTACCAACGATAACATAAGAGATTACCATGCGCTCTTGATTTTATGGAGACAAGGAGTGGAATGTGTCGATTGAAACGTGAAAATTACCACATTTTTTAAAGGTAAATCAACTAATAATATTAAAATTCGGTGAAATGTGCAATATCATCTTTAGATTTTTAAATTGTTTAATGCAATCGCTAAACTATCCCTAGATATTCAATGTAATAATTCTGTTTGATCAAACAAGGATTTCCCTAAACTATTGCGAATTGTGCAATTTAATCCCTAATGATGTCTAGAAATGTGCAATCTAGTTCCCAAAAATATCTTTCTTTGATCAAACCTAATGATATCTAAAAATGTGCAATCTGGCGCCAGAACTTTTAAATTGTTCAATCTCTTAACTTTCTTTAACAAAATCAAATTAGTCCTTCTCTACAATTAATTAGTTTTTATAATTACACTATCACCAAGATATAGAAGTATCTTTGCATTTCAATTGGCATAAAATACACTCTCCCTTTATTATGTTTTTGGTCCTCATAGATATTACAATAGTTATGATCTCTGCAATTGTAAAAGTAGCGAATTGATGTTCCTGGTAATTTAGGTCTAAGTATTTTCATAAGCATATTTAAAAACAATATTGACCTCTATATATAGTAGTACTTATACTAATTTAAATCTTGTTCCTAAGATAGACAAAACTTTCAAGTGTCTTCATTTTGTGTTTTTTTATTTGAATTTAGTTGAATCAGCTTGTTTTTTTTTTTTTTGGTCATAGAATTAGTTTGTTTTATTATTGTAAAAATGTTTTATTTTGGATGGTAGATTCCGGTTGGCCAAGGAGTAGGCGAGGTGGGTCCCTTGAGCTAATTTCTACCTACTTTCTAGCAGGGGAAGCAATGCGACGTAAATAATTTCATTTTTCTTATGTTTGGAAGCATTAACCATAGAGCATGAAAACACATAAATTTAACTTAATTTAATTAAGAAAACACAAACAAAAGGTTGGAAATAAAATTAGGAACAAGATTTAGATTGATAAAAGTATCTATGAATAAGATAACATCTATTGATCAATACGGTTCTAGGATAGAATCAAAAACCGGAGAATTGGATAGGTAATGAATCACGATTTGATTCCCAATTCTATCTTTTTTTTAAAGAATTGTCGCTTCCCAGTTCGGTTTCCAGTTTCAGGGGAAACCGAACCGGGAGCCGGGAACCGGACATGAGAACCGGGAAACCCTGAAATAGAATATTGAGAGATCTTGTGAGTGGCGAGGCTTGGCAGCCGTATGTCCTTTCTTTGAGAGTTCTCGTCGTCCTCCTGCTTTCCTCTCCGAAATCGCCAGTCGCACGACCTCCCGTCCACCGCCTCCATCACTGGCGACCGTTCCTCTCCGGCAAAGCTCTCTGCTTTCCTAGTTTTCACCTTAGCCTTTTCCTCGTTCCAGCGCCTTCAACTTCTGCCAGTGCCTTGAACTCCCTTTGACTCACGGGTCGCGCCTTCGTCATCGTCTATAAATCGGGTAACGTCTGATTCTTTGCCACGCGTTGTTTTGATTGTAGCTGGAACCGAAGTTCAACCTTCTCTGTTCAACCATGTGTCGGACTTGGATGGACTGATTCGTTTGATTTCGAATCATTGTCATTTCAGTAAGTCCACAAATCTAGGTTTGAAGTGATTAAAATCTACTCCTCAAATCGTCGGCCATAATCTGTTCGATAAAATGCCCCGAAGGCATGATTGAGAAATGATACATGATATTATCAGATCTGAAAAGTTGTTAGCATATTTTCTCAATTGATTGCCAAACTACGCATAGTGTTAATAAAAATTAGAGACGGCGCATATGAACACGGAGGAAGAGCCCTCTCCCAAAGGCCCAAGTGTGGGCATTTTGTAATTTTAGGATGATGAGGCGCTTTTTTTTTTTGTCCCCTTTTCTGATCTGATATGTGTGTTAAAGATCTTCTGTACACTGACCTGTTGGTGAAGCTGAATGACACCGAATTGTTTGTTCGATCTATGTAGTTTACAAGTTAATCATGCAGAAATTCCTCTTAATAGTTAACCATCGTTAGATAAGACTTTGGGTCAACATGAACTGGGTAATACATATTTCATGCTCTGTTTGAAGATAATAACAGCAGGAGAGCAAGCTCTAGAATTTCGATTTTTTTATCTTTTATTTTTATATTATTATTATTATTATTATTATTATTATTTTTTATTTTATTATTTTTTTTAGAATTTGTGTTTCTAGAATTTGTGTTTCATGGAGGTAATGTTGTTGAATTGTTATAATCTAGCAAAGAACTCCTTGCATGGGAAATAATCTGCTTAAATTGCTGATTTTAGTGTGATAGTAGGTGACTGTGTAGTTGTAATTTTAAATCTGGGAATTGTTTGAAGGTGCTGATCTTGATCTGTTTTGATTTGGATTTTCCGATTGTAATGTTTGTCTCTATTGTGCTTAGGCTATTGGAGGATGTTTTGCTTCAAAATTTAATTGCTAGACATATAAATTCTAAGCTGAGGGTACTTTGTAACTATAGAAAATTTCAGAGGAATGGTGTTGCGGGTTCTGGTATGGAGAAGTATGTCTGTGAAAGTGTTGTGATAAACTGGTGCAGTCATTTCATGAATTGCATGCTCGCGCTTTAATTGTCAAATGGCTGAGAATTTCTGCACCGGTTGTACCAGAATTTGGGCACTTGTAAGCTGAATTCAACTAGAAGCAGAGGACGTTTGTGAGAAGGTGCTGATATTGATTTGTTGTGATTTTGACAATATAGCGTGGTTATTTCTGGTGAAAAAGTTGAATAAGGTGCATATTACATGTTCATCTTCTATGGATTGTTACTTTTGACAAATGAGAAGCTTTTATTTAATTGTTGCGTTCATTTCTATTTTGCTTAACTAAAAATGAAAAAAACAAAAAAGAACCTGTTGGACTCTAAAACCAACCTTAGACCTTGTGATGGGGTAAGTTTTAAGTTTCAAGTTCTAATGGGTAAATTTCAAGTTACAAAAAATAAGGAACTTGTATCGACAAATAGATTCCAGATTTCAGGTAAAACCTGTAAGGAATCTAGAACCGCTCACCTCTAATAACATATTTTCTAGATATGCTTATGAAAATATTTAGAATTAAAAATATAGGAATATCAACCGGACACGACTTTTAATAAGATTCTACTTTGACTATTATAGATATCATAAACTAAAATATTCTTAAATGAAACTATCTTAATATTTAAATATACTAAAATATTTATATATTAACTAGGCCCAGGAGCCTAGGCTTGGGTCCGTGGAGGCCAAGCTCAAGATCTTGATGGTGTTCGAGTCCTAGAGCCCAAGCTCAGGTTCATCAAGATTATGCTCAGAACCTTGCACTCAAGACCGAGTCCTTGTTGCTTGGGCCCAGGTCCATCAAGGTTGGGATCGAGTCCTTGTTGGGATCAAGTCCTTGGTCCCAACCTGAGACCATCAAGGTTGTGCCTAGAACCTTGGTGCCTTGGCTTGAGACCATCGAGGTCGAGCCCAAGACTTCGGTAGTCGCACCCTAGTCCATGGAGGGTGAGCCCTTGGACCCCGATGGCCTAACTTGGGTCCATTGAGGCTTGGCCTAGGATTTGAGCATGAGTTCTGAGGTCTTGAGCCTGACCAAAATGGATTGAGGCATGGGCATCGAGGTTTCAGGCTCAACCTCGACGGACCTGAGCCCGAGCGCTAGAGACCCAAGCCCGGCCTCAATAATATTGAACTCGACATCAAAGAACTTGGGCGTGGGTGCTTGGTTCTTGGGCCCAACCTCAATGGACCTAGACACAGGCGCTAGAGCCCTAGGCTTGGCTTTGATGGACTCTGGTGGGGTGCTAAGGTCCCAGGCATGGCCTTGATAGACCCAAGCTCAAGTGTGGGGCACAGGTGTTGGGGTCCCTAGAAAAGCCTTGATGTGACTAGGGCTCGAGTGGAGGGGGCCTGATCTTGGGCATTGAGGTCTTGGAACTGACCTCAATGGACCCAGAGCCCCATCTTGATCGGCCTAGGCTCAGGCATTAGGTTCTTGGACTCGACCTTGATGGACTCAAGTGCGTGTATCAAGATCCTAGGCATGGCCTTGATGAACCCGGGCTTGATGCTAGGGACTCAGGCATTGGTGCCAAGGTCCTAGGCTCGGCTTCGATGAACCAAGGCTAGGCATCCAAGGACCCGGCATGCCAAGTCTCAAGGACTCGGTTCCTGGCATTAAGGTCTCAAGCACAGCTTCAATGGACCTAGGCGCGGGTGTTGGTGTCCTGAGCAAGGGCATGAGAGTCTTGAGCTTGGCCTTATTGTACTTGGGCTCGGCCTAGATGGACCCGAGCATGGGCGCTCGAATCCTAAGCATGGGTAGTTTGGTCTTGGGATCTACTTCAATGGACTCGAGCCCTGCTTCAATGGACTTGGGCTTGCCCCTCGTGGAACCTCGCAGACTCAGCCCTGAACCTAAACTATTCTGGGGCTCAGTCATGCAAATTAAAAGAAACGATTTTCAATGTTTTAAAAATAATAATTTTCCTGAATTTAAGTATAGATTTTTCGTTGACTCAGAAAATGATTTTCGTTGACTTATTTTAGTGGGAAACAAATGCAGCACCTTGAAATAGTTCAAGTTCAAGGATTATATTGAATAAATTAAAAATTTTAATATGTTGTCATTTTCATTTTCTTTTAATTTGCATGACTGAGTTAGAGAGGTGTGCTAAGATCCGCCGATCGAAATGCATTTTAATACCTGTAACAATCACCTATTACTCTCTCATTTTCGTCTGCCGTTGGACCATTAGGTGTCTCTTTCGGTCAATAAATGTTTATGGGACCTCGGATGACTTGAAGTAGTCGCTCCATACTTGACGTATCATTGGAAAACTGAGGCTCAACAAGACCTAGTGGTTCGGCTCCAAAATTTGCTAGTGTTTTGTTTTCGTCCTGGCAAGGCAAGGTAAGTTTCGCCTGATCCCTCTGTTTCCTTTCAATATTTGAGTTGTGTCATGGTGAATAGTAGCTCAGATTTGAATGAGTGTCGAACTTGACCACAAAGAATATGCATTCCCTTTTTGCCTCACCTTGGCCACTACTGTTTCCACTGTTTGAGGAGCCGATGATGGTCCTTGGAGCTTCCCCGTTGGTCTCTGGTGGCTAGACCTTAGAGAGAGCAAAAAAGGTCTTTTCTTAGTGGAACTTTGAACTACGCCATGACGATCATTAGGTGTCACGAGCTAAAAGAAAATCTTGCAATAACTAATTAAGGGAAGGGCATGATATGAGAATTTTGTAGAAAATTCTATACAATATGGTGGATATTTGATAAAAATTGCATCAAGCATGGAGCGGCCCCTTGATTCATCATTGTACAATGTTCTTGTCCATCTTAGTTGGATTTGCTGATGGATTTCCTTTTACTTAAAACATTAAATGTATCTTGGAAAATGCTAAGGGAAAAAGGAGTATTTTTAGACATCCAAGCATAGATTAGAGTGATAGCAAATATACTTGACGGGATTGCATAGGGTGGCAAATGGGGAAAAGAACCGAAAAAGTCCTAAATATATGGTATTGGTACCGATTTAGTTCTAAACCATTCAATTGGATCAATTTTCATATCGGCATCAATTCAGTCCATCCGGCCACGGCCAATTTTGGCCGGTCAGCACTAACGTGGACGCCGGCTGGTGAACGCTCACGTGACAAGTTTTAAATAAATTTTTTATTAATTTTTTTCCTTTTTTCATTTTTTTTCCTTTTCCTTTTCTTTTTCCTCTTCTTCATCTTGGCCTTCTTCTCTTGCAGTGGCTGCTGAGATGAATAAAAAAAGAAAAAAAGGAAAAAAATTAATAAAAAATTTGAAAAAATAAAAAAATTTGTTTAAAAATTGCCACATCAACGTTTGTTAGCTAGCTAGCACCAGCCAGCATCCACGCTAGTGCTGACTGGCCAAAATTCGCTAAATAGACTAATTTAGTACCAATGTGAAAGTTTATGAGTAAATTGGTCTAATTGAAAGGTTCTGGATTGAATCGGCACCAATGTCATACGTTTCGGTCTATCTTGGTACTTTTTCTGTGGCAACTGACAACTCTCGTCACTCAGTCTTTTGTTTCTGCAGCCCCTGCTACATATAGTGTTCCCTTGACTTTTGCTTGTAGATCATTGCCCATCATTGCAACACGGACTTACTACGTTGAACGCCGAAGATATCACAATTGAGATGAAGGCGAAAGATGATTGTGCAACTGACCATTTGGTCGGGATAGATAGTCAAGTGGAAGCTCTAATGGACTTGTTGGACTATGACTTTGGTTGTGCACGGTTTCTTGGAATTCATGGCCCAGCTGGTATTGGAAAGACAACCCTTGCCAAGGCTCTCTTCGACAAGCTTATTTCTAACTTTAATCGGTATTACTTCCTGCCAGATGTCCGTGAATCATCATGCTGCCATGGCCTAGTATTTCTGCAAAATAAATTGCTATCCAACATCCTCTATGAAACTGAGCCTACAGCTGACATTGATCACATTGATTATGGAATGCCTATGGATGACATCAATGACATTGATGATGGAGTGAAGCTTATCAAGGAAAAACTCCATGATAAGAAGGTTTTGATCGTTCTAGATGATGTGGACCATAGGGAACAGCTTGCTAAACTAATTGGCAAGATTAGTTGGTTTGCTAGAGGAAGTAGAGTCATAATTACGACAAGAAACGAAAGTATCCTAGAGTGTGGAGAGAAAATCATACTTTATGAACTAGGAGAAATGAATTATAATCAAGCACTTCAGCTTTATATAAGTCATGCATTCAAAAGAGAATCTCCTAGCGACGATTATTATGAGAGTCTTTCGGGGGATATTATTTCTACTATTGGAGGACTTCCTTTGGTTGTTGAGGTCATAGGTTCATTTCTTCATTGGAAGCACAAAACTGTATGGAAAGATACATTAGAAAAGTTAAGAAGCATTGCTCATGGAAATGTTCACCAGCAGTTGAAAATTAGCTATGACGCCTTAAATTTCAAGCAAAAGCAGATTTTTCTTGATATTGCATGTTTTTCCTCCCATAAGGAGGAGATTAATGTATCTTACATGTGGAAAGATTGCAACTCTTTTCCACAAATAGAAATCGAAGTCCTCAGTTCTCTGTCATTGATTAATATTAGAGAGAATGGCGGGTTATGGATGCATGACTTGCTAAAAGACCTAGGGCGCCAAATTGTCCATGAGGAAAACCAAGATCCAAGAAAGCATAGCAGGTTGTGGATTCCTGGGGAAGCTGTGGACATCGTAAAAACGAGAGAGGTAATACATGAAAAGCACAAATTCTGTCTTTCTTTGCATAGAGTCAGGAATTTGATCAAGTTTCTACATATGAGAAGAAGAGAAATTTTCTAAATATGTGTGTATTTGGCAGAATAAAGGAAATATTGAAGCACTCAGTCTAGCTGGAGATCCTACTATGCTCATCTTTACTGATGAAGATTTTGCAAGGCTGCCAAATTTAAGATTTCTTGAATTAGACAGGGGGAGCTTTATCGGGGACTTTACTTATCTCTTTTCCAAGTTAAAATGGTTTTCTTGGTGCCATTGTCCTCCAGATTTAATTGCAACTAATCTGTTCCCACAAAACTTGGTTGTCCTCCGCCTCTCCGAATTCTGTGACGCCAATGATTGGAAGGGGTGGAGCCAAATTAAGGTTTGTATGTTGTCATACACTTTTCTTACAGCTATTTTGTCCGACGACACCATGTAATGATTTATTTTTTTCACAGATGCTACACAATTTGAAAGTTCTAGAGCTGACACGTCTAAATATGGTCAGAATCGACTTGTTGGGGTGCTTTACTCTGGAAAGATTGATCATTAAAGAATGTCGACAGTTGGTTCAAATCGATCGCTCTATTGGGGAACTAAAACGACTGGCTTACTTGAATATTGAGGGTTGTGACCAACTAAAAGGTCTGCCTGGAGAAATTGGCCTACTAGTGAAGCTAAAGCATTTATCTTTAAGTGGCTGCTCAAATTTAACGGAACTCCCGGTTTTGATGGGAAAGCTAAATTCATTGATCAAGTTGGATCTATCATACACATCAATTGAAGGATTACCTTGTTCTGTTGGATATCTTGCAAATCTCAAGTATTTATATCTTGCAGGCTGCAGAGGGATAAGGGAACTTCCATATTTGATCAGAAACCTGGATTCTCTAATGGAATTGGATCTGTCGGACTCAGGCATTGAAGTGTTACCTCATCATATTGGAAACCTAGAGACTTTGAACATGATAAGGATGGAAGATTACAGGCTTGCAGAGTTTCCTTCAGCCATTAGGTTGCCAATGAAACTTGAAGTGTTACGTGCTAGATGTTGTTCTATTGTAGGTGAAGTTTCAAGTGAAATTGGGAAGTCGTCCTTTTTAAGAATCCTAGATCTATCATACACTCATATTCGTCGAGTGCCAGAAACAATTGCTGCACTCCCTCACCTAGAAGAACTGATCCTCAGGTTTTGTGATCAGCTGCAAGAGTTGCCGCCACTTCCTACAAGTTTGACTCATCTACTTGTTAGTTCTCGGTCCTTGCAATCTATTCCAGATCTCTCAAACCTGACTAATCTCGTTATTCTTCTCTTATCGGATGGCTGTGAATATAGTTGGTGGTCTTCATCAATCCGATTTGAAACCCATAACTTAGAGTGGATTGGGAAGTTATCCAAGTTGGAAAGTTTGGAACTGTGCCTTCCGGACATTACTGTGTCACCAACCACATTTGGTTCCCTTTTTCGTCTAAGAAAACTTTACTTGTCTGGCCACCTATACCCAAAATTTCTCTTGCAGCCCCCTAAATCAGCTATGCAGGGAAATACCAGCTCAATAACAACTTTATCAGGTTTATCCAACTTGAAAAATCTAATTATTTTGAAGCTCCATCGCTCTTTGGAAAAAGAAATCCAACTCGACAGGCTAGAGCAGTTGAGGCATTTTACTGTCAGCGGCTTTCAACTCCTTGAAACAATAATTTTCTCCCTATCAGGCCAGAAGCATCTAAAAGAATTGGAATTAGAGGACTGCCCATATTTGACAGAGATTTATGGTCTTGGGGCATTGGAAACACTGGAGAGCCTGAAGGTCCACTTATGTCAGTCAATTTTGACGTTAACTGATCTGTCAAAACTGCAAAAGTTGGTGGGATTAGAAATCACACATTGCAATAAGCTACAGGGTTTTGAAGGCCTTGACAAATTAGGATGTTTGAGCCTCTTTAAAGTGGATTCGTGCCTCTCCTTGGTATTTTGGACAAATCCGTTGGACACAAATATACCAGATGAATGCCAAGTTGAAATTCAATGTTGTCCGAAACTAGTTGAAACTCCTTGGGTTGGCATGTTTTACAAGGACTATAAAAACCGGATTCTTGGACAGATCAAGTCTGATTCACATACGTGCACATCCAACAGTAAGGGCAAGGTACGTTTCCTTTTTATTTTTCTGCTTCATCATTAAATTAGCTTAATTCAGGGATGGATCTAGATGGTAACATATGCGGGGCAGATGATTTTCTTCCATTTGAGTTGTGCAGCCAAAGTGATAGCAGCTGACGCCACATGTCAGTTGCAGGGCAATCAATTGTAGAAAAGTGAAATATAAAAAAAAAATACTTGAATGCAGTGGAATACCTTTTTGGACTAATTAAATTGTATAACAAAAACAACATTGATGAAACTATAAGGAAAAATCATACTGTAATTTGATTTGTCATTAGAATAGTTATATATGCAAAATTTGGAACCATTTGCACAAAAAATATTACATAGATAATATATATTTATATCCAGTATCGGATTATATTTGGTAACATGAATGATTAGAAGGAATTATGTCGTCTGTTTCTTAACTTGTTCAGCGTTCTGCTGGGAAAATTGCTCATTACACATATTCAGTAGATTAATAACACCTTGAGATATTAATGATCACAGAATATTATCCTTTCTCTTTCATAAGAATTTTATATGAATATCATGTCAAATTATTCAATCTCATCTGCATAAACTAGGAGATTATTTGTGGCTAACTTAATTCCTTTAAAATTAGGAAAAACAAATAAACAAGTCAATACCATGTCTAAACAAATATGAAAGATCCTATAAATAGAAAAACTAGTGTCAAGACACATGCTATGCTTGTGTATGTAATCGTTGGTGGGTTACATTTGGAGAGAAAAGAAACATGTTTTAAAGGAATGATGGTTTAATTGAATGGATATGCAGTAAATAGTTATTAAAGATGTGTGACTTGGGTGATCATTTAATGAAGATAGAGTTGCGAGTAGTTTTAATTTTTCATGGAAGAAGCGAAAAGTGAGAAACTAAAAACTGTGATCGAAGAGATTGATATTGAAACAATCATATTGATTTTCAATCTAAGAAGGGTTATTTGCACATGGTCATTCCCTGGTTTCCCCTACTTTCTTCAATTTCGACATACCTACTCATTGAGGGAAATAAAAAAAGTAATAAAAAGACCATGTTGGCATGTTCTTTTAACCAATTAGAAAGGAGTTCAATTTGACGAGTTTTAGGACATGATTATACTTTTCAAAATTTTAAGACTCGATTGCATTTTAATGATGAGTTTTAGAACTCTTGATATACATACCCTCTTTCTTTTTTTTGTTGTGCTTCTTGTTTATTTTCTACTCATTTGGCATCAAATTAGCATCCCTTGTCATATTCACTAAAACAATGCCACGTCATTAGTCAATTTGACAGTTTAATTAGAGTGGTGGATCAAATGATTTGATTGTACGAATTTGAGAAAGTTAGAGGACTTGATTGTAGAAGATAAAACTCACAAGACTAAATCATGCAGATCCAAAAAGTTAACGATTTGATTGAAAAAAATAAAATTTAAGAGGACTAAATTACATAAATGTTGAAACTTGAAGGATTAAATTTGTACTTGACCATAAGAAAGAGACAAAAGACCAATCAATTAATAAAATTAGTTAGAGGCGAAGTGGAATTAACTATAAATTCGTGAAAATTTAAATTTAAAGAAAACTATCAATACATGTAAAATTAATCATTAGGAATTTTATCACTATCTCAAATTTCAAGTAGAATCTCAAATTTTATCTCTAAACTCATCTAAATGATGTAGGATGGATTTGGTTCAACTTTGGAAATGAGCTTTGGGTGTAACGCAAATGTTGAATGCCAAAGCCTTTTGGGGAAATGTAAATTACACTTGGTAAAAACTCTTTATAAAGCGATTTTGGGTTCAAGTAGTGTTTGGCAAAAGATTTTTTATAAGGGGCTTTGTTTTTTTTTTATTTTTTTCTCAATTAATAAAAACTCAAACCTTCGCCTGCTCAGTTTGTCGGTGAGCCGGATCTGGCGTTGGTGGCCGTTGGCTGAGGTTTCTTGACCTTTGGTGACCACCGGCGAGGGTCGCATGACCTAGACAACCATCGCCTGATGTTGTATGACCCTCGCTGGCCTCTCACTGGCCTCTCACTAGCCAGATCTAGCCTCGTCGGCCCTCGCTAACTGGCCCTCGCTAACTGCCCTCGTGCAAAGAAGATGTACAGTAATAAAGAGGGGCAAAACCAGAAAACTAAAGAATTGGTGGGGGTAGTTTTGAAAGAAAAAACTATTTAATCCTAGTTTCAGCATTCCTCAAATGCTAAAAACTCGGTGCTGGTCCCTACCGTCATGGAGCTTTTGGCCTTCCTAAGGCTGGTATTTGACGGAAAGCCATTTGAGAAGGCTTGCCAAATACTCCAGCATTTCTCCAAGGGGCTTTTGAGGCCGAAAACCCTTTGGGAAAGCTGAACCAAAGGCACTCGTATTGCTTAATGAATTTGTGTGAAGTGTCAATTGAATGATTGTCTTTTACTTTTGTTTCTTCATCTGTATTTTGATTTTGTAATTTGTTATTTTCAAAAGATGTGAAGCGATACCAAGTGTTAAAGCTGCATCTTTCATATTTTCTTTGCTTGTTTCTTATTTTAGCTTCAGTTTATATTACTAATTTGTTTTTTCACATATTTTAATAGTTATTATATGTAAAACTTAGTCTTTGTTAGACAAATCATTTTCCCTTAAAGTTTAAGTTATTAAAAAGTGGGCCACAATGTATTTATAGCATATGATTTAACACTTACCGTAGCATGTAAGCCAGTCATTATACATGCAAGACTGGTTGTGGACGGAACCACGTTAAGAAGATAATTTGTGAAACAGGATAATAGGTGGAATGATAAGAATAAACACATAGGAGAAAACTGAGAGGGTGTGTGAGGGTTCAAACCACCAACCTGTGTTTTGATATCCCATTGGACAAACCTTTTTCATAAAAATTTAAGCTATTAGAAAATGGACTGATAATGTATCTATTGCATATGACTTAACAGTCTTAATAGATGATAATTATGACAAAAGAGTAACAAGACTTAAATTTACAATGATAAAGTGAGACCAAGTTTGTGCTATGTAGAGGCATTTTATGAATTTCAGAAAGAGTTATAATTAAGAAATCAAAACATGTGCTTACAGACTTGCATAATTTGCGGATTCTGGGGAATAGACATAAATTCCAAATGAAAACTTGAAAGATCTATCATCTACTTGAAATTTGAAAGATCTATCAAGTACAAACAATCACTCAAGCTTTAACTTGCATCCTAATTGAAATTTCACGTTCATGAATTTTTTTAATGAGGGTAAGATAATATTGATTGAGATATGCATGAAATGATAAGAATGATTTTTGAAGTGATGTGACAGGCTACAACATCATCAATCCACTTCTCGACCACAGCTTTGTTGAAATTGATATAAGCTTTGAAGGATACATATTAAGATGATAATCGAGGATTTTTGTTCATGCATAAATATCTTTTTCTGATGTTGATTATTTTAACCTTTCAATGTAGATCAATTCTTAATAGTGTTCCTGACAATAAGTCTTCTAATAGTTATTAAAAGTGGAACTGAGAGACCATTTACTTCTATGCTTGCCTCGTGGAAACTTCTGTTTGCAATCATCAGATCATTGGCATTGGATGCGTTAAACACTTTTAGATAAACATGCGGACAAAAGTGGGACCAGTGATATTTCAATGATTGCACATTTGCTACCCCATATCGTATTCAATTGGTTCATGCTTTTCTGTGAATATGTTCTGAGGTTTTAATGTGCACTGTCCATCACACGCACAGATATGTCAATGCTTGTTAGTGCGAAGTTAATAGCGGAATAATTGCTTAACAAAACATATTTGAAAGGTTAAAGATCATCACCCCTGAAACTTGGATTTCCTTTGGAACAATGTGGCGATAATGTTGATCAATGGTAGACCTGGATGGCCGGGGACTTTATATGGTAGACAATTTATGCAAACACATCAAGGTTAGAAAAGATCAACAAGTATTAGGTAAAGATCAACAAGTATTAGGTACTTCTTCGCATCTTACAGCCTTATCAGTGAGCAATCAACATGTTTCTTGTAGGTGGCTAAAATGGGGGAGAAAAGACAAGTTGCCACTATTGAAAAATTTGTTGGAACTGATGATCAAGTAAACCACATCATGAGCTTGATGAATATTAATGATAAGGACAAGCGGATTGTTGTTGTCATCCATGGAGAAGGTGGGATTGGCAAGACAACCCTTGCAAAACTCATATACAACCGAGTCTCTTGTGATTTTGATGGCTGTAGCTTCCTTGGAGATATTAGAGAAAAATCTCAAGTACTAGGAGGGCTTCGGGTTTTGCAGACTAAGTTGATTTCTGATGTTCTAAAATGGGGACTCAGGGATGTCACTTTTGCCAACAGGGGAATTGAGTTTTTCAGGGACATATTTTGCGACATGAGAGTTTTGATCATCCTTGATGACGTGGAAAACGCGTTTCATTTCCATAAGCTCATTGGAGATTGCTTTGATTGCTTTGCTTCTGGAAGTAGGATCATTATAACCACCAGAAACAGTATTGTCTTGGAAGACTCTCCTCAGATCCAGACTTATCATGTTAGTCGGTTGGATAATGATCAGGCTCTTCAACTCTTTCGACATCACTCATCTACGCTAACTTCTCCCTCGCATAGCAACCTCAAGCTTTCGGACCGTGCTCTTGCTGCTATGGCAGGACTCCCATTATTTATTGAAGTTATGGCTGCAGTCTTCGAGGGTAAAACAAAGAAGGAACGGATTAATTTACTAAAGCGGTTATTCGAGCAGAGGGATTTTCAGAGTTTTTTGGAGGGGGGGCTGGATGACCAGCAGAAACAGAGATTTTTGGATATTGCCTGCTTTACCGCCGGCATAGATAGCCGAATTGCTTGGTACCTGTGGCATGACACCTCTTTTCTGCCTTCTCGTGAAACTTTGACGCCCCTAGCCACAACTGGAGAAAGCAATCAGATATGGATGCATAGCATGTTGAGGCAACTTGGCAGAGAAATCGTTCGTGCGGAGAATCTTACAAATCCGGGAAAGCGAAGTAGATTATTTAATCATGAAATAGCTCTTGATACAATAAAGCGGAAAAAGGTGAAAGTTTGGCATGCTTTTCTTTTTTGTTTTATTGTGAAGCATAACAAATATTTTTATTGTGGTCACCACTTAAGGAAAAGAGCTATTTCCGCGGATTCTGTTAAGATCTGATCATGTGCGCACTTGAGGTTGTGCATCTGCTTTTTTTTTTTTAATAACTAATGTTTCCTGACTGGTCACGTGTCAAGAAGAGAGACCATCCTAACTGCTTCCAATTGTTTTTTCTTGTCCTTCACAGGGAACAGAAATTGTAGAGGCACTCTGCCTTAACTTTCAGTGGCATACTTCAGACAAACTTACACCAGAAGATTTTGAGAGCATGCCAAACATACGGTTTCTTCAATTGGATCATGCAGACATTGCTGGCGATTTTGCTGGCATTTTTCCAAATTTAAGGTGGTTTCGTTGGCAAGGGTGCCCTCAACATCTGCAAGTAACTAATTTTCACTTGGGAAACTTAACCATTCTCGACCTGTCATGGAGCAAAGTCACAAAAGACTGGGAAGGCTGGGATCAAATCAAGGTAGTTTACACTTCATTGCTTTGGTGAAATGGCCCGGTACAATGTAACTATTCACGAAGTGAGCTCATGCAATTTTTCTCCTATTTTGCAGATGCAAAACTTGAAAGTTTTAGATCTTACAGGTTGTGCTGACTTATTAGTCACTCCTAAGTTCTCTGGTTGCCAAAATCTGGCTATATTGATTCTAGAGCAATGTTCACAATTGGTCAAGATAGACCCTTCCATCGGTGATTTGCAGTACTTGGTTTCCCTGAATATGAATTTCTGCACGGAGCTCAACATGTTGCCGGTAGAAGTGGGTCAGTTGACAACTCTGGAAGAGCTTCTCATGGATGGAACTTTAGTACAAGAAATTCCCGTCTCCATTGGTCATTTAAAGCAGCTTAAAACTCTGACTGCCTCAAATTGCTTCTCACTGAGTGAGCTACCAAGGACAATATGGCACTTGACGAATATCATACTTCTTTCCCTGGATGGCACCAAAATTGCAGCACTTCCTGACTCCATGGGAGAACTGGTCAGACTCAAACGCTTATTATTAAGGGATTGCCGTCCAATAAGAAAACTTCCAAACTCCATAGGCAACATAGGGAGATCATTAGTCGAGTTAGACGTGTCGGGAACAGGCGTTTCCAAATTTCCAGATTCGATAAATAATCTACAGAATTTGAAGGTGCTGAGAATGGATTCTTGTTTCTTTAGAGAGTTCCCACCTGATATTGGAGAGCTGACTAGCCTCGAAGAAATACATGCCTCCTGGTGTCGGAGTCTCGAGGGGGGCATTCCTAGCGAGATTGGGAAATTGCATAATCTGAGAATCTTGAGGCTACGGCATTCAAGTATTTCTAGCATACCGGCGGAGATCCACCAACTTTCCAATCTTCAAACCCTTGATTTACTTCACTGCGACATGATCAAAGAGTTGCCAAGGCTTCCCTCTAGCATAATGGCTTTGTATATAGATGATGAACTGAAGTTGTTGCATTTTCCATTAGAGGTGAATGGTTCTGGGATGGGTCGATTCTCACCTTGGAACTTGAAACTGAATCGGATGTGGAATCGTGAACCGACCCACTTGAATCTAGAACCAGATCGAACAGGATCAGTTCTCAATTCGTTGAACCTGAAACCAACCCACCCGGTCTTGGAACCAAATCGGGCAGGGTCGGTTCTCGGTTTGTGGAACCGAGTGGAACTGGATCGGGTTGGACCAACAAGTCCGATCCTGTTCAAGGGTCGAACCTAGAATCGATTGATTTTTTTTTTTTTCCTTCTATTTCCTACAAGTAGGAGTTTTCCGACATTAGAAGAAAAATAATTTATTAATAAGGATTTGCTGTTGGATAAAATATAATAAAATTAAGAAGTCTTGACTGATCCATTGACCCGGTCCGGTTCCTTAGGTGGAACCAAGAATCGGATCTGTCCTCTCAAAAAATCACTTAGAATTGGCTAGTCTGGTCAAGTTCGCGGATTGGACCTGGATCGATGTACATTCCTATATGTCATGGTTGGGAAAGCTATGCCACTGATGGAGACCAGGCTCTGGAGAAACTGGCGACATGAGGGCCGTTCCATGTACCTCATGTTTTCATTCCAGACTGTATATGGATATCGCCAACAAGATGTGTTTTTTTGAAGTTTGCAAAGTCGTGTCATCTGAAAACACGGGACTCTATGTGTGGATGCATATGGACATGCCTATCTATTTGTTTCCTTAATGACCGAGCCGAAAATTCCTAATGCAGCATCACTTTGGACCCATCTCACAGGTAACTCAGGAGCATGGGTGTCTGCTGAACTTGGATAGTGCACGGATCAACATATAGACTTTTACGACAGCCTCCGAAGATTCATATAGATTCTACTGCACCTTTTACTGGCTCTTAGAGAGTCCCTTTTTAAAAGAGAAAATGATCCTAGTACTAGCAGTTTCTAAATTTTGGTCTAATGTGTAATATAATCATTGGGTTTGGGTTTTTAATTTGTTTAATAAGATCTTTCAACTATTTCTTTATATTCTATCTAGCCCTTAAACTTTCAATTTGTTTAATCTATTCCCTTAATTTTTCATAACAAAGTCAAATCAATCATGCAATACTATTCATAATATTTCATAATTATACTACTGCTCAGATATTATAATATTTTTCGTTTCAATTCATTTATTAAATCAACAAAAAAATATGCTATCCTTTTATTACTTTCTATCTTTTTGGTCCTTATAAATATACCACGATAATTACATGTAAGTAAATTCTAACCTGTGATCTCTATAATGCTAAAAGTAAAACCTTAATGAGAGTAGTATCGAGTTGATATTTCACGCAATGCAACCGAAAGCACCTCTTTCTTCCACGCCCCGATGGATGTTCAATACCCTGCGGAATAGTTCCATCATTTTTGCGGACACAAACTTATTCAAATGATTTCTGAACCAGTAGAGGAACTTGTTAAGATGCTTTAGCAAGGAGTGGTGACTTTAGAAAGCCCATTCGCATTCTCTAGGGGAAGGCTCAAAGATTTGCGTCGAAGCTCCATCTAAAGATCTTGTACGCATGGATGCTCAAAAGTGTTGACAGATCGCATGTAGCTGCACAAGATTAATATAACTCAGGCGTAGACGGTTGATAATTGCTTCACTTCTGCTCTTAACGTTAGCGACAATCTAGGGAGCATCACAAAGCCAGCAAACTGTTGAACAAAAGGTCCATAATGTTTTTTCTCCCCTGTTGGATAAGAAACATGCTGGGAGCAGTCCCAATGAGGACAAGACGGTCTTCCATTAGTTTTTCAGTAGATGCTGGACATTAAATCTACTCATTAGTGACAAGACGGTGTAATTATAAATGGTAGTCTCAGTTATTCACGAGAAGGATACAGGTTATTATATCATCTCTAAAGGATTCGATCTGAATTGAGTGTATGTATCGGGAGAAAGTAGATAAGAATGATCCCTGCGTTCCAGACTACTTGGTTATCACGTCCACCCATGAAACAACATCCGATCCTTGAAAGCGACTCTTCTCCAAATACTAAAAAGGAATTCTCTAAAGCAACCCATCCACTTCCTCAACTGGCTTCACCCTGCAAGGCTAAAATCCGTGTAATACATGCATCGGACCACTTTCTAGCTTAGGATACGTTTGGTAATGATTTTTTCCCGAAAATAATTTTTTATTAGAAATGATTTTTTCTGATTCTGTTCTAAGAAACAATTTCTTAGCACAAGAACGCGCTTGATAACTGCACAAAATTTCTATTCTTAGGATAGAAATGCGTTTGGTATAATTCCTAAACTTTTTTGTTTCTTTTAATTTTTTAATATTCTTATTATATTTTTATTTTTTTTCTTTTTCCTTTTCTCTTCTTCCTCCTCCTTCTTTGTCGCCGGCCACCGCCCGGTGACCGGCTGGGTGAGGGCTAATGAGTTTGCCAAAGGCTCGCTTGGCCATCACCATCGAGGTCGAGCTTGGCCGGTGGCCAGGCGAGCCTTGCCAAACTATTGGTGAGGCATGACCTCACCTAGGTGTCGCAAGGTCGGCCTCGCCTTAGCCTAGTGAGACCTGACCTTGCGTCAACTAGCAAGGCTCGGCCTCGCCGGGCCACCGCTAGGCAACGCCGACCTGGCGGCGGCCTAGTGAGACTCGAGTTGACGAGCCTTGCCGTGACTTGGCGTCACTGGGGCCGACGACACTTCGGAGAGGTCGCTGGCCCTCGTTAGCTAGTCACCGGTCATGGCCAAGGCCGATAACTGGCCAAAAGGAAGAAGAAGAAAAGGAAAGAGAATAGAGAAAAAAAATCAGACTTGATTCTAGGAATTGTTCCTAGGAACAAGAAACAACTTTTTTTTTGTTTCTTAATTCTATTCCAAATATATTCCCAGGAACAAAAAAAAATAAATTTTTGTTCTCAGGAATAAAAAATTTATCAAATAGATTTCTATTCTTCTTTTTTTTCCGAGAACAAAATAATAGAATCAGTTGTTCCGGAAGTGTTACTAAACAAGCCCTTAGAGTAAGAATCTGCTCATAAATGCACTCGCAAAAGGCACGTGACAGATGGAAAAAGAAATCTGTCTAGATGAAATATTTGTTTAAGGTCAGTTTGTTTCATGGAAAACATTTTCCTCATTTATGGTGTATGACTCACTTAGCAAAATGAGTCAATGGAAAATGTTTTCTTACCAAAACTTAAATTCAGGAAAATGATCTTTTTTAAAAAAAATCAGAAAACGTTTTCTGAATCTACTAGAGCTTAGATTCGGGTGCTTGGTTAACAAAACAATTATTCTTATAATAGTATTTAAAAAGATTTGAATTTTTTTACTTATTAATAATTCGAATTTTTTATTTTCTTTTTTCTTTCTTATTTATTTTTGTTGTTTTTCTTTTTGCAGGATTAGTTGAGCTCGCGGCCTCTGGTAGTGAGGGTCGAGCTTGCCCGAGGCCGGCAAGCCTTGCTAGATACTAGAGGAAGTAGACAGGGATGGCGTGCGAGGAAGCAAAGGAGCAATGGAGAAGAAGAAGAAGAAAAATAAAAATAGAAAAATAAAAGAAAAATAAAAGTAATTTGAAAATAAAATAACTAAAATTTTGAAGAAAATTTTTTCAATCATACATCACCAGACATGGATCATTTTCCTTTATCATTGACCCGCGAAACAAACACACCCTAAGGCACCATTAGTTTCGCGGAAAACATTTTCCTCATTTTTCGGCATTTGGTTCACTTAGGAAAATGAATCAATGGAAAACGTTGTTCTAGTCAACAGAAAACTAAGGCCTAAATTCAAAAAATATGATTTTCTCTTTGAAAAGATGGGAAAAAGTTTTCAAAATATGACTCAGTATCAATACTTGGATTTGAAACTCTATGCTTAGACACAGGAACCCCAACGCTAGTTCCCATTCCCTAACATTCGAGATCAGGTCTTTGGTCCTCGGCTCGAGTCCATTGAGGCCAAGGATGGGTTTGCCCGAGTCCACTGAGGCAAAGCTCAAAGGCCTAGAGCCTGTATCTAATGCCTCGGCATTAGAGCCCAGGTCCATAAAAGCAATTCTCGGGTCCCTAACGCTTGAGGTCTTGTTCTGGGCACTCAGGCCCACATCCATAAAGGCAGGTGTGTGAGTTCTCAGTGCTTGGGCTTGGGTCCTTAGTTAATAAATTTTAATTTTTATAAAAATATATTTGTTTTTAAATTCAAATTTTAATTATTTATATTTATATTTATTTCATTTATTTTTCTTTTTCCTTTTCTTTCCTTTACCTTTTCCTTCTTCCTCAACCAGTCACTGGCCATGGCGATTGTCGGCGACTGGCCATAGGCAAGGGACAAGCCAAGGCTCACAAGCAAAGGTCACGAGCTCATCTGATTCGGCAAGGTTACGAGCTCGCCCAATTTGGTGAGGCTAAGCTTCGTGGTCGGAGCTTGCAAGCTCACCCAGTTCGGCAAAGCCTGAGTTCGCTAGCCGTCGTTGTGGCTAGCCACCAGTCGAGAAAGAAGGAAAAAGAAAAAGAAAGAAAAGAAAAGAAATTAAAAAAAGGAAATTTTATTGGTACCCCAAAAAATAATCAGATTGTTAACAACAAATAGCAGAAAATAGTTTTTGGTTCTTTTTCAAGTTTCAGCCAAACATCGGAAAGTATTATCATTTTCTTGAAAAATAGTTTCTTGAAAAATATTTTCTAGAAATGTCACATTTTTTTACAAAACAAACGAAGCGTGAGTGAAAAAATAAAACCAAGGGCTAATTCGTTTACCCAATTAAGTGCTAAAAAATAAAAATCCAGCAATTAATGAGATTGAGCTCGGATGATTGTATTAATTAGCATTGATTTCAATGATTCAATTAAATGAAAATTTGCTTCATGCGTTATGTAAGGAAGGGTAAAGTAATTCTTTCACTAGTAAAGGTAACTAATGGCAAGTAGTAGGGGTGAGCATGGTCCGGGTTGGTCCGGGCCACCCCCTAACCCTAGGACCAACCCGTACGGTGTCGGTCCTCAATTTTTAGGACCGAGGACCGACCCTATTGAGTCGGGACCAAGGACCGGACCGACCCAATGGGTTCGGTCCGGTTCCGTGGTCAACCAGGGACCAATCGATAATTTTTTTGTCTTGTTTTTTATACTCCCTAAAAAAGCAAACCTACAATTCAAATTACACATACATCAACAATGCGGCATTGTGCAACTAAACTATAAATATCAATACATATTCGGCAAATTTAAGATGACACAATAATAGAAATTTCGTACCTGCTAACCGCTCATCGAGATATGAGACAAGATGGAAAGTTCTATCTTTAATATTCATAACACCATATGCAAAAGCGTTTTCCTGCATTTGATCATGTAGAGTCCACTCAACCAAAAAATGAGCTTCACACCACTTGACTAGCAAATCACTGTAGCAACTGCAGTATTACTCTACTTTTCAAAAAGTTCTACCATTTGACACAAATTGAAAAGCAAAGTGCAGCTGAAATTCATTAGTAAAATACAATTAAACCATAAAAAGTTTAAAATACTTAATATAAATCATGAATATATAACTTCACATCTTGTTAATTCACTTGAACTTCTAAACACCTGAAAACAAAACAAACGACACATAATTAATACTCAACAAAAGTTTTAAATTGAAATTACTATTAGTGCTATTGATAGAACATCTCACCATAACTCTTAGATTTTACTTAGGTTTGAATATATAAAAGAATTATAAATAGTATAATGTAATATAATATATATATACGGGGTTGGTCCGGGGGTTGGGTCGACCAAAATTCTTAGGACCGAGGACCAACTCGCACGGTGTCGGTCTTGGAATTTCAGGACCAAGGACCGACCCAGGTCCCCTTGGGAACCGGACCAGGACCGACAGGGTTGGGCCGGTCCAGGGTTGGTCCAGGGTCGACCCTAGACCGCTGCTCACCCCTAGCAAGTAGAATCCTACCAATTATATGCTAAAACCTACCATAATGCTACTTGGTGAGATACCGATAATATAAGTTATCTTCTAATGACATTTTATTTTAATTCTCAACACTTAAGATTTTCCACACTTAAAATTTAGTACTTAAATTTTCAGCATAAATTTTCAATTTATCGAACATGCCCTTAAATGCCAACACCAATATATGATTTATTCCGTCTGATCTCTTGCAATCAGCTTAAAGTTCCGGTATCTCTTCACAAATAAATATTAGCTTTAAGGTGAAATAGTAATACCCAAAGCGATTAACTTCTTTGAGCTTTTGATTAAACCAATTAAGACAAGTGATGAAGTCGGGAGACAATTGTCTTCAAAAAATTCTGAACTTATTATATAGTTGCTAATTCAGTTATAAACTTTCTAATTTGACCAATGTGATCCTAAACACTGTGATGATTATCCAATGTAATTCGTCCAGCCAATTTAAGCCGGATTTTGTTGACATAATGGTCTCATTAGCATCAGTCATGCAACCAATGATCTAATGTGTCCGATGAGGCTCCAAGCAACGTCATTTTGAGAATTTTTTTAAAATTTTTTATTTCTTTTCTTTTCTTTCTTTTTTTTTCCCCTTTATATTCCAATCGGCAAGATTGTCAAGGCCACAACAATGACCACCTCACTTGTGGCCGATGAGGGCTGTGATGCCTCTGCCAAATGTGGGTGAGGCAAGGGAATCATGATGAGGGTCACCATAGGCTCACGCTCCCGCTTATCCATTACTAAGGCCTTGGCAACTAGCGGAGGGAAGAAGATGAATAGAAAAAAACAAGAAGAAGGAAAAAAGTGTTGAGAAAACATTCCCTAAATAGTTTCAATGATTGACAAAACTTAAAAATTTTGTTTATGATAAAAAGTATTTTCAGAGGGAAAGTTTGATGGAATAGGATCAGACAATATCAATTAGAATTAGAGTCGCGTTATTCTTCCTTCCTTTTATATTCTGTCAAACGGCTAGGAATGAGTCAAATATACTCGTGCAATGGCTAGTAGCGATTGGTTGGATTCCTTGCCATTTTTATAAGAAGTTTCAAAAGGAAAATATTCTTATTCTCATAATTTCTTATTAGAAACGAAACATTCTTTCCATTCGTAAACACTCAACTTTTGGAAACCCCAACTACTGTATGAGCGGCATAAATTATGGGAAGCATCAACCTCGATGATCTTGAAGTCATTAGATCTTCTCAACCAGATCTAGGACTAACGGGTAGATTGGCTGAATGATCCTTCTGAAGATATGTCCAACAATCAACTTGGACTAGGAGGAATATAAGAGGAGGTCTCGAAGCTGAAGGGATATAATTCGCATTCACAAGAACTGAAGCTTATAATTCCAAAGTCTAAAGAGTGTTTTGTGATTATACACATTTACCTTCACTGAGCTATATTGTCTAAACCTTTTAGAGATTGAGAGTGCGAGGAGTTGTTTACACAAACTTAAGTGCTCGAAGCTTAGGACTTGTAACCTCTGATCGGATTTTCTAGTGGATTCCAGCCAATAGACTATAGCGCGGGAGAGTGGACGTAGGCTTCCAAAAGCCGAACCACTATAAACTTTTGTGTGCAATTCTCTATCCTTTACTCCTTTCTTACCATTTATGATAGAATTGTATATCGATAAGATATGACACTTCATCAAAAGTTATCTAATTGCAATATTTATTTAAACTCTTTCATCTCCACATAATCACCTACTTACCCCCTCTAGATGATAGATCCAGTCATAACAATTGGTATCAGAGCACGGATACTCTTAATTGAAGTGCTTTATTATTTCTGAGTTAACGATCTTTTGACGGCTAGTAATATTGCACCGGGTCTAATGGAAGGTCAGAGTGATACAATGCCTCATTATTTTGATGGAAACAATTACAACATTTGGAAGAATAAGATGAAAGCATTCATCAGATCCAAGGATCCCTTGGAGTGGGACGTTGTTCTAAGAGGTGTAAAACCTGAACCTCCCTCGACTAAAGAAGAAGGAAAAAAACTAGAAACCTCAATCCTATCTGATGTGGACATTGTCAATAGAGAAGCGCTAGATGCTAAAGCTGTTTATTCATTATATTGTGCGTTATCTCCATCTGAATATAATCGAATTTCCTCTTGTGAATCAACAAAAGAAATTTGAGTTAGATTGTAGGTGACATACGAAGGAGCTAATCGTGTCAAGGAAACGAAGATAAACATTCTTCTCCAACAATACGAAGCCTTTAAAATGAAACCTAAAGAATCCATAACAGATATGTTCAGTAGATTTACTGACATTGTCAATGGATTGGCATATCAAGGGCAACTTGTACCAGACCCAATAAGGTGAACAAGATTCTTCGAGGATTGTCAAAGGAGTGGAACAACATCAAAAATATGAGAGACTCAAAGGATATCACGTCTTTCTGTAGATTAACTCGTGGGAGCACTCTAATTCTATGAAGAAGAACGTCTAAATGAGGAAGACACCAGAGGTAAGAAAGCAATAGCTTTAAAATCTAATATTGACTCTGATAATTCAAATTCAAATGAAGATGATGAGGACGATGAAGAAATTTCCCTTATGGTGAAAAAGTTAAAAAAATGGCCAAAAGAGGAATGGAGTTTAAAGGAAAGAAATCCTTCAAATCATCTTAGTAAAAGAGAAGTTTCGACGATAAAGAGGAAAATAAAGATGTTATCTGCTTCGAATGTAGGAAGCGAGGATACATCAAACCGAATTGCCATCTTCTAAAGAAAAGAAAGAACAAGTATGAGAAGACAAAGAAAGCGCTAAAGGCTGAAACGTGGAATGACACTAAATAGTCTCGATATTCCAGTACAAGTATCCAATTATATACAGGAATTGCTTATCGATTACAAGGTTGTGCTTAGAAAATTCTCAGAATTGAAGAAGGAAAACCCAAGATTGAGACAATAGGATTTTTTCCAAAAAGGAAAAAATTGAGTGTCTTGAAAAAGATTTTCTTCAAACAAAAAAAAATCTTGATTTTGCTTTAAAGGAAAACGAGTCTTTGAAAAAGGAAATTTTAGATGTTGCAAAAAGATATTCAAATGAATTGAAAACTTCGGAACATATTTTGTCCACCCAAATCCCGTATTACAACAAATAAGGACTTGGATGTAAAAAAAAAGATTTTAGAAAATGGCTTTCCGACCCACAAAGAAAGGAAGAGGCAGAAGCCTTCGAAAGTTTTCTATGAAAATCATTTTAGAAAACAGTTTGTAAAACCTGTTGGTAAAAACCTTCTTAAATGTTCAATCTATGGTAGTCATGATCATTATGAAAATGACTATTCTAGAAGTTGGAAGCCGATTCGAAGAAACTTTCTAAGTATGGCCGATCCTTCTAACTAGAGAGGATCCAGACACATATGGGTATCAAAGAAGACTTGAACTTGCCTTAATCTTTACAGGTATCAAAGAGAAAGAGAAACAAATGGTACCTCGATAGTGGTTCAAGACATATGACCTGATACCGGTGATCCGAGCAAGTCCATTGAACTCTCAAGATTCAATGGTGGAAACAACAAAGGAAGGATTATTGGCAAAGGAATAGTTGAAATTGGAGACCTGATTATAAGAGATGTAGAGTTTGGGACACCTGGAGTGCCAAAACTTAGCACGGGGAGACACTTAAGTGCCAAAATTTCGAAAAGGTACACTTAAGTGCCAATTTCGGAGTAAAGTGGAACACTTAAATGCCACTCCGGCCAAAATCCGGTCAAATTGCTGACGTGGCAATTTTCCGGCGAGTTGGGTGCAAAAAGGCGTCGTTTTGCTTGCGATGTGGCGAGAAAATGCAAAAACGACGTCGTTTTGTGTCGATGTGTAAATAATTAATATAAAAATTAATTAAATTAAATTTAAACTTAATTTTATTTAAAATATTCTAAAAAATAAAAAAACTCATAATTAAAAAATCGAAAAAATAAAAAACTTATAATTAAAAAACCTAAAAAAAAAAAAAATTATAATTAAAAAACCTAAAAATTAAAAAAATTTAAATAAAAAACCTAAAAAATAAAAAACTTAAAATTTAAAAACCTAAAAAAAAAAAAAAAATTATAATTAAAAACCTAAAAAATTAAAAACTTATAATTAAAAAACCTAAAAAACTTAAAAACTTCAAATTAAAAAACCTAAAAATTAAAAAACTTAAAATTAAAAAACCTAAAATATAAAAAACTTAAAATTAAAAAACGTAAAAAATAAAAAACTTAAAATTAAAAAACGTAAAAAATAAAAAAACTTAAAATTAAAAAACCTAAAAAAAATTATAATTAAAAACTTAAAAAATAAAAAAATTATAATTAAAAAACCTAAAAAACTGAAAAATTTCAAATTAAAAAACCTAAAAAATAAAAAACTTAAAATTAAAAAACCTAAAAAAAATTAAAATTAAAACCTAAAAAATAAAAAACTTATAATTAAAAAACCTAAAAAAATAAAAAACTTATAATTAAAAAACCTAAAAATTTTAAAAAAATTATAATTAAAAAACCTAAAAAATAAAAAACTTAAAATTAAAAAACCTAAAAAATAAAAAATTATAATTAAAAAACCTAAAAAAAAAAAAAAAAAAAGGTGGGGATTTGAAGGGGGCGGTGAGGGTGAGCCCTCGCCTCCGCCGGCTCTCCGCCATTGTCGGGAAGGGCGGTGATGGAGGGGGGAGGGTAGGCGGGGTCGCCGCCCCGGTCGCCGGCGGCATGGGCCGTGAGCCCTCGTCGGATCGCGGCGAGGGCCGCCAACTTCGGCTCCCCACCCTTTTTTTTTTTTTTTCTTTTTTTTTTTTTTTTTTTTTTTTTCAGGTTTTTAAATTATAAGTTTTTTATTTTATATGTTTTTTAATTAAAATTTTTAATTTTAGGTTTTTTAATTATAAGTTTTTAATTTTTTAGGTTTTTTAATTAAATTTTTTTTTAATTTTAGGTTTTTTAATTATAAGTTTTTAATTTTTTAGGTTTTTTAATTAAAATTTTTAATTTTAGGTTTTTAATTATAAGTTTTTAATTTTTTTAGGTTTTTTAATTAAAATTTTTTAATTTTAGGTTTTTAATTATAAGTTTTTTACTTTTTAGGTTTTTTAATTATTAGTTTTTTATTTTTTAGCTTTTTTAATTTTAAGTTTTTTATATTTTAGGTTTTTTAATTTTAAGTTGTTTAATTTTTTTTTGTTTTTTAATTATGTTTTTTTTTATTTTTTAGGTTTTTTTATTTTAAGTTTTTCAATTTTTTTGTTTTTTAATTATGAGTTTTTTATTTTTAGGTTTTTTAATTATAATTTTTTATTGTTTAGGTTTTTTTAATTTTAAGTTTTTTATGTTTTAGGTTTTTTAATTTTAAGTTTTTTAATTTTTAGGTTTTTTAATTTTTAATTTTTAATTTTTTAGGTTTTTTAATTATGAGTTTTTTATTTTTTGGGTTTTTTTAATTATAAGTTTTTAATTTTTTAGGTTTTTTTAATTATAATTTTTTTTTTTTTTTATTTTTTAGGTTTTTCAATTTTAATTTTTTTATTTTTTAGGTTTTTTTAATTTTAAGTTTTTTAATTTTTAGAATATTTTAAATAATATTAAGTTTAAATTTAATTTAATTAATTTTTATATTAATTATTTACATATTTTTATTTTTTAGAATATTTAGCTGGTACTTTAATTTTTATTTTGCAAACGACGTCGTTTCGCGTGAGTTTCAGCCGAGTCAGCTCTCTGGCGAGCCACGTAGGTAAGAAAAAGTAATAAAATATTGCCACGTAGGATTTCCGGTAAGGTTCGCCGGAGGTGGCACTTAAGTGTCCCACTTTTTAAAGAAAGGGGCACTTAAGTGTACATTTTTAAAGTTTTGGCACTTAAGTGTCCCCTCGTGCCAAGTTTTGGAACTTGGGCTGTGCTTCTGCCAAGAGATGTATCTCTTGTCAAAGGACTGAACTATAATCTCATCAGTATCGATCGGGTATGTGACGTCGGATATAAGATCTACTTTCAAGAAAACAAATGCTTAGGCATAAGTAAAGATCTAAAACAATACCACCGCCTGCGGTGGCCTAGCTGGATAAGAGCCCCCATGAAGTCTACCCTGGACAGAGGGGTTCAAATCCCGCGGGACGCACGGGATCTTAAGCGCGACGTTGGGGTGGTGGGTCCTCCGCTAGCGTCGCCCCAGGGTTTACCCGCCGGCTACCAGCTGTACGGGGTTCCCTAGGCATAAAAAAGAAAAAGAAAAAAAAGATCTAAAACAATCCTTTACTGGAAGGAGACACGAGAATATCTATCTATTGGATATAACTACCGATGATGTTCAGTGTCTAATCTCCATCAAAGACGAATCGGATCTCTGGCATAGGAAGCTTGGACATATAAGCACCAAGCAAATATCAAAACTCTCCTCATACGAGAATCACCAGATCTTAATTTTGAAAGATTTGAAGTCTGTTCAATATGTGCAATAGGTAAACAGGTAAGAAGTTCGTTCAAACCCATCAATTATGTCAGTACTAACAAAGCTTTGTAGCTCCTTCATATGGACATCTTCGAACCTACAAGAACACAAAGTCTATGAGGTAAAAGGTACTGCTTAGCAATAGTTGACGATTATACAAGGTATACGTGGTTTTTCTTCCTCGCACACAAGCATGAAACATTTTATCAGTTTTCAAAATTTTCCAAAAAGATTCAAAAAGAAAAAGGTTATTTCATTTCTTCCATCAAAACTAATCATGGGGGAGAGTTCGAAAATTAGAGTTTTCAAAATTTTTTTGAGGAAAGTGGCTTTGAGCATCAATTTTCAACTCCCTATAAACCTTAATAGATTAATGTTGTAAAGAGAAGAAACAAATCCTTGCAATAAATGGCAAGAACCCTCCTTATCGAAAGCAAAATTATATCACACTTTTGGGCTGAAGCCGTTTCAACGGCATGTTACATCATAAATCGAGTTTTTCTCATACCCTCTTTAGAAAAGACCCCCATGAACTTCTCAAAGGTAGAAAACCTATCATCTCATATTTTCGAGATTTTGGCTGTAGATGCTTTATTTTAAGAAATGCTAATGATCGGTCTAGTAAGTTTGATGAAAGATAAGATGAAGGTATATTTCTGGGTTATTCAACTACTAGCAAGGCTTTCAAAGTTCACAATAAGAGCTCTCACACAGTAGAGGAATCCATCAACGTGAAGTTTGATGAAAATTCTCAAATCCATGAAGAGTCTGATCAAATAGAGCAATCACTTGACACAGTTAGAGCATAATAAGAAATCAAGAATTCAAAACTAGATGAACAGTCTCAACAACAAGAAAAGACAGATAAATTTGACAGTGAAAAGCCCACAACATTTTATTATAGATTCAATAGAAATTGGAAACACAAGTCAAGTCATCCAAAGAATCTGATCATTAGCGACATTAGTGACAAGATTATAACAAGATCATCTCTAAAAGAGCTATCGATACTTTGACACTTATTTCAGAAATTGAACCAAAAAGTATTGAAGGAGCTCTATCAAATGAAAATTGAAATCAAGCAATACAAGAGGAGCTTCAACAATTTCATATAAATGAAGTATGGGAATTGGTTCCTAGACCAAAAGACCATCTAGTGATAGGATAAAAAGGATATATAGGAACAAGCTCAATGATCAAGGAAAAGTCACGAGGAATAAAGCAAGATTGGTCGGCAAAGGTTACTCTCAAGAAGTAGGAATCGACTACGATGAAACTTATGTGTTAGTAGCAAGGTTAGAAGCGATCAAACTTTTACTCTCTTATGCATGTTTTCATGATTTCAGACTTTTCCAAATGGACGTGAAGGTGCTTTCTTAAATGGATTCATTAAGGAAAGTGTTCGTAGAACAACTTCCAAGCTTTGAAGAACCACGAAAGCTTGATCACGTCTATAAGCTCAAGAAAGCTCTATATAGCCTGAAACAAGCCCCTCGTGCCTGGTATGAAAGGTTAGCAACTTTGCTCATTCAGAATGGTTTCAAAAAAGGTAATGTTGACACTACTTTATTTATTTGAAGAGAAGGACGAGTTTAAGATGAGCATGATGGAATATTGGATTTTTCCTCGGATTGCAAATCAAGCAAACGGAAGAAGGAACTTTTGTTTTCCAAGAAAAATACGCCAACAAGAGGCTGAGCTTAACACCTACCCTTCTCTAAGACCCTAAGGAGTCTCATCTCTCTAATGTCCAGCAAACTTTTGTTTGCATGTGCGCTAGGTTTCAATCAGACCCTAAGGATTCTCATCTCTCTACAGTTAAAAAGATTATTAAATACATTAACACCTACCCTTCTCTAAGACTCTGGTGTCCTAAGAGATCAGACTTTGTGTTATCTAGGTATTCCGATGCTGATTTTGTAGGATGCAAGATTAATAGGAAAAACACATCTAGAACATGTCAGTTGTTGGGCAATATGCTTATATCTTGGTTCTCCAAAAGGCAATCAACTGTAGCCTTGTTAACCGCTGAAGCTGAGTACATTGCTTTGGGTAGTTGCTACATCCAAATTCTTTGGATGAAGCAGCAATTGAAGGACTATAGATAGTGGACTCTAATACAACTATCAAATGCGACAATATAAGTGCCATTAACCTAACGAAAAATCCAATCTTACACTTCAAGGCCAAGCACATGGAAATCAAGCACCATTTCATACATGATCATGTCAATAACGATGAAGTAAACATTCAGTTTGTTGATTCTTAGAATCATTTGGCTGACATTTTTACGAAACCTCTTGACAAAAAGGCTTTTGATTTTATTTGAGAAAAACTTGGTATTACTAATCCATTTGCTTCAAGTGTCTAAAGACAAGGTACATTAGAAGATGCTGAGCAGATCCATTATTTTGTCTTCGAATTTTAGCGATATGAATATATTTGGAAGCATATAAGGTATAATCTCTTCCTTAATTAAATTTATTGCCATAATTTTTATCAGACTCGGAAATTGTTCTTTCTAAAACCGTTTTACAGTTTTTCTTTATTTTTCTCTTAAAAATTGGATCTCTTTCAAACCTTTTCAATATCGTAGCTTTATATTCCATAAAAAGCAAAAAACTTCTCTCTCTTCTTCGTTCCTCTCCACACTCCCAAACTCACTCTCTGCAAAATACCTCATGCATCCTTTTCTCTATTACAAAAAGATCAAAACTTTTCTTCACTTTCAGAACCATGGCACCAAAAAATGCTCCAAAGTTGAAGCCTAGACATTCTGGTTCACGTCGATCAAATCGCATTGAGGGTTTGCAATCCAGAGTTAGTGGAAGCCCTGAATTCTTCGATCTGTCTGACTCGTCTAATAGCATTGAAGGTGCGGAAACTTTTCAGATTTTTCTCAGTTAAGATCAACGATTGACACTCTCAAGGAATTAAAAGACAGTGAGGATGTAATTTCTCGACTATTAGCCAAGTATGGTTTTAGTAGTGAAGACGCATTAGAGTTACTGTTCGTTAATCCCATCAAAAGCCTGCATCCCACTAGTATTGGTGAATCGAGTGCTGCTAAATCAAGAAAAAGGGAAGGAAAAAGTATTTGAGACATCTGTCAATAAGAAAAAGACTGAGGATGATGGGCGAAAGGGTGACAATGTTGAAAAACTATATGCTAGTTTTAGAAGGAAAGTTATTGCATATGTGACTGATGCAAAACGTGCAGATAAACTGATTAAATCTGAAGAGTATTAGCAACACTTTAGATCTCTGATGAACAGAGGAGTAATTAAATAAAGAACTATGGATTTCGATTTTTTCGAGTCTACTGGTATTCATCTTAAGCAACTTTTTGATGATCGACTTCTGACTGATCTTTGTGTTTTTGAGTATCTTACATTCCCTGCCCTGACTACATATTTCTATTCAACACTATTGTTTTACTCAGTTGATACTATCGAGTTTACAGTGTTTAGTAAACCTTATCTGATTCAAGCATGAGATTTGGCAAATATTTTGGGAGTTAGGTATTCATAATTAGAAGCTATAGATGTTGATCTCGATATTGCTTATAGACAACTCTTTGGAATTCCTGATTTGACCAGAGATGATAAGTCCCATGTGTCTCATCAGTTGTTTCTCTTGAGACTAATTGTTCTTCACAAGATTATCATCAATTGCTTGAGACCGAAGGTTCTTCTACAACTGATATTTCTCAGTATGAAGTCAAGCTGATGTGGGCAATCTTGAATGGTCGCTCATTTTCTATTACTCATCTTATCAAACTGCATATGTTTAGAACAATTCTCAAGAACAAGGAGCAATTACCTTATGGATGTCTGATCACGAATTTTTTTTTGTGAATTGAACATTGAGATTCCAAGAAAATTGAGCAAGGTTCAATTGCTTCCACTAAAGATAGATAAGCAAATGATGCAAAAAACGAGTTTCAAGCACGCTGCTGAACGATGGAAAAACACAAAAGGTAGATTACTTAAAGTGGATGTAGATGAAGTTGTACCAGTACCAGTTGACTGACCCACCAAGAAAAGGAAAATTGTTGAGTAGAGACAAAGCTCTCGAGCACTCTTATAAAGGCTTAATAAAGAGATGTTGGAAGAATCTAAAGAAGATATGGTTGATTTAGATAACATCATTGATGCTTATCAACCTGACATTAAAATTGATATTGATGATGAGAATGAAGCAGAAGAAGAGACAGGAACAGGGAAAGTCGCTGATCAGATAGAGGAAGTCATTGATGAAGAACAATAATAAAAGGATGCTAAAGATCAACTCAGAACAATAGATGATCAGGCAAGCATGGTGGATGTTGATCTGACTAATGAATGGGAGAGTGCTGATATTGATGTTGAGCATTAGGAGCCTATTAGGGATCGAGACATCATCAATCATTAAGAACTTGCTCAAGATCAAACTATTGTTGGTGAGCAAGGTTCATCATCAAATATAGGCGCTGCTTAAGCTGATTCTTCCCAAGTCGAGGCACCTATTTAGGAGGAGCTTGATAATACAGAAGATCATATGGAACCTCTACCTGAAAATGTTCCCATGAAATCTGATCATTTGGAAGATCCTAGTGATGCGAATCAAGAAGCTACTGTTGATAAAGGAGCATTTGATAGTACTGATGTTGTTCAAGAAGGTCTAGAAATACCTGACAAAATGACTGGAGTTCTTGCTGATCTCCCTGCTACTCTTAAACGATCACAATTCTCTTAAATTGTCCTCAGTTAGTTATTTTGTAAATATTCTATCAAAGGATACTGTAAAATTGATAATTCTAATTTATCTCGTGTATTTCAATTTTCAAATTTCATTTTCTATTTTTTCCTCTTTGAGTGTATCTCTTTAGGTTCGTTTTTTTTTTTTTTGCTTTGTTTTTTTTTTAACTTTGGTCGAAAATTTTCTTCATCTTCTCTAAACTCATCTAGGCGGTTTTATCACTTTAACGCATTTGTGTCAAGCGTCAAAATATTGTCCTTTTTTTTTTCATCTGTATTTATATATGGCATTTTTTTTTCAAAACATGTGAAGCGGTACCAAGTGTTAAAGGACTGCATCTTTTATTTTTTAATTCTTGCTTCATCTAATAATATTAATGTGCGTTTTCACATAAATTAGTACACATTATATGTAAAGCTCAATCTTTGTTAGACAAACAGTTTTTTTCCTAAAAAGTTTAAGCTATCAAAGAGCGGGCTAATAGTATGAATTTACACTTCGAATTTGGGCGTAAGTCGGTCCTTCTGCGCATAGATAATAGTTATAACGAAAGACAATTTAAATTTGCATTGATAAAGTTAGACCTAGGTTGTTCTACGTAGATGCATTTTCTGCATTTCAAGAAGGGTTACAATTAAAAGAAAGTCATAGCATGTGCTAACAGACTTGCATAATTTGCAAATTTTGAGGAAAATGACATAATCTCCAAAGGAAAAGTTGACAGATCTAGCAATTACAAATAATCTCATGTATTGACCAGTCACTCAAGTTTTCAGTTGCATCCTATTTTAAATTTCTTGTTCTTGGAAAAGACCTATGACAATATTGATTGAGATATACACGGATTGATAATAACGGTGACATGACGGAATTTAACATCATAAATCTACTTCTGAACCACATCTTGTGGAAATATATACAAGCTTTTGAGTTTGAAGAATAAGTATTAATATGACGAGTCATGGATGTATGTACATGCATATATGTGCATCTTTTTCTCATGTTAATCATTTTAACCTTTCAATATAGATTAATTG
The DNA here is from genome assembly GCA_017140595.1 of Eucalyptus curtisii. Lineage (NCBI taxonomy): Eukaryota > Viridiplantae > Streptophyta > Magnoliopsida > Myrtales > Myrtaceae > Eucalyptus > Eucalyptus curtisii. The sequence continues at coordinate 31,616,465 of CM029498.1, forward strand.
TTAATAGCGGTCGTGGCAAAGCTCAGCTATTGCCTAGCATGTTATTGAAGCGTAAATTGAAAGATCATTTGCTCATATGCTCGCTACGTGAGAATGTCAATTTGCAATCTCCAAACCTTTGGCGTCGGTCGCGTTAAAAACTTTTAGGACAACAGGTTGGTAAAAGTGGGAACCGACAATATTTCAATTATTGAACATTTGCCGCCCCATATGATATTTCAATTGGGTCATGTTCTGTATGTCCTGAGGTTTTATTGTATGCTGTCCTTCAAACACACATGAATGTCAAAAGATTCGCTTGTCAGCGTATAGTAAGAAATTTCAAAGCGCGTTAATTGTTTCCCAAAAAAATATTTGGGAGGGAAAAGATAATTGGACTTCCTTCGAAACAATGTGGCAGTAATGTTGATCACTAGTAGATCAAGATGACCAATGACTTCGTATAGTAGACAGTTTATGCAAACACAGCAACGTCAGAAAGGATCGACAAGCATAAGCACTCCTTCGCATCTTTCAGCCTTATCATTAACAATCATCCTGTTTTTTTGTAGGTGGCTAAAACGGAAGAGAAAAGACAAGTTGCCAGTATCGGAAAATATGTTGGAATTGATGATCAAGTAAACCACATCATGAGTTTGATGAATATTGATGCGAAGGACAAGCGGATCGTTGTCGTCATCCATGGCGAAGCCGGGATTGGCAAGACAACTCTTGCAAAACTCATATACAACCAGGTCTTCCGGGATTTCGATGGCTGTAGCTTCCTCGCAGATATTAAAGAAACAACTCAAGTATTGGGAGGGCTTCAACTTTTGCAAGCTAAGTTGTTTTACGATGTTCTAAAACAGGAACCTGAGGATGTTGCTTTTGTCAACAGGGGAATTGAGTTTTTCAGGGACTTGTTTTGCAACATGAGAGTTTTGATTATCCTTGATGACGTGGAAAATGCGTTTCATTTCCAGAAGCTCATCGGAGATTGCTTTGATTGCTTTGCATCTGGAAGTAGAATCCTTGTAACCACCAGAAACAGTGTCGTCCTGGAAGACTCCCCTCAGATCCGGACTTATCATGTTAGTCGTTTGGATAAGGATCAGGCTCTTCAACTGTTTAGGCAGCATGCATCTATAGCAACTTCTTCCTCACATGGCAAACGGTACAGGTCTTCCTTGCGGATGCATGCACCTGTAAAAGCTTCTTCCTCACTTATCAACTTTGAGTTTTCGGAACATGCTTTTAAGGCTATAGGAGGACTCCCATTGTCTATTGAAGTTATGAGTGCAGTCCTCAATGGCAAAACAGAGGAGGACTGTGCAGACATACCATGGCAGTGGAAGAAGAAAATCAAGCGCTGGGATTTTCGGGAATTGGCGGAGGAGATATCAAACATTAGATTATGGGAAGAAACAGATATTTCTGGATATCGCCTGTTTCACCACCGGCATAGATTTTCGAATTGCTTGGTACCTATGGTATGACACCTCTTTTCTGCCTTCTCGTGAAATTTTGACTCCCCTGACCAAAATTGGGGAAAACAATCAGATATGGATGCATAGCCTGTTGAGGCGACTTGGCAGAGAAATCGTTCGTGCAGAGAGTCTTACAAATCCAGGAAGGCGGAGTAGATTATTTAATCATGAAATAGCTCTCGACACAATAAAGAAGAAAAAGGTGAACATTTAGTCTGCTTTTATTTTTTCCCCCTTTAATTTATGCATCGTTAAGCATAAGAAATAGTTTTGTTGTCTTCACCACCAAAGGAAATGAACTATTTCGCCAGATATTGTTAAGATCCGACCATGTGTGATATTGACGTTGTTGTCATTTTCCTTTAGCAATGTTTCCTGACTAGTTACGTGTCAAGAAGAGAGACCATCCTCACTATTTCTATTCGTTTTTCTCGTCCACCACAGGGGACAGAAAGGGTTGAGGCACTCTGCCTTAACTTTCAGTGGCACACTTCAGAGAAACTAACAGCAGAAGATTTTGAGAGCATGCCAAACCTACGGTATCTTCAATTGGATCATGCGGACATTGCCGGAGATTTCGCTAACGTTTTTCCAAATTTAAGGTGGCTCCGTTGGCGTGGGTGCCCTCGACATCTGCAAGTAACTAATTTTCACTTGGGACATTTAACCATCCTCGACTTGTCATGGAGCAAAGTCACGAAAGACTGGGATGGCTGGGATCAAATAGAGGTAGTTCGCAATTCATTTGCCTGGTCTAACGTAGCTATTTGTGAAGTGAACTCACGCAAATATTTGTCCTATTTTGCAGGTGAAGAACTTGAGAGTTCTAGATCTTACAGGTTGTGCAGACTTATTAGTCACTCCTAAGTTCTCTGGTTGCCAAAATCTGGCTATATTGATTTTGGAGCGATGTTCGCAATTGGTCAAGATAGATCAATCGATCAGCGATTTGAAGTGCTTGGTTTCTCTGAATTTGAAGTTCTGCACAGAGCTCAGCATGTTGCCAATAGAAGTAGGTCGCTTGACAGCTCTCCAAGAGCTTCTCATAAACGGGACTTCGGTACAAGAAATTCCCATCTCCATTGGTCATTTAAAGCAGCTTGAAACTCTGAGTGCCTCAAGCTGCTTCACATTGAGTCTGCTACCGAGAACGATATGTCACCTGACGAATATCTCACTTCTTTCCCTTGATGGCACCAGAATTGCAACACTTCCCGATTCTGTTGGAGAACTGGTTAGACTTAAACACTTGTCATTAAGGGATTGCCGTCGAATAAGAAAACTTCCAAGCTCCATTGGCAGCATAGGGAGATCGTTAGTTGAGTTAGACGTGTCAGGGACTGGCATTTCCAAGTTTCCAGATTCACTAAAAAATCTGCAGAATTTGAAGGTGTTGAGGATGGATTCTTGTTTCTTTAGAGAGTTCCCTCCTAATATAGGAGAGCTTATCAGCCTCGAAGAAATACACGCTTCCTGGTGTCGGAGTCTCGAGGGGGGCATTCCGAGCAACATTTGGAAACTGCATAATTTGAGAATCTTGAGGCTGTGACATTCGACTATTTCCAGCATACCGGCGGCGATCCACCAACTTTCCAATCTTCGAACACTTGATTTACTTCACTGTGACATGATCAGAGAGTTGCCAAGGCTTCCCTCTAGTATAACGGTTTTGTATGTAGACGATGAGCTGAAATCGTCGCATTTGCCATAGCTAGGAAAGCAATGCCACTATCATGAAGACCAGGCTAGGGACCCTGGAGAAATTATGGCCTTTCCATTTACTTCCATGTTGTCATTCCAAATTTGAATATGGACATCACCAAGAAGAAGTGTTTTTATGAAGTTTGCAAAGTCGTTTTCTGAACTTTATATGTGTGTATAATACATGCCTATCTACATAAATCCTTAATGACCGAGGCAAAAATTCCTAATACATCATCACTGTGGACCCATCTCACTGGTAACTCAGAAGCTTAGGGGTCTACTAACTTGGACGGTACCCAAGTCAGCAATCGGCATAAAGACTATTGTGATAGTATCCAAAAACTGGTATTGCTATACCTCATCATCTTATAAAATGACAGTCAACCTTTATATGTTTTCATCTCAAGAGAAACAAGACTTGAACCATTATGTATATCACATAACAACATCATTGGTTGCAATCGTGTCCTACCAATCTTTAACAAATTCCCCAAAATCTCTTTCCAATCCTAGATTTGTCTAAAGAAATTGAGACTTAGGCCAATATAGATTCATCTTTAGTAACAGTAGTATCAAGCAAGTCTAAATCATAATGCTTTTCTTCCATCACCCATATCAAGCCGATTGGACCATGTTCGGTAACCATCTTTTTTTTTTTTTTTTTTTTTTTTTTTTGTTCTTTTATTCTTTGGAACATAAATCCTTTTGGTAATGTCAGCTAATTTTTCTAATCCTGGAACATAAATCCGTTTGGTAACCTAACATTTCCGAAAACGAAACATGCCATTGCTAACTAAGCCAAAGGGAAACCATAATCAGCGTAAGGAATGTGCATGATTAAGAATATTCGTATCTAAATTGAAATCCTATGATAGAGCCCTAAACGCTTGTTCAATTTTTTGAGCATAATTTTAGATCAAAAGGCTCCCACTTTTTAAGAGAAGATTACCTAGAAACTATTTTAAAGCTTTTTGAGGAGTTGTAGTTTTTTTTCGAAAGTTTTTTTGACTTTCTTGAAATTTTAGGGATTTTCCAATTTTCTAAAAAAAAAATTATTTTTCCGAATTTTCCACAATTTTAACATTTTTTAAAATTTATCAATGCATTTTCTGAATTTTCTAAATTTTTTATGAATTTCTGAATTTTAAATTTTTATATATTGCTAAATTATTAAGAATTTTCAGAATTTTTTATACATTTTAATGTTTTTAATTAATTAATAATTTTGTATGACCTTTTTTATATATTTTTGAATTTTATTATTATATTTAAAAAAGAAAGAAATTCAGACCCAGTCGAGAGACCCGGTCCCACTCAACGACCCGGACCATATCGGTCCGGATTGGATTAAAAATCGGGTCGCGCTAAGGCCCACTCTGAATTAACCCCAAATGGCCCATAAAAAAATTAGAAAGAGAACGGCCCGCTCGGCCTCCAGCCCACATCTATTAGACAACTCTCGGCCCAGACCACTTCCATCATACGACTCTCGGCCCATCTCTGTTCCCGACAGCTCTCGGCCCAGCTCAGTTCCTGACAGCCCATGTTTCCTATTTCCATCGACCAGCCCAAAACTAGAGCCCGTAGCCCAATCTTCTTCTTCTTCTTCTTCTTCTTTCCCTTTTTTTCTTACTCTTTATTTCCTTTTTTCTACCCTCCTTCTCCACGCCTTCCGCTACGCAGGTCTTCTCCTGAAGCCCTCCTCCCCGAACCAACACCATCCGAAGCGTCCCCATTTCTCGAATATGTTGTCGCCGGCGCTCACCGCCGAGCAACCAACCGGCGTCGTCCACTCCAAACGCCACTCGTCAGCCGACCTCCCCGCCGCCAGCCGAGAGCCACACCGCGGCCTAACACCAAACAAACTACAGCGACGATGGGAACGTAGCGATCGACTACACGGCCGACGCCCAAGGTCGGCCAGCACCACTGGAACATCCCAATAGAACACGGCGCGCACGGACGACTCAATTTCGGCCAAAAACGGGAGGACGAAAACTATATCTCACTTAAGTATTTCGTCGAACGGGTGAGGGGCGCTCACGAATCATGAGGTTTCCGGCTCAACTAGGATCCGAACCCTAACCAAGACTCCCCAACTAAACATGCAACAACAAAAGGAGGAATGGACGGGGGCCGAAGTCCGCGCGAGCCGGTCGTCCTCGAGCTCCAGGCATCGTGCCCAAAACAGGGGAAGAAGAAGGGCGGCTTACCGGCTCGGCCTGAGGATGTCGAACGGAAGGAGTCGCCGCCGGAGCTCGTGCGCAGCCAAGACGTCTGCTGAAGCTCTCCCGCTCTCGCTCAGTCGCTGGGACCTCTCCCTCTCGGTGTCAAGCTCTCTCGGTCTCTCTCTCCCCTCTGGTTTTCAGCCGAAAGAACCCCCCAGCCAACGTTCCTCTCTCCCTTTTAAGTTCCGACGCCAACTGTGCCGCCAGCCTGCCCAGACCGATCGTACGGCGACATTCCCTTCGCTGCTCATCCTCGTCGTACGCCGTCCTTCGCCCCTCCTCTTTTGTCGGGAAGCCAGCGTCCAAAGCCAAGCGGAGGGGAAAAGAAGAGAAGAAGAAGTGGGTTGGGCCGGGAGAAAGAAAAGAAGAGATGGGCCACGCTGGGGAAAGAATAGACGAAAAAGAAGAAGAGGCCGGGCGGGCATCGAAATTTAAAAAAAAAATTATAATAATAGTTTTTTTTTTTAAAAAATCTGTAATAATTAATACTAGCAATGCAAATGCTCCTAATTTCTATATGTAATACAATTTTTTCTAGGGTCTAAAAATTAATCCATAATTTTCTATGCAATTAATGAACGATTAAACAAATTACCAAAATTTAGGTGTTGACGCTAGGCGAAGCCGACCTCCCGGTAGCTACGTAAGGTCGAGCCTCACCATGGCTAGGCAAGGTGGAGGGGCGAGGCTGGACATTTTGCAACCATTGCAAGGGACCTTGTCATGGCTGTGTGAGGCTCCGTAGCCCTTGTCTCTAGCCAATCGTTGGCCATTGTCGAGGCTTGGTGACTGGCTAGAGCAGAAAAAAAATAAAAAATAAAAAAAAGGACAAATATAAGAAAATGATCAAAACCTAAAAAAACTTCACGTCATAAAAAAATTTGAGGGTTATACCAAATTTTTTTCTAATCTTTTCTATTTTGATAGTAGAAATTTTAGGGTTGTATCAAATGTGTTCTACTCATAAGCTTGTATATGGAATATAGGTATAACAAAATTTTTCTAAACAAAAATTTTTTTCGAAAACATAAATGTTACCAAACACACTCTTACTGTGCCATAAATTCGACTTCGGTCCCCTAGGAGTTTCTCAAAATTTCTAGTCGCAGACATTGCTTTATGATTTTCAATGTTTTAAAAAAATATATATACAACACATACTTCACTTTGGATCAATGACTATTCATACGCCTTTATTTTCACAATTACTATTTACATACGTCTAAGCATACCTTCATATTTAACAGGACAAATTGACCCTCTCCGCAAACTCATTTTAGCTATTTGCTTTGAGTTTTTGTGATTTGGTTTTTAATTGATTTTGAACATTTTGAATGGTATGAGAAAATTTATGATTAGTAAAGGGGAAATTTTGAAAAGAAACAAAAAAGAAGAAGATATTTTCGTGAATAAGAATACAAAGATAATTGATGTGAGCGTACAAAATCGTATATAAGAGTAAAATTCGGGTTTGTATTCCATAAGTAGAGAAATGTAAGGGATAATTGGGTGAAAACTGAAGAGTGAGACATGCTTTTGATATTTTCGTTCATTGTTTTTCGCCCGCCTTGATAATGAACCAATAAATAGTTGTAAATATCAAAAAAAAAAAAAATCACTTAAATATGTAAGTTGGTTTTGGACATTGTTCTCGTTTCAAGAGAGTTGCCGAGGGACATTGTCGATGTTTTTAGCAATTGCTTAGGTCAGTGAAATTTTAGTTAAAATACCTTTGTTTTCACGCTTGACCCAAGTGTCGGCATCCTTGGTAATCCAAAATTACTGTCTTCTCCTCCCTAAGCATTATTGGTCGCGGACATTGCTCAACACCATTAGAAAAAAAAAAGATAGGGCTAATAGGCATTTGTTAAGTAATTGGAATAATAGTTCTAAAGGTCTTAAACTTATTATACAATGACCAATTTAATCCTATCCTTTTGGGAGGTCAGAACTCAATGACATGAACACTAGCCAAACCTACGTGGCATGATCGGTGGTAAATAAATTTTGTAATTTTTTGATATTATGAACTTTTATATAATCTATAGTTTTTTTTTTTTTTTTTTTTTTTTTTTTTTTTTTTGTTTTTTATTTTACCATTCTTTTTCCTGATGGGCTAACGGGGCCTCGATAATGGTCAGTGAGGCAAGGGTTGTTGCAGCCCTCACCAAGTTTGTGCGAGCCAACAAAGATCGTGATAGACCTCGCCTAGCATAGATCTAGCGAGGTGAAGGCCGTTGGGGTCCTTGACATGCATAGATCTGGTGAGGTGAGGGTTGCTAGCTTGGAAGAAGAATAGTGGGAAAAAAAGAGAGAAATTGAATTTTAAAAAAAAAATTATGGAAAATTATTCACGTTAATGCCAATTGTATTACATAGGACAGCTAGGATCTTTGTCATTGATTTCCTGCTAAAAATTGGTCGGAATGACTAAATTAATAGATCGTCAAAAGATTTAAGACTAAATTGGCCAAAATATTAAGATTGAATTGACCACCATATAATATGTGTAGGATTTTTTGAATAATTTTCCTTAAGTAATTAATTAAAGAAACTTTATAATTTTCAATACATTTTTTTATTATGCACGATCAGTACTTTGAAAATTTAATTATCTAAATAAAATATACTTAACAAGTACTTGGGGACCCTAAGAACCTTTCGAAAAATAGTAATGTTATCGAGATTTAATCTGAATTTAGTAGTAAAAATAAGTTACATTCAGAGATAAATCATGGATCAAGACAAATTATCTTTGATAACTTTTTTCATCCACGGCTGCCTTCAATGTTGTAAGTGAAAATAATTCAATTTGACAGCCCCAAAATATATAACTAAATTGAAGGAAAGTCTTCAGTCTCCTGAAGATGAGAAAGATGCTCATTCAACAAGACCAACCTCCATGATTAATTAAAGTAAATCACAAAAGTAGAAGGAACATGCATGAACTTTAATCAAACAACTCAGAGTCAATTCAACTCCCAAGATTGCCAGATTATATCATGACATGTGATGCACTCAAATTTTATCAATGTTCTTGAGAAAGTCCTTCGACATCATTCTGTTCCATAGTATATTTATAACATTATTTGTAAATTATCCATAACGATGGTACAATTTTGCAACCTGCTACCTATTGATCAAATATATTCATGAACTTACCAAAAGCATTAGCGATTTACCACCGTCAATGCTCTCATAACTTACCAACTATGTTATCCATTCACTACTCAAATCTAAATCATAGCAGAAGCCGATAATTTACTGTTGGGCTTGTGAATGATAAAATTCTTATCTCATTGGTAAATAACAAATAGTTACATGCCTACTTATAAAATCTAAAAGTATATACTATTAGGTTTGTCGATGGTAACTTCCATCAATATTTCAAATTCATTACCAAAGTTACATATTGATCAGACTGACAAATAATAGTAATCTAGAATTGGATTTGTGGATGTTAAAATTGTTATTTCATTAGTAATTTGCAAAAAATTGAGCAGACGAACAATTTACAGATCATTTTTTACTTACCTTCGATATTTCAAATCTACCACTAACGTTACAATTTTATTATCAACAGAGCAGCATTCCATTTTTGGCAAACGGAATATTTGAAATCTGCCAAGTCAATATGAGCTCAATAGCAAACTGCTTGAAACATCCAACTCAAATATATCCCTACAACCAGTTATTCATCATGCTTTCTACAATGGCAGATAAACCTTCCAAAATCGTAATTGATGATCTCCGCTTTGCAGCATGAGACAGAAGAGTGACGAATGACAACAGACTAACAAAGAGGGCCGGGACAAGAAATATAGAAGATAATGAACAGCAGTATTATATAACATGGAGAAAAAGAAATCTACACTTCACACGAGTCCTAGATGAACAGAATGACAGGCCCTTCTACCATCGACAAAAAAGACCTTGTCACAAAGCATCGAGAAGAAGAAAATCTAACAGAATTTGGAATGACACTCGCAGAAATCACAATTGAGGCTGCATAATGCAGTGTGCTTGCTTTTCAAGGTTTGAAAAAAGGGCACTTTTGTTCTGTCAAAGGCCTTAAAGAAATACTAATTCCTTTGTTATTTATTTATTTTTATGTTATTAATTTTTTATTCAATTCAAAGGTTGCCTTTTATTTTGAGAACGAAATTTTATTTATTAAAAAAAATAATAATAAATTATTATTATTTTCTCTCTACCCGCAATTTTCACGAAGAGTTGCAAGACTTTTTTCATATATATATACTTGTCAATTTTAGCATTCACAACTTTGTGGGGCAAATAAATCCTTAAAGAAAGTGATATCACGCCTCAAAAGTCCGACTCGAGTACTCTAATAATAAATTATTATTAAAGCATTGCCGTGTATCACTGATTTATGAGATATATCATCTCAGCTTATGTTCTCACCAGCGCCCTGAAGAATTACAAAGCAGAATTCTCTTCCCAATCCAATCCTGAAGTGATCTGAAGAGTTATTGATTCTGAATTATTGAATTCGTTATTTATTAGGAACATAAGCTACCACCTATCTAATGTTTCGGCAAACGGACACCTCTAAATATGTTGAAGTAACAGTCTCCTTGATTGAATTACCATCAGTCAAATAACCGAATGATGGATATGACCCAAATAGCATGTAAAGGCTCATTCAATCATGGGCAATTGATTTGGCACAAGAAGCATGTTGGCATATGAAAAATGTATTTACGTATCACATGCATGCTTTCGCTTTTAGTTTCATGGAAATCTTCATGCAAGCAGGATACTATATCATGCAATGAGGAGTGTGTATAAAAATATATAAACAGGGAAGTTTCCAAATTTCTACTTAACAATACAATATGTTGTGTTACTTACAAAGTAAACCGTCTTTCAGTTATTACTTGGCTTTTCATTTTTCCTCTTATAGTTTCATATTAGACACAGTGGATGTGTCTGATTATATTATGGAAAATTTTTATTTCTAAAATGAATCCTCATTAATGACCAATTTTCAAAACCCAGTACTTTCAATGAAACATCAAAACAACAAACTTAGACAATTTAAATATGCTTACCCACTCACATGATTGATTCAATATTTACATCTCAGATAAACTATGATTTTCGAACTTTGTTAGAACACAGGCATAGTTTGCATGAAATAAGAAAAGTTCACTTCAGGCAATTGATGTTGTCAAAATTACTCCATGTCCCATCGGGCATGACACTTCTGTAACACCCCTGAAATTTGGAGCATCAGGTTCTGCAAGAACATTTGGAGCCACGAACAAATAGAATTACCAGCATCTAAACTCCTATGGCTCGAAAGTTTACCAATTCTTGCTGGTGAATTCATCAACTGGTAGATCTCTATTCTTTTGCAAATACTTTTTGCTCTCAACAGAAAAAAGAACTGCTAGAGTTGGTTCATGCTGATGGTTTATAGGTCAATGAGGAATCATATAGTGCATAAAGCCAGATACTTCAATACCAACCACATATTGAGGAATCATATAGTGCATAAAGCCAGATACTTCAATACCAACCACATATTCACAGCCCATCTGACGATTATTTCTTGAATTCACATTACCCAGAAGAAGCACAGATTAAGCAAAGTATGACAATGGGAAGGAGAAATGTTGCAGTAAGAAAACAGGAAAAAGAAGAAGAAAAGAAATGGAAATATTCACCTTGGGGAGACTCTGTGGAGTATGACAAGTCTCCCAACTGTAGATAAAGAGAAAAAGTGCATTACTCACCCAGAAGAAAGAAATAAACTCGACCCTCTCTCAATTGGAAATAGAGAGTATCTTCGCAGCTTGCAGTTGAGATCGCTACATGCATCGACCACCACATTGATATCGGTAGGGACAATCACAGTGCCTCGAGCAGCAATTTTTACAGTGCCTCTCACAGGGCTGATCCTGAATGTTGCAAAAGTCTATCTCCTTAATTTCCAAGCTTGTGCACTTTGATAGGTCCGGCAATCTGTTAAGAGAATAGCATTCAGACATAGAAAACCTTCTCAATTGTGATGCTTGTTCGAGACCATCAAGGTTCTTAATGTCGCAGCGAGATATCTTCAACACTTGCAGGAGTCTTAGATTCCCAAGACCAAGAATTTTCCATGCATTGCAATCACAGAGCTCCAACTCAGACAGAGTTTCCAGATTAGAGAAATTCATCCCCTGGATCTGGCAATTCTTGATAAGCAGTTTTGACAAGCTTGAGGGAAGTTGTGGGAGGTCTAGCAGGTTTATGCAGGACAAATCAAGTTTTCTAAGTTGAGTAAGAGAATTAAAATCTTCTGGTAGGCTAGCAACATTTGGAAGGCACAGCTTTAGGGTTTCTAAGTTGGACAAACTTGATATCCAGGCAATGCTTTCAGTTTGGAACAACTCAGAAGAAGATATCTCCTCCTCATCAGGATCATTGACTAATTCCAAAACTTTCAAATCTCTCAGATATGAAAGACCCTGAACTATCCTCATATTTTTGGTTCCCCAGCGCAAACCCACTAAACTAGATGGTAATTTTGGTATAGTCTGAAGTTCGTCACAATGGAGCAAGTGGAGGTCTCGAGACGAGAAAGCTGACAAAGGCTCTGGGGTAAGCTAAAAATCAGGGTAAATGATAACTTCAAGATTCTCAAAGATGATAACCCCGAAATATCACAAGGAATTTTCCCATTCAAAGGGCAGCCAGAAAATGTTATGACTTCCAACTTCTCTAGATTTGCAATATCCTTCGGAAATTTTCTTATGTGAGTATTCTTCATCCTTAGCACCTCCAATCTATCCAAATTTTTTATCGATTCTGGCAATATCTGAATTCTGGTGTTTGACAGATCCATTTTCCGTAGTGACCTAAGCATCCCAATGGAGTCTGGAAGTGCAGTTATCCGCTGACAGTCTCTTAAAGACAGCTCTACAAGTGACTCTAACAACTGAACAGAATTTGGGAGTCCTGTGATAATAGCTCTATCCAATTCAAGATGTGACAGGGACTTTAAACAACGAATAGACTCGGATATTTCAGCCAAATTTTTGCATCCGGAAGCACTAAGAGTTTTAAGTTGCTGCATAGAACCTCTTAAGAAACGAAGGTGACATATGGAAGTTTCATCAATCAAGAGCTCTTCCAAATTATCCAAGGAACCCATCTCTTCTGGCAACAGGGCAATTGGAGTCGACTTGATGTTCAAAGACTTCAAATATTTCAAATTACCAATGGATTTGTCTATAAACGACAAATGAGAACATCGTTCAAGAATCAGTCTTTCCAATTTGCTACCAGGTGGGAAGAATGGTGTTATACATAACTGGCCGCAACCAGTTAGCTCCAAAACTTTCAATTTGTTTGCCTTCTGTATAACAAAGAGATAGAAACAGTTCAATATCAATTAGCTAGTGTTCACAAAAAGTCAAAAAAAAAAAAAAAAAAAAAAAAAAAACTTGTCTTATACCTCCATTATTTGTGCCCAACCTTCCCAGTCATCTGCCACAGCACTCCAGGATAGATCAAGAATGACCAAGTTCTCTAGGTTCAAAACAAGAGGCTCAGAGCTCTTATGGCACCCTCGCCAATGAAGCCACCTTAGTTCTAAAAGAAGACTAGTAAAATTTCCTCTCATATTAGCTCGATCCAAGTTAAGGAATCTTAAGTTCAATAGCGCGCCAAATTCCGCAGATGTGAAACAGTCATCAGAACCTTTGTCAAAGGTGAGACCTAGCGCTTGAACATTTGGAGTACCCTACCAATTTGAACATAAAGTTAAATGAATAGGAATTGAACTTTGCTATAGAACTGCCGGTGTTTTTTAGCTTCTTCTACATATTGAAAAATCAGGTAAATTACAAAGAAATTTAACTGCGGGTAGAAAATAATGTAGTTATGGCTTTCAGGTTTACCTCTTTCTTCCGTAGAGTGGATAGGGCTTCATCGTGCACCCACAACCTACTTCGATTACGAGGGATAGGATCTTCATTTAAAACAATTTTTCTGCCCAGAGTTCTCAGTAGATCATGCATCAATAGCTCGTTGTTCTCTCCAATTTTCAACAAAGACATTATGAGGAGAACTTCAATACCACTAGAAGGATAAAGTTTACAGTCTTCCCACATGTAAAAGGCAATTCTCTCATCCTTTCCAATCAGAAAACATGCTATATCCAGAAAAATTTGCTTTGCATATATATCTAAAGCAAGGTAACTTATTTTCAAAACATGTTCGACTTTCTCATGAGGAGTGTCTTTCAACTTCTCCAACGTATCTTTCCACGTACCCTTCGACTTTCCAAATAAACGTGAACCTGTCACCTCAAGTGCTAAAGGAAGTCGCCCGCTAGCCAATACGATGTCCTTGGAAATACGATGTCCTTGGAAAGGCTTTCAAAGCCCTTGCTAGGAGAACCTGTTCCAAAAGCCCTCTTCGAAAACAATTGAAGAGCTTTATCTTCTTCCATTGGTTCAATCTCATAGGTTTCAGCCTCCTTGTACTTCAAAAGGATGTCGCTCTTTCTAGAAGTCACAATAATCCTGCTTCCTGGACCAAACCAACTAAGCTCTCCAACAACCACATCGAGTTGGTCAACATCTTCCACGTCATCAAGGAGAATGAGGACCTGCTTATTGCGAAATCCTTCAGCAAGAACTGCCATAGCATCATCAGAACATCTGAACGAAACACTTCTTTTTCGAAGGTCTGAGATTAATTGATTTTGCAAGGACAAGATCCTGTCATGTTGATGTAATTCTCGAATTTCCCTAAGATAACTGTAACCTCGAAAACGATCGTAGAGTTGATTGTAAACAACTTTTGCAAGAGTAGTCTTGCCAACACCCCCAATACCGTATATTCCAAGGACTCGTACGTCGCTGCCGCATATTTCAATTACTTGTCCATTGCGATGCACAACACCGAGCTTTCTCATAATCTCCTGCACATGATGGTCGACTCCAACTAAATTTTTTGTCACAAGTAGTCGACCCTTCTTCAGCTTTTGCTGAACAATTGGGATGAGTTCGTCTATGAGCTTGGAATGATGCCTACAGATGGAGACATGATGAAAAACTGAATCAGAACAATAGTCATACAGCCGATAAAAGCAGAATGTGCAGAGTTGAACCAGGAGTAATGCACCATGAGGCAAGAACAAAGGAGGCATTACAATGCAATTCCAAAGATCCTGCATTTGAATGGTCTAACTTGGTCTAAAAGCCAAACGGTTAAGTGGAGTTGCGAAACAATTAAACTTGAAAAGGAAGAATAATGTCAAAGATAGCATAATTAGTTTATGATCACAGTACATCAATTTTGTAAATGGATTTTAAAGCATATTGGATTACCCGTTATGTATTTTCGCAGTTACAAATCCCTTTAACCTTCCAATCTCTTCGAGAGCCACCTTCCACTTCTGGATGGTCTCACAATCAACCCCGTTCCTCTGATGTTCAAAAAAGCTCTTCTCAAAAGAATTCCTCTGATCTTTTAAATCTGAGACCTCAATCTCATAGAAAATGGGAATGGTTCCTCGACTCATCGTCTGCTTGCACTCTAATATTTGGACCAACTCCATGAGGCAGCTTCTGCTGGAAGCATAATCCCTGGAGATGATGGGAATCAAAACCTTCGACTGTTTAATCGCTTCAATCAGTGCGGGCTTGATCCCTTCTCCGACAGGCAGCTCATCATCGTCTCGAAATACGCGTATCCCAGCATCTGTCAAGCTTTTGTAGAGGAAATCTGTAAAATTCTTACGAGTATCCGGCCCTCTAAAACTCAAGAACACATCATAATTGTTTCCAGCCAAGTCAGAGCTTGGTGAACAGGACGAAACGGGCGATTCCTGTCAAGTGAGTAAATTGAGTTCATCACATCCAGCATAAATTGAGTTTATTACATTGTAGTTAGAAAAGCAGTATTGGAAATTGGAACTCCAAATATATCCATACCCTGCATATGCTTCTTGCTAATCTAATCTAACACTGATATGCTGTAACCATTGATAATGCAAATTTCTTGGCAAAAAGAATTATAAGAAAGAAAGAAAGAAACGCAAGGGCCAGTACAGAATCAAGACGCAAAGTCAACGAATCTAACCGTAGCAGTCCTCCGCCTCTTCAGAGAAGCAGCATCACGACCTTGCCGAGAGTCATCATATTCCCAAGCTGTATTCTGAAGCGACCAAAGCGTCCCGTTCCTCGATTCCATCTTCTTTCTTCCTCTGCGATCTTCTTCCACTGCTACTCGTAGGTGAGTGGGACGACCTTTCACATTATTGGGAGGAGTGAAAAACCGCGGGGAAGGTCGAGCTCCGAGATTCAGGACCACTTTCGACCGGATCCACACATAACGTTGACTCCCACATTGGAAGAAGACTTTTTAGGAGCTTTTAATCATGTGACGCCTCAAAGATAGAACCATCCTAAATGTTTTGGGTCAAGTCCATCCAACAACATGTCAACCAAATTTATTGATGTTACACATAAAAAAATCGACCTAATCTTGCTGCGGAGAGGTGGAGAACCAATAATAACATTTCATAAACAGAAAAAAATAAATAAATAAAAAAGTCCAAGAAGTAACAGTTAATTTCTTTAAAAACGAAAAAGCAAGTGGGGTATAAATTAGAAAAAAAATTCACAGTCTATTCACAGAGACAAGGTGTGTCGATTGAAATGTAAAAATTAGAAAAGAAAATTCTAAATAAGAGTATAAAGTGAGGTAATTTTCTTTAAAAAAAAAAAAGATTAAGAGTAGACTTTGTTTCAAATAATAATTTGAAGTGGTTAAATCAGTCTCAAATAAGGGCATAAACTTGCCGGCTGACTAAATGTTCACTAGTGGGCAAGCAAGTGAATTTTCCAGCAGTCAGTTGGCTGGCGAGTTCAGTCTTTTATATGAGACTGAATTGATTATTTCAAGTCATTATTTGAAAATTTAACTTAATTTCATCATCTTTATTAAAAAATTTCCCTGAAAATCATCACTTATCCGCCGGTCCGAATGCATTTGAATGATGTACCTTTCACCTGATACTTTTCATCTGCCGTCAGACCGTTAGGTGTCTCGTTTGGTCAACAAATGGTAATGACTCCATGCTTGCCGTATCATCGGAGAACTGAAGCTCAAACAAGGACACGCAGTTCTGCTCCAGGAGGCAGTGGTTTCGTCTCGGTAGGGCAAGGTTAGCTTCGCGCGACCACTCTATTTCCTTGTAATATTTGAGCTGTGTTGTGGTCACAAGTCGCTCAGATTAGGATGAGTGTCACAACTTACCCACAAAGAATTCACATCCCCTATTGCCTTGCTGTGGTCACCACCGTTTCCGTTGTCTAAGGAACCGATGATGGCTGCCGGAGCTCCGCCGTTGTCAGTTTGGTGGAAGGTGACGGCTGGTCTTCAGTGACCAAACTTTAGAAAGAGCAAAGAAGGTCTTTTTTGGTTGGAACTTTAAAATAGAAAATACCGGTAAGAAAATCTTGCAATACATAGGGTGTGTTCCTTTTATTAAAAGAGCTTTTCGCGAAATTAGTTTTTCCGGACTTTCGCATGTTTGATTTGTTGAGAATAATTAGTCAACAGAAATATAAACGGTCAAAGAAAACACACTTTAAATTAGGAAAATGAATTCCAAGTTCTGCACGGAGGTAATGATTTTCCTAAGCATAACAAAGTCTCTTGCCATAATAGCTTTTCACTAAGATAGAGTTTTATATTTTTTTTTCAGCATATCAGCAAACAAATAAAATTGAAAATAATTTTTTATAAAAAACCATTTTCACTATAGGCGAACAAACAGATTAGCATGATATAAAAATTTTATGTAAAATTCCATAAAATACGATAAAAATAGCATCAGGCAAGGAATGATCCCCTCGGTCCGTCATTGTTCTTTTCCGTCTAAGTTGGATCTATTAGTGGACATGCTTTTACTTTCCCCCTATTACATATATTTTGCAAAATGCCGAGGAAAATAGGAATTTATATCGGACGTCCAGGTATACGTTGTAGAGAGCAATTATAGTTGATGGGATTACTCAGTATGGCAACTGGCACAACTCGTCCGTCTTTTATTTCTGCATCCCCTACTACTTTTAATGTTCTCCTCAACCTAGCTGGAAGATCATTGCTCATCATAGCGGCGCGAACTTACTGTATTGGACGCCGAAGACATCACAATCGAGATGAAGGCAAAAGATCATTGTGCAACTGACCATTTAGTCGGGATAGATGGTCAAGTGGAAGCCATAATGGACTTGTTGGACTATGACTTTGGTTGTGCACGGTGTCTTGGAATTCATGGCCCAGCTGCTATTGGAAAGACGACCTTTGCCAAGGCTCTCTTCGACAAGCTCATTTTTAACTTTGATTGGTATTGCTTCCTGCCAGATGTCCGTGGATCATCCCGCCGCCATGGCCTAGTATTTCTGCAAAAGAAGCTGCTATTCGATATCCTTGATGAAACTAAGTCTATGATTGATATTGATGGCATTGATGATGGAAGGCATACAGATGACATCAATGACATCAATGACATTGACGATGGAATGATGGTTATTAGGAAAAAACTGCATGGTAAGAAGGTTCTAATTGTTCTAGATGATGCGGACCATAGGGAACAGTTTGAGAAACTAGTTGGCAAGATCAATTGGTTAGGTACAGGAAGTATAGTCATAATTACAACAAGAAACAAACGTATCCTAAAGAGTGGAGAGAAAATCATACTTTATGAATTGAGAGAAATAAATTCTAATCAAGCACTTCAGCTTTTTATAAGTCATGCATTCAAAGAAAAATCTCCTGGAGACGGTTATTATGATAGACTTTCAAGGGATATTGTTTCCACCACTAGAGAACTTCCATTGATCGTTAAGGTCATAGGTTCATTTCTTCATGGAAAGCATGAAACTATATGGAAAGATACACTAGAAAAGTTAAGGAGCATTGATAATAAAGATGTCTGCCGGATGTTGAAAATCAGCTATGAAACCTTAAATTTCAAGTAAAAGCAGATTTTTCTTGATATTGCATGTCTTTCCTTCCATGAGGAGGAGACTAATGCATCTTACATCTGGGAAGATTGCAACTTTTTTCCACAAATAGAAATTGAAGTCCTCAGTTCTCTATCATTGATACATATCAGAGAGAACAGTGGGTTATGGATGCATGATATGCTAAAAGACCTAGGGCGCCATATTGTCCATGAGGAAAATCTGGATCCAGGAAAGCGTAGCAGATTGTGGATTTCTGAGGAAGCTGTGGACATTGTGAAAACAAGAGGGGTATTACAACAAGAGCAAAAATGATGTCTCTCTTTGCATAAATTCAACAGCAAAAGAACACTTCAAGTGCCATAACTTGGCAGAAAGAGATACTTAAGTGCCATAACTTACGAAAGTGACACTTAAGTGCCAAAATCGGAGAGAAATGAATCACTTAAGTGCCACTCCGGCCAAAATGCCGACGTGTCAATTTTCCAAATGAAGCGAGTGCAAAACGGCGTCGTTTTGCACGACGACATGGCCAAACATGCAAAAATGACGTTATTTTGCACTCGACGTGGTAAAAAAATAATATAAAAATTAATTAAATCAAATTAAAAATTAAATTTATTTAAAACATTTAAAAAAAATTGAAAAAATAAAAAATATATATATTTTAAAAAAAAATTAAAAAGGGGGAGGTGGCTCTCCTCCATTTTTTCTAAAAATTTTAAAATTTTTAATTTTGTTTTTAATTTTTTTAATTTTTAATTTTAATTATTAAATGTTTTAAATAAATTTAGTTTTAAATTAAATTTAATTAATTTTTATATTAATATTTTTACCATGTCGCACCAAAACGACGCTGTTTTGCACTTACGCCGAAAAATTGACACGTCGCATTTTAGCGGATTTAGGCCGAGTGGCACTTAAGTGATCCATTTCTCTCCAATTTTGGCACTTAAGTGTCACTTTCGTAAATTATGGCACTTCAGTGTCCTTTCTACCAAGTTATGGCACTTCAAGGATCCGCGTCTAAATTCAACTATTTAAGATGCAATTTCTACCATGTGAATAAGGGAAATTGACCGCGGATATTCTCTCGCCTCGCGAGCCCCGCTCTACCGCATGGTAGCTCCTTTTCTCCAAAAACCCTAATCGACTAAGTTGCTCTCTCGCATTTCTTTTTCCTTATCTTGCTTCTTTCGATCCTTTCTTTTTGATCGCTACCTTCTGCAACCCATTATTGCTAAACTTTTTGATCGCTACCTTCCGCAACCCATTCTTGCTAAACCCAAAAAAAAAAAAAAAATCTCTCATTCTGCGTTGATCCGCTGCCGATCTGTGATGCTTCAGTCCAATAGAGCGATCGTCAGTGTTTCTTTCTGCAAAACTAACTTGTTCCAAAGTGATCCTGTTGATAGGGGCCTCGTAAGGTTTCTTTGTGCCTTGCTCTTCAAAACCAGCTTCATCTGACGATTACGATGTTGGAGGCCTTGCAAAGGTGTGCCTTCTGATACTTTATGATCTTCTGCTGATGGTGAACCCTCTATCGGTAATGTCGATTTTACAATGGATCTCTGGCGCTATGTTGCTGCGGAAGAGGAAGGAGTTGTGAGATCTCTTCTTGTCCATAAACATTCGGCTCAAATGTTTCTCTCTAGGGAACCTTACCTTTTTCTTTTCTGTGTTGGACGGAGGATCTTCGACTGGTATTTGTAGGCCCATATTCCTTGTTTAACAAGCTACTATGGAAGGGAAAGAAGAAAATGAGTTGAGATTAGCGGCACTATGTAAAAGCCTGGGTGATTTGTGGTCTAAGGAGGATATAGTCGAAGCTTCCACAGCTATTTCACCACAAAAGAGGGCAGAATGCAATCGCACTTTATTCGGGAAACTATTTTCAAAACCAATGTCAACTTCCCTGCTTTTCTGACTACCATGAAGAAAGCTTGGCGATCAGACTCTGTGGTTGGTATCCAGAAAGAGCCAGGTTGTTTCACTTTTGTGTTTCAATCAGAAGAGGAAAAGGAGAGAGTTCTACGAACTGGACCATGGTCTTTCTCCAGTAATCTACTTGTGCTAAAACAATGTGTACCTGACATCCCTAACACCGCTATGACTTTACTAGCACTGCTTTCTGGGTTCGGTTTGGAGGAATTCCCCTTGGTTGGCGAACAGAAGAAGTCTTCCAGGACCTGGCAAAGAAAATAGGGCAAGTGTTAGAAGTTCAGGTGGAACCCCAAGGTACAGGACAATACAAAGGAGGTCGGGTTATAGTGGATCGGGACTTAACAGCCCCACTAAAATCAGGGGCCATACTAGATATTGGTACCAAATGGCTCTGGGTGGAATTCAAATATGAACATTTGCCACATTACTGTTACTCGTGCGGAAGAATCGGTCATTATGCAGCCAACTGTGTAATCATCCCCTATAATGAATCTCCATGGTCAATGAACAAGACTGGTAAATTTGGCCCCTGGTTAAAGGCGGAAGATTGTGACCATAGTCCACATTGGGCAGCGTTTTATGGGAAAATAGAGGAGTACATAGTGGAGGAAACAGTACCAGAAAACCTTTCTCCAGCACCGACCATGGAAATAGCAGCCAGAGATAAGGGCGGCTTCAACAAAGCTCCTACCTGCAATAAGAAAAGAATCGAGAGTTCACATGAACAGGTGATGATAAAAGAACCAGCTGATTGTTCCTTGCCAAATCCGGAATATGGTAAACAGCTAATCTGCTATGAAGCCACTAAACAAATTTTATCGAAGATGGGTAAATGCAGCAAGAAGAGTATGAAAGTGCAGAGGGCAAAGAAACAAAAATGCATTGTAGAACCAGTTCCTCTACTCATTGATGATACGGACCTCTTGGAAACTCCAATTCAGATTGCTAAGGATGGCAATGAGTGGGCCTTGGTGGCTGGCCCTAATAAGCCACCACTGACGAAATGAAAATTATCAGTTGGAATTGTCAGGGGCTAGGCAACCCCTTGACATTCCATACACTGAGAACACTAGTTTCTCTTGAAAGGCCCAACCTTATCTTTTTAATGGAAACGAAAAATAAAGCATCGATGGTGGAAGGAATCAAAAGGAAACTAAAATTTTCAAACCTATTCATAGTTAATCTGGAAGGAATTGCGGGAGGCTTAGCTGTTCTGTGGCAAGTAGAAGTGGGGTTAAAACTTAATGCAAGCTCTCAAGAATTCATTGACCTGGAGTGCATCAACTCAGTAAGTGGATGTTCCATGAGAATCACCTTTGTTCACGCTTCAACAAATTTTGGACAAAGATTAAAGCAATGGCAGCAATTGATGGATTTTCAGCTCACCAATTCTCTACCTTGGATTTGTATGGGTGATTTCAACGAAATATTATATGTATGGGAGAAAGTGGGGAAACGAGAAGCAGACAACTATCGAATTACAGTCTTCAGAGATTTCCTAAATGCATGTTCTCTAATGGACATTGAAAGTAAAGGATGCGCGTATACGTGGGCAAACAACAGGGAAGGGGAGGATTTTGTCAAAAAACGTTTAGACAGAGTTCTTTCTAATATGGACTGGAGACTTACTTTCTATGATGCTGAAGTACAAGCCCTTCCAGCAATCGGCTCAGATCATAGTCCCCTTCTCCTTGTGTTACACCCTGAGAGTCAGCAAAGAAAAAGAATCTTCAGAATGGAAGCCTACTGGACAGATCATGCAGAGTATGGTGAGCTTATAAGGCAAACATGGAACACTAAACCTTTGAGCCAGAACAGCTTCTCAGCAAAGTTAAAAGCAATATCGGAAGTTCTCACTAAGTGGAGCAAAGCTACGTTTGCACATGCTCCATCTCAAATCGGGCACTCACTCGAACCTAACGGAACTTACTAACCAACCCTCTCATCTCTCCAAAGAAACGGGAAGTCCAAAAAATAGTACAGCAGATTCAACAATTATGGCACCAAGAAGAGAAATTTTGGGGCATACATTCTCGCATTAACTGGCTACAATGGGGTGATCGGAATAGCAAATTTTTCCATGCAACTACTGTGCAACGAAGGCAAAGAAACAAGATTACTATGTTGCAGCTAGAAGATTTCAGCTGGTGTAGAGATGTCTCAACCATTAAAAATCACATCGGGACCTTTTATAGGAACCTGTTCACATCAGCAGGCCCCCGCAATTACCAGCCTATTCTAGATCAGTGCCTTAGCCCTGTCACTGCGGAAATTAATGCACAGCTAATGGCTACTCTTACCATGTCAGTCTTTAAGACAGCAGTCTTCCAGCTGGGGTCTCTCAAAGCCCCTGGTCCCGACGGTTTTAACGGTCTGTTCTACCACCAATCCTGGGATGATATCAAATCCGACGTGTTTCAGCTGGTGCAGAATTTCTTAACTACAGGTATCCTTGATCCCCATATCAACAAAACATACATTACCTTGATACCGAAGATAAAAAAATCCTGAAAATATAAGCCAGTTCAGACCAATCAGTTTGTGTAACTTCGGTTACAAAATCATCTCAAAGGTTCTAGCCAACAGACTGAAACATTACCTTCCAGAAATCATCGAGCCTGGACAGGGGGCCTTTGTCCAAGGACGTCAAATTCAGGATAATATCCTCATTGTCCAGGAAGTTTTACACCACCTGCGAATCACCAAAAGGAAGAAAAAATCTTAGGCCATCTTAAAACTGGATATGCAAAAGGCTTATGACAGGCTTGAATGGGATTTTCTTAGAGATTGCATGCTGAAAATGGGATTTTGTGAGAGCTGGGTAACCCTAATCATGCAATGCGTCACTACGGTGTCTCTGAGTATTATCATAAATGGGGAACCTTCTCAGTTTTTCACCCCCACGCGAGACCTTAGACAAGGCGATCCCCTTTCTCCATATTTATTTATCCTAGCCGCAAATGTCCCGACATGGATGATGAAGAATGCAACAATAGAAGGCAACATTAAGGGGATAACACTCAACAGGTTCTGCCCTACTCTGACACACCTACTCTTCGCTGATGATGCAATATTTTTTCTTGAAGGAACTCTTATTGAATGCCAAAATTTAGCCAATATCCTTCATCAATACTGTTATGCTACGGGCCAAGCCATTAATTTAAACAAATCAGGGGTGTTTTTCAACAGAAATTGTCCTCTTCCCTTGAAAAGAAACTTAGCAAATGAGCTTAGAGTTCCAATTTTAGAAAAGACAGGCAAATACCTTGGTATTCCAACAGAACGGGGGCACACTAAAAAAGAGATGTTCGCTTGGATATTGGCAAGAGTTAACTCGAAGTTAGCAGTGGAAAGAACAGTTGTTAACTAAAGCGGCAAAGAAGTCTTGATTAAAAGCGTCGTACAAGCCATCTCCACTTATGCTATGTCAGTCTTTAAAATCCCTATCTCAATCTGTCGAGCTATAGAAAGAAGGATTGCAGCTTTCTGGTGGCAGAAAGGTGATTTGAATAGAGGCTTGCATTGGAAAAAGTGGGAAGTCCTAAAAACCAGGAAAGATGAGGGTGGATTGGGCTTTAAAGACCTGATCACTTTTAATAGGGCTATGCTCAGAAAGCAAGCATGGCGACTAGCTAAATCTCCTTCAGACCTATGGAGCAGAATCCTGAAAGGTATTTACTACCCAAATGGAGATCTATGGAAGGCAAACAAGGGTCCGCGACCATCTTGGGGGTGGCAAAGTATCTTAACTGGTAGAGATATTATAAAAACAGAAGTCAAGTGGATAGTGGGGGATGGAAAGTCTATAAATATTAGAGAAGATCAATGGCTACATTCGGGTGTGCTAGGTGGCCCAGCAAATCAGCATGACCCTATTATGGTTTCAGACCTGATCAATGAAGATTCGAGCACATGGAATGAACCACTAGTACTTAATACTTTTGAAGAATCTACGGAGAATGAAATTTTGGCGATTGATCTCAACACTCACCCAGAGAAGGACTGTCTTGTGTGGACAGGAAATAAGACAGGAGAATATACAGTGAAGAGTGGTTATAACCGAGCCCCTACCCCCTCTACCAAACCGACCTAACCGAGCTTCCTACTCTTTCACCATGCCAAGATCCTTGTGGACTAGAATATGGTCTATTTCTATACCCCCAAAGCTGCGAATCTTCTTATGGAGCTTGTGTCAGAATGCTATTCCTACAAGAGAGAACTTGTACAGAAGGCGAATCATCCCTGAACCCTTATGCCCTTTCTGTTCTACCCACATGGAAACAATAGAACACTTATTCCTGCTGTGTAAATGGACAAAAACTATATGGGCTGACCCTCGCATCAACATTAACTGCCACCCTAGCAACATCAGAAGATTCGATATATGGCTTATGGAGGTTTTTCAAGAAAAGAAAGAGTTACCGGAGCAAGAACTCGTCGCAACCATACCGTGGAACATCTGGAAATCTCGAAATAATTACATCTTCAGAGCAAAACCCCCTCAAATAGCAGATCTTGTCGACCTTGCACAAGAACAGCGACGGAATTTCAGTAGCTGGCAAATCAGAAAAAGGGAAAACCCTAAACTCCATGACGAACCTGGTTGATGGAAGCCGCCGAAGGGGGATGCGTTGAAGCTCAACGTCGACACTTCGTGGCTCCCAGGTGAGTTTCTTTGCTCAATCGCCGGAATCATTCGCGACTCGAAGGGGATGGTGGCTGCGGGAATTGCTTGTGAAGCTAGGGCTTCCTCACCCACACAAGCCGAAGCCCTCTCTCTCTTGCACGGGTTGAAGTACTTGAAGGAAAAAGCCGATTCCCACGTGCAGCACTTCTCGAGTCAACCGGTTAGGTGGGTATGTGAAAATGATAACTTGAGTTTGGTTGAGATGGTGTTGGGCCGGGCCGAACCCCCATGGAATTTAAAGGAAATTACTGAAAGGTGCCGAGACATGATGAATCTTTGCTATCCAGTCCAGGTCTTATATGTTTCACACGAAGCAAATCGGGCGGCTGATCGGGTTGCAAGATCTCACCGCGAGGAAACTTCCTGTTAATTGGGTGAGCTCGCTCCCCCTCCTCTATCGGAAATTCTATGTTCAGAATTCTACCCATCGATGTCGTGTAAGACTTATGTTCTCTTATGAATGAATGAAGTACCTCCTTTTTCGACCAAAAAACAAAATAAGGGAAATTGAAAGTGCTTTCTAATTGTGTATTTGGCAAAATAAAGGAAATATCGAAGCACTCAGTCTAACTGGAGATCCTACTCTAGTCATATTTACTGATGAAGATTTCACAAGGCTGCCAAATCTAAGATTCCTTGACCTAGATGGGTGGAGCTTTATTGGAGACTTTACTGATCTATTTTCAAAGTTGAGATGGTTTTCTTGGTGCTATTGTCCTCCAGATTTACTCGCAACTAATCTATTCCCACAAAACTTGGTTGTCCTCCAACTCTCTAAATTTAACAACGCCAACGATTGGGCGGGGTGGAACCAAATTAAGGTATGTATGTTGTCATGCATTTTTTTGGCAGCTACATTGTCAAACAACACTGTGTAATGCTTTAATTTTTTTCACAGAAGCTTCACAATTTGAAAGTTCTACAGCTGATATGTCTAAACATAAGAAAAATCGACTTGTTCGGGTGCTTTACTGTGGAAGGATTGATAATTAAAGAATGTCGAGAACCGATGCAAATTGATCGCTCCATTGGGAAACTACAACAACTGAATTTCTTGAGTATTGAGGGTTGCCACCGACTAACAGATCTCCCTCGCGAATTTGGCCTGCTGGTGAAGCTAAGGTACTTGTCTTTGAGTCACTACTCAAACTTACTGAAACTCCCAAACTCGATTGGAGAGCTCAAATCATTGATCGAATTGGATTTATCGTACACGTCAATCGAAGGATTACCTTATTCTGTTGGATATCTTGTGAATCTCGAGTCTTTATCTCTTGCAGGATGCACAGAGATAAGGGAACTTACCCATTGTATCGGAAAACTAGAGTCTCTAATTGAATTGGATCTGTCGTTCACGCGCATCAAAGAGGTACCTTCATCCATTGGGTTGGCAAAGAAGCTTGAAGTGATACGCGCAAGATGTTATTGGATGGTGGGCGCAGTTTCAAGCGAAATTGGAAAGTTGGCCTGTTTGAGAATCCTAGATCTATCAGAGACTGACATTCATCGAGTGCCAGAAACAATTGTTGCGCTCCCTCACCTAGAAAAACTGATCCTCAAGAATTGTGATAAGCTGCAAGTGTTGCCGTCACTTCCACCAAGTTTGACTCATCTATTTGTTAGCTTTCTGTCCTTACAGTCTATTCCAGATCTCTCAAACCTGACTAATCTAGTTGATCTTTGTCGCGAACAAATTTTTCGGGGGTGAACCACCTAGGGTTTGTCTAATGGATTGTTAAGCCTAGACTTAACTCGGGCTCTCCCAAGCCCATACCAATTCGCGACTTAGGTTCAAGTTCTTAACATGCAAATGATTTTCAATTAGGAATCGCCACTAATTTATTTTTGGCGGGTCGATTAGAAACCCAAGTAAAGTAACGGGAGATTTACTTTACTCCTACGGCCAGAGACTATGGGTACCGGGACTTGGTTACACTAGATTTCTCTAATGCCCTTTCGGTACCTTTCTTTTATTTTGAAAAAAAATGTTTGGCAAGCAGTTTGGATTGATTTTAAATTTATTTCCCTAACATGTGAAATGATCATGCGGGTGCGCAATCCACCAATTTAACACCCAGATAAACAATAAATAAATTGCAAAAACTTATCTCAAAGCAACGAAAGCATCATGACGTTAAATTAAAATCCACATCAACAACCCTAGACATGGTTTCTAATTAACACGCAATTTTTGTTTTGTTTTCACTTAATTAATGAAAATCATGCAATATGTAATGCAATATTAACTAAATGACCTAATTCAAATGACATGTAATTTCTAGTTAAACGGGCCTAGCAAAAATACTAAATGGCATGCATCTCAATGAATCTAACCCTAATGACGTGCATATGACATTTTTTCTTTTCTTTTCCTTAAAAGAATGCAATATATCCTAGAGATTGAAACTAATTTATTCTAAGACATTTTTTTTGTATTTTTTTTGTGAAATTCGAAATTAGAAAAATGTGAAAATTATCTAATTAGATTAAGATCCTATTCAATTTGTATTAGGAATTAGGTTGAGCTAAATCCTAATTTAAACTAAAATATTATCTTAACCCAAATAATCCTGAAATGCAATCTATTTAAGAAAAAGCCTAAACTTATAATAAATTAAGAAAAATATTATCTAAAATTAAACCAAGTGCAATTTAACCCTAATATGCCATGACGTGCAAAATATGCCCCCTAATTCTACATGACATATGCATGAAGATTTTTTTTGTGGCTTTTCCTTTTTTTTCAAAATTAAAATTTAACATGCTATTCAAGTTTTAAAAAAAAAAAAAAAAGCAACCTAAATTAATTGATTTGATTTTTTATTTTTTTATTTCGAAAATTCATGATAAATAGAATGTTTAGCCTAAATATGCAAATAACCCTAAAACATGCAATATTCTAACTCGGACATATCTCAAGATAAATAAAGCAATCAAGTCCATTCAAAATTACCCCAAAAAAGATATCACATATCATTCAGGATCAAGAGATAATATTTCGCTAGTAAAATCGATAAATTGATCTTAAGCCTTAAAGATCAAAATATCAATTTTATTCCCACTTGATTAATTATTTCATCTAAAGCCTTATAGATGAAATAAAAAACCCGGCACGGTTGCGAATCGGGCGATATATTGAGATTTCCAATTATGCATAGATAGGTATTTCAACAAAAGAAAAACAACATATAAAGAGATAATAAAAAAAAATAAAGAAAAAACCTAGACTTGCCTAATAAAGTAAAACAAAAATACCTAATAAAATGTTTTCTTTTTTTTATTTTAAAAAATAAAATATGAAATCTTGGCCGTTAGTTCGGGGGCTCCGCGTGAGGGATCGCCGGCGACGGACTCCGGCGAGGGGATCAACGGCAAAGGCGCGTCGCGGGGAAGAGCAGCGCGGGAGAGGGGTCGTGCGGCGAGGAGCTTTAGCGGCGGCGGGGCGCGTCGGCGGCCGGCGAAGCGGCGAGAGGGGCGTCGCGGGTCTTGGGCGAGGGTTCCGGCGATGGGGTTCTGCGGGACGCCGGATCTCCGGTGGCGTCGGGACTCGGACGGCGAGGGGCGAATCGGCGTCGGATCTCAATCGCCACCGTCGAGGGTCGCAAGCAAGGGCGCCGGATCTCGGATCGGGCGTGGGCGGTCCGAACTTTGAGGCGGATCCGGGTCGTCAAAGCAAGGGACTCCGAGCGCGGGTGTCGCGACGGTGGACTCGGGCGGGCGAGGCAAGACCGGCGTCGAATCGGGGCCAACCGTAGTTCAAATCTGCGGGGGGTGAGCGGCGTCGAGCTGCAAGCGTCAAGGCGCCATGGCGGCGCGTCGGGGGCTGAGGAGGGACGGCTCTGCGATCGGACGCGGGACAACTCTGCGATCTGAGCGGCGGGATCTCTACTGTGGCGGCGAGCGGGACGGCAACGCGGAGGCACAAGAAGGGTGGCTCGGCGGCGGTGCGACCCTGGGTCGCCGGCGGCTCGGCTGCCGGCGTCGCGAGCGGGGACGGCACCGATCGGCGGGGACACCCCCACAAGGAAGATGGACGGTCGCGTGGGGGGGGGGGTTTCCCTTCTTTTTTTTTTTCTCTCTCTCTCTCTCTCTCTCTCTTACCTCACTTTTTCACTTTTTGCTTTTTTTGTGCTTTTTTTGTGCTTTTTTCACCGACGGAAAAAGAACCCCTTAATTCTATTGCACGCGAGGTATTATATAGGTCTAAAAAATATATCTTTGTGGTATATATTTTTTCCTTTTTGTTCGCGCATGATACTCCTAAATATATTGTTGAAATATACCCACCTCGCGCAATATTCCCTTTTTATTTTTCACATATTCTATCCAAAAAATTCCCTTTTCGCGCAACATAGTATATGTGAAAAATCTTAATGGAATATGTGAAAAATCTTCCCTTCACCGACAATCTAAAATAAAATGAAAATAAAATGTTTCTAAACTAAATGCCATGTGTGTTTTTTTATTTTTTTTATATATCAACCCAAAAATTTAGGTGTCAACAGCTACCCCTCTTTGAAGGTGAGCTCGCAGAGGTTGCCTTCAAAGATAAATTGAGACCTAAATTTTGATCATGCACATGCAATGAATGTTTTTTTTTTTTTTTTTTTTTTTTTTTTTTTGGAAAATGAATTCCATTTTTGAATGCAATTTATATGATGTATGGAAATGCTAATGAACTTACTTTGAATAACTTACCTTTAAGGAGGATAGAGTAATTCGAGGTAGTTGGTGTTACGTATCCAGGACTCATACCATTCTACGGTCGCCCAGAATAGTAACATGACTTTGCAAAGAGACTACTTTCCCAGGACTCGTACCATTCTGCGGTCGCCCAGTATAGTAATGTTTGGTTGTGTCTAGGACCCGTACCATTTTACGGTCGCCTAAATGGGGATTCACTTACTAGGACCCGTACCATTCTACGGTCGCCTGAATAAGGAATAGATGTTGTCGAGGACCCGTACCATTCTACGGTCGTCTTGACGGAAAATTGATTTTTCAAGACCCGTACCATTCTATGGTCCCCTGAATGGGGAAATTGCTTTTCCAGGATCCGTACCATTTTACGGTCACCTGGATAAGGAATAGGTGTTGTCGAGGACCCGTACCATTCTACGGTCACCTTGACGGAAATTTGATTTTACAGGACCCGCACCATTCTACGGTCGCCTGAATGGGGAAATTGCTTTTCTAGGACCCGTACCATTCTACGGTCGCTTAAACGGAGATTTTGCTTGGCTAGAACCCGAACCATTCTTCGGTCGCCCAGCGTTGCAATCTGGAGAAAAATCTTTGGGGACAACTCAATTCAGTGTCAGTGTATTCAAAAGGGGAATACTTGTGCAACGACAAGTATTTAAGGTATGGATATGTCTGGTGACATCCTTGTTTATTGGGGATATGTCTCTTGTAAAACATAATCGTAGGAGAGGCAACATGCATTTGTAATCATAGACATGCATTAATTCAAGTAAGGTTCATGCATAATGATTTCTATCAACCACGCATCATCCTAATAGGAATGATCTCGAATGATGATTCTAATCTGAACGCATAAGCGTCATGGATATGTCAAATGAGGGATCTTTCAATCTAAAAGGAATTTTCACTCATCCTCTTTAAAAGGGGCTGTTTTATCCTGACCTTTGATGCAGGATCTTGACAATCACTCTATCTCACTGTCATCATGCCAAACAAGGTTTTGTGCAATCTCGCAAGTGGTACGACCTTACCAGTCTGAGAGGTCTTTAATAGGGACCGTAATGTGGGTCTGGTCAACGGCTTAACAAAAGGGACTCTTTGAGTCGAGGCTTTTGAAAGAATGAGCGATCCGTAATCATCTCTGGGTTTACAAGTCAAGAACCCTACAAAATGAGAAAAGAATAATCTTGCTCGTACTTCTTCAAGCGATACTTAAAACATGTGAACCCCTAGGTTAATTCAAGTGCCATAATCTGAAGAGACTTTGCAAGGGACGTAACATAGGCTTGGCTCATGAGTTGAGAAATTAAAGGATCATTAGGCTTAAAAAGTGTTTAGGGGGGTCAAAGTTGGTGATCATCTTGACATTTCCACCACTTTCCTTCTCCACTGTCGAAGATTTTTTTTATCACAACTCTATTGATTGCAACAGCATTTGAGAGTTTTTTTTTTTTTTTGGTACCACCTTGTTGGGGATACGACTCAAGTGTTTGATTTTTCTTTTTGGGCATTGGCCTTGCTTTTACGCACACACGCTTTTTCATGCCCCTATTTTGCACTTCTTCTCTTTGGACTTACACAGTCTTCTTTTATGAGCATTTTAGACCATGCTACTTGAATGATTGTCTTTTATCTTGCCCCAGTGTAGGGGATGATCATCAATTGGGTTTGACATGAAATAAAATTATAGGCTCAAGTGGGCTATGCAATAGTCAAAAGTGTGTAGGATAAAGAAAGAACTGCTCTTCGTCATCCTAAGGCACTTGAATTACCGTGTAAGTTACACTGCAAAAGCGATGCTCGAAGATTGATGCAAGTGTGAGCAAAAAGATTCCTACCATTCATTTTAAATTTGCCCCAGTATGGGATGATCCTTGACAGGGGTAATTTTAAAAGAATCTCCATAAGTGTATTGGGCTCAAAGGGGTTGAGCAATGGATCACCTGTAGTGTTTGGGATAGAGAAAAGAATGCCTCTCATTACCTTGGTTGACGTACCCTTTGCGAGATAGCCCTCTTCCTTGCGGGCATGGAATTTTTCACACAACTCATTGGGGGTTAGTGTATGAAGCAGTGTATGGAACAAGGCTTGCCTTTCGTCATTCCAAAGTACCCCATTTGACACATTCAATTCATCTCACACAATTCATTAGGAAAAGTATGCAAAATTTGCAACTAATTTGAACAATTCAACTCATTGTACTTATCATAAAAATGCTTGCAATTCAAAACATGACATGACAAATTCTATCACAAATAATACTTCGTGACAACATCGAATTAAACGGAGTGGAAAACTCATGACTATGCATTTCCGCCAAGATCAAGGCACCTTCGGGAAGTATCTTCTTTACCACATACGAGCCACTGTAATTCGAACGAACTCGCCCCTAGGATCCAGAATTGGATTAGACCATTTCCACATCTTTACATGCTATAAGACCGTCTCTGAAACAAAAAGTAGATGGGTCAGAGTAAATCAAGTTTTATTATTTTGAATTTTTTATGAATTTTTTTTTTTTTTGGAAATTTTTATCGAAAAGCATTTTTTTGAAACATTTTGACACGAGAAAGCATGATGAAGCCCAGGCCTCAGAATTCTCCTTGGATTTTTCTTTTCTTTTATCGGTTGGATAGCATCACCGGGCTGGTTTGGTGTACCTCATCATGCCCTCAAAAATAAAACTTGTAATTTTATTGAAATTCATCAATCAATTACATTTATTGAATAGAAAAATGCAACACTCAATTACTAAAAGAAACTGAAAACACCTCTCAAAAAACAATAAAAGTTCCCACGCAGGAGAATATGCAAAAGCAGTAAAAGAGTTACTCTTGTGGGCCAAGGCCCATCTCTTCTGCGGGTCGTTTATAAATAGCTCTTATGAAGAGGTCATCGAACAGACTTGTGATTCCTACCAATGCATCATTAGAGCTCTCTGTGTTTGGAGATGTCGAATCATCCATGCCATCCCATCCATCACTTGACTGCCCCAGGGTGTCCATCACGTGTACCTTCAAGCTCTTGATTCGGCCGACTTCAGGTTCCAGAATAGCATTCACCGTACTCTCATGCTCCGGTAGCGGATTTTTCTGGACGTTCGGCCGAGTAGTTTGAAACGAAAAGGCCTTCATGTCCAAGAGGTTTTGGATCTTGTGCTTGAGGGTGAAACATTCATCTGTTGAATGCTCCAGTTCACCGTTATGGTAGTCACACTTCATCATCGGGTCGTAACCTCGATTGCTTTCGCGGTCAGGACGCTTCAGTTCACTAGAAAGCAAACCTTTCTTTTGGAGAATCGCCAACACCTGGGATGGAGATCTAGGGAGGGGAGTGAATTGCCTTTTATTATTTGCTTGGGCAAATGATTGACGACCAGCAGTTTGTTGTTGTCTTTGATTCATTTGGATAGCCGGGGTGCGATTAGTACCTTCTAGGCTATAGGTCACATTTACATCCTCAACAACTTCCTTCTCTTTCTTGGCAGAGAACCTTTTAGTAAATGGCTCAGAAAACCATCCTTCCCTTATCCCCATCTCGATCTGTTCTCCTATAGGAATAAGCTGATTGAAGCTCTCGACATACATACTGGCCATTCGGTTATGAAACTCAGATGGAAGGGTCTTCACAAACAACTTCATCAACTTCTTGTTGGTAGGTTCAGGAGTAATTTGAGCCGCCACGTTTCTCCATCTCACAGCATACTCTTTAAATGACTCACTCATTTTCTTTTCCATCCGCTCTAGGTCTTCTCGGGAAGGCGCGATGTCCATGTTGAACTTGTATTGTTTGAGGAACGCGTCTGCCACTTCGTTCCAGGTTTCAAGGACGTTTACGTTCTTCATAACGTACCAGTTTAGTGTGGACCCGGTTAAACTCGCATGAAATGATTGGATCATGAGGGGCTCATTTTTGACGTGTTGGGCCATGCGCACGTGGTACATCTGCAAATGAGATTTCGGACAAGATGTCCCGTCATACTTCTCGAATTTTGGCATTTTGAACTTGCTCGGCATTTTGACCTTCTCATAGACCGATAGGTCGAACGGGAGTGAGCTTTGTGACTCTTGCAACTGTCTCACTTTCTCTTCCAGCTTTGCAACGCGCTCATCTTGATCTGTCTTGGGAACACTGTCAAGCTTGGCCTTTCCAACAAGGACCATGTCATCTTCCAACGCAGGCATTTCGTCATCATTCATTTGAGCCCTATTTGCCTGCCTCGGGACTACTATCTCGGGGAGAGCAAGTAGAGGATTTGGATTCACATGGAGGGATTGAAGTTGAGCTGTTATAAGCTGCATGGAGGCGACTAACTGTTTGAGTTGATCTTCCACGGAGGACATGCGATCGCGCATCTCGTCTTGGTCAGCCATTTTAGCCCTTGATCGCGTAATGATGGGAGAGCGTGGAGGATCCGTTATCACCTAAATTAAATGGATGAAAATGCATAAGTATGAGGTGCAAATAGCGAATCAATCCATGACAATGATCTATCAATTTTTTTTTTCAATTTTTTTTTATGAAAAGTTCTTACAAGAAGAGAATTTCCTAAAGAGAGCTAGAAAAATAGACATCTTAGCAAGATCCAATTTTCTAAACATGAACTGAAAACAAATTCTCTAAAAAAATTTTTTCAAAATGATTTATTGCATGACAATTTCCTCATTTCATCTCTAATTGACAAAGGAGTTAGATCAAATGGCTACCCTAGATTGTCATGAACGAACCAAAATAAATTGCATGGTATAGGGATAGAAAACTTACTTCACCAAGGAAAATCGACGGCAATCACATAGACAAGCGCATGAAGTGTGAGGCTCGATTTCTATCTAGACAGCTTAGCAAAATGGAGTTAAAAGAGTGGGATGACTTAGTTGCAGCCTCGCATGCTAAGTCAAGTCCTCCTAACTCGGCTCGATCAAGAAAGATACCCCAATGCAACACAGCCTCGCGGGCGAGAGGTAAACATTCTTGACACCAAGAAAAACTTTTGGGATTGAGTTGGGCAACCTCTACTACGCGGCCTCGCGGTCGAAGTCGTATCCAACTCAACACCATCCTAAATATCCTAGTGCGGCCAAGGTCCAACGGCAGGTTGTGTGTGCAAAAGTGTAGTGCAAAATGTAAAACATGCACAACAATTTATATCAAGCAGCACTTCATATATGAAAGTAAACCATACATTCCTATACCTCCCTGCAAAACAAAGGTTAGCAAACACTTCTCCTCTTATACCTCCCATCTGCAAGAACATTTAACACCTTAGAAATGTTAGGGACATATCTGGGATCCTCACTGCCAAACAAAAATATTTTTTTCAAAAAAGAAAATTGACCTAAGTCCGCTAAGAGTTTCAACTCAAGTCCCCAGCTGAGTCGCCAAGCTGTCGCGACCAAATTTTTCGGGGGTGAATCACCTAGGGTTTGTCTAATGGATTGTTAAGCCTAAACTTAACTCGGGCTCTCCCAAGCCCATACCAATTCGCGATTTAGGTTCAAATTCTTAACATGCAAATGATTTTAAATTAGGAGTCGCCACTAATCTATTTTTGGTGGGTCGATTAGAAACCCAAGTAAAGTAACGAGAGATTTACTTTACTCCTACGAACCAGAGACTATGGGTACGGGGACTTGGTTACACTAGATTTCTCTAATGCCCTTTCGGTGCCTTTCTTTTATTTTGAAAAAATGTTTGGCAAGCAGTTTGGATTGATTTTAAATTTATTTCCCTAACATGTGAAATGATCATGCGGGTGCACAATCCACCAATTTAACACCCAGATAAACAATAAATAAATTGCAAAAACTTACCTCAAAGCAACGAAAGCATCTGCGATGTTAAATTAAAATCCACATCAACAACCCTATATGGTTTCTAATTAACACGAAATTTTTGTTTTGTTTTCACTTAATTAATGAAAATCATGCAATATACAATGCAATATTAACTAAATGACCTAATTCAAATGACATGTAATTTCTAGTTAAACGGGCCTAGCAAAAATACTAAATGGCATACATCTCAATGAATCTAACCCTAATGACGTGCATATGACATTTTTTCTTTTCTTTTCCTTAAAAGAATGCAATATATCCTAGAGATTGAAACTAATTTATTCTAAGACATTTTTTTTGTATTTTTTTATGAAATTCGAAATTAGAAAAATGTGAAAATTATCTAATTAGATTAAGATCCTATTCAATTTGTATTAGGAATTAGGTTGAGCTAAATCCTAATTTAAACTAAAATATTATCTTAACCTGAAATGCAATATATTTAAGAAAAATTCTAAACTTATAATAAATTAAGAAAAATATATCTAAAATTAAACCAATTGCAATTTAACCCTAATATGCCATGACGTGCAAAATATGCTCCCTAATTCTACATGACATATGCATGATAATTTTTTTTTTTTTTTGTGGCTTTTCCTTTTTTTTTTTCAAAATTAAAATTTAACATGCAATTCAAGTTAAAAAAAAAAACTAGCAACCTAAATTAATTGATTTGATTTTTTATTTTTTTATTTCGAAAATTCATGATAAATAGAATGTTTAGCCTAAATATGCAAATAACTTTAAAACATGCAATATTCTAACTCGGACATATCTCAAGATAAATAAAGCAATCAAGTCCATTCAAAATTCCCCAAAAAAGATATCACATATCGTTTAGATCAAGGGATAATATTTCGCTAGTAAAATCAATAAATTGATCTTAAGCCTTAAAGATCAAAATATCAATTTTATTCCCACTTGATTAATTATTTCATCTAAAGCCTTATAGATGAAATAAAAAAACCCTGGCGCGGTTGCGAATCGAGCGATATATTGAGATTTCCAATTATGCATAGATAGGTATTTCAACAAAAGAAAAACAACATATAAAGAGATAATAATAAAAAAAATAAAGAAAAAACCTAGACTTGCCTAATAAAGTAAAACAAAAATACCTAATCAATTTTTTTCTTTTTTTTATTTTAAAAAAGAAAATATGAAATCTTGGCCGCCGATTCGGGGCTCGGCGTGAGGATCGCCGGCGACGGACTCCCGCAAGGGGCGTCGCAAGGGAAGAGCAAGCGGGGGAGAGGGGTCGTGCGGCGAGGAGCTCCGGCGGTGAAGCGAGGCGCGTCGGCGGGCGGCGAAGTGGCGAGAGGGGCGTCGCGGGTCTTCGGCGAGGGTTCCGGTAATGGGGTTCTGTGGGGACGCCGGATCGGTGGCGTCGGGACTCGGGCGGGCGGGCGAACCGGCGTCTAGATCTCGATCGGCCACCGTCGAGGGTCGCAAGCGGGGGCGCCGGGATCCGGATCGGCTATGGCGGTACGAACTTCGAGGCAGATCTGGGTCGTCAAAGCAAGGGACTCCGGGCACAGGTGTCGCGACGGTGGACTCGGGCGGCTGAGGCGAGACCGGCGTCGGATCTGGGCCAGCTGCTGTTCAGATCTGCGAGCGGTGAGCGGCGTCAAGCGCAAGCGTCGGGCGGCATGGCGGCGCGTCGGGGCGAGGAGGGACGGCTCGCGATCGGAGGGGCGGGATCTCGGCTGCGGCGGCGCGGGACGGCAACGCGACAAGACGGGAAGGGTGGCTCGGCCGGCGGTGCGACCCTAGGTCGCCGGCGGCTCGGCTGCCGCAGCCGGAGTTACCCACCTCGCGCAATATTCCCTTTTTATTTTTCACATATTCTATCCAAAAAATTCCCTTTTCGCGCAAAATAGTATATGTGAAAAATCTTAATGGAATATGTGAAAAATCTTCCCTTCACCGACAATCTAAATTAAAATAAAACAAAATGAAAATAAAATGTTTCTAAACTAAATGCCATGTGTGTTTTTTTATTTTTTTATATATCAACCCAAAAATTTAGGTGTCAACAATCTTCTCTTATCGGATAACCATGATTATCTATCAATGTCTTTGTCAAGCCTAATTGAAACCTATAACATAGAGTGAATTGGGAATTTATCCAAGTTGGTAAATTTGGAGTTGTGCTTTCCAAACATTATCGTGTCACCAACTTCATTAGGTTCCCTTTCTCGTCTAAAGAAACTTTCCATGTCTGGCCTCCAACACCCGGAATTTCTCATGCAAACACCTAAACCAGCAATGCAGGGAAATCTCAGCTCAATAACATCTTTCCCAGATTTATCCAACCTGAGAAATCTAGTAAGTTTGAAGCTCTGTCGCTCTCGGGACAAGGAGATCCATCTCGGCGGACTAGAGAAGTTGAGACATCTAACTGTGCACCAATGTCCCGTCCTTGAAAGAATTATATTCTCCATGTCAGGCCTGGAGAATCTAAAAGAATTGGAACTACGTGACTTACCGATGTTGAGAGAGATTTGTGGTCTTGGGGCATTGGAAACATTAGAGAACCTGAAGATCGAGCTCTGTCCGTCAATTAGAAGGTTAAATGATTTGTCAAGATTGCAAAAGTTGATGGAACTGAAAATCGAACGTTGTCATTCCTTGGATTATTGGACAAATCCATCGGACACAATGATACCAGATGAATGTCAAATCGTAATTGAACGTTGCCCGCAGCTAGGCGAAACTCCTTGGTGGGGCATGTTTTATAAGGATTACACAGATGAGACTCTTGGACAGATTACGACTGGTTCAGACACGTCCACATCTGACAGAATGGAGAAGGTGACTTTCCTTCTTATTTATCTTTTCATAATCACAAGATAAGCTTAATTCGGGGATGGATCTAGAATGTAACAGATTTCAGATCTGGAAGTTATATATGCACAATTTTGAACCATTTGCGCCAAAAAAAAAATGTACTTCTAAATATATTGCAATTAAATCAATTAATGTTAGGTAACAATAATGAGCATAGACGACACACGTTAATTGTACTGCAATCAACTATAGAAAAGCAAAATAAGAGAAAATTTTGAATGCAGTGAAATACATTTTTGGACTAATTACTTTTTATAACAAAGCAATATTTGATGAAACTAAAAGGAAAAATCATACTGCAATTTGATTAGTCGTGGAGAATAGTTATATATGCAAAATTTTGGACCATTTGCGCCCAAAAAAAAGTACTTCTAAATATATTGCAATCAAACCGATTAATGTTAGGTAACAATAATGATTGGAGGGAAATTATGTTGCCTGTTTCTTTGCTTGTTCATTGATGTGCTTGGGAAACTGCTCATTTATATATATTGAGTAGATTACTAGCACCTAGATATATTGATGCTTAGAATATTATCCTGTGTCTTTTTCTATAAGCATAATATATGGATCTCGTGACAAAAATATTCAAATTTGATCCAAAGACTTGAAAATTAGTTGCGGTTAATCTGATAACTTCCAAACTAGGACAAGGAAATCAACATGTTTAACAAGTATCAAAGATTCTGTAAAACTCAAATTTTAAAGATATATCTTGATCAATCTTCCTTTATAAATATTCCATCTCCATATGGGGGCAGGAAAATCATGATCAGGATAAATAATGTCGAGGCGCATGCCACACGTGTATGGTCGCTGGTTGGTAACCTTTGAGGGGAAAAGACACGAATTTTTAAGAAATTGAATGATTGTTTAATTGAGTGGATATGTAATAGATAACTATTAAATATGTGTGAATTGGATGGTTACTTGATGATGATGAAGTAGTTGGTAGATTAATTTTTTTATCCAAATAGTTTTAAAAAGTAAAAGTGGGACAGATAGTAGTTTTGGCTTAAATATTTAGACTAATAGAGATTCATTTGGTAAAACATAGGCAGGATAGGCAGGAGAGAGAGAGAGAGAGAGAGAGAGAGAGAGAGTTTGCATGTTATTAGGAAAGTGGGCCATGTACATTTGAAGAGAGAATTAAATAGAACACATGTAAGCAACCTACTTGCCACAAATTATGCTTTGCTGATTGCTATAATTAGGCCTTTATTAAGTACATGAGAATTTACATTCAGACTAATTTAAAGTGTCAGCACAATGTCCATTTAATCTTCATTTAAAATTTAATAATGAAAAGCAAAATAAATATCACATGCATGTAAATATTGCTAGTTTGTTAATAATTGTATGGTAAGTCTTTTGAAATCTCAGAATACATTCTTTGACCCACAAGTGCAAGATGATTGAAGTGATCTTGCCACAGACTCCTGGCTTTCATTTGCCAATTGCCATCTATCGAAGACCAAGCATCTTACAGACATTTAACATTGTGAAGTGAAATCTAAGGAATTAACATCATTAAAAAGCAAAAAGTTATCATCTGAAACTTGAAACCTACTCTAAAATTGATTTTCAATTTTGAAACTTAGAACCTACCATATTTGCTATTGAACCTGGCTTGTTTCCTGGTTTAGTTCTAGGATCTAGTGGAAGTTGGTTTTTTCTCTATTTTTTCAAAAATTGAGACAAATAATAGTTACAACAAAATAGTATGAACAACAAAATGGCTCA
The DNA here is from genome assembly GCA_017140595.1 of Eucalyptus curtisii. Classification (NCBI taxonomy): domain Eukaryota; kingdom Viridiplantae; phylum Streptophyta; class Magnoliopsida; order Myrtales; family Myrtaceae; genus Eucalyptus; species Eucalyptus curtisii. The sequence goes on from CM029498.1 coordinate 31,656,623, forward strand.
AAATAATAAATTGATACAAAACAAGCATAAATATAAAGCAATGGGGAAGTCAAGTTCATTTAAGAAAAATCATTTCTTCCAACTTCATGAAATAAGTTCTAATGCCAATTCTAGGATGGGTGGGTTCAATACCTAAAACCTAGAATCTACCCACACAATATTGGGGAGAAGTACACTATCAATGCCATAAGTTGTGTACGGCGCTCACTTTGGTTCCAAAAGTTTCCGTCGGATCACTTAAGTGTCAAATCAGAGGAAAAACGATCACTTTGGTGCCACCAGCGAAAGATTCCAGCCAAAATGATTACGTGGCTTTTTTTTTTTTTAATCGAGAAGGCCTTTAAACGACATCGTTTTCGGTCCTCCTTAAGAAAACGATGTCGTTTTGCCATCCTACATTGATGGCCTCACAAAAACGATGTTGTTTAACTCATTTGGGGATTTTTTTTTTTTTTATTTGGGGATTGAAATTAGGGTTTCAACTTGGCCGCCGAGTGGCCATTGTCGGGGTTGGGTCGGGGTAGGATTCGGAGCCGCGGCCGCTGAGTGGCCATTGTTGGGATCGAGGTCGGGGTCGAAGCTGCGGCCACCGAGTGGCCATCGTCAGGGTCGGGGTCAGGGTCGGAGTCGCAACCGCCGAGTGGGCCATCGTCACAGTCGGGGTCGGAGCCGCTGCCGCCGAGTGGCCATCGTCGGGGTCGGGGTCGGGGTCGGAGCCATGGCCGCCGAGCGCGGGGCCGTCCGAGAACGGCGACTGGCCGAAGATTTAGGGTTTTGAATTGGGGGAGACACCAAACGGCGTCGTTTTGGTGTTAGGATGCTGACTATGCTCTCCGGCAAGCCACATCAGCTTTAAAAATTAATATAAAAGTGTCACGTCGAATTTCCGGCCAACCGAATCGGAGTTGGCACCAAAGTGAGTGTTTTTCAAACTTTTTGACGCTTAAGTGATTCGACAGAAACTTTTGACACCAAAGTGAGCGCCGTACACAACTTATGGCACTGATAGTATACTTATCCCCACAATATTGTGTGGCATTTTGCCTATCACTTCAGTTTCTCAGCATCGGACAATCTCTCCAATTGTGGCCCTCCTCATAACATTGAAAGCACTTCACACATCTCTTGATTTTTTTATGGCGTGATTTCGACCGGTTTTTACCTCTGTCGCTATTAGATCCCTAATGTTATTCTCCACCTTGAATCACTAGTCCATGCATTACCTCATGTGGCAGACCATTATCTTGCAATTTTATATTAGTCCTTAAAGGACAAAGCAAACTTTACCGCTTCCAAGGTATCTTAGTGCACCATTGTAGTAGTAAATCAGTAAAGTGCTCTCATGAATTTGGTTAAAACACTGAAAAAATCATGCCCTACTCTTCATCATCTAGAATATTACCAACGTTCTTTAAATCCATCATGAGTTTATTAAGCTCATCTAGGCGGGACTTAATTGACGTACCTTTTGTATATCTAAACTAAAACATCCTCTTCAACTTGTAAGTGATTGTTCAAAATTACATAAAGTGCCTATAGTTTAGCCAACAATATTGCGACATCCTTCTCCTCGACCATCTTTATTAACACTTCATCTAATAGGTTCATCAGAATTATACTAATTTTTTTTATAATGAAAAAATTCAAACAGGTACACCCATGACAAGTTTACCCAAATTAATTTTTTTACCATTAAAAATTCCAAACCGGTACTTTTGTGACAAATTTATTCTCTATTAGTTTTCATTAAATTGAATTAATACTATGAAAATTTATGGTAAAATCCCAAATTAGTACACTTGTCAATTGCCACATATTATTCGACTTGGCAATTTGACAATAAAATTTAAGATAAACTAATTGATGATAAATTTGTTACATGTGCACCAGTTTAGGGTCTTTGATGGTATAAAAATTAATTTATGGTAAATTTATCATAAATGTATTAATTTAGAGTTTTTCGTGGTATTGATTCTTGTTTAAATGCATGCAAGCTTTTGAGTTTGAAGGATACATATTAAGATAACAAATCAAGGATTTATGTCCATGCATGCATATATATATATCTTTTTCTCATGTTAATTATTTTGCCCTTTCATTGTAGATTAATAGTTAATAGTGTTTGCGGGACCCGCCGCTATTTTCTAATACATAATTATAGCCGGAATTGAGAGGTCCAGTCGCTCCCTTCCTCGCCATTGGATATTTCGATTTGCTATCTTTAGACCATTGGCGTCCGTTGCGGAAAACACCCTTTGGCAGTACGTGCGTATAAAAGTGGGAATGAACAATATTTCGATGATTGAACATTTGCCGCCCCATATCATATTTCAATTTGGTCATCTTCTCTATTAATATGTTCTGAAGTTTTAATGTACGCCTTCGTACACATATCTAAAAGAATCCGCTTGTCAGTGTAGAGATTAGAAATTTCAAAGTGGGTTAATTGTTTGACAAGAAAAAAGATTGTTTGACAAAACATATTTGAAAGGTAAAAGATCACTCTACTGAAACATGGATTTCCTTTGAAACAATGTAGCAATAATGTTGATCACTGGTAGATCAGTAAAATCAGTGACTACGTATAGTAGACGATTTATACAAACACAACAACGTTAGAAAAGTTCTACAGACATAGGTATTTATTCGCATCTTACAGCCTTATCAATGACCAATCGTCATGTTTCTTGTAGGTGGCTAAAACGGAAGACAACAGACAAGTTGCCAGTATTGGACAAGGCGGCGGAACTGATGATCAAGTAAACCAGATCATGAGCTTGATGAATATTAATGACAAGGATGAGCGGATCGTTGTTGTCATCCATGGAGAAGGTGGGACTGGCAAGACGACTCTTGCAAAACTCATATACAACCAAATCTCTTGTGATTTTGACGGGTGTAGCTTCCTTGCTGATATTAAAGAAGCGACTCAAGTAGTAGGAGGGATTCAGCTTTTGCAAACTAAATTGATTTCCGATGTTCTAAAACGGGATCTTGAGGATGTTGCTTTTGCCAACAGGGGAATTGAGTTTATCAGGGACTTATTTTGCAACATGAGAGTTTTGATTATCCTTGATAACGTGGAAAATGCGTTTCATGTCCAGAAACTCATAGGAGATTGCTTTGATTGCTTTGCTTCTGGAAGTAGGATCCTTGTAACCACCAGAAACAGTGTCGTCCTGGAAGAATCTCCTCAGATCCGGACATATCATGTTAGTCGTTTGAATAAGGATAAGGCTTTTCAACTCTGTAGGCAGTATGCATCTATGATGACTTCGTCATTACGTGGCAACTTCAATCTTTCGGAAAATGCTCTTATTGTAATGGCAGGACGCCTATTGTTTATTGAAGTTATGGCTGCAGTCTTCAATGGTAAAACGCAGGAGGAATGGAATAACTTACTAGGGCGGCAATGGTCACCATTCAGGCAGTGGGATTTTCAAAGAATTTTAAAGGAAGGATATCAAACAGTAGATAATAAGCAGAAACAGATATTTCTGGATATCGCCTGCTTTGCTACTGGAATAGACAGCCGAATTGCTTGGTACCTGTGGGATGACACCTCTTTTCTGCCTTCTAGTGAAATTGTGAGACCCCTAGCCAAAATTGGAGAAAACAATCAGATATGGATGCATAGCATGTTGAGGCGATTTGGCAGAGAAATCGTTTGTTGGGAGAGTCTTACTAATCCAGGAAGGCGAAGTAGATTATTTAATCATGAAATAGCTCTCGATACGATAAAGCGGAAAAAGGTTAAAGTTTGGTGTTGCTGTACTTCTTCTTCTTTTTTAAATATATTGTGAATCGTAAGAAATACTTATGTTCACTGCCAATGGAGAACTATTTCGCCAGATACTATTAACATATGACCATCTGTGAAAATTACGTTGTTAGTCATTTTTTCTGAGACTGTTTCCTAACAGGTTACGTGTAGAGAAGAGACACCATCCTCACTACTTCTATTTGCTTTTCTTGACCACACAGGGAACAGAAAAGATTGAGGCACTCTGCCTTAACTTTCAGTGCCATACTTCTGACAAACTTACTCCAGAAGATTTTGAGAGCATGGCAAACCTACGGTTTCTTCAATTGGATCATGCAGACATTGCTGGAGATTTCGCTAAAGTTTTTCTAAATTTAAGGTGGCTCCGTTGGCGAGGGTGCCCTCAACATCTGCAAGTAACTAATTTTCATTTGGGAAACTTAACCATTCTCGACTTGTCATGGAGCAAAGTCACGAAAGACTGGGAAGGCTGGGATCAGATAGAGGTAGTGCACAATTTATTGCTACGGTGAAATCGCTTGGTCTAATGTAACTATTCATTAAGTGAGCTCATGCAAATATTTTCCTATTTTGCAGATGAAGAACTTGAGAGTTCTAGATCTTACAGGTTGTGCTGACTTATTAGTCACTCCTAAGTTCTCTGGCTGCAAAAATCTGGCCATATTGATTTTGGAGCGATGTTCTCAATTGGTCAAGATAGATCATTCCATCAGCGATTTGAAGTGCTTGGTGTCCCTGAATTTGAAGTTCTGCATAGAGCTCAGCATGTTGCCGGTAGAAGTGGGTCACCTAACAGCTTTGAAAGAGCTCCTCATCGACGGGACTTCAGTACAAGAAATTCCCATTTCCATTGGTCATTTAAAGCAGCTGGAAACTCTGACTGCCTCAAACTGCTTCTCATTGAGTCAACTACCCAGAACAATATGTCACATGACCAATATCATACTTCTTTCCCTGGATGGCTCCAGGATTGCAGCACTTCCTGATTCCATTGGAGAACTAGTCCGTCTTAAACACTTGTCATTAAGGGATTGCCGTCGACTAAGAAAACTTCCAAGCTCCATTGGCAACATAGGAAGATCATTAGTCGAGTTAGACATGTCGGGGACAAGGTTGTCCAAGTTTCCAGATTCGATAAAAAATCTGCAGAATTTGAAGGTGCTGAGAATGGATTCTTGTTTCTTTAGTGAGTTCCCTCCTGATATTGGAGAGCTGACCAACCTAAAAGAGATACACGCCTCCTGGTGTCGAAGTATCGAGGGGGGCATTCCTAACAACATCACGAAACTGCATGATCTGAGAATCTTGAGGCTGCGACATTCGAGTATTTCAAGCATACCGACAGAGATCCACCAACTTTCCAAACTTCAAATCCTTGATTTACTTCACTGCAACATGATCAAAGAGTTGCCCAGACTTCCCTCTAGCATAACGGTTTTGTATATAGAGGATGAACTCAAGTCATCGCATCTGCCATAGCTAGGAAAGCTATGACAATGTGATGAAGACTAGGCTCCAAAGACCATGGAGGAATGATGGCCTTTCCATTTACTTCATGTTTTCATTCCAAATTTGAATATGAATATCACCAAGAACTTTATGCGTATGTATTTATACCATATTCAAGTATTACAGAAACTAAGAGATGCACAATTAATAAATGGGGTTAATATCACGAAAAACTCCAAACTAGTACACCTATGACAAATTTACCTCAAATTAATTTTTTTATCACAAAAACCCCAAATCGGTACATTTATGTCAAATTTACTCTCCGTTAATTTCCATTAAATATGATTAATATCACAAAAAATCACAAATCAATACACTTATGACAATTAAAGGGTAAAATCCCAAGCCGGTGCACCCGTCAACTGTCATGTGTCGTCCAACTCAACAATTTGACGGTAAAATTTAATGAAAATGAATGGAAAGTAAATAAGGTATACTAGTCTGGAATTTTTTGTAGTAAAAGAATTAGTTTTAGCTAAGTTTATTATAAAAATGCCAATTTAGAGTTTTTGGTAATATTAACCCTAATAAATATTACACAATCAACTCAAACATTCATTGCGATTCTATTTCTCATTCTCAAGACTCCCTCTCAAGCTGGGGCATAAATATCATGTATGGCAAATACACACACATACTTGACTCAGGGACTACGTAGAGCTTCAATGAATACATCGGCTACCGATCATTAGTTCTATAAAACGCAGTCTTGATTTCCCGAGACAATAGCATTTTTCCAAAAAAAATGATTGTCAACCTCTATATGCTTTGTCCTCTCATAAAAAATAGGATTCAAAGCAACAAGTATCGCTGCTTGATTATCACAAAACAACGCCATCAACTGCAACTGCGTCATACCCAAGCTTCAACTCATACGTACCAACTCCTCGAAATGTATTTCCAATTCTGAATTTGTCTGAAGAAGCCGGGAAATAGGCCAGCTACAGACTCGTCTTCATTAACAGCAATATCAAGCATGAGAGGTTTTAAAAGACTGGTCAGTACCTCATCAATCATACTAGGACCTCTCTTTCCTTCCCTCCCCCATATTGAAGGTGATGTGAACAGCAACACCTTATAACGCTGATCACTTATCAAATGGCATATTTAACAATGAAACTCTTCTCCATGATCTCTCCTTTTCTTTCAAAAAACCTCCATATCCATTTGCCTAAAAGAGCTTGAAGAACAAACCATTTTCTTCTGGTAGCCAGTCCCCATCGGAATATAAGAACAAATTGAAGTCCAGTGGATTAGATGAAATCTGGACGTATCATCATCAGGTCTCCTGACGACGGAAATCTCTTTGCAAATTCTCTAATATGTTTGCAACATAGGAACTGAAAGAAGTGACAAAAAGTTAGTAGGTTAGTCTCGACAAAAAGCCCTTAATAATAATAATTATTCTAACCCCTTTGGACAAAAAACCTCATCCAACTGGCCAGCTTCCCTCCATTCTTCTCAATGATTCCCTTTCAAACAGATTCACAATTCAAATGGGAACCTACCAGCAAACCCAATAAGCTATTTGAACATCGTCCATATGTGCAGCCAATAACTCCAGCTAGGTTAGACACCTCAACCATCACCGTGTTTCAAACAAAAATAGGATCCTTTAGTCTACAATGTGCCAAGGGAGACATGCTCCGCATCAATGGAAGTGGGTCATAATTCTTTTGACTCACAGAAGTCAGAGTTTCAAAGACCATAGTGCTTGTTTATTAGCTCCAAACAGCTATATTTCTCATATTTGCAATCTTTCTGTTTCTCCAATTTGCTCAGAGATAATGCTGCCAGGATGCTACAGGATCCTGGTAAAACAAGAAATAGCCTCAGAATCTACATTATACAGGCACAGAATCTTTTTATGAGCAATCATAAAGGTGATAGAGAGCTCTCATCTATTTAATTATGCCCATTTTGTTAAAGCGTGCCTAGTGACCAAGAAGTCTCTTGAAGATGTCATGCAATCTCTTTAATCAATGGGAGAGTTAAATTACCAAAAATTCTGAAGGAACAAGATACCAAAAGTACTTATTCATAATGAAGCTCCACGTACCCACTAAAGACAAAGATAGATCAGAAAACTTTCTATTAAAGTAAGGTATGGCCAACTTCTTATGAACCAGAAGCTTACTTTCTGAAATGCATGAAAAATAAAGTGGAACTGTTGTCAAGCATATAAAATAAGCATACTGGGGTGAAGGATATACAAGAAGTCCTTGACCATCATGAAATCATGACATTTGTATCAAATAGAAAATAATGAGCATCTACGGTGTTGGTAGAAACAGTAACAAGCAGCATTAACTCTGACCTTCGATCATATCCTTATAGTCTTGTCTGCTTCTTTCATTGTTCTCTAATCAATTCAGGCAATAAGTTAGCAGCTCCTTTCCCTTTCTCCCTATGCACAAATCCTTCCACAACTGCCTTCCATGTTTCCTCGTCCAGAGCACATCCATCACGCACCATATCCTCAAATACTCGAGCAGCTTTATCTATATCTCCTTTCCTAAAGAAATATTGAACAAGAGTAATGAAAGTCGAAGCATCAACAGAAATTCCTCTGGCCCGCATGCTTAGGTAAAGCTGATAAGCACGATTTATTTCGCCATGACCAGCAAGGCCTTGAACGACCACATTGTGGATTCTGACATAAATAGACCAAGTTAAACGATTAGGAGAGATTCCTTCTAGTATCATCTCATCAAGGGAGTTGGCAGCCTCCTGAAATTTGCACTTGTCGCAAAAGCCAGCAATGATCTTGCCATATAGTCCCGCATCTGGTTTCAAACCCTGAAGCTTCATAAACTTTCCCTTCTTTACAGAGCCCATGGATTAAAGTGCTGTAAGTTATCATGTTGGGCCTCAGCCGTTTCCTAACCATCATGTCCAAAAGCTCCATTGCTTGAAGAGAACACCCACTCTTGCAAAATCTATCCATTAATGAACTGAAAGTAAACACATTAGGCTCAATACCTTTGCCCATCATCTGTTCAAACAATCCAAAAGCTTCATTTAAATTCTCAGATTGACAGAGACCGTGAATCATTGAAGTGTAGGTGATTACACTAGGTGAACAACCTTTTGTCTCCATCTCTTCAAATAGTTTCCTAGCATCACCAATGTTTCCCCATTTACACAATCCATATCAAAGTACCATATGTATATGAATCTGGAACATATCCACGATTTGGCATCTCATAAAATATCTGAAGGGCAGAATCCATCGTTCCACTATTCTTGCACAAAGCTTTGATCAAAACATTGAGGGAAGCAACCGTAGGTGATACACCAATCCCCCTCATCATTCCCATATTCTTTTCTTTTTTATTTTTTTTTTTTTTTTTGGTGTAAATGAGTTCCGTGGTAATTTCGAATAGGACTTTCAATTAGTTTCACAAGGAAAAGTGGACAGTAATTTTACAAGTGAACTACTGGAAAATAAAGGAATAGAGTTGAAAATAGGACATTACATTAATAAACTAATAAAAATACATTGAATGCGTGTTCCTGATGATCGGGGACCCCTTACAATGATAGCACATTGCCACTTATATAGCCCACTTATTCCAACCGTTTAACCACAGTCACTACTATGAAGTGCAATTACACATGTATTTCCGAGATTGTAGGCTCCCTATTGGCACGCCATTTCCATCCACAAGCTGTTGCAGCTCCTAAGGCTATTATACTACTCAATCGTCACTAGATATCTTTGTCTTCAATCTCTGCAAACACTTAATCTAATTTCGATGGCCAACTTGTCGTCCTCTTTGTAATCATATTTTCCCAATCTCCATTTAATTGCTTGTCGATGTCAATGTTACTTTGTTGTCAACTGCTATATCACAGATGTGAATATTCAATCTATATAATTGTCAATTGTCCAATGGTTCAGTTATCAAACAATTCGCGCTCAATCAACTAGCCCCATTTGCACATGGATTTTGATGGGTTAATTCTTCTCACCTTCAGCAATCAACTTAAAGTTCTAATGTCTCATCATGAATAAATACTAGCTTTTGGGTGCAATAGCAATACTCAAAGTGATTAACTTCTTTGAGCCTTGATCAAACCAGTCAAGGACAAATGATGAAGTAGGTTGTCCTAGCCAATTAATCAAGATTAGACAAAGCAGATCAACATTGCACAATTAATTTTACAACCGCTTCTATAGATTGAATTAATAGTGTGAGAATAAGAGAAAGGATAGGAGGAAAAAACCGTGTGTTATTGAGACTGCAGACATGTATCGATAATATATTCAAGTATTACAGAAGAAGGGAGCCCCTTAGAGTCTTACACAGTCAATATACACATTAACTGTGATTCTATTTCCTTTTTCCTACCACTCCCCCCTCAAGCTGGAGCATAAATATCATGTGTGGCAAGCTTGTTATATATATACTTGACTCAAGGACCACTTGGAGCCTTAGTGAATACATTGATCATTAGTTCTAACAAATGCAGTTTGATTTCCCAGGACTAGCTTTTCTCGAACAACATGCCTGTCTAGCTCTATATGCTTCATCCTCTCGTAGAAAACAGGATTTGAAGCAACACATATCGCTGCTTGACTATCACAAAACAATGTCATCAGTTCCAATAGCATCATACCCAATCTTCAACTCATACATACGAACTCCTCAAAATGTCTTTCCAATTCTGGATTTGTCTGAAGAAGTTGGGACATAGGCCAGGCACAGGCTCATCTTTAGTAACAGCAACATCAAGCATAAGAGGTTTATAAAGGATGGTCAGTACCTCTTCAATCATACTAGGACTCGCATTTCTTCCATCGCCCATGTTGAAGGTGGTGTGAACAGCAAAAACATACCAATCATTTCTAGTTTACTTCCACAGGTCACTTTAAAACACTGATTACATATCAAATGGCATATTTAACCATCAAACTCTTCTCCATGATCTCTGCTTTTCTTTAAGAAACCTTCATGTCCATTTGCCTAGAAGAGCTTCAAGAAAAAACCAATTTTTCTGGTAACCAGTCCCCCATCTGAATATTAGAACAAATTGAAGTGCAGTTGATTAGATGAAATCTGGAAGTATCATTATCATGTCTCTTGATGGTGGAAATCTCTTTACAAATTCTCTGATCTGTTTGCAACATAGGAACTGAAAGAAGTGACAACATAGGTTAGACTCGACAAAGAGCCCTTAATGATAATAATTATTCTTTCCCCTTTGGGTAAAAACCTCTTCCAACTTGCCAGTTTCTCTCCATTTTTCTCAATTAATCCCTTTCAAACAGATTCGCATTTCAAATGGGAACCCACGGGCAATCCCAATAAGTTATTTGAACAGAGTCCATATGTGAAGCCAATAACTCTAGCTAGGTTAGACACCTCAACCATCACTGTGTGTCAAAAGAATAGTATCCTTTAGCCTACAATGCGCCAAGGGAGACATACTTCGCATCAATAGAAGTAGGCCATGATCATTTAGACTCACAGAAGTCAGAGTTTCAAAGACCATAGGAAGAGCTTGCTTAATACCTCCAAACAGCTAGATTTCTCATATCTGCAATTAATTCTGATAATGCTAACAGGCTGCTACATGATCCTGGTAAAACAAGAAATAGCCTCAGAATCTACATTATACAGGCACAGAATCTTTGTATGAGCAATCATAAATATGATAGAGAGCTCTCATCTATTTACCCAAGCCCAACGTGCGTAGTGACCCAGAAGTCTCTTGAAGATGTCATGCAGTTTCTTTAATCAATGGGAGAGTTAAATTATACCAAAAATTCTTAAGGAACAAGATACCAAAAGTACTTATTCATAATGAAGCTCCACGCACCGACTTAAGACAGATAGATCAGACAACTTTGTATTAAAATAAGGTACGGCCAACTTTTTATGAACCAGAAGCTTATTTTCTGAAGTACATGAAAATAAAGTGGAACTGTTGTCAAGCATATGAAATAAGCACAATGGGGTGAAGGATATACAAGAAGTCGATGACCATCATGAAATGAGGATATTTGTATCAAAAAGAAAATAATGAGCATATATGGTGTTGGTAGAAACAGTAACAAGCAGCTTCAATTCCTACCTATGTTTATATCCTTATAGCCTTGTCTGCTTCTTTCATTGTTCTCTAATCAATTCAGGCAATAAGTTAGCAGCTTCTTTCCCTTTCTCCCTATGTACAAATCCTTCCACAACTGCCTTCCATGTTTCCTCATCCAAAGCACATCCATCGCGCACCATATCCTCAAATACTCGAGCAGCTTTATCTATATCTCCTTTCCGAAAGAAATATTGAACAAGAGTACTGAAAGTCGAAGCATCAACAGAAATTCCTCTGGCCCGCATGCTTAGGTAAAGCCGATAAGCACGATTTATTTCGCCATGACCAGCAAGGCCTTGAACGACCACATTGTGGATTCTGACATGAATAGACCAAGTTAAACGATTGGGAGAAATTCCTTCTAGTATCATCTCATCAAGGGAGTTGGCAGCCTCCTGAAATTTGCACTTGTCGCAAAAGCCAGCAATGATCTTGCCATATAGTCCCGCATCTGGTTTCAAACCCTGAAGCTTCATCCTGTCAAGAGTCTCCAAAGCTTCATAAACTTTCCCTTCTTTACAGAGCCCATGGATTAAAGTGCTGTAAGTTATCATATTGGGCCTCAGCCGTTTCCTAACCATCAAGTCCAAAAGCGCCATTGCTTGAGAAGAACACCCACTCTTGCAAAATCCATCCATTAATGAACTGAAAGTAAACACATTAGGCTCAATACCTTTGTCCATCATCTGTTCAAACAATCCAAAAGCTTCATTTAAATTCTCAGATTGACATAGACCGTGAATCATTGAAGTGTAGGTGATTACACTAGGTGAACAACCTTTTGTCTCCATCTCTTCAAACAATTTCCTGGCATCACCAATTTTCCCCCATTTACACAATCCATTTATCAAAGTACCATATGTATATGAATCTGGAATATATCCACGATTTGGCATCTCATAAAATATCTGAAGGGCAGAATCCATCGTTCCACTATTCTTGCACAAAGCTTTGATCAAAACATTGAGGGAAGCAACCGTAGGTGATACACCAATCGCCCTCATGTGTTTATAAAATCTAAGAGCTAGTTTCAATTGGTTTTCCTCAACAAGTATATCCAAAATAGTGACGTATGATTTGGGTGAAGGTTTGCATTGGAAGCGCTTCATCCTCTGTAACACCCTCAATGAATCCAGCGGCCTATGAACCCGCCCGTAGCCTCTGCAGATGGAGAGAAATATGTCTTCTGTAAGATTACACTGCTCTTCTTTCATTCTCTGAAGAAGCTCTTCCGCTGTCCAGAACTGATTTGCAGAGACCAATTTCGATATGATAAGACTAAAGGTTTTCTCATCATGACGAAAACCATTACTATACTCTGCTGTTGCCGAATCAAAGATCAGCATTGCCCTCTGTACATCCCTTTCAGCCCTGATAAGCTGCTCTACTTGGGACGTCGTAATTTTATTAGACCATTTGATTCTACTGGCCATTGCAGCAAACATTTTAGCTTGATCGCAGCTCAGGAGAAACTGAAAAAATGCACTGTCCTCCACTCACAAAGAGATGATCCACATTGGGCTTTCAGCAGAATGAATGAGCCAAGTATCAATCATCTAATTACTGTGCCGGTCACCATGAACGCAGTAAATCTGCATCAAACAAAGAATTTTATTTCTCCCACATATAACTTACCAAGATTTCACAATCAATGAAAGAAGAAAAATCATGCAGACAAGAGGAAAAAAAAAACATATTTCAGCCTAACCGATCTCTTAAAAGGGAAAAGCAAGAAGAGGGTGCAATCACAACTCCCAAGATACACGTGCATCTTCCACTCATCATTAAACAGCCCGAAAAACAATCTAGTCTAGCAAAAAAAAGCAAATGCAGCAAAAGCTCGACAGGAAATTTTTACTGCAGTTCGCTTTTGCACTCATTTCTTGCAAGAACACTCGAAGAAATGCATCGAGAAGTTGATTCTCTGGGTAAGTCGGGTCGGATTACATTGGATATCACAATGCCATTCGTCCTGGAACTTCCATCAAACACATGGTGTGCAAGGGATGCTCGTCGAACGCGATGAACTCCGTCGCCATCGGTGCGCAAAACACCATAGCTGAACCGTCGCTGGGCGACACGGAACCACCAAAATAGTGGGTCATTTGAGCTTTGCTCAAATCCTACAGTTGAAAAAAGAACGTCATATCTTGATAACAAAGACTGGACAAAAATGAGCACAGCTCGGGAGCTCGCCTTCGTGGAGTTCTCGTCGAAGCTGGCGGTGAAGGTAAGACCGCTGAGAGGGCTGACCACCGACGGGGCGTTCGGTTGCGGCGGCGGCGCGCGGCGGAGAGGAGGAAGCTCGACGTCGACGGCCGGACTAGGTGTTGTGCTTGTTTTAAAGTATATATGCTTTTTTGTTTTTTTTTTTTTTTTTTTGGTGAGCGTATATATGCTTTTCGACATTAACAAGATAGGATACAAACCCAGAACTTTTTTTTTTTTTTTGGTGCAATTCGGCTAAAATAAAAGGTTTTTTTATTCGAACTGGTTTTTTTCTGTTAAGATAAAAACGGAAAGGGCAAAAAAAAAATCAAAAATTTTACTTTTTTTTGGGTGCAATTCAGCTAAAATAAAAGTTTTTTATTCGAACTGGTTTTTTTCTGTTAAGATAAAAACGGAAAAGAAAAAAAAATTTAAATTTTAAATTATTACACATTTACTATAAGTTTTTTTTTATGATACTAAAAATCATAAATTATTCTCATCGAGACACATTTATTCTTTGTTACAATTTCATTCAAAATAACAATCAAAAAGCTAAAGTAAATCGACGACCACGATACTTTAAGGCTATGTTTGATAGTCAAAATAAAATTTAGAATAGGGTAAATTTATTTTGTCCTACATTTGATACATCTTAAGATAAGATAAAGTTGGATTAAAAGAAATATAAACCAAGTAAAATTATGGCATAGAGAAAGTGGGATAAAGTGAATAAGATATTTAATATCCATAATATGAAAGTTATTTTTTTCAAATAACAAACTTCTTAAATTAACAAAATTAAAATTATATTTCAATTTAATTAATATGTGAATTTTGATATAAGAAATTCAAAATAACAAAAAATAAAAATTTAGTTATTTTAATTTAATCTTTTTTTAATTTATATATTTGAATTTAATTATATTTTATAATATAGATACAATATATAAATTTAAATATATACTTATATTTATTACATATTTTAGGCATTTTAGTATTTTAATACATTAGTATAGTTTACTATTTAATAAACTAATGGAGAATGATGGAAGAAGAAAAAAAAATAAAAAATAAAATTTATTAAAAAAGAAGAGGAAAATAAAATAAAAATAAAGTATGAAAAATTTTACTATCTCTATTTGTAAAAAAAATTATTCATTTATATTAATATATTATTTATATCAAATAATGATATAATACGAATATATTCAATTTTATTATGTAATCACTAAATAATTGATAGAATATAACTAAATCTTATCACATACAATCTTACCGAACTAGAAATTCGAATGATAAATGTAACATTGGGGATAAGTGGGTCCGATGATGCCATAAGTGAGCACGACGGCAGAAAAAGAAAAGAAAAATCTAAAAAAGACGGAAAAAAAGTGCACCGCCCATCGTCTTCCTCCCGAGGAAGAACAGTACGAAGCTTCAAGAATGTCGAGCTGGAGAGCTTGAGCGGCTGCCATGGCCTCTCCAGCTCGAAGCCTGGCTTGTCTGACCTCGACCTTCGAAACTCACAACCGCCATGACCACTCTAGCTAGAAGATTGACTTAAGGGTCTAATTTAGTCCTTCAAAGCTTGCAGGTAGTCGCCAGTTGCCATGGCCAAGCTTCGAATTCACAGGTGGTCCCCAGCCGCCATGACCAAGCTTCGAAGCTCACGACTGCCATGGCCGCTCTAGCTCAAATCTTGGCTTGAGGTATGACCTCGACCTTTGAAGCTCGCGAGTATTCGCAGGCAGCCAAGGCCAAGATTCGAAGCAGCTTGAAGGTCGAGCTTTGAAGCTCACAGCCGCCATGGCCGCTCAAGCTCAAAGCTTGGCTTGATTGTCTGTCCTTCATCTTCAAACCTCGTGAATGGTCTGGCAACCGCCAACGAGCACCATCGGAGGAGTTTGGCCAAGCGATTGAAGACGGTGAACGCGGGGAATGGTACTTTGCAAAGTATTGGGGAGGACGATGACTAGTGCAATTTTTTTCTTATTAGTTTTTAATTTTTTGGAAATGTGGCACCACATCGTTGCCAGCCCTTAGCAAGGCCCGGCAACCCCTGGCCGACTCTCCCCCCACCAACTGTTAATCTTCTTTCTTCCTTCCTTCCTTTTTTTTTTCGAATTCGTTTTAAATTTAATTTAATAAATTTTCATATTAATTATTTATCCATATCAACAGCAAAGCGACATCAGTTTTGCATTTGTCTAGTCACATCAATATTTAAAACGACGTCGTTTTACACTTGTATCATCGGAGAATCGCCACGTCAGCAATTTAGCCGAATTTTCTCGCCGTTAACACTTAACTAATCCATTTTACTCTGATTTTGGTATTTAAGTCTCACTTTCCTAATTTTTAATGCTTAAGTATCCGTCCATGTTAAGTTTTAAGATCGCAAATATCCGACGCTCATAGCTTGTGCTTTTGAAATACTATTATCTTCATACTTGGAAGGACAGCATCTCTTTTCACAACAGCATTTTTTATTAAACGCTCCTTTTCGCATTTTTAGAAGTAACTTGCGCTATTTTTTTTCTTTTTGAAGAATAAATGTAGGCAACTCTCGTCAAAATAGTAAGTTTGAACGGACACATATTTTGCATTATAATGGTAATTTAGATGGCGTTTGTTTTGTGAATAGCATCTTCATTAGGTGATTTGCATTTTCCTCTTCTTTTTGAAAACTGAATCCATTGCACAACCACATTGATTCATCGGAAAAGTTCATTTTCTTGATAAAGACGAAGCAAACACCTCAAACCTCTGAAGTCACAATACCTACTGACAACTGAAAATTTTGCAGACCGCTTACAGACATGGACATTATATATCAGTGACTTTTAATTTCGCCATGGATTCAGTAACTTTTTACGATGAAAAGTAATTTTCCACCTATTAAAATTAGTAACTTCACCATGTTAATCATCACTTTTTATATATAGGTGAAGTTTGAGCATAATGGCGACCAATAATTTCTTGATGTAGTCACTAATTTCTAATTTTGAAAGTTGCTTATCCATAAGATTAATGAAAATCACAAAAGGGACTTTGGATATATCAATAAGTTACATCCATACGTGCTTAGGGCTTGCCAAAAACAAGTGATTAACCACTTTCCCGAAATGCTAAAAAAGAATAATGTAAGCAATAAACTCCAGAAATAGCAGTGCTGGAGAATATGCATTTGCGAGTTGTACCTCTAAAGAAACCCAATACACACGAGCTATTTTATTGAAATCGAGTGAGACTGATACTGAAGCATTCTTCAACAATCTTGCTACGCGCACCGACCACCGATACATTTCCTTGGATTGCCGCATACTAGGAGGCTGAATCCGAAAGCAGCACATCCTAATTCATCCACCAGAGCAAACATATCTCTAGGAACCGAGAGCAATTCCAGACGTCCAAGTACTTCCCTGTCAAGCTGCAGAAACCAAGCTTTTCTTTGAATCAATCCAATAGCTAAGCGATTGAAATTCGTACAAGAAACAATAAAAAAGAAGAAGAAGAAGAAGAAGCAAGGCGTTTATTTTGGATTTCATAGCACCAAAACAGAGTTCTAGCAACCTGACAGTACTCAAGAATGTGCGTACGCATTGCAGGCCTCATGCCACTTTAAATTATGTACAGATACGAATGGTGGAAGATGACAACTATCATCTTCAAAGAACGATCTTCAGTTATGTGTTTTACCGGTACGTTTGCATTTGCATAAACAATACAGAATGTATAGCAATGAGAGGAGAGAAAAGTTCTAATAAAATTTATGCTATAAACCTGTTGTTCATTTCTGTCCGTGTAAACCCCTTGCGAAGAGTTTCTCTCTAATCTTTTGCAGCTGATTTGCAGCTCCGCTTATGCTCATCCGTTTTCCAGGCATTTCATCGGAGCAAGCGACTCCAATATTATATACTGTAACCAAGCACTCTTGAAATATGCTATCGCTTTCGGAGAGCCAATGCCGATGGCTATTGGTGCTTAAATGATTCTCTCTTTCTTGAAGTAGAATGTGATCAGTAATTTCCATCACTTGTTCAGGCAAAGCTTCAGCCACAAAACTATGAAGAGTCAAATTTTCTCTAAATATGTCATCGGTGGGACTCAACCCCGTGAACATCTCCAATAAGAGAATGCCGTAACTATAGATATCGCCTTCTCTTGAAACCTCACATCCCATTGCATATTCTGTGACAAATGAAGATCATAGTGCGGGTGAAATTTGGAGTACGGATCACTAAAGCAGAATGTAATGGGCATAAGAGGTATCATGCAGCTACTAAACTCACAAAGTGACCCATCAACATTTTTTTTACCTATGTAAACATTTTTTTGTCTGAATGAGAGAATTACCTGGTGGAGCATAACCAATTGTTCCTCTTATGCCCATTGAGCTCATTTGATTAGCTACGGTAGCAATGGATGATCCAAAGAGGAACTTTGCCAATCCAAAGTCACCAACATGGGCAACCATGTCAGCATCTAAAAGGATATTGCCAGGCTTTAGATCACAATGAACAATGGGGATGTGGCACTGGTGATGAAGATAATCCAGTGCAGAAGCAACACCAATAGCAACATTTATCCTATGAAAGAAATTCAATGTCTGGGTAGGTTCGTTCCTGTGAGATGGTGTTTGGTCTGGGTGTAGCCACCTTTCTAGGCTTCCCTTTTCCATGTACTCATAAACTAAGGCCTTAAAATCATTTTGCTGATAATCAATACCCGAGCAAATTGTCAATATCTTTAGAAGATTTCGATGTCTGATGTTCTTTAATGCCTCGCACTCCGCCATGAAGCTCTTTAGAGCACCACGATGCACTAAATGAAGCACCTTCACTGCAACAGTCATACCGTTCTCCTCAATTATCCCCTTGTAAACAGAACCAAAGCTTCCAACACCAATCAAATTCATTGAAGAAAAACCATCGGTTGCTTTTAGGAGTGCTCGATAAGATATGTATGGCCATGAATCCTCCATGGAAGTTGAAATCGAATCTTTTACTTTCTTCTTTAACCAACAAAGATACCAAAAAACTAGAGTAAGAGTTATTCCAAGAATGCCAAAAATAATACAAGCTGACAATACCAATATATGGATTTTTCTTCTCTTGGAGCTTTTGGAGACGCATTCGGGGAGGTGAAATGCCGGCAATCCCCCACAAAGGGCATCGTTCCCAATAATAGAAGTCATGGTAGCATTCTTAAAGACTCCTTCACGCGGTAGCATGCCTTCAAAGCTATTGTAAGACAAATTCAAAAGTTCCAAGGAATGAAATAACACTAAGAATTCTGGAATCTGACCCGACAAATTGTTGCGCGAAAGATCTAGTTCTTCAATGCCTCCTAACGATCTGATCGATTGAGGAATGGACCCGTTAAAGAAGTTTCCCCCCATCCTCAGAAATGTCAATCCAGTGCAATCCCCTAAACTATTTGGGATTTCACCTACCAACATATTGTCAAAGATGTCCAACTCGGTCAGAGTTCTCAAGTTCCCTACTTCGATGGGTAGAACCCCGCTCAGACGATTACGAGACAAGTCCAAAAAGATTGTTATTGATGAGAGACCTATGAGCTGTGGGGGTATGGTACTACTAAGATTGTTACTAGAAAGATCAAGCCACTGGAGAGATTGGCACTTCGATAGATGTGAGGGAATTTGCCCATGAATGTTGTTTTGACGAAGACTTAATCCAATCAACTTAGTTAGATTTCCTAAAGAAGTGGGGATTGTCCCTCTTAGGTTGTTACTGCCTAAGTTCAATTTCGCTAGATTTTGTAAATTCCCAATGTTTGAAGGAATCCCGCCCGAAAACTTGTTAACAGCCATACTTAACACTACTAGGTTGACTAGATTTCCAATTTCTCGAGGAACCTTACCAAACATTAGGTTCTCGTTTACTCTAAATGACTTGAGAGCGCTCGAGAAATTACCTATGCATTTGGGTAATGCCCCACCGAGTCTGTTCTGACCAATTTCGAAGGTCTCTAATCCAGTGTAGTTTGTCAATGAGCATATGAAGCTCAAGTCTTCAGAATTTCCACTTCCCAACTCGTTATCATAGATGGCAAAATGCTGAAGCTTCGGCATATTTCTGAAAGAAGGCACTTTCCCTGAAAGCTTGTTGTTCCCGAATTCAATTATCTCTAGATTTGTCCAATTGGACATTGAGGGAGGAATTGGTCCCTCAAATTGGTTCTCGGCAATGCTAAAACCTCGAATATTTGGGAGCATCAAACCTAAGTCTGCGGGAAGACTCCCCAACATTCGATTAACAGCCATGTCAAACCAAACTAGAGAAGAGAGATTGAGCAACGAGGACGGAATTGTGCCGGACAATCTGTTCCCTGTGAAACCAATAAATTGTAAATTTGTCAGGTGGCCTAGAACTTTGGGAATGCTCCCGCCCAAGTTATTTGCCGCGAGTTGAAGAACATGCAATGAAGATAGGTTTCCGAAGGAGGAAGGCACGTTTCCAAAGAGTGCATTTTCATAAAAGGATAAAAAATTTAGCTTTGACAATGAACTGAGTTCTGGGGGAATTTCTCCGGTTAGTTGGTTGGAGGCAATGCTAATGACTACTAGTTTTGAGCAACCTGACAAGTTTCTGGGAATTTCTCCGGCCAGTGAATTGTTGTGTAGCAGCAGCCCACGTAGGCGGCGTAACCGCCCGACTTGCGAGGTGAGTTCTCCAACAAGACTATTATTTTGGAGATAAATATCACTCAAGAAGCTTAGATTTCCGATATGAGGAGAGATGGACCCTAAGAATCCTAGTGAGGACAAATTCAGGACCGTGACCCTTTGGTGTCTCAGGCCACACCTAACTCCATACCAATGGCAAAATCCAATGGTGTCGTTCCATGAGTCAAGCATCGAATAAGGGTCTTTGATTGCAGCCTTAAATGCGAGGAGTGCGAGTTTGTCGGTTTCATTTGTGGTGGAGGAGACTAGGACAAGGCACGATGCAAGCACAAGACAAAGAAGGAAATAGCACGGTTGTAATTGCGCAAAACTGAAGTGCGCAAGCTCCATAGCTCGAGCAGAAGTGGGTAGATTTGAAGGGAGGGATAGTAAGAGGAAATGAGAGATGTGGGGAGTGGTGATGCAAATTGCAAAGAGATTTATAAGGAGAGGTGGAGTCTGATGAAGAGCATTTTGAAGAGCCTTTACAGTTTTCCTTTTTCCATGTCACAGACAAAGCCAAAACAACGGCAAATGAGTAGCTGTCAACCATCAACCACCCGACCTTGGCTCTAGCGCTCAACGCATTGGAGAAGTTGCACTACTTCTTCCTCTAGATCATCACCAGTAAATGATGTTGACTCAATAGCCAGTGTTCCTAACCATCCATTGATTTTGCTCAGTCAACCGTTATGATAATACATAGAAATTATAGTGAAAATTATATACAGTTAATCTTTTGAGTTGAGTCCGCTTCAAGCTAGATGACTATCTTTGTTATATTTACTTTTGGGTTGAGCCTGTTGTACAAGTTGGATAAATCACTGAACGGTGTTCTCGGGGTCAAAAATTGGGGGGAAGCTCCACTGTTGTAATATTGACTTCAAGAATTTGCATTGCACCCGCTAGAGAAATTCAATACACGCAAGTTACATGTTAGGATTGAGTGAGACCGATTATATTGAGGCATACTGGGATAATACCTACTATGCACATCGAGTGTGGATGCATATCTTCAAATTGCCGCATTCTAGAAGGTTGAATCCGAAAGTTATGCTACCTTATTCACACACCAAAGCAACGGTATTGCTTATATATGACCAAACGTGGATCTAGGTAGAGAGTAATTCTTGACATCCAATTATCTTGTGCTACAATTAAGCAATGGAGAGCCACTGTTCCTACTCACATTATAGAACCCAAGCTTTTGTTGAATCGGATTTCTAATAGCTCATTGATTGCCATTCATCTTAGTAAGCATCATACAAGTCAAAAAAAAAAAAAAAAAAAAAAAAAAAAAAAAAAGAAGCAAGGGAATTTTATTTGGATTTATTTATAATATTGTAACACCAAAATAGAGTTTTAAGTAAACTGACAGTAGTCGAGAACCGATGTTCATCATAGGCTTATACTAGTTTAAAATACTTACAGATACAAATGGCAAATGGTAATCAACTATTATCTTTAAGTAAAAGATCTCCAGTTATATATTTTTCCCGTCAATTTGCGTTTGGGTAAATAAGACTAAATATATAGCAACTAGAGAAGATAAAACTTTATTATTATTATCTTTAAGTAAAAGATCTCCAGTTATATATTTTTCCCGTAAATTTGCTTTTGGGTAAATAAGACTAAATATGTAGCAACTAGAGAAGATAAAACTTTATAAATTTTATCATACAATGTATGTAAACCCAATGTAAAGAGTTTTTCCATAATTTTTTACAGCTGATTTGAGAGAGAGAGAGAGAGAGAGAGAGAGAGAGAGAGAGAAATTTGGTGAAAAGATGTGCTTTAACTAAAATTGATGAGGATATAACCCCGCCTTTGTTGTTATTATATAAAATTAAATATATGATTTTAATTGTTTCTTTAATAATATTTTATTGTTGTAGAGATTTAGAAATTTGCTCAAGTTTAGTAAGTTTTAGTTTAATATATTTGTTGATAATTGATTATTGTTTGTGAAAATTAAGATGTGGGTCTTATAATTTAAATAAGTACTAGAATTTTGAAGGGCCTTTCTTGTTTTTCCTTCTTCTTTTTTTCATATAGCAGAAAATGCCAAAAACAATGGGAGAGTGAGTAGCTGTCAATCATCAACCACCCGGCCTTGGCTCTAGCACTCAACGCATTGGAGAAGTTGCACTACGTTTTCCTCCATACCATCACAAGTAAACGATATTGACTCGATAGCCAGTCTTCTTAACCATCCATTGGTTTTTTGCTCAGTCACCTATTATGATAATACATTCTATACGATTGATCTTTTGAGTTGAACTTGCTTCAAGTAGGATAACTATCTTGCTCTTTTAGGTTGAGCTCATTGTACAAGTTGGATCAATCACAGCAGTCCAGTCCCACAATTTTTAATGGTGTTCTCAATGTGGAAAATTAGGGGAAAGCTTGACTGTTGGGATGTTGACTTCAACAATTTGCACATGCACTACCTAGAGAAATCCAATACACATAAGTTACATGATTGGGATTAAGTGAGACTGGTTATATTGAGGCATACTAGATAACACCTACTATGCACATTGAACATGGATGCATATCTTCAAATTGCCGCATTCTGGAAGGCTGAATCCAAAGCTATACCACCTTATTCACCCACCAAAGCAATGGTGTTGCCTGTATCTGATTAAACATGGATCTAGGAAGAGAGCAATTCGTAATAATCCAATTATCTTACACTGCAACTAAATGACGGAGAGCCACTGTTCTAGTCACATTACAAAACACAAGCTTTCATTTAATAAGATTTCCAATCGCTCATTAATTGCAATTCATCTTGATGAGCATCATAAAAGTAAAAAGGAAAAGATAAGCAAGGGAATTTTATTTGGATTTATTTCAAAATACTATGGAAAAGTAACAAAAAATTCATAAATCTATTGCATTAATATCAATTCAGTCATAAACTTTTTTAATTGGTCAAATTTAGTTCAAAACATTTTTAGATTGTACCAATTGAGTACATCCAATCAATTTCGACTGGAAATCATTGACGTAAATGTCGGCCGTCCAACGTAGTATAGTCGGCACCGTGTGAACATTTTTAATAATATTCTAATAAAATTTTAATTTTTTTTTTTGAAATTTTTTATTTTTCTGGTTTTTTTCTTTCCTTTTTATTCTTTACTTTTTTTTTTCTTTTGAGCTGACTGACAGCAAGGGCAAGGAAACCCTTGCTGGAGAAGAGACCTGAGGCTTCAATCAAGCAAATGACACACCTGGTGAGGCGAAATTGAGCTAGCGCATTGTGATTGCAGGCTGAACAAGAAAGGAGAAGATTCTCTTGGGCAAATGGAGGTCGACTCTGTGAGCTGCACCAAAGGAGATAGCGCGTCGATCCAGACGAGGAGGAGCGAAGCTGCGACAGTCGGAGAAGCCATTAGAGAGTGACAATACAACAAGTGAGGAATACAAAACACAGGAAGGCGAAGAAGAGGAGGAGGAGGAGGCCGAACCTAGGAACCGACGGGGAAAAAGATAAACAAAAAAAAAAAAAAAAAAAATAGGACTAGTGACCAAGAAGTCTCTGTCCGCCCACACAAATTTGGTTTCAGAACATTAATTGATCTTAGAGTTTTTTTTAATGGCTTCGCTATTTCTGATAACTGGGAGATAAACCTCGTTACATAATTCAGTCTTCCCAATAAATTTTGAACTTCTTTGACTGTACAAGGAGGTTTCAAGTCGCAAATGACTTTTTTTAGGATCAATCTCAATACCCCCACTACTAACAACAAATCCGAGAAACTTCCCAGACTTTGCCCCAAATATGCATTTGGCAGGGTTAAGCCTCGGCTTAAACTTTCTAACTCTATCAAACAACTTTCTCAAGACTTTGACGTGATCTTTACCTTGTCTCGATTTAATGATCATGTCATCGACATAAATTTCAATTTCTTTATGTACCATATCTTGTAACAATGCCACCATAGCTCTTTGATAAGTTGCCCCTATATTTTTCGGGTCAAAGGGCATGACTTTATAACAAAAGGTCCCCATGGGTCGATGAAAGATATCTTAATCTTATCTTCTTCCTTTGTTCGGATTTGGTGATAACTAGAGAATCCATCAATAAAAGAGAATAATTCAAATCATGTCATACTATCAATGAGGACGTCGATGTGTGGCAAAGGAAAATCATCCTTCAAACTTGCTTTGTTCAGGTCATGATAATCAACGCATACCCGGGTACGTCCATCTTTCTTCATGAGGTTTTAAACTTCGTCTATTTACCCAAAACCCATTTTGTTAAAGTGTGCCTAGTGACCAAGAAGTCTCTTGAAGATATCATGCAATCTCTTTAATCAATGGGAGAGTTATTATGAAGGAATAAGACACCAAAAGTACTTATTCATAATGAAGCTCCACGCCCCCACCAAAGACAAAGATAGATCGGACAACTTTCTATTAAAAGAAAGTACGGCCAACTTCTTATGAACCAGAAGCTTATTTTCTGAAATACATGAAAATAAAGTGGAACTGTTGTCAAGCATATAAAATAAGCATCATGAAATCAGGATATTTGTATCAAAAAGAAAATAATGAGCATCTATGGTGTTGGTAGAAACAATAACAAGCGGCATCAACTCCTACCTATGATAATATTCTTATAGCCTTGTGTCACGAATGTCGATTTCGATCGATCAAACACCGTGCGGCCTTAGGATTTGTGATCCCAAGTCAGCCTTTTCACGCACACGTATAACACAAGAGTCGGCCGCACAAAGGAGCAAGTATTTTCACTATGAACGAGCTAAGCTCAAATGAGAGGGAGGGACCCATATTTATACAAGTTCGGGTCTTATGCCAGCCATTGATCGTCCGTCCAATCCAGCGGTGGAATTTAAATCCTATCAAGTCTACATATCAGGCCACTCAATGGCTGCAGGCATTAGAAAACAGCCATAGGCGCATGTCAGAAGCAAGATCAGGGTCAACATGGGCGAGCATGGGCAACTGACACGGAGTAGGTGAACAACTCTAGGTTGTGCAGGGGTTGGCCGAGCATTGATCAGGAGTCGGTCACTGATCATGCACGGATCATCCCCCGTATCACGCATGGACGGACCAACCACGGTTCACGGATCGTTCATGGATCGATCGTGATCGATTAGGGATCGATCGGGGCTGTCCGCGGGCAAGCCCTTGTGCATGACATGGCCGAATCACGGACAGTCTTGGACATGCTTCGTCCATCGGCTGTGTCACTTGTCTGCTTCTTTCATTGTTCTCTAATCAATTCCCGCATAAGTTAGCAGCTTCTTTCCCTTTTTCCCAATGCACAAATCCTTCTACAACGGCCTTCCATGTTTCCTTGTCCAGAGTACATCCATCACGCACCATATCCTCAAATACTCGAGCAGCTTTATCTATATATCCTTTCCTAAAGAAATATCGAACAAGAGTACTCAAAGTCGAAGCATCAACAGAAATTCCTCTGGCCCGCGTGCTTAGGTAAAGCTGATAAGCACGATTTATTTCGCCATGACTAGCAAGGCCTTGAACGACCGCATTGTGGATTCTGACATGAATAGACCAAGTTAAACGATTGGGACAGATTCCTTCTAATATCATCTCATCAAGGGAGTCGGCCCCCTCCTGAAATTTGCACTTGTCGCAAAAGCCGGCAATGATCTTGCCATAAAGTCCTGCATCTGGCTTCAAGGCCTGAAGCTTCATCCTGTCAAGCGTCTCCAAAGCTTCATAAGCTTTCCCTTCTTTACAGAGCCCATGGATTGAAGCGCTGTAAGTTATCATGTTGGGCCTCAGCCATTTCCTAACCATCATGTCCAAAAAGCTCCATCGCTTGAGAAGAACAACCACTCTTGCAAAATCCATCCATTAATGTACTGAAAGTAAAAACATTAGGCTCAATACCTTTGCCCACCATCTGTTCAAACAATCCAAAAGCTTCATCTAAATTCTCAGATTGACAGAGACCGTGAATTGTGGAAGTGTAGGTGATTACACTAGGTGAACAACCTTTTGTCTCCATCTCTTCAAACAGTTTCCTGGCATCACCAATTTTCCCCCATTTACACAATCCATTTATCAAAGTACCATATGTATATGAATTTGGGACATATCCACGATTTGGCATCTCATAAAATATCTGAAGGGAAGAATCCATCGTTCCACTGTTCTTGCAAAAAGCTTTGATCAAAACATTGAGGGAAGCAACAGTAGGTGATACACCGATCACCCTCATGTGTTTGGGACACAAGAGTTTTGATTATCCTTGATGATGTGGAAAATGCGTTTCATGTCGAGAAACTCATCGGAGATTGCTTTGATTGCTTTTCATCTGGAAGTAGGATCCTTGTAACCACCAGAAACAGTGTTGTCCTGGGAGAATCTCCTCAGATCTGGACTTGTAACGTTTGTCGGTTGGATAATGATCGGACTCTTCGACTCTTCAGGCAGCGTGCATGTATACCGATTTCTCCCTCATGTAGCAACTTCTGGCTTTTGAACCATGTTCTTAATGCTATGGCAGGGCTCCCGTTGTTTATTGAAGTTATGGCTGCAGTCTTCAATGGTAAAACGCAGGAGGAATGGAATGAATTACTGCAGCAGTCATTCCAGCCGTGGGATATTCAGAGTATTTTGGGAAAAGGATTTTAACTCAATACCTAAGATAATTTTAACACAAAGTAATTTTTTAAACATAAAAAATCTTAAAGTAATACATTTATTTCTGTTAAATTATATAGTATACTTGTGACAAATGGAATATAAAATCTCAAATCAATACACCACTTAACTACCAAGTGTCATCCAACTTAACAATTTAACAATAAAATTTAATGAAAACTAAAAAAACGATAAATTTATCACAAGTATACCAATTTAGTGCTTTTGATGTTCAGAAATTTAGTTCAGGGTAAAATCGCCCATTTACCAATTTCAAGCTTTTCATTATATTAACCTTAATGAAAAATAAAGTATTATAAGGATGAATTTTAACCCTCTAGCATGTCAGTTCCTTCAAAAATACTCCTAGAATTTTAATGTGCTTTTTAAGAGTATCTCACAGGTCACATAATCATAAAAGTTAACAAGATGATATATGCACAATGATCTACCTCACTTTGATATTCTACAATTAGAATATCTAAAATATAAGTACCACCTTCGTTCATCAACCTAAGCTTTTAAAAGAGTCGGTATTAGCCCTCAAAAATTTGATATAATATCACAGTTAGGAGGTCTACGCACCTAATCCATCTTTGCCTTGTCATCCACCAATCCACGTTTGACTTTGCCTAAGCACCTAAACTATGATGTATCACGTGGTTTTTTTTGCCAAATGTAATGATGGGCAAATCCCATTTTCCTGCACTAACACTAGGCTATCAATAATTTATACAATTACGTGAGGACCGTGCCCAATAATTTAAGCTATCATGTCCCCCGTGGTCATTTGTTTAGCAGATGCAGTGGATCCCATGTAACTGTAAACCCATTTTCCTAAAGCAGGCTATCAATAGGTCGTACCAGACAATCCCGACGCATTGTTTAGTCTTCTTTTTTGGCCACTTGGGGACCTAAATGTTCGCCTTTGATTATAAAAAGTGCCTAAGCGCCCATCGCCTTATGTATATCCTCAAGGAAGCAACCGAGCACCCATCCAAACTGTCTGACGCAAAAGCATAGAGAGCCAAGAATGAGTTCCGCTCAAAGCCAAGTGAAACCCTGCCATGAAGAAGAAGAAGAAGACCCATGCCTCAAAGCCCTCCTGTACTCTAGCTCTCAAGTCTTCCCAAGGATCCTGCACGCCGCCGTCGAGCTCGACCTCTTCGGGATCATAGCCCGAGCGGGCCCCGGGGCCAACATGTCGCCCCCCGAGGTGGTCGCCCACCTCCCTGCCCAGACCCCCGAGTCGGCCGAGATCATCGACCGGGTCCTCCGTTGCCTCGCGAGCCACTCGCTCCTTGCGTGCAAGTCCGAGACACTCGACGGCGAGAGGACTGTGGAGAGGCGGTATGCGATATCGCCGGCCGGGAAGTACTACGTCAGGGATGAGGATGGCAGCTCCGTCGGCTCGCTCTCTCTCTTCGCCTTCCACCGAGCTACCATTGACGTCTGGTGAGTGGAAATTCCTTCGTCTATGAATACAAGACCTATATATAATATGAAAGATATTATCTGGGATAGGCTCAATATACACCATCATCTTAGGGTACGCATGACAAAAATTCTGAAACGGAAATTGATTTCTCAATTTTTCAAACAAAAATTGAGAAATTAAAAATTTTAGCTTCTGATTTCTTTTCAAATCTATTTCTGGAATAAAAAACTGTTCCAGAAATAGAAAAATCAAATTGCGTTACCAAACGGATTTTTGTTCCAAACCCTGTTCCGGGAATAGAGAAACAGAGAAATAGAGAAGTAGAAATTTTATCATGCGCGCCCTTAACACCCAACAAAAGGAAATTAGATCGAGCGATGAAATTTGAATCAAACAAAACCTTATTCACCTTTCTTGCAATTACAGGCTCCAATTCAAGGAAGCAATTTTGGGAGGAGGAGGCAACTTGTTCCAAAAGGTCCATGGCAAGACCATTTTCCAGTGCATGAAGGAGGACTCGTCCCTGAACAAGCACTTCAACGACGCGATGGCCGGCCTCTCCACGACGCAGACGAGGAAGATCCTCGATGTCTACCACGGGTTCGACGGGATCATGACTCTAGTTGACGTTGGTGGCGGAAAAGGCGCGACACTTAACATGATTGTCTCAAAGTACCCCTCGATCAAGGGCATCAACTTTGATTTGGCCCAAGTCATCGAACATGCCCCTTCCTATCCCGGTACATTAATTATCACATGCTTCCCTGGCTTAGTTGCGCTTATTTAGGTTCCAATTATTTAGCACCAAAATCATGTTTGCGAAAATTAGAGGCATTATTGTCCCCAAATTAGGCCTACAATTACATTAGTAAAAATGGCGCGCAGGCGTGGAGCACATCGGAGGGGACATGTTCGTGAATGTCCCGGAGGGCGACGCGATCATGATTAAGGCAAGCTTCATGAATCCTTCTCATTAATTATACTACTCGAACGCAAGCCATGTCCTAACTTTATATGACTCCGCAAATTTGGCAGGGCACGTGCCACAATTGGAGCGACGGGTCGTGCATAAAGTTACTGAAGAACTGTTACAAGGCGTTGCCGGCGAACGGGAAGGTGATCGTGATGGACTTCATAATGCCAGACGAGCCGGAGGATACAATGGCGTCTCGATACGTGTCACTGCTCGACAACGCCATGTTGATCCAGCCAGGAGGGAAGGAGAGGACCGAGAAGCAGTTCGAGTACCTGTGCAGAGAAGCAGGATTCACAGGCTTTAAGGTCGCTGCCCGAGCTGTGTCTGCACTGGGAGTGATTGAATTCACCAAGTGATCGAATGAAACTCCATGATGCTTCTGATACGATGTCCTTCTTCCTTTTCTTGTTAGTCTCTGTCGGATTTGTACCTCTTTGTCCAGGACCAGGTGATCTTACCTTGCGTGCACGAAGCAAATAGGCATTGTGGAATTTAATGAATATGAAATGCTTTGGAAGGGATTTTTCTGCATCAAGATTTTTCTCTTTTGGTTTAGCCTTAGCTCTCTTTGTAGATAGGGTTAATACCATAAAAACTCCAATTGTTATACTTATGAAAAATTTACCCAAACCAGTATACATATAACAAACGGAGGGTAAAATCTCATATCAATATACCCGTCAACTATCATATGTCATCCAACTCAATAATTTAATGGTAAATTTAAGAAAAATTAAGGGGATATAAATTTATAACAAGTGTACTAGTTTAGGATTTTTCATGATACTAATTCTTTTTTAAATAAGCAATAAGATGATTGTGAATTGAACGGAAAAGATCTCAACATAAGTATATTATGGCCCAACAACTTATGCAGCCATTAATGATATGTGAATTATTAGACGTGTAAATATAGCAGGTATAAATGAAAATTCGATTTCTTTATTAGGACCCCAGCATGCTCGAGTAAACTATTTTCGTATCGAAGCTCAACTCGGCTATTTAGTCAAGCTACCTAGCTAAATTTGGGTTTAGAATCGAGTGGAGTTTGACCAATTTACCAGCGAGATCAAGCAGCTTCCTAACAACTTGACAAGCTTCTATCCTCAAGCATCATTTGCCTTAACCCTCCAAAAGTGTGTTGGGTGTTAAAAAAGGCTCGTTACACATACGTTTTCATTTTATATCATCATCACAAGCCAGAAACTTCTTCTACATAAAATCATTAAATTGAAAGGTGCAGGTCCCCAAATCCTTTCACAATTTGTAGGGTGAAATTTCGACCTCCATAACGTAGTATTAATACATGATCAGGATTGCAATGGAAATGAACCTATTCATTACATTGAGCTAAAGTTCAAGAATCACATTGGATAAATCAAAAATTCATGGATGATATTGTACATTAAGTCACAATTCACATTCCACCCATCATTAAATGGCCTGAACAACAATCTAATCCAGTAATAAAAGCAACCGCGGAGAAAGCTTAACAAGATCTTATATAACGGTTAAGTTTTGCAGTTATCTTTCATAAGAACACTCGGAGAAGTGCATCAAGAAGTTGATTCTCTGAGTGACCGGGTCAGATTACAGTCAATATCACAACGCCATTTGTGCTGAAACTCCCATCAAACACATGGTGTGCAAGGAATGTTCGTTGAACGCAGCACTCCGATCACTCTCAGTGCGCAAATACCATAACTGGACCGTCTATAGCAACAGCGAACCACCGAAGTAGTAGTCATTGCAGCTTGCTCAAATGTTACAGTTGGAAAACGAACATCGATCATGATAAAGAAAAGCCTCAACATAAGTAGGATAACTCGGAAGCTTGCCTTCGTGGAGTTTCCGTCAAAGTCAGCGGCAGAGGTGAGACCGCCGAGGGGGCTGACCACCGACGGGGTGTTCAGTTGCGGCGGAGGTGACAGAGAGGAGAAAAGCTCAACGTCGAAGGCGGGAGTAGGAGTTGTACTCGTTCTAAATTTCTGCATGTTTTTCAGTAATAATAAGACAGGGATAAAGGCGGTGAATCCCTAAACCTTTCAAAGTATACGACGAGGTCCTCGAATCATCATTTTGTGCGATTGACTATTCAAAGCATATGCTTTTTATTCGAATTAGTTCTTCCATTAAAATAAAATTAGAAATGCCGACGTTGATAGGCTTCCGAGTGACCACGTCAATACTGACCGAATAAATTTGTTTTGGGAAAATTACCAAAAAAAAAATCACAAACATATTGCAATTATACCAATTCAGTTATAAACCCTTTATTTTTGCCAATTCAGTCCATATGGCCAATTTTGAGTTGCTGAACACTGACATGGACACCGTCCGGGCTTCATTAACATGAACAATTTTAATAATATTTTATTTTTTCAGATTTTTTATTTTTTTTTTTTTTCCTCTTTCCTCCAACTAGTCGTCAACGACCCTCGACCTCACTCAGCAATGGTGAAGCCAAGCCTCACCAATAGCTAGCAAGGTTTAGCCTTACTGGTCCTCACCAGTGGCCGCTGGCCGACAGCAACCGGCTAGAGGAAGGAGGAAAAAAGAAAAAAAAATAAATTTAAATTCGAATAACTAAAATATTCAACATTAGCGTTGGCAAGACGGTGTCCACATTAGTATTGGCCGCCTAAAATTGGTTGCATAGACTAAATTGACACAAACGCAAAAAGTTTAAGACTGAATTAACACAATTAATCGACAAAAAAATAATTGACACAATTGTAATAGATTTATAATTTTTTTAGTAACTCTTTCAATTTGTACTTACATATGATTTTCAGGTGTTGATTAAATAAAAAACAACCTCTGAGAAAGAGAAAGGGAGAGAAAATGTGGAATGCAGCTGGAGGTGACGGCAACGGGAGCTGCCAAGCTCCATTGCTCTTCATCAAGGGCCAAATCTTAGCCTATATTGTGCAACCTTAGCTGCGGGACACGGTCGCACGACCCAATCGTCAATCGTCAAGGTGACAACCTCTAACATTGCCTTCTAACCTAAAAAACTCTCTAGCATCGCCTCACCGGGGCCTTGTGGCCACCGGTTACGCCTGGCCGAGGTTCATCAACCATCCAAGCCCAATTTGGATTTGAGATTCAATCCTAAACTTTTCAAATGTCATTTTTTATATTTTTGTTAAAATATTTATTTTGTTGTTTCGACATCAGACGCTGCGCCACTTCCCACACACCTGGGCGGGGTTCGCCGTGCCCATGTCAAAACTAAGAGTCATGCCTGATCTTATTTTTCAAATTTCCTTTGTCAATTTTTAATATTTATCTTTTCAATATTCATCAATGTTTAGTTTTTTTTTATTTTTTAAAATGCCGCATAGGACGTCACGTCCCCATTTTATGACGATTCAGTCTTGCCAACATGTCCATAAATTATTGGAAGGAAGGACCAACTCATATAAAAAAGCACATAGTTTAGAGATTCAATTTTGCATAAAAAATTCAGAAATCGCTAATCGGCTAATCTATTATAAAATATTTAATTTTGATTGCAGAGGTACCTTTTTTTTTTTTTTTTGGTGAGCAAATATGTATTTTAGTTTTATTTTGTAAACTATAAAACTTTTCACGTCGGCATACCATATATTAGCATCCTTCCGATCATTAAAAATTGGTGGGAACATAATTGACAATTCACATGAACAAGTAATGATATTATGGGATATTCATATCAATATGTATTGACGTTATAGTAATCTATTTTTCTATCTAACGTTTATTTCGCTTGTCAATTCTTGTCCGAATATGAGTCCCATATTGTTTGGGATTTGTCTTGAATTCATGCTGGCATATGCATTAGAAAACTTTTTTCCTTTTTTGCATGATTTCACTCCATTTTCGGATGTTCTCTCTACCTTATTATGTTATTTTGCAATCAACGCAAATGTGACATAAATATGTATATATATGTAATGTTATAATTTCTGAAATCAGTCTTTGTAAACATTTTTATAAACAAATAAAAAGAGAATATCAAGGGTCAGATTCGTCGTCAATAGCACAATTCAATCCTTGGAATACATTTCAAGGGATTAGGAACATTGCAGTCCACTAGGACTTGGAATACATTTCATCAGGCCATTCATCCATAGGTTGAAAGTTGATATTTTCGACCAAACTGAGAAAGCCTACCTCTGACCGAAAAGACCGTCGTTTCATCATCCTCATCATTTTTTTCATTCCATTTCTTCCGCACACCTAATTTACACCTAATTTAGGGACACTAAAGTTTAGAGATCCCAGGGCCAATAATGAATAATTCAACTAAGGAAGGGTCCGTCGCTAGTCAACTCCCAAAATCTATGGTTGACTTTTACGACGGAGCCCATTTGGACTTTCTTGGCCCAAACCGAGCCCAATAAGCATCATTTCACGACATGCTAGCCAAATACCCTGTTCGCGTGGTAGCATTCGATTCTCGTTCTCTCCCTTCGCCTATTGCAGTCCTTAGCTTTATCGCCCTTGAGGCCTCAATGTTCCAGTCCGATCGTCAGTCACGACCGGTAGCTGCTCCTCCTCAAGGTACCAACTCGTGCTCCGTTTTTCATGAGGTAAAGACCTACACCCTTTGCCTCCGCCGGAGCGAAAATCGATCGCCTTCGGAGCTGTTTCGATGACCTCGGATCAGCTGTATTGCCTTTGTTTCGGTCGGGCTGTGATTCTTTAACATATCTTAAAGTCTTTTTTTTAGCATACTCGCACCGTGACGCATGACAAACAGCAAACAATGACCCTAAAGCAGTGAACCGAGGAAGGTTTGGACCAGGGCCGGAGTTCGCACGAGCCGGACTGCAGTAGAAGGTATTTCATGAACTTACAGGGGGAGAGTGATGGCTTGTGCTGTTGGATTCAGATTAAGGCAGAAAATCTAGGATCGTTTCAATGCCTTGAACCATATCCTATCCTGCATCTGTGAAGTTTCTGGTTAAATATTTGGCAATGGAGTATCACTTGCCTTGATTAGATTATAGAACTTCAATTCACGATGCCGTGAGGTCCAAATGACCCAAATGTCCACGATGCTGACAGCTCGCCGGATTCTGACCGAAGTGCACCAATTGCAAAAATCGTAAACGAATTGCAAATTTTATGCATGTACTGAGCAATTGCAATCACAATTTCGTAAAACTGATCGGGAGGAAATCACCACATTCATGTCGTAGCGCCAAATGTTCATGGTCCATGAATGGATGTCACTTATGAACTAGCCAAACAGCAAGATTGCTCAACTAGTAAAAGCTCTCCCCTCTCTCTCTCTCTCTCTCTCTCTCTCTCTCTCTCTCTTGAAGACCAAAAGAGAGAACTTAACCCACTAAGAATCTTTACAAATTATATATACAGATGTGAGAATCAGTAAGTGCAGATTATTTGTAGAACCTCTAATGAACCACCTACTCTGGACTGAACTTCCCCATCAGCCGATAATAAATGAGGCTGGCTCTTCTGACATGAATAGGAAGGACCAACCAACAACCTACAAATTGTCCCTGATATCAGGATTAAAAAGTAAGGAGACATGCAGGAGGAGAGCAAGCTTGGACAAATGGGTTTTGGTTCCGACGGTCTTTGATCACCTTAGGTGAGAATCATATGTTTCCAAGAGATTATCAGGAACGACCAGAGGCAACTTATCTATGTACATGAAGAGCCTCCGAAGATTCTCCCTGGTCACGGTGAACATGTCGACTATGTCCCTGCTGTCCATGAATATCCAAAGGTCGCCCGAGTTTACTCTCTTGAGGTTGTTCCGACAGAACGGGCAGGACTGCGATCTCGTCCGCCTGTAATGTCACAATGAGGCCACGTTAGAGAATTTTCACACAAACCCTGCAGTTAATGAATAGTCCCAGCAAAACCAGAACGGCGACAGAGTAAAAGATCAAAGTTGTTCTAGCATCTGATCTTTCTTACATGACACGGCCAAATGAATCATATGACTGGATAACCTAACTTGACAATGGACTGTAGTGAAAAATCAAACAAGATTAGAGAACCGAGAAGTACTGTATGACAACTTATATGAACCCCCCTTGTTGATTGTTGGCAGAGAGCGAATAATTCATCAGAGGTTCCATTTTAACCATCCAAACTACAATACAAATGCAAAAAGTCTATGACAAGTAGCAATTATAATAATAAATAAACGTCCATGACCCAATGAGGGTGAAAAAAACAAACTAATTTTAGAGTAGCTTACACCGGTAAGGAGATTTTAGACCAAAAAAAAAAAACCAGAGAGAGAGAACCTGTAAGGAGATTTCAAAATGCTTTAACAAGCTAGTGACTTCATTAAGGTTATTCAACTTCAATAGGGAATTAGCAAATTTGAACGCCCATCAACTATCAGAGATTGCCAGCAATATCTTTGAAGACTTAAATCTGACTTTATTGCTGAAAGAAGATTTATGTGTATGCAATTGGAAGAATGAAAAGTGAACTACCAAATTCATGAATAATGCATTATAGAGGTGGTTATGGAGGGTGATGGCGGAATTGGTATTTACTGAAAAGGAAAAACCATTTCAGACAAAAGCTTGCTCAAATCAAATCCAATTTTGCATAACTTCTACACATCCCTCATCACTCATTAGTCTCATCATTCTTAATTTCGCAACTGTAAGTCCAGGCATTAAGTGTCCGCACAAGACAAATTGATAAATATAAATTCACACAAAGTGCAAGAGACAACAAAACCACTGTTCTCTCCACTTTTTTTCCAGCAAGCAGAAATCCAAGCTTATCATATGTCCCAACCTCCACCCACACAAAAATTCGAACACGAAAGATCATCAACTGGGCTACATTGAAATGCTCACAATACTCTCATAGGATGCAGCTCCCTTTGCACATGATTTATTGATCCATGCTAGTATGTATCCATGTGTGCGCACAACTAACAACTCCCCAAAGTCCCTGCTAATGGTATATGCAAGAATCTGACTTGTTCTTACCTCGTAGGATCTGTAACTGGGTAGGAGAAACAAGAAATAGTTAAAAGGGGTCCCCCACTAAGTCCTCAATATCTGCTAAGTTTCTGGGAAGCTTGATTAGTACTATCTAAGGAAGGCCGACATTGCCCCACTCTAAGACTGCCTGCTATTTTCAAACAACTATTGATTTTTAAAAGCAACTGCTCTCTGAATAAAGAAAGTCACCAGATTGCCAATTCTCTAAAGCACCCCCGTCCACTTCGTCAACCAGCTTTCCCACATTTCCTAGCATGCAAAGCTGCAAATCCTAGTGGACATACATCAAACTTCTAAAATTTCTGATCACACATATGCACTGAAAAGGACACAAGACAGATATAGCATGTTATACAACTGGACACGGAAGTGATTTAGTACCTGAAAAACACTGCTTATAACAAGCTATAGTTTATTTAGTCCGACCATGTACACCAGCAATCAACTGGTCTTTCACTAGAAGGTTCTACTATCTCTACTCAGGTACGTACTTCCTCCAATGTGCAGTCACAATCCTCAAAGGGTTGAGTTATTCTACCTTTGGTAAACCAATTACCTAAGGTCAAGTATATGCAAGGCAGATGAACCATGCAAGAGTAATTTTCTATATAGACGTAATGCTGAGCATGATTTGGTTTGGGAAAATTGCAAACCAATCAGAATCAAGCAGGGTGCAGAACCGAACCGGACTTACAAAAATGCCTCCTGGAACAGAACCAAACTGATAATCAGATCAGTTAAGTATAATGGTTTGAACATGTTTTTCTTACCCTGGCAAACACACAAGCAACACATACATACACCAACAGGGACACACTTTCCCAAGACCCCATGCAGGCAGGCCCACGTGCATCAACACGTGAGAGAGAGAGAGAGAGAGAGAGAGAGAGAGAGTACCACTCCCGATAACATTTGAGGCACATGACGTGGCTGCAGTTTGGCAGCACAATTTTACTATTCATTTCCATGCATATTCCACATTCATCTTCCTTTTCAAATTCTATATCTGCAAACAGCCTATGTTCCTCCTCTTCTCTCCTTTTGTACCTCTCCATGCACGTAGTCTTCTGCCTTCTATCTTCAGTATCGGTCACACCTCTTTCAAGCTGCAGTAATGATGGATATATTACCGCTGACAACAACAGGAACAGAGCATTGTCAAAAATAACTAATTTAAATGGATCGCCAACTTGACTTTGAATGAAGGCAGTCAGAATTTGATTACCATAGAACTCTCTGATGCTAGCTTTTCTTTCATGGGTTGACATGGTCGTCGTGCCATCAACATAGACCTAGAGAACAAGAGGACTTCCAGGTTTCAGCAATTAGCCTATCACCTATCACAAATATGACTTGATAAAACTAAATGACAGTAGAACAGAGAACTTTCCCTTCCATTTTTACCTTGTAAATCAGAATTCTTAGCAACCCAAGGGCACCAGCTAAGTGACAATCTGCCCACTGCACTAGAAAAAGAAAGAAATGTGCAGCTGGACTGTACGACAATCTCATTTGGAGAGAAGCGCCATCATAATCCCTTGGAAAATCAGATGCTCTGTACCACATGCGATACAAACATTCAACCGAATGTATACAAAACTGATCTAACACTACGAAACAAGGAAACTTCTTGAGTTCATACACCAAGTGAAAAACTCTACAGAAGAAACTGGAGTACAAAGAAGCTCGTGCAAGTATTGACATATCGTGCCTTCTGTTTCCCAATTCCCCTTACTGGAGAAAGAGACAAAAAGCAAAACATACAAAAGAACTCATTACATACTCACAAACTACTTTTGTGAGTTCTTGAAGGGCACCGAAGTGGAACAAGGCTCCCCCTCCATTGTCAATGCAGCCTTACCCTTGCATTGCAGCAAGTCTAGCTAAAGAAAATGGAGAACATTGACATGACATCTGAAATTGAAAACTTTCAAAAACCTTAAGCCCCCAGAATTTCAGATGCTGCCCAAGGAACTTACCAACCATTAATCCATCTGACACCGCATAATGCAAATTACCAAGAACAGTGCTAATTAAAAGAGTAGGTAAAACTCATAACCCCTCTAAACTATTCAAAACAAAAAGGAAAATCTTCATTCTGCTTAAATCATATAACGGCACAAATCAAGCACCATAATGCAAATGCGATACATAAAGGGTGAGAAAAAGTCTATGGCCAAGTCATCAGATATATAAACCGAGCATCGGCGTCCTCCTATGCAGATGAACAATAAACTAAATGCAGGAACCTTAGAGGGCAGAACCGTTGTTCAAAGAAAGAAACGCAATCTGAGAAAACAAAACAGTTCAATCAACTAAACAAGAGAACTAAAGACACTGAAGAATCAGAAGGGGACGAGCTCGAGCTCTAATTGACAAGTAATAAGAAGCTGAGACAAATAACCCAGAAAAGGTGAGGTCAACATTCGAGGTCAATGACGCCAATTCAACCATCTGAGACTAATTCCTGAAGAAACGAGGTAATCCCAGAAATGCAGCACTGACCCCCAAACACCAAAAAAAAAAAAAAAAAAAAAAAAAAAAATCCCACTAAAAACTGCAGAAATTCAAAAAAAAAAAAAAACATTAGAGAAATACAAGAGAATTTCTAGCAAGAACTTACAGGGTATTCGCATGCTGAATGTCTGCCTCCAGCACCTTCAGAGAGTCCTTGAACGACTTCCTCATCGAGCCAGTGTACATCTCCAAATACCCTCTCTCTCTCTCTCTCTCTCTCTCACACACACAAGTAATTCTCAAAACAACAAAGACCCTTTTAACAAATGAGGAATCTTGAAACGACCATCGCCAAAACCAGGTGATTTCTGGAACCCCGGGAACGCGCTCTGCTTTCTCTGTACTTCTCCGGGTTCGACAGAGAAAAAATGGCCCTTCT
The DNA here is from genome assembly GCA_017140595.1 of Eucalyptus curtisii. Taxonomy (NCBI): domain Eukaryota; kingdom Viridiplantae; phylum Streptophyta; class Magnoliopsida; order Myrtales; family Myrtaceae; genus Eucalyptus; species Eucalyptus curtisii. The sequence continues at coordinate 31,695,873 of CM029498.1, forward strand.
CTCTCTCTCTCTCTCTCTCTCTCTCAAGGAATTCAAAACCAATAAAGATCCTTTTAATAAATGAGGAATCTTGAAACGACCATCGCCAGAAACCAGGTCAGTTCTGGAACCCCGGGAAGGCGCTCTGCTTCCTGTGTACTTTTCTGGGTTCGTGTGAGAGAGAGAAGAAAAGATGGCGGCCGTTGAATGGAAGTGTCAGGTCTTCGTGTTGCTTCTATTTGGTTCCGGGGAGCGTGCGCACCAAGTGCAGAGCGAGAGCGACACGTAGCCGTGTGCAACGAGCTGCAGCTGCCGTCGTGTTGCGCGCTGCTGTCCTTACCAAACCGAACCGAAGGAGAAAAAAGAAACCGATAAAAGAAATCAGAAACTCTCGAAATGTCAAACCCAGGAGAGATTAAACAATTTTCAAATTTTTGCCCAACATACAATTTAGTCCGTCTACTATTACTTTTAATATGGTCCATTAAATTTTGTCCAATATATTTATAGTTTATAGTTCTTGAACTGTGTGTATAACCCATTTCCATTAAATCAAAATCAAAAATTACATTAAATATTTTCAGACAGTTGAGGGACTATATTGCATATATATCAAAAGTTGAAGAATTATATTGAATAAATTAAAATTTTAATAATTATATTAAACGTTAAATTAAAATTTATATATTATTTGTGTCGCTATCCCTGTAAATATGGCAAATAGAATAAAGTGAAGAGAGGACATTTAGAGGTTGGAGAGAGAGAGAGGGAGGAGGAACCCGTGACGCTTTTATCCACGCTTTTTCCTCCATTGTTTTCATCTACCTGCCATCTTTTTTCTATTTCATCTCTCTGATGTGTCCATGATTTTATTCTTTGTTAAATCTTTGGTGTGGCTTTCCCTTGACGCACCAACTCGATGATCGTTACCATTTAACTCTTTCTTTCTTTATAATAGCGGAAGGTCAGCATCAGCAAAGTACGACGTTTGGAGGGTGCGCGAGGTTTGGAGATGTGTTCACGCAGAATTTGATTTGTGTCGTGTTCCTTCGTGGTCCATGATATGTCGGCACAAAACTCAGATAGGTATCGCTCATACAAATGTCCAAATCACTATCACGTGGTATACAAACTTCTTGTTGGTAGAGTTGTTGAGGAAAAGATATCGGAAGCTGATTAAACGGCTTTTAATCATCATCTCTACTAGCATATGATGGAGTAGATGTGTTTTGAGTTTTTAACTAGAAGCACGGTGCTCGTATAGGCTTTTTCGTGTTTAGTATTAATCTGGCATACTCGTAATTGTGTTGTAGCTGTATTATGCTGTAATTTGTGTTCACAAGTGCTTTAATATGTGTTTTTATTAATATTTATTGATTTTCTCGAAATCGGTGTAAGTCATTGTAGTCACGAAAGTATACCAATTATTGAGACCAATAATTGTTGGGCAAAAGTTATATCTAGTATGCTCTTGTTTGTTTTCTTCTGGACACAGGTGTTCCTATCAAGCTTCTACAAGGTAATGCGACATTAGATTAGCAAAATGAGAAGTAGCTAATGGAAGAGAAAAGTTAGTCAAATGGTCTGTCTTTAAGATTCCTTATTTACAGGCTTTTCCTTTCTCTTTTTTTTTTTTTTTTTTTTTGAAATTCAAGAAAAGAGCTTTAGTAAAGGTACTTAAGGAGATGAAAAGAAAAAGATAAATAATAAAATTATCTTCTCATCATATAATGAAATAAAAAGGACATAATAACATAAATAAGGAAAGAGACCAAGAGCCTAAAATGTTTGTAAGACGTCACCGCTTATAAAATCTGACAATTTGAATTACATACACCGATGATATATGAACTCATCCATAAGCAGGCCTACTCAACCGCGATTTCTAAATTTGTTTTGCTATGCACGAAATGTCCGTCGAATTACTTACCTCGTTTTTTTCCAATTTCCAAAATGAACGTTTTACTATGAAAACCAATAATACTGCAATGGTGGAAATCCAATAAATCATTCATATCCCTTCTACATCTACACCAAAGTCAAACTTCCAAATTACATCACGATTAGACTGGTCTGCCACTTCCCTCGGTCAAAAATTGACATTGAACAGCCACTAAGAAAGAAGATTCGAAGACGGTCCAATGAAAAATTGTCACTTGATTAGGCAAAGACCAAACCAATTAAGATTAAATATGGGAGGAAGATTCTGTTTAGAGAAATTCATTGTACCTCTTGCTATTAGCCCAAAAAAATAATAATTAGTTTTTTATGCAAATTTTGTAAATAATTTACGAGAGAAACCGTCGCTCACAAAAAGAACTTAAAAACTTTTGGTTGAGCGGATCTGCTCGTGGATGAGTTCGTATATCACCTGTGTATGGAAGATTTTCCCTTGGATTATTTCAACAAGGAAACAAATTGAAGGTCCGAAAGGATAAGTGCACTATATTCATATGACCGATATTACTTCAGAGAAATAATATATTGCAGCCATCGAAAGATACCATCATAATATGATGTCATATATGGCTTGATAGCTTTATAGTTAATTGGGTACGTCACCATTATCAAGATAAAAATGATTAATATTACAGATTTTGGGTGGTTGACTAATCTACACTTTTTTCGATCAAAATAAAAATGGAAAAGACATTGAATAAATTAGCTATTTTTTAGACAAATGATTTAATTTTTATAACAATAAAATGATTGGACTTTCTTTATGTGTCCATCCAATGCATCAGATGCATTGCATGGTTTGGCATTGTAGTAGTTTATTATAATTTATACCCATCAAAAGATAGTAAACTCCCATGATGTCACGGTTCGTGATGACCAGAGGCGAATTCAGCAAGTGCAACTCTTTATTATTCTCTGGGTAAATTTGATTTGTTGACTTAGGTGGCTGTTTAATTGGATATACAAGTGCTATTTGGCCTCTTCAAATTTAACATATGTATACCGAGCATGCGTTCGTTTTACAGAAAATAAATTATTTGAAAAAATTAAATAATCGTTTGAAATAATTAATCAACGAAAATTTTTTTTTACTTATCAACAACAATTTATATTTAAATATATTCATGGGCAACAAAAATATATTTTTTTCATTAATTTTTACCCTAAATTGGTACACATGTGACAAATTTACCCCAAACTATTTTTTTGACTATGAAAAACCCCAAACTAATACACCCGTGACAAATTTACCCTGACTGATCATAAAAAATCCTAAACTGGTATGTCATTTACCACAAACTAATTTATTCGACCGCAAAAAATCTCAAACTAGTAAATTAGTGACAAATATATCCTCCGCTAAATTGGATTAATACCACAAAAAAATCACAAAAATTGTAAACTTAACAAACAGAGCGTAATACCAGTCAACTGCCACATATTATTTAACTTAATAATTTGACAGTAAAATTTAACGAAAACTAACAGAGGGTAAATTTGTCACAAATGTACCAGTTTGGAATAAATTTGTTAAAGGTATACCAGTTTTGGGTTTTTGACGGTCAAAAAAATAATTTTTGGTAAATTTGTCATAGATGTACCAGTTTGGGGTTTTTCAAGATATTAAGCCTAATTTTTATAAGCAACACATACAATCATTTTTAGGATGATGTTTTATAAATCACTCATTTTTTTATGAAATAAACAGAACAGTGGCTAGAAAAAAGAAGTGACCATATACTTGTTGAATTAATGCCAACTATAGTTCCTCTGAACACAGACAATTGAAAGCTCAACTAAGTGAAGTTTTGAAAATTTTCAATATCTCAAACTTTTTTTCGTCTCACCAATTGTCAAAACTAGCATCGATGATTCAAAAATATCTTCCCTTAAATTTTTGTCCATCACAACCGAAAAAAATCCAACATCACGTCGTTCATGCATGCTACCATATCAATTTTTTGACAATCATTATGAGCGGAACTATGATGTAAAGTACTTTTACGTCACCAGATAAGTTTAGGGGTGTTTAGGGGTGTTTGTGAGACAAAAAAAAAGTTTGGTATATTGGTGAGCTGCAGAAAAAAAAATTAAGATTTTTAGTGAGATATTCCATATATCATATGTCAAATACTAAGGTCCTAAGGACTTCATTTCAGTGGAAGAAGCATGTGACTGCCTTGTGTTTGTTACTACGAAGACATCTAATTGACCAGCACAAAAAAATGATGGGTAGACCCCTTAGAGAAATTGAGATAAATTTAGACATAAAATGAGGACAGAGATATTTTCTTCGATCGACATAAATGAAGGATGAATGAGAAGAAGGGGATCTTCAGTGGGTCTCACAGAAATTAGTAGAAAATAATATTGGTTAGGGCTGATGGAGAAATGTCGACAGGTGTTATCCACCTCAATAGAGTATTATATTGTTTCCATCTAACTTATCATTCAACCCAACCCCCAAAACGATATATGTACGCGAAAAAACAATAATAGAAATATAGGTTAATGTCTCTCTCATAGTGTTATATCATTTATCAAAGACCTAACACCTTTCTCACTATAAATATTTTTGAAAAAACTAAACACATTAATATATATATATTATAAAGACTGCGATAGGTCAGTAGTAACGAATTTGAGTATAGAAATAATATGTTGTAAGTAATATCCAAAAGAGTATTCTCGTGATACTCTCTTTCTTGAGTCCCGGGGCCTCAACCCAGCTAATAATATATGTTCTACTTGAAAAATGGATCTTACTTTTTTGGGGAATAGAAGCTACTAAAATAATATCTTACAAATTAATTAAAACCTGCACCTAGGGCCTCCACCATTCATTACATTATCCTAGCGACCCACTGGATTATATCAGCATTTAGCAAATTCTAGAATATTCAAGAGTTGGATAAAGAAAGATATGTGGCTCCACCTCCTTCAGAAACATGAAGATCTCTATTTGTGGATAAAATTCATGAAGCTGATTTCACTCTAATATACACTTGATTTCTTGCTAAAAAAGAAAGAATTTGGCTCCTACTGACATCACTTGTTACGCACAACAAACTTGCCGTCGGTCCGGATGATAGTTCCTTTAGTTTCAGTGATGAAAATTGAGCTCCGGATATTCATCCTTTAAAAGGAAGTATGACCCTAAATTCGTGCTTCATATTTTGTGAAGTACTCAAAATATATGCAAGTTACATGATTTGGAAGCTCTGCACTTCCCAAGATCAATAATCTGACGCAGTTGCAGCTAAGACTTTCCTCAAATTGAGAGTTCTTCCTTGAGAATGGACCATAGCCCTCAAATGGTTCTCCAAACCTTGTGTCAACAAAATTTCGGTAGATAAGTACTACCATCTCCACGCAACCAGCCACCGCAACCGGCACAGCTCAACTCCACCTTTTCACAATCACCATGAGACGCAACCCCACGGATTTACAACCATCACCAACTATTCCACCACCACGACTTCAATTCCACTAGCACTATTAACCTTCCATCTCCATTGCCACAGCTGCAATCTCCTGTAACACCGGTCCTCAAGAGTTGCTGACATTGCTTCTCTAAGATGTACATGTCAAGAACTCTCGTCTTCTTGACATCTTAAAATCCTATACTAACGATGAGGTACTTTAGTTCAGTTTTAAGATTACTCACAACTCAATAAAGGGTCTTCTTGCCACACTTCCTACCCGTCTGTTTTCAATTCAACAAAATCTATCCATCACTACCAGCATCAAAAGTTTTCCATCAGAATCTGTCATTGTGAACTGATGGGAAAGCGGATTTCATCCACTATAGGGAGACTGGATATCTTGGAGAGATATGCATGTTGGTTTTGGCTCAAGTGCAGCAGAAATGAGGCAGACGTGATTCAGTGCATATGAATTTCTCTGTAATGTAATGCACGATAGCCACATTACAGAGAAAGGAACTCAAATATCTTGCGTTTTTAATGTCTATCATGGTACTATAGTTGACAAGAAGACAGCGGTACAAAACCAAAAGTCATATGGTTAACAGGAGACATTGGCAATATCCTTTGCTAATAATGTACAGCCAGAAGAGCCATGAAAGAATGGAGGTGAAACTTTCAAGATTCAACTGATTCCTGCAGCACGCTATGAGAAATCCAACGTCAGCCAAATGGTTTGTATAACTGATATAGTCTTCAGACAACGTCGAGTATAAAACAGAACAGTGTCACTTTATTGTGATTATTTGGCTTTGCTTCAATTGTCCTCCTTATTTGCACATTATTAACCTACTTACACAGATTGCAGTACTCGCAAGAGTGCCCCGGCATGGTTTTCAAATAATAATTTGAGAGACAAAATTCCAGGCCCAATGCATGGGGCATGGAGAAGGGAAAACATGATGTTTCCTGTGAGTTTCTGCTGTAAAAGCTACTGCGATTGCTTATAGTCTAGCTCAAGCATGCATGAGGATAAGGCCTCTCTTACACGAGAATTGTCAGAGTCCATATCGAGTGCATCTTCATATAATCTCTTCGCCTGCTCAAGCAACTTCACTTTCTCCCTACTGTTTCTCAGACGTAAGCGAGATCTTTGTTGCAATACCACACCCCATCTGAACAAAGCTGCAAGTGCAAATAGGACATCAGCATTTATACAGTGTGTAACACTGCCAAGAGTTTGCCATCATTCACCTAATTTTACATTAACGCTCTAGATAAAAGAAGAATCTTCAATATGCCAAGTCTCAAGCTGGTTAAACTTTAAGCTTTCCTTTTTTCCTTTTTCTTTAGTCCTATTCCTTTTCTTTCCATGCACATTCCCTGTACAACCAAATCCTATCAGACTAGCAATCTATCAAGCGAAAGTACTTATCATTGGAGTCACTTTGTCTATCATTGGCTAGATACATAGACCTGTCTTCAAATGACTAAGAAAAAATTCTTATTTTACCAAAAAGTTTGGTGCATTGTTAGCAACAACTTTCTTCCTCTTTTTTTTCTGCCTTTGCGTTGAACTTCCCGATTCTAGACGTAGATTGCGCACCACCTCAAACACAACTACACTACCCCTAATGGGAGTCCTGTAATTCATTGAGGTGACAAATAGTGTGTCACCAAAATAATTCTAAACATCATTACGCAGTGCCAAAAAATAGGCTTTGGTTGTTGTTCTGGCATCATCTTATGCACCAATTACTGTAAAACCCTCAATTCCTCATGGGCGTGATGCCAGTAACAAAATAGCTTCCGACTTCTTGGTGCCGCATGCAGTTATTAGCTTTCAAGTTCTATCTCTAACTCTTTAGTTTGCATACATGTATGAGACTGAGAGGAGCATTGGCACAACAATAAAGTTGTGGCCATGTGACCTGGAGGTCAAGGTTCAAGTCGTGGAAACAGTCTCCTGACCAAATTGCAAGACAAGGCTGCGTACCTTAGACCCAAAGTGGTCCGACCCCATTTCCTAGACCCCGTGCATCACCAGAGCTTCATGCACCAGGCTGCCCCTTTTTATATGAATATGAGGCTATAAGCACACAGTAGGCACTCAAAAAAAAAAAAAAAAAAAAAAGTTATAGTTAGACCCAAAGTGGTCTGACCATTCCCCAACCCCATGCATCACCGGAGCTTCATGCACCGGGCTGCCCCTTTTTATATATATATGAGGCTATAAGCACACATTAGGCACACAAAAAGAAAACTATAGAATAGCCTTACCCTCAGATCAGTCAGGTCACAGGCCTGAAAGTCATAGGCGTGATGCCAGGGATTGACCCGCCCCCACCCTAAAAAAATCTTCTCAAAAATATAAGACAAAATCTGCAAAGAATTATGAAAAATTTCGTCCCAGCAAGGCTGCATAACTCAAATTAAGAAAAAACTGAAAGAAAATTCGAGCCACAGTTAGACTTCAACCATTATTTGTTTAGCCCATTATGGATGAGATTAACATCAAGGCCTGCCAAAGCAAAAGGGTGGATCATGCAATCTTCCTTGACTTGTGTGTTAAATTTATCTTCCTTTCCACTCTCTCAATTTTCAGTGTTTCACATCAAAAACAATAGCATCCATTACAATAACAGACATCTCAAACATCTAGATAGAATTCTTTTCCTAGTTCCATCTCTCCTCCCACTTCCCCTGCCCTTATAGGTAGACAGGATAGTTTCACATACATCTAAAATTAACATGTAAAAATTTTGAAAACTTCTGAATTGGTGAGTTTACATCTGAACAACGACAATGAAGATGTCGATACTCGTGCATTGGCCAGTTTGGACCCCATATGCCAACAAACCACTCTTTTTTCTTACTAAAATAAAATCACATTAAGCAACAACAGTTGAACATATAATTAGACCATCTAGAATTTAAAAATGTAAGATATTTCAAACAATAAACAATTCAATGCATTCACTTTGATTTTACAATAGTTATCAGATAATTCACAGTTAATTATAAATTATTATAAAAAGTCTTAATGCGCATTCTTCACTCTTGATCCTTGTCGTCATATAGATACATATACCTTTAAATACAGAACAATTACGCCCCAAAAAAGTGTGGTTATTCCAATAGTTAAAATTATTTTTTAATAAAAAACTGCTAGAAACATGCACCACATGAGAATCGGCTAGGAAATGATTCTTTCCAGAATAATTTCTCAAATGGAAAACACGTTTGCTGTTTGCCGAGGTGATTGAATTTCAATAGATTCAATCTGTAGACTTCCTTCCAAGTAAATATCATCTTCAGTGATTATTCAACATATTCCAACGATTTATAGTGCATTGAGCTATTAAAGGAACGTATCACTAGTGCAAGTATCTATGTCTATCCACCTATTTACCATCTCAGCATTTGGCCTGGGTGGAAAGAAGACAATGTTGTGCCCTATAATCATCATGAATGGTGACATACCACACTTTCAGGAACAAAGAACAGATAGGAATTTACCATCTGGAGCATATACATTTCCTTTGGACATCATTGCATTGAATTTATCAATTGCAGCCATAAACACTTTGTCTGCGTCAAAAGCTGCTTCCTGAAATTCAAAGAGGCAAAATTTGAAATTAATAAGTTTTGGCACTTAAATGCATTTGAGATGTTAACCATAGTGTCATAGAACAATAGAGTATGTGCAGCTAATACTTACTGGTCCTATGTCTGCAATCAACTGGGCACGGAAGGACAGAGCAAGACCCCAATTGTACAAGGCTCTAACATCATCCCCATCAATTGACAATACAAGTTTATACTTTCTGCCAGCTTCTACAAGAAGTTCCTCACACTCCTCACACACCTGAACAAGGACAGAAGCAATTTTATCTTTGCTGGAATGGTGGCCACTACTGCCTCCAATTCTAACTCGTCTCTCGAAGTATGACTCACTGCTTGTTAATAAAGTTCTCATATCACGACTAATTCTCAATTTAAGTTCTCCATGGAGTAGATAGGTGTTTCCCAGCTGACCCACAGCCAACAAGCTCATCGGTTTCATGTCGACCGCTCTAGAGAGCAATTCCGCAGACTCATAAAGGATGACCTCTGCATGCTCTTCATCATGTCTTCCCCTCACCAACTCCTTGGCTTGCTTTAGAAGGTAATTTGCTTCTGTTAGATACCTATCAAACTCCATGTCATCCAAAATATTTGGAGAGGATATCAAACGAACATCTCTCTCGTGTTCAGACTGGAGGTCAACAAAAAAGAGATCATCTTGGGAATCCATTCTCTCTCTTCTCACTTGAGATTGGTAAGTTTCCACCTTCCTCCTTTCGCTGCTTCGGCGAGATGCATAATATCTCTCAGATTTCTGAAGCAACTGGTCTTCCACAAAGGAAGCTTCAGTTTCCACATTTTTTGTCTTCATGTCAAAATCAACAAAATCAAGCTGGTTATCACGGGGCTCCTGTGATTGAGAGTTATAACTGTGTCTTCCCTTAGAGTACACATGTTGACTATTTGAGGAATGAAACCTGTCTGTGTGGTAATCGAACCTCCTCATGTTGTTGACATAATTTCTGGTACTCCCACCCTCCTCATCCAAACGCAGACTTCCATTTTTCATAGACTCTCTTGTTCTTCTTCCACCCTGATAAAATTTTGGCCTATTTACCACATCTTGGTATAAACCCGAATTTCCTTGACCAGAATTAACTTCAGATGCCATTTTTGAAGCACCTTCAATATCATCATCCTTCACCACACTCCCCAAGTTCTCTTCTTTAACACTATCCTTAACTTTGTTCGGCTTTGGACCACCCAAACTTCCCCTAAATAGGCCCCCCATGGATTCCAACAACGGAATCCTGAATTCCCCATTGTCTTTCCTTTTCTTATTCGACTTCTCGTTCTCAATTAACGAGCCACTGGCATTCCCAGAATTAGCTAAAGAGCCACGAATGTTATCTCTAACATTCGAAGCCGATGAACTGATCGTCTCAAGTTCTCGAACATAACTCTCCAAATCATCCAACCCAACTCTCTTACGCTCCACAGAATTCTTAACAGCACTCATCAAATTGTTAACTCTACCATCTAATCCATCCAAAAAATCCACCAATTTCCGCCACTTCTCGCCGTGAACCTTAACCACGTCCTCTTTCGACCGCCTCTTACTCCCGCCCGCCTCCGCGGCAATCCCACCGCGAACCAAACCGAGCGAGAACCCGACAACGAACACCGAGACGCACGCGGGGAATATGACTATGGAAGAAACCCTCACTCTACTAATGGCCAGCGCGCAGACCAGCCCCAGGGCGAACACGAACACGTGCCGCTGGTCATCGAGTCCCACAGAGACCAAGAACTTCCGCAGCTGGGTCGACTCGCCGGGGCGGGCGGCGTCGTCCCAGGGCCCGAAGTCTTCCCACCCGCCGTAGCCCGCCGACCCGGAAGCGGCGGAGGCTCTGGCCGGGAGCGGCGCCACGTGGGCCGCGCCGCGAAGCCATTTCGGATGAGGGGTCTGGACGAAATTGCGGGTTCTCCGGTGAGGCGATGATGGGGAGAAATGGGGAATTAGGAGATGATGGAGGTGGGTTCGGTTCGGAGAGATTAAGGTTCTCATTGGGTGCGGCCGGAGACGACGGCGGCTGCGGCGGCGGCGGCGGCGGTGGGAGAGCTAGTCAGTCGCCCGCGGCGGAACCGACCGCCATGCGCGGCGGAGCTTGTTCTGTTTTGCTCCTGTTTGGCAGGAGAGGGGATGGTGGGCGGAAAGAAAGAGGGAAAAGATAGCCGGAAAGAAGGTTAAAAAGGGGAAAAAATTTACACACACACACACACGAAAAAATATGACGTTTCTAACTAATATTCTTAGAAAATTATTTTTTAAAATATTGTATTCAATTAAAATTTAAAAAAATCAAAATATTTTCCGCTATTTAATAAAAAAAATTGATTTGATTTTGTTTCGTACATTCCTTTTAACAAATGTTTTTTATTTCTTAAAAAAATCGAATTTCTAATTTTAATTATTCTTTCGACTTTTTCTTTTTTTTATTTTTCTTTTCTTTCTTCTTCTGTCTACCGTAGCCATGACGCTAGCCGGCGACCAGCCAAAAGTGAACTCAAGCTCGCTAGCCAGAGGCTCACTCAATCGATGAGCTCGAGGACCCGAGCCTCACCAAATCAAGAAGTTAGAGGCTCACGCTTGCCAATCAAACAAACTTTCAACTCTCCCAAGGCCAACAAGCTCAAGGCTCACTTGTGGCGTCAAGTCGAGACAAAAAAAAAAAAAAAAAAAAAAACAGAATAAAAATAAAAGGAATTAAAAATTATAATTTTTTTAAAAAGGAAAAAAGAAAGAATAAAAATAAAAGGAATTAAAAATTATAATTTTTTTTTTTAAAAAGGAAAAAAGAAAGAGGAATGGGCTAGTAGAGATGTCAAATAAAGAAAGTGAGAGGAAAATATTTTCCTCCACTTGAAAAGCAAAAAATATTTTTCTCTATTTTAAAAGACTTTTTTTAATGATGAAAAATATTTTCTCCTACCAATTCATTTTCCGTAAAACAAATATGGGAAAATTCATGAAAAAATTTTCTGCCTAAGGAGGAAATTATTAAAAAATTTATTAAGAAATTATTTTTAAAGAAAATTTACAGATTCTGATGCACTAACGAGAAATGTGATATGTGTAGTTGGCACTTTAAAAAAATTAAATGAATCATCATTCAGTATATTTAATCGATGTTTGGTACCACTCATAAACAAGATTCATTTGTTAAATTACGCCTTAATTCATTTGAACGGTATGAAATCACGTAGAAAGAGTAAAGATCGATGTTGAATTAGCGGTCGATCATTACATTAAGAGACAAAAATGACGGTCATCTCATGAAAAACACTCTTGACAAAACATAAGCCAACCCAACGACGCAACGTGCAGTTCCGTACTTGAAAAGAGGAATCGATCCAGCATTTTTTAGGGGGAATGATTCATGTAGAAACTCCCTCCGCGGCTATTCACTAAGTATCTATTTGGTAACTATTCAAACAGTGACTGATTTTGATTTTTTGTTCCAGAAAGCAGTTTAGAATAGAATCACCGGGAGCAGTTTGAGAACAGAATCACATTTGGTAAAATTTTTGTTCCCGGGAATAAATTTCTATTTTTTTTGTTCCCGGAATTAAATTTGGAACAGAATTAAGAATAAATAAATAAAAAGTTGATTTTTGTTTCGGAAACAAATCTAAGAATCAAAACCAACTCTTCTTCTTCTTCTTCTCTTTTCTTATTCTTCATCGACCACCATCCCGCGGTTGCCATCCGCCGCCGCCCGCCGCCGTCCGCCAGCAACCGGTCCGGCGAGCTCGCTAGAGGCTCGCCGGTGGCTAGGCAGGCCTCGCCTAGCGGCGAGGCTCGACCGACGAGTGCTGGCCACAAGAAGAAGAAGAATAGGAAGAAAAAGGAAAAAAGTAAAAAAATTATTTAAAAATTAAAAGAAATTGATTTGGAACATAGTTAATGAGTACGGTACTAAATCCAATTCTATTTCAGAATAAAAAATTTTGGACAGTTACCAAATGACTTAAAATGCTTAGAAATTATTTCCGAGAGCAGAATAAAAAAAAAATCGCGCCTTAACTGTTTGGTAACGTATGAATCAGCTTTGAATTTTCAGTACTTTCAAAAAAAAAATTGTGAGGATTTAATGACTTTTTCTCTTTCTTATAATGCTGCCACTGATAATTGTGGGTTCTACTTGTGCCCTCAAAAAATTACTGTTCATCTTCTTCCTTGTGCTTGCTAGTTCGTCGTTGAGGTGAGATCTAGGTCGAGGTCACCGTCGTCGAGGTCAAGATGTAGGGCTGCCCGTGTCGTCGAGCCGCTCACTGGAGCTATTGTCTTTGCTGGAGCTACTATGGGTCAAGGTGAAGGTTGATGATCGAGCGACCCAGATCTAGTCCTTCAACCATGGTCATGCGATCTCGGTGTCATGCATTCCCGGCGACCGCTGCCTGGGTTGTGAATAGTCAAAAGGCTCGGATGGTTTGCGAGATTAGTCGTACATTGCAAATTTCCAAATGAGAAAACCTTAGAATCGACTAGATTGGTCATCGATGAAGCCTCTTCACCTTGCCAAAGTCATGCGACCCCGAGGGTCGCCTCATTTAGGTTTGCGCAACCTCAGCCAACGGTTGCCTTTCGTTGCTGTGGATGGTCGCCTAGTCGACACCGGCAAAGCTCGCCCAGTCCAAGCCTCTCTTCATGCTTGCCCCGTCTATTTCTGTCTTCTTCGTTTTTCCTCTTTCTTTTCAATTAAAAGTTACTTTACAAACTATATCCCAACATGTAAAGGTACTTTGGGCAAATGGAAAGTTGAAAGAAGTTGCAGTTTTTTTTTATGGAGAGAGAGAGAGAATATTGGCCAGTTAACAGTGAAGTTTGCCTGATAAGAGTGGGATCGATATTATTGTTTTTTGTTTTCTTAACTTGGTGGAGGCATGTGGTACAAATTCGATCCTCCGACATCGTCATAAAGGAAAAGAATATCATGTTTCAGCCACTTTATCAAGTTCATTGCTCGTATCGCGGTCCGCTTTCTCCCATATTCACTTGGTGGCATCAAGTTCAATACAAATGATTCGCGAAAGAGGTGTCAAGCGCGATTGTATTAAAAATCCAGGGATGGAATGATTATCTTCTCAAAGGACCTTTAAGTTAGCTTCTCGTACACTGTTCAGAAGTTGATGTCAATATGTAGATGATGGCCATGGTAAAGCAAACTAAATACCTAAGCCAAATTGGATTTGTACAGTCGATTACAAGGATACGATTCACTGTACTATTTTGGGGAACAATCTATTGAGGAAAAAGCTTGCCTAATGTTCTTAGCCATCAAGCACCATACGAGCTTAGCCTTGACAAGAAAACTTTCTACCTGTGACAAATAGTATTGGAGCAAAATCCCCAAACTGTATTGGCAAATGCTGAGAAAAGATCTGTTGCCATATTTCTAACATAAAAAGAAACCTCCGTTGGTTTGCTAAGATCAGAATAAGCCTAATAGGTCAAAGAAATTGCTGTCAAGGGAGACAATTGGCTTGGGATGTTACACTTGTAAGAGAAAGCACAAGTGACTAGAGATTTGTCAACAACTTTGATAGAGAGAAACAGTCGATGGAGTGAAGTGGCCAATATGTCGGGCAAACCTTTGCCATTCTTGTAAGTCCTAGGAGACTAGCGATGATGGTTGAAGAATGCAAGGAAGCAACAAAATGGTGGGCCGTAACAATCACATTGCGGAAATTGAGTTAGAGAGTGTTAGTCTGATTCTGTCCAAACCAATGTGGACTGTAGAATAGGATTTTGTGCCATCGAGATGAAAGGTGGAGATGCAAAACGGGCTCATAGGAGTGACATCAAGGTGTTTACACTAGAAATCTAAGGATCGCAATGATTTTTATTTTAGAGGATTTTTTAAGGCAGAATGGGCCTCCAGATCACAAATTGATTGGGAGTTAATACCGCTATTCTAATGATGGCCACCATAGGTCGAAATCAATTGTTATGTTGAACTAAGCTATATGTCTTGCTTGAGAGATTGAATGCCCAAGCAAAATTGGGTGTGAGGTAGTTAACTATAAGGATCCAATTCACCATATTGTTCTTAACAACGATCTATCGAGAGAAGGCCAATCTAGCATTTAGACTCATCAGGCACAATGTGGGCTCATCCTCAGTCAGGAAACTATTGGTCCATGACACTTGCATATATATCATGTTCCGTGACATCATTATTAATGGATACTTCGTCCTCAGAAGCCGGAAGCTTACCCATCTACCAGACTTGCTCACTTGGCCATGAGCAAGGTAACCTATCTTGGCTCGTCAACTCACCAATCATGGTCCCAGTGGCTCACTAGCCTGCCTAAACCCTCGCCGAGCCAAATCCACCCCAACCTAAGGAATGATACATAAATTTTGAGATGGTGAATCTGGACAATAATATAGGTTTAATCTCGAAACACGACGAAGCCACTCTACGAATATCTCAAGTAAAGATCTAATCTAGAACAGTCCAACCCAAATCTCGTTTCCAACGGGAGTACCTAATGTGTCAAATTTAGGACCTTGATTATCGACCCGTTTCCAGACCCGCTCAATGATCACCTCTTCCGGAAACTTTTTACTTGTGACTTGCTTGAAACTTTCATTTTTTTTTTTTTTTGGGCACCAAATCGTGATGTGAGCTGGGCTGGGCTGGGCTTCTGAGAAAAGCCCATCTAATGCACTTAAACCCTCCCCCACCTCCACCATTTCCCTGTCCTCCGTCGTCGTTCTTAATCATCATCATCTTCATCCTCCTCCCCCCTAAAACCCTAACCAGACCTCCTTTATAAAAGCCTCCATTTCCCACCACTCCCACTCCTCCTCCGTCTTCTTCCTCACTCCCCCTCTTAAACCCTAACCCGAATCCGCCCCCGACCCGAAAAAACCCGTCCCGCCATGTCCGACCTCGAGATCTCCCGCTCCGAGAAGAAGAAGAAGAAGCACCGCTCCAAGGACGCCGACGCCGACGCCGACCCCGCCGCCGCCACCCCCCCCCCCGCCGCCGCCGGCGACCACGACTACATGATCAAGCCGCAGTCCTTCACCCCCTCCATCGACACCTCGCAGTGGCCGATCCTGCTCAAGAACTACGACCGCCTCAACGTCCGGACGGGCCACTACACGCCGCTCCCCTCCGGCTACTCCCCGCTCAAGCGTCCCCTCGCCGAGTACGTCCGCTACGGAGTCCTCAACCTCGACAAGCCCGCCAACCCTTCCTCCCACGAGGTCGTCGCCTGGATCAAGCGCATCCTCCGCGTCGAGAAGACCGGCCACTCCGGCACCCTCGACCCGAAGGTCACCGGCAACCTCATCGTCTGCATCGACCGCGCCACCCGCCTCGTCAAGTCCCAGCAGGGCGCCGGGAAGGAGTACGTCTGCGTCGCCCGCCTCCACTCCAAGGTCCCCGACGTCGCCAAGGTGGCCCGCGCCCTCGAGACCCTCACCGGCGCCGTGTTCCAGCGCCCGCCGCTGATCTCCGCCGTGAAGCGGCAGCTCAGGATCAGGACCATCTACGAGAGCAAGCTGCTGGAGTACGATGTCGACCGGCATTTGGTCGTGTTCTGGATTTCCTGCGAGGCGGGCACTTATGTGAGGACCATGTGCGTGCATCTCGGGCTCATCTTGGGCGTCGGCGGGCATATGCAGGAGCTGAGGAGGGTCCGGTCGGGGATTTCCGGGGAGAAGGATAACATGGTGACGATGCACGATGTGATGGACGCGCAGTGGTTGTATGATAATTACAGGGACGAGAGCTACTTGAGGAGGGTGATCATGCCGCTCGAGGTCCTGCTGACCAGCTACAAGAGGCTGGTGGTGAAGGATTCGGCGGTGAACGCCATCTGTTACGGCGCGAAGCTGATGATTCCCGGGTTGCTGAGGTTCGAGAACGATATCGAGGTCGGGGAGGAAGTCGTGCTGATGACCACCAAAGGTGAGGCCGTTGCGTTGGGCATTGCTGAAATGACCACGGCCGTGATGGCGACTTGTGATCACGGCGTGGTGGCGAAGATTAAGAGGGTGGTTATGGATCGGGATACTTACCCGAGGAAGTGGGGGCTCGGCCCGAGGGCGTCTATGAAGAAGAAACTGATTGCTGACGGGAAGTTGGATAAGCACGGAAAGGCGAATGAGAAGACCCCTCAAGAGTGGCTTAGGAATGTGGTTCTCCCACCTGGTGGAGACTCTATGGTTGCTGGTCTTGCTGCTGCTGCCGACGAACCGGCAAAGCCAGAGAAGGAGATTTCTGTCATTGGGGAGGGTTCTGTTTTGGAAAAGAAGGAGAAGAAGAGGAAGAGCAAGGATGAGGATGGGGAGGTGGATGACGGTAAGCCTGCTAAGAAGGCGAAGGTGGAAGAAGTGGAGGAAGTGAAGATTAAGAAGGTGAAGGAAGATGCGGTGGAACCGGAAGTGGAGAAGAAGGAGAAGAAGAAGAAGAAAAAGAAGGACAAAGAGAATGGCAATGTGTCTTCGGATGAGGAGACGGCTCGGAAAGAAAAGAAGGGACACAAGGATAAGGCCGAAGCTGTTTCTCCAGATTCAGAGAAATCGGAGAAGAAGAAAAAGAAGAAAAAGAACAAAGAGGCTGAGGATGGTATTAGTAATGGTAAGGATGAGGATGGGGAAAAAACAGAGGAGAAGAAAAAGAAGAAGAAAGACAAGAAGAAAGACCGAGAAGAATGATCGGGACGGATGCAATAACTCTTAGGTCTTTAGTAAGTGCTCATCGGGATCAATCTCATCCACGAACAAACGGCTCTGGCGATTTCCTTGATGTATTTCAATGAGAATTGAAACTGATCCTGCTGCTGAGCTCTGTTATTTGTAGTTTTATCTTCTCTAGCAGTTCAACTTGTCTATCTTTGTTTCTACCTTTTTGCATTGTTTAATTGCTGTTGTTTATGCTTTGTCTTGCCCCTCTTCTTGATCCAATACATGGCATTGGCTATTGCAAGGATATTATCTGTATTTGGGCAATGTCAAGTATAAGGTTTTGGACATGGGAAGTACACTTCCCATTTGACTTTGAAAGATCAGTTTTGTCTCCAGGGGGTAGTAGTAGATGTTGTACAATGTTTATGCTTCAGTTGGATGCTTCCAGAAATGGGTTCTCTCGTTTTCACTGAATTCAATCGGCAATACCTGTGAATGAACAGCAAGGGTTGCACAAAAAGAGGATTGTATCGGCACGGTTGTTTAGTCAATGCACGCAGGATTTGTCGAGACATTTAAGGGTGTGCTGACAGGCTTACCAAGGCATACTCAATCACATTAGATAATATAGTTGAATTCCTAGATGATTCTCGGTATTCAGATAGAAAGCCAGTGTAGAAATTGGTTATCGTTAATGTTTTCTGGAGCTTTATACAGGATAGGGCAGGTGAGGAATGAGAGACTCACGTCACGTATTGGCTTCACAACCATAGCTTCTCGTTCTAAATGAACTTAGAATCGGCAAAATTAATGCGAGCGCAACATACGCCGAAACAAAGATGGAGAAAGAGCACGATGTGATACAGGAAAATTTACCAGCATGTCTAACCCATATCCCAGTTCTAGACACTGTATTGGCTTCGCCAGGCAAACTCGATTCGAAAGCAACATAAGCCTAAACAAAGATGGAGAAAGAGCACAGATGTAATACAGGAAGATTTTATTATGAGATTAGAGAAATCGAAGATCCAAGGCACGCCCAACTATGGTGGAACAAATTTCGGCATGGCGATCTCCAGCAACGAAGAAGATAAACTACAAATATATCAATACATGGAGTAAAATTCGATCAATCCCTGGGTTACAGAACTGCATATCGTCGTTTCTTCGGTTTGAATGTCTACATCCGCGCAACATGTGACAACAAAAGCAACCAAGCAGTAAGAATACCTGAGACTCGAGAAAAATGAATCACGACATTCAAGAGAAGAAAAAATATTCAAAAGACAAAAATAGGTTCACCAAAAGATGTCATGACGAGCGAGACCGATGGTAGCGCACTTCATTGCTTCAGAGAAGCAAGGGTGAAACCATGCTCAAGCACTCGCTTGCTCGGGTTGTTCCTCAGCAGGAGCTGCTTCTTTTGGCGGGCTCGATGAGCCATTAACACCATCTTTAACAGGGGATGCTGCTGCTGCCACCACAGGAGCTCCGTTAGCAGTAGGTGCGCCGTCCTTCTCTTTATCCTTCTCCTTCTCCTTCTCCTTGTCCTTCCCGTCTTTTGCATTCTTCCCATCTTTCACATCCTTGGGAGGTGGTGGAGGTGGGATCATGTGAGGTGGTGGATTGTGCTTCAGTTTTATGAGAATTTGACGCATCCTAGAGAGCTCAGTCGGCTTTCCAGGCTTTGGACCCTGGACGACGGTGATCCCTGGCTTTTTCTCCTGTTCCTTCTTCCCTCGCCTCTTTTCAAAATTCGGAACCTCATGGGGGATCAGGTCTCCTATGGCCTTCCAGTACTGCTTATCAGCCTCTTTATGGAATTTCTCTTGATTAGCTAGGAATAACTGCAAGACATGTACAAGTCATTATTATCACCTGGTTCAGAACTAATCTAGTGAATTGGGCAGTCGATGGGGGACACTTTTGAGTTCCTTACCTTCTCCCTCTCCCTGTTGTTGGTCTTGTTGCTTTCAACATTCAGCTTTCTTTTCTCATAAAATTCTCGTATATAATCCTCAGCATCTAGGATGATCTGGATCCTCATGTCCTTCTCCTGCTTCTCCTTCTCCTCAAGCAAAATTGCATTTTGGCTGCAGAAGCAAATGGAAGCACATAAACAATAAGTTAAGGTCATGCTGCATTTGCAAACATGCTAGAACAAGGCATCAACAGCAGGGTGAAACCGTCTGATCTCTCGATTAAAGCCTTCCAGCCTTAGTCAACTAATTTGGAAAAAATCACAGAATCAGACACACGACATATCGCGAGATATGTCTAACCATGTAAATAATCTACTTGCACTCCAATGAAACTACAGTTTCCTTCTACACTGTGCTTAGGCAAACACCAGGCACCATGTCACTGCTTTATTTGGACTCCAAAAAAAATTATTTGTGGATCTTTTATTAGTAAAAACATGCAGAAACCTATGGTAATTTAGCTATTTTCAAAGAAGTTGTCATGTCCATCTATCAATGTGATCATACAAAGAACTTCAGACATACATGTCAAGCTACTTCTTTGGACAATACAGTACTCGACACAGACAAACACGTGCTAAACTACTTCTTTAGACAATGTGACCTTAGACCAATCAGCATACACATCTGTTAGTAACTACATACATGTCTATAAAAAAATATCAATACATCACCACCACCACCTGTGTTTCAACAAAACACCTAGGATACTGATCAAACCCATCATAGTTTTCAAGCTAACCCAACAATGCAAGTCAGTCAAGCTACTAGAGGAGCAGGAGGACTTGATTGCTTTTCTACATCTACTATAATTGAAGTGTTTCCAGTTTTCAGTAATTAGAATAGTTTTACCACACAAGCTCAAACTAGCAGATACTCTCTCAGTTCGCAACTGAAATAGACTCTATATAGTCATTTTTCATTAATACATTGGACTGAAATACAACTAATGATATATTTGGTTTGTCACACCATTCCGCAATGCCCCAATATGACACATATGGCACGTGAAATTTCTTTTGAACAAAAAAGAACTAGCTCTTAATAACTATAGCAGAATCTATATAACTAAAATTCAACAAATACTCACCAAATATATGCATATTCAATGTAAACATCAGGTAGTAAAAAATTTACATACCGTACGCATCATGTATCTAGATAGAGTGTAATAGGCAATCATGCAAAATAACAACAAAAGTACTGGGAGTCTGTTACGATCAGAACATCCTACCACTGCTACCATCACCGAGAACCATATCGCGCATATTTGGGTTTTTTGTCCGAGGCTTACTGATGATGCCAAGGAATCATGACTCTATTGGGGGTAATAATGGACCGCTTAACTCAGTCAACTCATTTTCTACTGGTAGGAGAAGATCACTCTTTCAAGAAGTATGCTCTGTACACAAAATAATCCAACTACATGGGGCTCCACCTATGTCAGCAACTATTACACCAAGTAAAGATCCGACATTCGGTGCAAAGTTTTAGAGCACTCTTCAAACTACTTTAGGGACCAAACTCCAAGTTTAAATAAAGAGCCATTTAAGAAATACTCGGAGCTAAAAATTAGATCAGGTTTTCATCTCAAAATTTCAAAATGAAAACCCTTAGGATGATACACTTGAGCTAAGTTCAACTACTTGTCACCTATGGAATAGAACTTCCTTTATACTCGAGCTTGAATCAACTCCTTTCGAACTAAGTCCAGTGAGTTTTGATCGGACCAAGTTTAAACTTGAAAATACTTCACTCCAAGTCTAATTAAACATTTAAGATTTGATATTGATTCTAAACAGGAATGCATAAATATGGTAAACACAGATATAGATTTTAGACTAGTACGAGCTTCAGTTTGAGCTTCAGTTGAGCTTAACACAATTTTGTGTTAATGTGTACTTATAATGACCAAGTCAAGTCCATTCCAGCTTGAGCATGGTATTAAATAGTTTCGAGCTCATGCTAAAAAATTAAGCCCAATCAACCTTGAGTCATTGACCATCAAGCCAACTTAAGTTCAACGGGAAAATGGTGTCGACCCTGCTAGTTGACACTATCTCCACAATTCTCAGCTTTTCATTTCCTCTCTCTATCTATAGATGAAGCTGCAGACTCTCTTTACAGTTCTTGACCATCAAGCCAAGTTAAGTTCAACTGTATTGATTTCTATGGATCTTGTAGACAGTCATTTGGGGGCTTCGTTTGAAATGCATCTTCTTCATTATATCGTGGTCTGGAGCTACAACAGAATCTACTTTTATTCTTTTATCTGCATAAAATAGAAAAACTGGAGATTGCTCTCGAAATCAATTATGATTAATTACTCAGTTTGAATGGGGTCGCTTGCGCTTGAGTGTGTGGATAATTCTTTTGCGCTGACCAAATATGAAAAACAACCCATAATTGAGTTCATGATGAGAATTGGCATCTTCCTATGTCAACTAAATGTAGCTCGACTGTTCCCCTAGAGAAAACTGCTCTCTTGGTAAGAGAGAGTCACGTCTTTTAGGTTCCCTTTTCCAGTTCAGCACCTCATGCTAACAACTCCTATGTTTCCCTTTAGTGGGATTTATGTATATGCTGACATGACAATATCCTGCAAAGATAGACGGTAGTAAAATTTCACCGTGAAACTGTCAGTCATGGGCTGAGGTCACTGAACAGTGGACAAGCTATGGTTTTTCATGAAAAGGCTTACTAATCCTAATGTAGCAAAGTGAATGAAGTTCTTAATCTACACATAACGGTATGATTTCTATTCAGGTATACAACCAACGACAATTCGGATATATTTCACTAGACTGAAGAAATATTGCAAAAGCAATCTACAGCTCATTAAGTTGTTCTATAACGGAATTATAAAGGAAACCATTCCCATAACACGACAATAGGATCTAGACATAAGGTTGATCAGCATCATTCTACTGTAATCTTTTCAGCTCTAAACTAGCGAATCATTTCGCTAAATTACTGTTTCCATGTAACAAAACGAACGACGACGTCTATCCCATCACCGGCAGTTATTGATTAACTGTTTCCAAATTTGCTAGTCGCAGTCAAAAGGTAACTTTCAACTCAGATCTAAATCTAGATCCAAGAACATCTAAACATTCCAAAGTTTCCGGCGTCAGCTACAAGATCAACAATCAAACTACTGCGATTTTGAAGAAATCGCACAATGAGACCTCAATCTGAAGCCTAAGTCCGCAATTACCTAATCACTCGAGCATAAATAGAACGTGAAAATCAAAATCAAAGTCCAAGCGTCCAACCATAAAGTGAACTCAGGATCAGATCTTAACTAACTAGCAGTTCAGACGAGCGAATAAGATATCGAGAACGAGATAACCGATGACTAGATAAATTGCATAGAATGAAGCACGACTTTCGGAATCGAGATCGCCACGAGGACTAATCCACTTCAGCTATCGCTCGAAACCGGAGCTCGGCAAGCACATTCCACCACATTTCGAACGCAACAGCGATTCAAACCCGAGCAATCGAGCCTAGATCTATGCATCAAACAGCACACCAGCGCCAGATCTAACCGAATCCGATTAAATCCACACCAACGAACTCAAAAAGCCCTCACCGCCGCCACTCGCGCAGGGCGAACCCTTCCTCCTGCATCTCGTTCGGCGGGGGAAGGATCGGCCCGTCCGACGAAGCGAAGACCCCGCCGTCGTCGCTCTCGAACACGTTCCCGTTCCCGTTCCCGTTCCCGTTCTCCACGTGGACCGAGTCGTAGGGCGACGGCGAGTACCCGGAGCCCTGGTCCTCGTACCCGAAGATCTCCGGGGACCGGTCGACGGCGACATCGCCGTCGGCCGGGAACCCGTCGAGGCCGCCGCCGCCGCCGGAGGCCGGGGAGAAGCTGGAGTAGCCGCCGTAGCCGGAGAAGGCGCCGTCGTGGTCGGCGGCGGCGGAGGAGGGGTGGTGGACCTCATCGCCGTCCATGCTGAAGGCGTCGAAGGAAGCGGACATGGCTGGGGGATCGATCGATCCGATCGGCCGGAGGATTTCGAGATCGGAAATGGAGAGATGGAAATGAAAGAAGAGAGAGAGAGAGAGAGAGAGAGATCCGCTGGACTGGTGGTGTGTTTTTACTTTTCTGAGATCTCGCGATTTCTGCCCCTTTCCTTTTTATGTTCTTCCTTTATTCTTCTTCGCTTTCTGGTCAGCCATTTTTTTTTTTTTTTGATTTTTTTTTCTTTTTTTAAAGTATGATGCCTCAAACTTTAATTTATTCAACGTGGCTATTAAAAAAAAAAGAACACAAAAAACCCCAAACTTTACCCAAAATGATAAATTTACCTCAAATTTTACTAACTATTACACATTTATCCCATCAAAGACATTTTTGTCTTATTTTTTCTATTTTTCTTTTTTCTTTTTCTTTTTTTTCTTCTTCTTCTCTCTTCCTTCCGCCGATCATAGTGGAGGGAAGCCGGAGTTAGGCGAGGCAGCCCTCGCCTGGGCTGGCTAGGGTCGCCCTTGCTAGGCCTGACGCAGGCGAGGGCAGCCCTCATCGGCATCAGGCGAGGACGGCTGGCGAGGGCAGCCCTCGCGCGACGCTAGCAAGGGCCTGGCGAGGGCACCCCTCACCAAACTCGGGCAAGGGCCGCCATGCGTCAAGTGAGGGTTGTCATCGCCAAATCTAGGAGGAGGCCCTCCCCCAACCCGGCTGAGGGCGGCCTCGCCTAACTCCGGCTTCTCACCACCATGGCAGGCGGAGGGACGAGAGAAGAAGAAGAAGAAAAAAAAAATGAAAAAAAAAAGATGAAATTGTCCTTGGTGGAGTAAATGTGTTACGGTTCGCAAAGTTTGGGATTTTTCATGTCATTAAAAAAAAGTTTGGAATAAATTTATCACTTTGGGCAAAATTTAGAATTTTTGGTGGTGTTTTCCCTTGTTATAATTCTTAAATTTTTAATTTATTCAATACGATTTTTGAATTTTTAGTACATATAATCCAAGAACTAGTGTAAATATGTACCTAAAATTTAGAGATTATGTTAACTAAATTAAAAGTTGAGACATTACACCAAAATTTAGAAATTATATTAAATAAATGGAAAGTTCATAAATCATCTATATCATTATCTATTTTTTTTTAGTGGCGAGAGATGAATGGGTGCGGGAAACGGCGTCGTTGGGCATTTTTTATTTTTTTTCTTTTTTTGGGTGTTGAGAGATGAGTGGGTGTGGGAAACGGCGTCGTAAGGGCGGTGGACCTGGCGAGTGGAGGTAGGCCGTGGGGCGCTATCGGTATGGGCATTTTGGTAAAATAGGAATCAAAAGCCTAGGATTTGCTTATAATTGCTTTTCAAGGCCTACCTAAGATTATAAAATGTCGCATATTTTTTTAATGAAAAAAAGCCACAAAAAAAATCCATACTTTATCAATTGATTGCATTTTTCTTAATTTTTTTTATGACACCAAAATCTCCAAACCTGTACTCATGTAATATATTTACTTCAACTTTTTCTGTCTCTACAGATTTCAAATTTATATTTAACCCAAATTTTTTCTATAATACCAAATTTCTGAAATAAATGTATCACATGGATATAAATTTTTGATTTTTTGCGTCACAAAATTAAATTTGAGATAAATATGTCACATAATTATAAGTTTAGAGTTTTTAGTGCTACAAAATAAATTTATGATATACGTGTCATAATTAGCAAAATTTGGAGCTTTTTAGTGTCTTTTTTCCTTTTTTTATTTGTAATATTTGATTTTGACAAGCCATAGTAGAGGGTTAAAACTCGAGATTCAAAGTGATTTATATAAGTCTTTGTTGCGATGATGATAAGAATATTGATGGTTTTGGCACTCGCTTTGGCGTCAACTTTTCGACCGATTATTTCTTTTAAAAGCAAAATCGATTAACTTTCATCATCAATTTTTTCTATTAGATGATTTAATAATAAACCAACACTACATAAGATTTTTTCAGCAAAGAAAAGTAACCCTTGTAACATGTGATTTCTAAATGTTTTGACGCTTAAATGATCACTTGAAAAATTACGGCACCAAGTCGAGCAAGCACTATCACTATTGTTTTCCTCGACTTCCCGCGATGTCAAGGCCGTCGAAGGATTGACCACTACATTCCATGGATCAAGTTTTTTTTTGTTAGCATAAGATTAATACCATGAAAAACTCCAGAACAATACACCTATAACAAATTTATCCTAAACCGATATACTTGTGATAAATTTACTCATAATTAATTTCGATTACTGTCAAATTGCTAAGTTGAATAATTTGAGAGTTTTATCCTATATTTGCCCCCCCCCCCACACACACATATATATTATAAACTTATTATTATTTTTTTGTAATATTACTTCAATTTAATAGAAACTATCAAAAATTAAATTTATTACAAACTTATCAGTTTCGAGTTTTCTATGATAAAAAAATTAATTTGAGATAAATTTATCAAAAATGTACAAGTTTAGGATCTTTCGTGATATTAACCCATTACCATATCAAGCATTTAACATATTGAGGACATTCCTAATATTTCACAAAAATCTTATATGCACTGCTCGCCCATTTTCCTGCAAGATCATGCGCCTGTGTATTGAATCCATCGGCCATAGAGAACTTAGAAACATCAGTAGGGTGCACGCAACACTCACCAAACAAATCGTGCAGATTTCATTGCTCAAAGAATCAACCATGATACACCGAAACGTTACATCGTTGTGCCGAAAAATTTCACCAGTACCGCAGCTCTACAATTACCATGATCTCCCCCATCTTGCGGGCCGCCGAGCAGGGAAAAAAAAGGGAAAACAGTTAACTGTAGCACGGTTAACACTGTCAGTTAGTTGATCAGGTCCTCGCGCCACCCTGAGGCATCGAGTGGAAGCAGCCTTTCGATCCGCGGCGGTTTGTCGAGCCACGCACAGTTCCCGGGTTCTGCCTTGTGTAGTAAATACACACAGCGCAACCAAAGAATCTGATTTACACCAGAGACCGGAATCATGCAGACAAAATGATGGCTCGAGTTGTGAGGCAGTCTCGGATTCATCTACTCTTCTGATACTGAACGCCCTCGAAGCCATCAGATCAACATGGAAGATTTTGGCTGGGACATATTGTCAGTTGTCGAAACGAAACATGACCCTGCGATTCAATATCTCCGACTTCTCCACATGTGAACTGAGAACGGCCCAGATAAAGAGCAAAAAGAATGAAACCTCAACTCAAACAGTTAGGGAACAGCAGGGGCATTCTTGGTGTATCTAGCTGAAGAGGGCATCCGCTGCATAGTTCTCGGGAACTCCGGCTTGAGTCGTTTACTCGGTATCCCTTGCAATGTTCTTTTCCACAACATCGAATTAGTACAATGGCATATTCATCTTGATAAACAGACAAGAATTTATTTAGATGGCAAGAAATCAATCGCTTGTATAGAGAGAGAGAGCTACCAAAGCTCCCTTGTTTCCATTTTGTTAGTGGCAAAATTAAAGTGCCTAAAAAGTAACCGACGAAAAAATGGAAGAGATGGCCGATGGAAGTGGGGTAGAGCACTTAAATAAAAAAAAAATTGCAAGCTCCCTTGTTCCATTTCGTTAGTAATGGCAAAATTAAAGTGCCTAAAAAGTGGACCAATGAGTAAAATGGAAAGAAGTGATGGCCAAAGGAAGTGTGGTAGAGCACTTGCGAAAAAATTCGCAGTAAATTTGTGCAAGATAGTAATAAGTTTTCCAGTAAGCTTTGCAGATCAGGAGTTCTAAAGAGCCAGATAGGCCAATCCAGCCTTTCCTATATTAGCATTGGCTTGAGTTCACTACAACAAAAGGAAGACAAAATTATGGTTAAGATTGGCCACATGTGAAATCACTGACCTGGGGGAGCCTGCACGTTTTGGAGTAACTTGACCAAGCATTGACCTCAATGACCCCAGAGCCCTCTCGGCAGCCTAAGAAAAGAAACAAAGTTGTTGAGAGAGCCTGGAAAAGATAATTTGTGTCTCTGATGCTTGAAATAATCATGACATGTCTAATACATTGAATTCTGTCGGAAGAAGTTACCTGTATCTTAGCTTCATCCCATGTCAAGCCAATTCCCCTCCCCAAAACCTGCCCATCGATTTCGACCTGAAAGTTGATAATGGAGTAGAAAAAGATATTAGTCGAATTTCAACAATAGAACCAAGGATGCATCACAAAACAATCCATAAGCCTTTCCCATTCTAGCAAATCATGTTGTTTCTTTGAAAGGCCTTGAAAAATAAAACATATCGTCCTCCACACGACGACAATGAAGCCAAATAAAACGACAATATAGTTGAAAGTGTCAGAAATTAGTTTATTCGAGTCAAGGGTATAATTCACTAAAACCAGGCTTTTATTCCTCTATTGTAACAAGGAATTCAAAATGAAGTCAATCGATGCTCTAAAGTTCACAAAATTAGAATGTCAGAGAATCAAAATTGCATTTGCTCAACCTGTGCGTGAACCTCCTTATTCTGCATGGGATTCGTTGTCAGCTGTGGCGGGGATTGGTAGACCACGCCAAGACCCTCCATCATGCACTGATGACCAAAAGGAAAAGGAATGGATCTTGTTAAGCGGACACGCAAATCATGCTTTGATTTATATACAAAAAGATTGAACAAGTTCTTTAATTCCTCACTAATTCTTTAAGTGCAGAAACAGAGCCCATTGAATTCTTAGGGCCTTCAAATCTCGTGTCTGGAAATCTTGATGGCTCAGCTGCAGTAGCATAAGGAACAGGATCCTCTTTGGGCAATGGCTGATTCCCAAAAGAGTAAATACTACCAAAATATCCATTCTCGCTTGCTGGGGATGGCCGATTTCCATCTCCTTGTCTGGAAGCAGGATCGGACTTTGCCCGGGTCATGTATATACCTGAAAATTAATATTTTAAAAAGTCAATAAACTGAATAGAAAATCAATTCTTAGTATTTCCATCCACGACGTTAGTAGTTGTGAGAAGTGCTAAGATCTATGAATTTTTCAAGGAAACGCCAGACCAATAATACTTTACTTGAAAAACCCAGGAGATGGAAATTAAAATAAATAATTATTAAAAAAAAAAAAAAACCCACAGTCAAGCTCCAACAAAGCCAGACATAATGAGTTTTTTCTGATGGTTCTGCAAAAAAGAACCTTAAGAATTCAAACGCAATTGTTCATAATTAAGTTTTTCATTCAACATGTACAGTGTGTTTCATGGAAAGGCATAAACATCTCAGTTATCATGCATTTTCATCAGGCCTGTTTATTCAATAGTTATCTATAAGCATAACAACAAAGAATGGGAACATATCCAAGACTCTGGGGTCCAAACAAGTCCTAAAACCTATCAATGCTCCTACTGCATTTTGATCGTAAATTAGCAATCACTAGCTTCTCGGACATCTAGTAGGTGGACATGGTAGAGGAATACTTTTTCCATTTTAGATGCATAGTAGAGGAGCAGCAAACTTCCACATTCTGATCTATGGAGTTCGTCGAAACAGATGTCCCATGGCTTCAACTAGATAGTACACTTTGGCCCAAAAAAAGGCTATGCTAGATCCCACACTCTTTGGTCCACCCCAATAGAATCCACAAAGAAATGGGACTGGCCTTGCAAACTCCAGATTACAGCTTAGCAATACTGTAGTACCAAGATTCATGAAAAAGATGGCTATTCAAGTAGATAAGGATTTATGTTCTCTGTTAAAAAATATAAAGATTTATGGATATTTCCAACTAATTCCCATAACAGGTACCCAAAAGGATGAAAATAAGGATCGAGGGGTAAAATGAAGGCTGATCCTTATAGAGAGCAAAAAGAACCACCTTTCTGGCAGTAGTAAGACAAAGAGCAGCCCAATCATATACTGAAAAATTCCAGCACTCTCTCCCAGGAGATATACATAGTCCATCAGGCAATTAGGATTTCCTTGACCAGATATTAATTGTCTCATGCTTCTCCAAGATAACCTTGACATTTTCTGGCCATGTTAATTCAGGCTCCAATAGGCTGCCCTCCCCTTCTCTTCTCCCACCCCAAAAAAATAAACATAAAATCCAGCCAGAAAAAACACACCTACTAAAGTGAAGGTAAATTATTTTGCATGCGTCTTTACAGGCAAACACGTATTTAGCTTAAGTTACAGTAGTCAACAGCATTATGGCATAGTGATCCCTTATGATTCAACAAAATTGCCTATTCTCATATTATAGCAATAAAAGTATTAAAAATGCTTAATGAAACAGGTAACGCTAATTTCATTTTACCAAACATTCCAATGGTCACTCTGGCAGATTAACCTGGAGATGGAACTTTTCTTTAGGTTGTTTCAAAGTATCCAAGCCTACCTATGTCGTATCAACTATGCTCGAACATGCTTACATTTTGCAGAAAATCGACGAGACATAATTTAACACACACTAGTTTCCCACTGACCATCAATTGACATATTTCTTATGACACCATTTCCAATAACCATCGAGATTAACAGTCAAACAGAACCAAGACAAGGCAGTAAACAGGAGACTGTAAGAGAGCATCTCACCAGCCAAATGCCTTAGCGAACCTACAGCAGCCTGGTGTTGAGCTTCTCTTCTTGTTCTACCACTCCCTTCACCAACCTTCTCTCCCGCAAACCAAGCCTACAAGAGAAATCAATTTGTAGAGTGTTCTTAAGTATACCTTTTCCTATAAGTAGCGTGTTCTTAAATATACTTAACTAAGAATGTCACGGCCAAGGGACCTATACACAATGTAGATAATTGAGTTTACAAATCCAAGGAGGTGAGAAATATTGGGAGTGAAAGTAAAAATTGTCAACACTATTCCTAGTGAGGAAGTACCTCAATAGAAAACTGCAGATCCATGCTTGGAAGCAAAGACGGTTTGAACTCCACCTGCAAATTTTTGTTCAAATTAACAGATGAAACTTTAAGGGATCCAAAGACTACAGAAAAGTGCATTCTAACTGAACCTCAACAATAACAAAGCATTTTCTAATTACCTTTTCTCCACACTTCATTGCAATTTCCTGTAAAACAACAGCTGGAGCTTCTCTAGTTGGTATAGGTCGCCCCGATTCAGAGTCAAAATCTCGACCAGTTGTCGATGCGCGACTCAAAGAATTTTCCTCACCTTCAAGTCAATCAGCAATGAGAACATGAGTCTACAAAACAAAACTACTGATTATAAATGATAAAAGAATAGTTATCAAGAAAAACCAAAAAAGCAACACGATGAGACATGCACTCAACCAGGCAGGTAGTATGTACGTAACAGAGATTATATTGAGAACTCCTACATTTCTGTCGTCTTATACAAAACTAACAACTGAAAATTTTAGGACCATTGGCAAACGTAATGATTAGTAAAATTATCAGCACAGCATTGACCTAACCAAGGCAGTGGTGTCCTTTTCAAAAGGTCCCCACACCACGGCCCCTACCCCGCGCAAGAACAAGGTAATAATGTCCAACAGAACATTCACATCACACAAACAACTTTGACAAAAGTTACAGGCCCCACCAAATTCTATAAGCAATGTTATCAACACTAGAAAAACACCACTTTATGTCCAAAATGGTTTTCAATGAAGGACCCCATGAAATGAGCTGTAACTCACCAGAGATAGAATGATAAGTGGAAAAGTTATTGTTTAGCTTTAGCCTGTCATCTCTACCATATCCCTGAAAGAAAATAAGGTCAAATGCATAACCTTCACAACAAAATTTCACTTAGCAGATTCAAATCATTCAACCAAATCAAGTTCCATCTTCACCTCTTTTTGCAATCTTTGACTTTCATGAACAGTTCTTTCAGGAGGAATGGAACTCTCCATATTGGGAAAAAGGGACGGACGATGAGGTCGATGCTTGTCAATATGCATTTCAGAATCTAATGGATATTCTTTCGGACCTGATCTGGTTAGTCGCCTTGGACTCATCTCTTCTTCCACCGGAAACCAGGTTCCATGTGACTGTGCCCTTGGAGCGGAAACTTGAATAGGAGGAGGTCTTACAGGAAATGGCAGTTCCCCAGGAACTTGATCCCTAGTATCTTGCCCATGTTGCAATATGAGCAGCCGCCTCCTGGTGTCGGGATCTAATTCTGATTCTGGCACCTCACCCTCTTCCCTAGCAGGTGAACTCTGCATGCTCTGCTCTGGAGGACTAACCTGGCCAAATTTTTTAAGTAAACAAGTAGCTTCAGGAAACTGCGCACTGGGAAAGGTAGAAGCTGTTGTCTGAGATGTAGACAAAGAAATTGTGCTTGCAGAAGATGCCAGTGCATTCTGAAGAGATGCAAGTATCCTTGGATCCAAATTAGAAATTGCTGAAGAGACAATTGAAGCTGGAATTGCATCCTGCATTACAGCATTGATTTCACTAGGCTGAACTGATAACTCCAAATGCAGATAATCTATTAACATGAACGACAGAAAAAAAACTTCCACATTTTGATATGAAATCATCGACATGATCTGCTCCCACAACCTATCAAAAAGTTGGCTCTCAGCCTGAAAAGCATCAAGTAACATTAACATATGCTTGCATAAGCAGAGCAACACTATTTTTTTCCTCTTTTTATTCACTGGGTCTTGTTAATGAGTGCCTTAGACACTTGTTAAGTACACTACTACAAATAATTCAACTTTCAAGGCATTGATTGTGCATCCATGAGGGCAATTAGTATGATGGAAATTAGAAAATTTCCTTCAGTAGTTGCTTTTCCATTGCCCATGGGGCACTCATTAACGAAATCCTTTCTAATAAGCAACAATAAATACTATGCAGCTTTACATGTTGACATCAAGAAAGATATTATGTACCTTCAATCTTCTTTCGACCTCAGCACCTGCCATTCCGTCTGAAGAAAGTGGATCTTTGTTTCCATTTGAGGCAGAAGTGTCATCCTGAAATAGTTTGGTTCAACTGTGGTGAGAAAATTATGCAGAACGACAGAGCTATGCAACCAGTATTTGGTTAGTATTTAGCCTATGACATGACCGTCACAACTAACCTCTGAAACTAAATAGTTGCTCACGTCAGGAGGACAAGGGATGTCTCTTGTGTCATCTTCATATGCAACTTCTGAAATTCTTTGTAGAAGACCCTCATCAAATTCTCTGTTCCAAATGTTAAATTTTAACCCAAGTTCTACCAAAGGACATCTAGGATAAGCATATTCAAGCATACAACAGAAAAAATGTCCAAATATTAAATTTAAACTCATGTTATACCGAAGGATATCATAGGATAAGCATATTCATGCATACTTCAGAAAAAATGTCCACTTATTACCGACTTACTTGAAAAAGCCGCCTCTAACATTACAAGCAACATTTCTTGCAACACATAATACTGGAACAGCACTGTTTGCCTGTAAAACAGAGAGGGGAAAAAAGATTATGGATGCTGGTAAGGCAGGATAAAGAAAACTCTTCAACTTGCAAGGGCAAATATGTCTTAGCCCATCCACAACTTCAAGCAGCAGCAGAGAAACTTCATTCTTGTACCTCAGCTTGGGGAGCATAGTACGGGGCAAATGCAGGAACAACATGAACGCGAGGTTGGTCTTTCTCATCCCAAACTTTCAAACGGTCATCAATCACCAATGCCATCTTAGGATGGCATATTCCATTTTGAAAGACATCAAACAGTGATTTCCTTAAACCTGTGCACAGCAACAGATGAAGAGATCCCCCAAAAAAAGAAAAAGAAAAAAATCAGTGTCCTCTATGATACAACCACCCAAAGACACTTAAAGTAAGTCTATCGACAGGAGGCTATTCATATTTTCCCAAAAAACTAACAATGGAAGGCCATTCATCAAGTATACAGTTTCATTACCCAGATGAAGAAAGCGAAAGGAGATCTAACAAACTTAAGTAACTTACCAGACTTAACACACACAATGCGCTCCGGAACTTCTTTTGACTGTATCAAGTTTGACTCTGGATCAAGAAGCCTCCACATTTCCAAAGCATAATCTCTTTCAGCCATAGTGCAAACATAAACCTCAAAGCGCTTGCGCCCTCTAGCAGTTAAGTAACTTCGAAGTTCCTCCCATGCAGGTCTCAACCTCACGAGAACACTTGTATCACGAATCTGCATGGGTAAAAGATTAATATTGCATAA
Organism: Eucalyptus curtisii; assembly: GCA_017140595.1. Taxonomy (NCBI): domain Eukaryota; kingdom Viridiplantae; phylum Streptophyta; class Magnoliopsida; order Myrtales; family Myrtaceae; genus Eucalyptus; species Eucalyptus curtisii. The sequence continues at coordinate 31,729,640 of CM029498.1, forward strand.
GCGAAGGTGGTAAGGTTTCTCAAAGACACTGAATACTAGCTGCAGCGTCGAGTCAATATTGTAGAAAATCTTGATACACATTTTTTAGAAGAGACCTTGAAAATCCCACATACCAACATTTCAATTGTGCATTCAGTCGCACAAAACATAAAAACAGAGACAAACATCAGTGGACAGGCACAAGTACTGCTCAGAATTACATGCATACCAGTGGATTAATGCGGGTCAGAATAATATTTTTCTCTGGCAACCGTATGAGCGGACGAACAAGAGGTTGGCTGCTGTCAGAAAACGCAGGGACATTCTCATACTGAACTTTGATCACTTTCCCATTCTCAACAACCTGATCACTGTCGACATACTGCTTAAGAATCGTCTTATCATCCTGATACCTCTTCACCTCTGCAAGCATGCCAGAAATGCGTTGCGGATCTGACTCAGAATTTATTTTGCGTTGGAGAGCATCAATCCTATCCTCAAAGGATCGCATGGTATTTGCGACAATGAGCGTTTCATCAAGATCAAATACAATCCCAAGACACCTTAGGTTCAGCATGACAAGACAAGAACTGTAAAGTCCCGATGGGACACAAAACCCCCAAAAGCATGGATGTTGTCTATCACCATTTCGGGAGTACATGGCAACCAAGTGAAGTTCATCTTCTCCGAGTAGCATCACTGCAGTCTGAAATTAATATTGAAAAAACAAACGTCAATTTTCAAGAAAACCAATATCAAGCACGAAACATGACAGATATCAGGTACTTTAATGAGTTTCTCTACAGTCAGCTCTCCTCAGAGCCTTGTATGAGGTGAGATTCGGTTTGCAAGGGTGTCACATCTTATTCTTGTAAAAATGATTGTAGAAGTGAGGCAGGTTAATGGGTAGCAATTCAATGCAATTATGTTTGCAGGTAATTTCTGTACTACACAATATACATGCCTGCATGTTCCCACCAACATGACTTGACATGTTGGCCAAAATTCAATGGATTGTCCTCGGAGCTAGATTGTGACATTCTATGCTAGAAATCACCTTGTTAATAAGATCAACAACATTAAAATTCTGACAGTTCCTCAACTTTTGAAATATCAACTAGTCCAGACACCTATAGTACGTGGTGTAATACTGCAAACATTGCAGTCAATCAATTACTGAAATCCGCTACCATGATTTAAGTACTCAATCGTCATCCATCAACAAAAACAGCAGTTTCCAGACCACATCCATGTCAAATACAGAAATCAATCATTAAAATCAGACGGCATAGTTCTAGCATCATTTAAGTCTCATTACAGCGCTCCGACTTCAGCAAGCTGAGGAACAAGTAGTCTTCAAGTCAATCAAGACAGAGTTCTATAATAGGAACAGGAATAAAGTCCGAGCTCTTGTGTACAATCGTCAATCAAATGAAACCTTGTCCCCAGAAGTTAAGAACAAATCTGCAAAATTTAGAAGCCCATTCATCCTGGGAGTTCCCTGAAACTCTCGAAAACAGATACAGAGGTGCATGTCATATAGTTCGTCCTCAATAATTTGTCCACAGTCCATAGTAAAATTAAAGGGTTTCACCTTGATTACCAATTCATGTGTACTAAGCTCTTAAATCTTTATGGGTATTTCTTATTTTCACTTCTTCTTTCGAATTTATTCTTTCTTTTGTTGAATTATCTGGGTTATGTTCCTGAAGTTCAATGGGTTGTGTGCTGATGGATATATACCTTGCTGTCTCTGGTACAGGAGGAGTGCAAAAGGGAGAGCGGCGAGTCCGGTGACAGGGAGGACTTGGCCTCCATTTTGAAGCAAATCCCACTAGGAGCAATGGTGTGGAGCACCGCGAGCGGGGGGCACCTCTCGCTGGGCGGCGACAGGTGATCGACCGTGACCCTCTCCTTCACCACATTCTCCACCATTCTCGCCTTCTCCTTCCTACTCTGATACCAACCCTCGTCTTCCCCTCCTCCTCCATCCCTGTTCAGCTGTTGCAGATAAACCTCCACCTCCCCCAACAGCTCCTCCCCATGGTACACCACCGATTTGTACATGTTCTTCCTCAATCAAAATCGGTCAAAACCCCTCCTCCGTCAGTCTCTCCGTCCGTCCCTTTAATAATCAATCAATCATCAAATCGATCAAGATCGAATCGAATCGAATCAAATCACGGATGATGACGATACCCTTTTTAAAGGCCCTTGCCCGATCTTGAAATTTTTGTCTTTTTAAGTGAGAACGAACCCGGAAACGAAAAAAAGGTCAAAGACGGGGGCCGGAATAAAAACGAAATATTTAGGTCAGCCCTTTTCTCGCGTGCGTGTTCCCGTTCGAAAATTGCTTAGATCCAACACCGAGGGGTATAGAAAGGGGCAAGAACCGAACGAGGAAAAGGGGGGCCGGGGGTAAAGCAATCGGCGCCAAGAAATCCTCGACCGACCCACCGATCGGCCGCCGGTGAGTTAGGGTTTGGCGGTGGCGGCGGCGGCGGCGGCGGTTGATTGAGGCCGGAGATGGAGAAGATGTTGCAGAAGATGGAGATGGAGATGGATGGGAAAATCTGCACCTCCTTTTTAGAGGAAAAAAGAGGGGGAGAGGAAGGGAGGCGAGAAATTAGAAACCCTAGATCCGGATGGCGAAAGGTCAAAACACAGCACCTCTCCCCCCGCGCGCGTATATGGTGACGACGATATCGATGATAATACACGCATGAATATAATAATGATGGTGATGGTGATAATGATAATTTGAATTTTATTTAAATTTTATTTAAATTTTAAATTATTATTGTTTTAAATTTGAATTTAAGATGGTGTGGGAATTTGATTAGCCTGAGCGATGCCCGGGGTTGCTTGATTAGGGGGGTATTGCCTCGGTTGCTAGATAATTAAAGGAATAGATAGGGGTTTTTTTTGTAGAGTGGGCCAGGAGGAAAAGGTGGTCTGACCACGCCTTCGTCCGTCGTTACTCGATTAGGAAATGTTACTTAATAATTGAGAGATTAGTCACGGTTTTTTGGACATGGGCAGAGTGGTGCATCCTAACTCGTTCGGGGAATATTAGAGTGTTACTAGATGACCAGGGGTTAGTGTCGTGAAAAAATTTCGAACTAATTTAATCGTGACGGATTTACTCCAAATTGAAAAGGATTTCCACGTGGGCTTACCATGTTAATTGAGTTGGTGTCATATGTTATCCAACTTAGTGATTTCACCGTAAAATTTAAAAGAATCTAATAGAGGATAAATATGTCAATAATGTATTAGCTTGGGATTTTTAGTAATTCAAAATTAAGTTGTGATATAATTGTCACAAGTATACCGGATAAAGTGTTTTTTAAAACTAGAAATTAGTTATGGGTAAAATTGTTACGGCTATGCCAATTTATTGTCTTTATAATATTAACCCAATAATTAAAATATAGATTAAGAGTATAGTGCGATTGCCATTGAATTTAAAAAGGGCTATCGTAAAGTTGCTTGAGGAAAATGGCATGAACAGTCAATGAACTTTGTCTAAACGTGCTATGTGATTTTTAAACTTTTGATTTATTCAATGTGATTCCTAACTTTGCAATTCTTAATGTGTAATTTGTGATCGTACACATTCAATTTAGTCCCTAGACTAAATAATCGATAAACTAGATTAAACATAGCGATATAATAATTCAGAGACTAGATTAAACATTTATAAAAAAAATTAGAGATTATATTAAGTGAATTAAAAATTCAGATATCATATTGCACATTGAAGTAAAATTCAATAACCACATTAAAAAAATTAAAAATTCATAGATTAAATTGCACATTTTGACAAAGTTTTATGACCATTTATATAATTATTCCAAAATAAAAAGTCAATTTTACCACATTTGTTGTTATTTGATTCCGGAATACTACTAAACAATCAAAAAGTTAATTCTTGAAAATGATTTTATTAATACAAGTAAAGTCGTGCTCCTTACTCGATCACGGAATATTGCCATATTACTGAATAATTGAAAAAACCAATTTAATGATGTAGTGCGATTGCTCTTGAATCTAAAATGGGTTTCGTAAAGTGGTCAAAAGAAAATATAACTTGATTAGGGAATATTTCTAAGTAATAAAAGGAATAAATCTTGAAATTTTGATTTTTGATGAGTAAGAGTAGAGTGGTGATTGGCTGGCTGATCGTAAAAGTCTATGCTTTTTTGCACACCCATGACGCACTTGAGCAAAAGTCGGAGACTCGATTGAGTGTTGAGGAAGAATGCCACGTGGCACGAGTACTTTCCATTGACACGTGTCGGACTTTTTTCCCCTCCCCCTTTTTTTTTTTAAAATTAGTTTTAGGCAGAATAATTAAGAATTGGTTTGGTTAAAAAGCAATGGGAACGCAAGAATTCAAAATAGATTTGATTGAAATCTCTAAGTAAGAAACAAGAGATTTTATCAAAGTTAGATTTTATCCACTAACTAGGGCCCGACGATCCTCGTTGACCCTTGGCCAGCAATCACCCTTCTCGACGACGGTGGGGTGGTGATGGCGATTTTGCTTTGCTTCTTTTTTTTTTTAAATTGATTTATTTATAATCTAATTTAAATCATATTTATTTTAAAAGTCATATTTAAACCAAAATGGTGTCATTTTAACATTGTCCTTCATGTTTTAAACATGTAGGAGAGAGAAAATAATAAGAAAAATAAATTAACATTTTTTATTAATCAACTTAGATCGGGTTAACATAATGATTTAATTGCACCATTTTAACAAGTTATAAAATTTGATTACATTTTTTTGTAAATTTTATGTTGCAATTATAAGTTTTAGGATTTTCGGTATATTTATCCCAAAAACGAATAGGCAGCCTGATGACCTCACCGTTACTCAATTAGGGAATATTACTAAGAAATTGAAGAATTAAAAGTGATTTTATGAATACAAGTAGAGTTGTCCATCCTTATTGGATTAGGATATATTACTCAATTACTAAATAAATAAGAGAAATTAAGAATAAGATGTGATTTCCATTGGATCTAAAAAGGGCTTCATAAAGTGGTCAAAGGGAAAAAAAAAAGTTAATGCTACACCGCCTTTTATTACTTAATTACGAAATACTACTAAATAATCAAAACTTTAATCTTGAAAATGATTTTGTGAATGCAACTAGAGTTGTGCATCCTTACCCGATCACGATCTTACCATATTTGCAAACAATTAAAAAATAAATCAAGTATATAGCACGATTGCTGTTGAATCTAAAATGGGTTTGATAAGGTGGCGAAAAGGAAATGTTAACATTTCTTGGTCAAAAAAGGGAAATATTTCTTAGTAATTAATAAAATAAATCCTAAAAATTGATCTTCATGGATACAAGTAGAGCGGGGATTGGCTGATGGCGATTGGCCATGACGCGTTTGAGCAGAAGGCCGAGATTTTAATGAGTGGTAGGGACGAGTGCCACGTGGCACGAGGATTTGCCCTTTGAGACGTGTCGAACTTTTTTTTTTCCTCCCAATTTTGGGTCAGATTTAGCCAGAATAATTAAGAGTTAGTTTGCTTAAAGCAATGGGGAACACGGAAATTGACAATTATATTTTAATTAAAAAATTACCATATCATAACATCAGATAATCCATAAATGTAAATATGTCGATTTTTTTTTTTTTATATTTGGACTTGAACCAACGTAAAATCAGTTTTGTATTGAGATGAAAATTTCACAATTTTCTGAAAATGAATTAGTTATAATATGTTATTACTCTTCTTTAGTCAAATCATAACCTACTTCATCTTGGTGATATTATTTTCTTGTTATGACTTTGCATGATACCAAGTTGAAAGTATACATCTCGTCATTTTCCGTGTCATGCTTAATATATAGTATACATGAGATAAAATAATAATAATAATAATATTAAAAACAGAAAATAAAAAGATTTTAAAGTCTACATAAATCGGTTTATCCCCATTCATTTTAAGATAAGTAATAAAAGAAAATAGTTTTCGTATAAGCTTAAAAAAGCCGAGCAATGGAGTTTCGTCTATTCTCTAGAAACTTTGCAACGTGATTAGTGAAAAATAGGCGTATTGTCCTAGTATATGATTATTATAGTTATGCTCCTAAAGCTTACACAAGGAAAATTCATTACCTATTTTCCACGTAATAAGCTTAAATAATCTGCACTCCAGACGAGAAAACAAAATAAGTATAGAAATAGATAGGGTTTTTTTTTTTGTAGAGTGGGCCAGAAGGAGAAGGTGGTCTGACCACGCCTTCGTCCGTCGTTACTCGATTAGGAAATGTTACTTAATAATTGAGAGATTAGTCACGGTTTTTTGGACATGGGCAGAGTGGTGCGTCCTTACTCGACCGGGGAATATTAGTGTATTACTAGATGACCAAGGGTTAGTGTCTTGAAAAAATTGAAACTAATTCAATCGTAACGAATTTACTCCAAACCGAGAAGGATTTCCACCTAGACTTGCCATGTTAATTAAGCTAGTGTCACGTATCATCAAACTTAGTAATTTTACGGAAAAATTTGAAAGAATTTAATAGAGGATAAATATGCAAGAGTGTATTAGCTTGGGATTTTGGGTAATCCAAAGGTAATCTGTAATATAATTGTCACAAGTGTACTGGATTGAGTATTTTTTATAACCAAAAATTAGTTATGGGTAAAATCGTTACGAGTGTGCCAATTTATTGTTTTCATAGCATTAACCCAATAATTAAAATATAGATTAAGAATATAGTGCGATTACCATTGAATTTAAAAAGGGCTCTCATCAAGTTGCTTGAGGAAAATGGCATAAACAGTCAGTGAACTTTGTCTAAACATGCTATGTGGTATTTGAACTTTTAATTTATTCAATGTAATAACTAACTTTGCCTCAATGTTTAATTTGTGGTCCCTAAGCTTTTAATTTGTTCGATATAATCTCTAAATTTTTGTACACATTCAATTTAGTCCCTACACTAGATAATTAATAAACTAGATTAAACATAGCGATACGATAATTCAGAGACTAGATTGAATATTTATAAAAAAAAAAATTAGAGATTATATTAAGTGAATTAAAAGTTCATATATCTTGTTGCACATTGAAGTAAAATGCAATAATCACATTGAAAAAATTTAAAGTTCATAAATTAAATTGCACTTTTTTGAGCAATTCAATGACCATTTATATAATTATTCTAGAATAAAAAGTCAATTTTACCACATTCGTCGTTATTTGATTCTGCAATACTACTAAACAATCAAAAAGTTAATTCTTGAAAATGATTTTATTAATACAAGTAGAGTCGTGCATCCTTACTCAATCACGGAATATTACCATATTACTGAATAATTGAAAAAACTAATTTAATGACGGAGTGCGATTGCTCTTGAATCTAAAATGGGTTTCGTAAAGTGATCAAAAGAAAATATTACTTGATTAGGGAATATTTCTAAGCAATAAAAATAAATAAATAAATAAATAAATCTCGAAATTTTGATTTTTGATGAGTAAGAGTAGAGTGGTGATTGGCTGGCTGATGGTAAAAGTCTATGCTTTTTGCACACCCATGACGCACTTGAGCAAAAGGCGGAGACTCTATTGAGTGTTGAGGAAGAATGCCACGTGGCACGAGTATTTTCCCTTGACACGTGTCGAACTTTTTTCGCCGCCCTTTTTTTTTTTTTTTTGGGTTAGTAAACCAGAATAATTAAGAATTGGTTTGGTTAAAAAGCAGTGGGAACGCAAGAATTCAAAATAGATTTTATTGCAATCTCTAAGTAAGAAACAAGAGATTTGATCAAGATTAGATTTTATTCACTAACTAGGGCTTGACGATCCTCGTTGACCCTTGGCCAGCAATCACTCTTCTTGGCGACGGTGGGGCGCCGACGGCAATTTTGCTTTGCTTCTTCTTCTTCTTTTTTTAAGTTAATTTAATTATAATCTAATTTAAATAATATTTATAGTAAAAAAATCATTTTAACATTGTCCTTCATGTTTTAAACATGTAGGAGAGAGAAAATAATAAGAAAAACAAATTAGCATTTTTTATAAGCCAACTTAGATCGGGTTAACGGAATGATTTAATTGTACCATTTTAACGAGTTATAGGATTTGATTGCACTTTTTTGTAAATTTTATGATGAAATTACAAATTTTAGGACTTTCAGTATATTTATCCAAAAAACGAATAGGCAACCTGATGACCTCACCGTTACTCAATTAGTGAATATTACTAAGAAATTGAAGATTTAAAAGTGATTTTATGAATACAAGTAGAGTTGTCCATCCTTGTGCAATTAGGAAATGTTACTCGATTACTAAATAAACAAGAGATAAATTAAGAATAAGAAATTAAGAATAAGATGTGATTTCCATTCTCCACGGCCAGGTTCTGCATTCACGGCTAAGTCTGTCAGTTAGCCTGGGTACCAAAAAAGAAAATAAGAATAAGATGTGATTCCTATTGGATCTAAAAAGGGTTTCATAAAGTGATCAAAGGAAAAAAAAAATTAATGTTACACCGCCTTTTGTTACTTAATTACGAAATACTACTAAATAATCAAAACTTTAATCTTGAAAATGATTTTGTGAATGCAACTAGAGTTGTGCATCCTTACCCGATCATGAAATCTTACCATATTTGCAACAAAATAAATCAAGTATATAGCACGATTGCTGTTGAATCTAAAATGGGTTCGATAAGGTAGCAAAAAGGAAATGTTAACTTTTTTTGGTCAAAAAAGGGAAAAATTTCTTAGTAATTAAAAAAAATAAATCCTAAAAATAAATCTTCATGGATACAAGTAAAGCGGGGATTGGCTGATGGCGATTGGCCATGACGCGTTTGAGCAAAAGGCCGAGATTTTAATGAGCGGTAGGGACGAGTGCCACGTGGCAAGAGGATTTGCCCTTTGAGACGTGCCGAACTTTTTTTTTTCCTCCCAATTTTGGGTCAGATTTAGCCAGAATAATTAAGAGTTAGTTTGCTTAAAGCAAGGGGGAACACAAAAATTGACAATTAGAGTTTATTTAAAAAATTACCATATCAAAACATCGAATAATCCATAAATATAAATATGTCGAGTTTTTTTTTTAATAATTGGATTTGAACCAATGTAAAATCAATTTTGTATTGAGATGAAAATGTCACGATTTTCTAGAAATCAATTAGTTATGATATGTTATTACTCTTCTTTCGTCAAATCATAACCTACTTCATCTTGGTGATATTATTTTCTTGTTATGAATTTGCATGATACCAAGTTAAAAATATACATCTCGTCAATTCCGTGTCATGCTTAATATATGTGGTAGTCATGAGATAAAAAAATCAGAAAATAAAAAGATTTTTATAAATTGGTTGGTCCCATTCATTTTAAGATAAGTAATAAAAGAAAAGAGTTTTCGTATAAGCTTAAAAAAGCTGCGCAATAGAGTTTCATCTATTCTCTAGAAACTTTACAACGTGTTTAATGAAAAATGAGCGTATTGTCCTAGTATCATATAAGTAAGCTTAAATAATCTGCAGTCCAGACGAGAAAACAAAATAAATAATAAAAAATAACTTTATGAAAAGGGAAGATCATATAAATGGTCCCGAAACATTTAATTTGCCAATACAATACCGAACTTTTGTCAAATACGTAATATCATCATTGAACTTTTAATATATTTGAGTGACCCCTAAATTTTAGTCTAATGTTACATTTTCATATAATTTATGAATCGCATTGAGTAAATTCAAAGAGTAAATTCAAAGTCTAAAGATAATATGGTACATTGGGCTAAAATTCATGAACCACGTTGCTTTAATTAAAAGTTCATAGACAACAGTATACAATAAATCAAAATTCGTGGGCATTTGTGCTATTGTCGCCTCATGAAAACATTTAAAAGCCTTTTATATGTGCTGAAAAAAATTATTTCTCCTATTTTGAGTTTGTTTAAAGATTATTTACTTCACGAGAGCGGGTAAAAGACGTACATAAGTAGAAAAGGTGCACGACAATTGGCCCAAACGTCACTTGACCGCTAAAGAAGAAGGCATGCATAATTAGAAGAGGCAAAAACAACTTATTATGCCCGAATCAAATTTAATCAATAGAGGAAATTACATGAAAGATCCACGTGGTATTTGTATTCTTTGTATTTATTTTGTTGGACTATTCTTCATATCTTACCTTGTGACAAATTTGGTCCCTACACCAATCTCCTATTGCAATTTCAAAACGAAGTCTATATTTTCCATCCAAATGTCAACAAAAATCACTAATGAGCGCCACCACCTAAGATGAACACATGGAGAAAAATTAAATGAAAGATGAGAAGTAACAAAAATGGTCCCTACACTATTACCGTGTTCGATTTTGGTTTCGCACTCTGTTATGCAACCAAAAAATAATTTTAATCTTGATTTCAAGGTAAATTTCATATTTGTCCTAAAATGCAAACTAGAATGGTTGAGTAAAGTGTGGGGAAAGGAATGGAAACATGATGACCTGAGCAAGGAACTGTACCGATTTGATCCGGTCAAAACACCATCGAAAGCAAAACTTTACCTTTTTGTCCAGTCGCGTGACTTTGTTGCCTCCTCTTTTGGGCTTTGTAATTATTCTCGCAAACAACAGATGTTGATATAAATAATTACATATAATTGTGCCCTAATTATTTCGGCCTAATCTCTAATTTGAATTCAGCTTCAATTCTGATTCAAATTTTTTTATCGATTTTTTTTTAACTTTAGGTACAGTCCAAATTTGTCCCAATTTTCTTTGTTCAAAAAACTCTAAACTTCAGCTTCAATCCAAAATCTACCTCGAACCTTTTTTTTTTATAAAAAAATTACCAATTTAACTGCTGTTAGACATTCGTCCAAAAAACATCATTAGTCATCCTTAAGTTTTCTAATTTCCATAGCAAATAATAGTTTCACATTTTTAGATAATTTTTCACTTTTCAATAGATTATACCAGTTATTTCAAACTTCATCTCAGTGGATTTGGAATATAATCCATAGCTACAACTAGTGGTGAGCATGGTTTGGGTAGACGGTTCTCACTCTAGAATCGGAAACCACCACTAAGGGCTGATTCCAAAAAATTGAAATCGAGAATCACTAGTGGCTTCATGGATCCATTCGAGAATTAGACCGCCGATCTAGTCCAATTCCTGGGTTGGTCCAACGGACCGGTCCCACCAAGTTTCACATACTTAATGCAACCTTCTCCAACAAGCCATATTAAAGCAAAAGATAAAGAACTCCCATATTCTCAAATTACAAGATTAGTAAAAAGATTTGGCTCATATTTAATGTCAAGAGTTGAGGTTGTAAGTCGATAGGCGTTGAGTTTGAAAATTGATGACGTGAGTGAGAGATAGAGAGATGACTCAGATGAGGTCAGAGTAGATGAGATAAGAGTGAGACGCAACAAGCACTCAATTAATGGGTGTTTTAAGTTTAAGATTAGAGATTTTAGGGTTGGAAATTTTTATTTATATATATATGTATTACTAGTCCAATCCGGGTGGATGGTATTACACTTGAAATTGAAAACTGGACTTATACCTATTAGTTCCAATAAATTATAATCTGGAATGAGATTGGTTCCCTTTAGAACGGCCATTTTGGGCGGTTCCCGATTTTTTGCACACCCTAGCTACAACTACACTTCCCACAATACCCGTTCAATCTTTAAATTATGAAATCGATAAAATTCAAGAGTGCTTTTCTGGTAGTTATTAAACATCTAAATAAAGAAAAAAGCTGTCATTTTCAAAACACCATCCCTTGCTTATTATACGATCCGAAAAGTCATTTAAGACTCCATCGAGTTGCAAGCACTCGTCGGACCCGTTTGGTTCAACTTTGGGGAAATGGCTTTGCATTTCTCCAAGTATCTTTGAGTAAATGGGTATTTTGTGAAGGCAAGTGTGTTTGCAAATCCAATTTTTTGGGTATGTTCTGCAAAGCTACTTCAAGTGAAAAGAAAAATGAAAAAAAGAAAAGAAAATGGAGGAAATGCAGCTGCAGGGAACATCGTGGGGGAGTGGTTGGTGGCAGTGGCGTTGATGGTGGTGGGGAGGCGATTGGTGGCAATGGCGGTGACGGCGGCGGGGGGGGGGGAGGCGGCTTGCTCCGAGGTCGACGATCTCGGGCGCGAACTCGAGCGAGGCTTCCCGGTGGCCGGATTTGGCCGCTCGCGCCGAGCGCCGCCGCCCGCCGCGGTGGAGCATGCTCCTCGAAGAAGATGATGAATAGTATTTTTAAGTGCAAAAAGGAAAACGTGATTATCATTAAGTGTAATATTGAAAGAAAAAAATTCATTAAACCCCATAATAACATTCCGAAAATGCTGAAAGCTGGCCTTTCTGTATTCCAAATGTTAGCATTTGGTCAATGACATTTTTAAATGCTGAACCAAACGCCTAACAGGGCCGTCCTTCCCTATGGCAATGTCATTCCACGACCGTCGGCCATGTGCACTATCCTCAATCAATTCTTGAGAAATTTTCAAGGCTCTTTGTTGGGGCAAAGGGAAACAAAATGTCTAAATCCTTGCTTTAGCCAAACATGTCGTAATCCCGAAGAAAATCGTTAATTTATCATCTCTCGACCATTTCGAAAAGTAAAATCTTGGTTTTTCAAAACATATTTCAAAATCAACATAAACACGATTAGCATGAAATACAAGGGCTGGATTTATTTCAATTTCCGTCGAAAATATATGTGCATATATATACATACACACATACATTTGGCTCAATATTTGGATAATTTTCATTTTTCATACCCCCAAAATATAATTACTTAACCGTTGAACTCCCGCCATTTTCAGCTCACTCTTCCTTCTTCCCCTTTCTCTCTCCATTTCTGCAAATTCTTCTGCTCAAAACCTCTCAAATTCCCCTTCTCCATCGATGAATTGCACGAATTGCGCATTCCGAACTGCACCCATCGTTCCTCTCCCGCAAGCCCCCATCCTCAACCGCTTGCCGGCTGGGAGCTTGCGGCCGAACTGCCGAAACCCTAGCCCGCTCGTCTTGCCGAAAAGGAGCTTGCTTTCGTCCGGAAGGCGGAGTCTCCGGGCGAGGTCGTCGGCAGAAGATGGCAGCGGCGGCGGCGGCGGTGGGGGAGTCGAGAGATGGGTGGACCGGTTGCCGAGGGGCGTGGTCGGGGCCGATAAGGTGCTGCGGTTGATCGCCAATGCCACCGCCAGCCCCATCAGCCAGTTCGTGGCGGCGCCCACCACGTTCTTGCATTCGGTGGATCCCAGGATCAAATTGGTGAGGCACTTTACGTGCCGTGAACTGACGTGGTTGTAATCATGGGTTTTTGCCGGTGCCGAATTTTCTCGCATTTCGACTTTGTGCCGTGCAGGGACTCATTGGTTGTTCATCGGCATGATCTCTTACATGATTGTTTGATATGATGATGAGTTCTATGTGTTCATATATTTGTCAATCTCTCTATTCAGTTTGAAGTTCTGGGAATGATAGAGTAGTATAAGGCAGTGTAACTTCTTGGTTTTCCCTTGGCTTGCAAACACTCTGGAAAGAGAAGGGGAACTTCCAAGTGTTGATTCGCATTGAGTTTTGGCAATGGGTATCTGCACATGTCTTTTGGGCCATGTCAACTAGAGTAAATCCATACACAAGTCTGGCATTTCCCCCGTTTTTAAGTTCTGTAGCCACAGCTTGGAGGGGCACTGCTTGTCATTTCTCTGGTCTTATGTGAATTGACAGCTTTTAGTCATGATCCTTGACATTGTAGAAGTGTTTTAGCTTTTGACCAGCTCCCTCACCATCAAGTTATTTCTGGCAGTTGCTATCTCCAGCTGCTCTGCACTACCATTCATTCTAGTAAGCAGAACTAAGCTCTGAAGATTGTGGCATTTGGAGTCACAGAATTTATCAAGAATTTTTTCTTCTCCATTGAATGCACCGAAGATTTGAAAGCTGTTTGCGTGACTTCTTTTGATGATTAAAAAGACTTATGATGAATCCTTCTTTTAATTCAAAACATTTATGTTACGCGAGCTCTTTTTCATATGCAAGATTGATGCTCAGGTGCCCTTATCCACTTGCTCCTATGATGTATACTCTAATACAACAGATGGCTGCCTGTACAAATAGTTTAAGCAATTACTTCACCCTCCACAAGAGCTAGACAGGTTATTAATTTCCCAATTGTCTTTGGTTTGCAGGTTTGGCTTCTGGTTCTTGTTGTTTTACCAGCCAGGTCCCACATAATAATGCGTTTTGGGCTAGTGTTGTACCTGGCCTTTCTTTCTGTGTGGATTCTACCGAGACATACATGGATGGTGAGTTGATCTGTTGACTTGTTGACACAAACAGTCACGTATCCTTTTAAGATTCGTTTAATGAGCTTCCCTGGATACCTTTAGTTCATACAGATCATTGTTTGTGTTTTTCGTGGAAAAATAACTGAAGCATCTAAGGAGCACACAGTAGAATTTGGGACTCTGTCTGGTTTTCCATAATTCTATTCCTTTTTGTAAAATCAAGTCATATCTGGCATTAAGATGAATTGTCTTCTCTGCTTATGGCTTGTGGTCTTCAGAACGGAGACATGGTGTTGGGGGAGATAGTCATGCCTCTGTTCAGTTACAGTTGTTCGTTATATTTATGTTTGTCTCTTTGTTGAACTGGCTATTCCGTGCCCTTTGTGGCCTCATTCCATTTGAGGATCGTTTATCAAGGGACAGTGACATAAAGGCATCAGCTGAACAGTCTAATATGATTTAACTCTGAACAGTTGAAAAGATATCTTACTGGACATTCTCTTTATTCTTTGATATATAGCATGTAAGAATGACCGGATTTTATCTATCCTTTTCCCCTCTGGTGGAATTTCCTGTTTACTTGTTTGGCTATTCCAGGATCAACTGGGAAGAGTATCGTTGCTCTCTGGCATTCTTTTTATAATGTTGGGATTCGGATCAGATGGCGTGCCTCCATTAGTCCAGTCAAGAACCCCACCCCCTGCGATGGTTGGATTGCCCAATGTTCCTCCATCTTTAGAAGGTTATTCATACTTAATTATGAAGCTGGGACCACTACGATTTACAAGGAAGGGCCTGTCAGTGGCTAGCACAGCTGCTTGTTTAACATTCACTGTGAGTTGCTTATAATTATCCTTATTTAGTCGCACTTTACGTTGAATTCAGTAACATGTAGTTCACAGTGAATTCAGCAACATGGAGTTAGATACTTTAGCCAATGTACTTGTCTTAATTTTTTATTTTAGATTGATGTGGAACGGTACTCCTAAGAAGCATTTCTTCGAAGAAAAGTGATTAAATTTTTTTCTTGCAACGGTATATTCATTTTATAGAACTTTCATGTTCTCAAGTTCTATCAATTGCATATATAGACTGAAAAAAAGATTATCCTGAGGAGAGATCATTCTTCCTTTTGAAGATTTTCCAAGGTGCGAGCCTTTGCCTAACAACTACGACACCAGAACAACTAGCATCTGCTTTGAAGTGGTATATGCTCCCATTTAGTTATGTTGGTGCGCCAGTTGCTGAAATTATCCTCACCCTCTTGCTCTCATTAAGGTTCATTAATCTTGTATTTGATGAGGTAAGATTATAATTGGTTGGATGAGTTCCTTCATTATCAATCTATTAGGTTTACCGCTTCGTCTCATATGTTTGAAATGTCCACTTCACATGGCAGGTCCGTAATGTGGCACTTGGAATAGTATCTCGTAGAATAAGTTGGCACAAGTTGACCATGATGGAGACAATTGATGGTAACAACTATAACTCTGGCATTCATTATTGGCTTTTAGTCATCTTTTAGTTGGCTTTGAGAAGATTTTGTCAACATGGAAATTGGAACTTTTTAGTCAGATCACCGGTTACATTTTAATCCTCTTTTATTCAGACGTGACAAAGTATCTGGGGTTCAATATCTTTTAGTCACAGCAATGTAGATCCACTGATGTTTTGCTCCCGTGCATCTTACATCCTCCTTTTCTTCAGTTAATTTTTATGGCTTTGTCGGAGGAGGGCATAAAGGAAAAAACCTGTCCTTTTTAACCCTGCTCTCTCTCTCTCTCTCTCTCTCTCTCTCGATCACATGCTTGCATGCAGAAATGCTTAATGAAGCACCAACTCATGCAAAGTATGACCTACTACTCTGCAGATAGAAGTATAATACTATTGCTAACAATCTATCAGAACATACATTGTCTCAATTGGTGGGAACTCTCAATCAATATCATTGTGATATTCATTTAGTAGTTATATTAATCTGTTCTCACAGGAGTCTGCCCCTATTGCCAGGAGCATAAATTTATATTTATTTGCTGTCTCGGTAGTCACTACACTTTCATCTTGTTCTTTGAACAATTTGTATACTGTATAGCCAAACTTATTTAGCTCACCTCTCTCATTTTTTTCCATTGCCTATTGATATTCCTTCACTCAACTTTCTTGATTTTATGTAAAACTGCACAAGAAGGGTCATGATGTTGAAAATAAAACATAATGAAGAGTGTGGGTCCATTATGATGCCTTACTAATAAATATTTTTTGTTGTTTTAACACTATTCAACTTTTATAGTCACTCTACTAATTATATTGTATTGGTTTTTACTATGCAGTGTTCATTTCCTACATTCGTCGGATCTTCAAAAATATATTTACCCATGCCGAGCAGATCTCACAGGTTTATATATCATTCTGGTTTAGAATTATAGTTCCTTCTTCAAATGCATGTAGTGAAATGTTGCGTTTTTTTTAGATCCACCAATTGCCAACTGAGAAACTCTCTAACCCTTTTCTGATGACCAGACGATTTTCTTGTCGCTTGCATTGTCAAAAGTTTCATGCAATGATTTCATATCTCAATCTTACGCTACAATAGCCAACTTCAGAGAAAATGGAAAATACCAATTTGGAGAACAAATAAAGAAATATGTCTGTAGCTAACGATGCTAAAGCATAGACCTAAGTTGAATTTAGGAAATAGTTCATAGGACAATGCTGGCATGATAGTTTTACTCTGTTTTCTGTTGATTTATAGACTTTTATAGACACTTGTCACCTTAGCTTGGCACCATCTGCAAAACCTGAGTCAAAGATACGGACTTCTTGAAATCAAGTATTTCACATTTAGAATTATCTAGGCACATTTGATCGGGTTACTGAATGTCCTTAATCTATCTGAGATTGCAAAGCTAGTTCTACTTGATTTTGATGTAATATGATGACATAATACAGTCTAGGCGCTTTGTTAGATTCTCAGTTTCAGCTGAAATTTAGTGTGGTCTATCTGCAATTTTCCGCTCATTAGCACAACAGTTATATCTAGCAATGTGCCACTTCAGAATATGCATTATTTGCTTTGGAACGAAAAAATAATCACCTAATTACTCCTCTTAGGGTGATGGTATGTCCCAATTCTTTGCATGATTTTAAGTGAACTTTAAGATCCTTTCTTGAAAGTTTTGCTCCGAAAGTGAGTGAAACTGTTGCAGAGACGATTTGATTGTGCATGACCTTGATTTGAGGGGGCGCGCGCGTGTGAGGGGGGGGGGGGGGGGGAGAGAAGTTTTTGTACAGCTCTGCCTTGAGGCTGTCAGATTGGAGTGGCAATGCATCTAATTTATCCTTATTGACTGTGAACTGAGATTGAATATCTCATTGGAACCCTAAATGAGGAAGTGTTGATCAACCTGTATGTGAAATTTGAGATGAAAATGTAGAAGTAGGGACTTCAATTCTTGGTTTGGTGTCTAACTTATGTGGTTTTGAGTCCAATAGTTCAGGTACTAATCAGAATAACTGATTTTCGTTTTGCTTTGACTGTTAGAGTAAGCAACCGTCCCCTTCTGAATCGCGCTCCAACACCTTGCATTTATCTGTTGGCTGTCTAGTGTTTATTTAAAGCCCAGTTGGATATCACTCGAGAATTCGAAAAACCAAAGCTAATGTAGTTTCAATTTTTAGGCCAGTAGTGCCCATTTACAATGCTTAGCTTTAAAAGCAGTTCCCCACCTGTGCTTTGTCGTCTTTTGATTCTTCAAATTAATGGTTTTAACAGGCGATGATTATAAGAGGCTTCAGAGGCGACAGCAACAAGCACAAGATTTATTTCCCATCGACCTCGTCGAATGGTGTGGCAGATACTGTTTCCTTATTGTGCCTGATGGGCATTGTAGGTGCAGCAATTCTGTCCGATTACTTGATTGTTTGATGCTTAAATCAATATATCATTATTTTCTGTTTAAGTATAGCAGTGTTCCCGGGTTTTCCAAATCATATCTGTGTATATAAGTAGGAAATGCTTGGTATTGAGAATAAGAATCCATTCTTCATGAGAAGACTAGTGAACTAAATAATAATGCGGTACAACATGCTTTTACTCCATTAACAAGGAAATAGAAGGGAAAGAGTGTATATCATGTGACAGATTATGCCCTGCGAGCCGCCAAATTGGTGTTTGTTACTTAATATTCGATGCTAGGAAATTCATGTCTTGAAGATGAAAATAGTTGGGCGAAATCATTAAATTGTGATTAGGCCAAATTAGAATATGCAAATTTAAGACCTAACCAAAGCTCGACGCCGCTCCCTGAAGCAGAGCAGCAGCTGCCGTTAGAAACGGGACATTGCAGTTTGCGGACTAGTCAACGCTCTTCTCTGTGTTATCGAAACACAGCTAATTCCTAGAGATCGATTGTCATAGTTAGTCTGCTTATTCATAGAGTGAAGCAGGTAAAGTAGCATGCTTTGAGACAGAGCTTGTAGGTTAGAAACACACGCACGGAAGGCAACGAGAGGTGGCTCGACGATCGGCAAGGCGGCGGATCTGAGCAACGTGAGCTTCGGTTGGACTTGAGCTTGGGTACGACCATCACGAGGGCACGGTGATGTTGCCATGCTTAGCTGAAGCCTCTGCCTTTGCCGCTGCATCGCACGAACATTCACTCAGTCGTCGTGTCCCGTTGAAGCTGCTGGAGAAGAATACCCAGGTCGTAAACACCATTTTTGTAGTCATCGAACACGCCATTGCCACAGCAGCCACTGAAGACCTTGTGCAGCCTCTCTAGTCGCCGTTGCAGCCACCATGAACCTAGGTCACACCCCCATGATTTGGGGTCGCGACAACCTGGTCTACGGTCTCCAAGGCGATGGCCGGACCCTCACCGGTGGCCGGGCCAGTGTCGCCAAGTCGCCATACCCCTTTTTCCCCTCCGTTCTGTTAGATGCGCGCACAGTCTCTCTGTCTGTCCTAGAGTTTCAGGCCTTTTTTTCCCCTGTTTTGTGTACTTAATCCGTATGGCATGGTTTGAAACAAAATCGGTGTTTATTCAATGGTCCAGTCAGCGTTCACGTAACAACTTAAGATGGCGATCCACGTCCTCATGACGTAACTAAAGATTTTATAAGTTAAAAAATTTATTCAGAAAAAGAAAAAAGAATGTTTCTTGGACATTGAATATTATATTTAAGGAAAATGACACAAATAATTTCCAAACATTTTTAAATTATTTAATGAGGTCCTTAATATGGTTTCTGAATTTTTAATTTGTTCGATGTAGATATAGTCTATAGACTATATATCGAATACATGAAAATAATAATTCTAAAAAAATGTATCAAAAGATCGCGAACTAAATCTAGCAAATTAAAAATATAGGGCCCGCATTTTATATTAGATTAAAATTTAACGATCATGATTAATAAATAAAAAATTCCGGACCACGTGTTACGCGAGTCATAAAATGCAATTATCCCACTTCCTTAAAGTTCACGAACTAAATCTAGCAAATTAAAAATATAGGGCAAATCCAACCACTTGTCTATCGAACCTCGTCGTCTCCCTCGAAGACGCCCGTCCTCCTCCTCCGTCTTTCTTGTTCAGCTGGAAATTCAAGAGGCTCGAGACCTGTCTGTTCCTCCTCCAGTCCCTCTCCCACCAACCACGATTCAAAGTCCTCCTCCGACGAATAGGTACGCACAAATTTGTCCCGAAACTAATTTTTTGATCAATAAAAAACTTAAATTAGTACATTTATGATAAATTTATTATTTATTATCGTCAAATTACTTAATCGGATGATATGTGATAATTGACGAGTGTATCAATTTGATGTTTTATCTTCTGTTTATAACAAGTGTATTGGTTTGTGGTTTTTCATGGTAAAATCTGAAGAGTAAATCTGTCATAAATGTACTAATTTAAAGTTTTTAATGGTAAAAAAAATCAATTTTGCATAAAATTGTTATAATGTGCCGATTTATAGCTTTTCATAGTATTAATTTTTTGGGTCAATATATTGAAAAATCCCAGACTGGTGTATTTGTGACAAATTTACCTCAAACCAATTTTTTAACTACAAAAAACCCAAAACTAATATACCTTTTGTCAAATTTACCTAATACTAGTACATTTGTGATAAATTTACCCTCTATTAATAAATTTTATTAAATTTTCCGTCAAATTATTAAGTTGAATGTTACGTGATAGTTGATTGATATATTAGTTTGAGATTTTATTTTGCATTTGTCATGGTTTTTTGTAGTATTAATCCAATTTAACGGATGATATATTTATCACGAATGTATTAGTTTAGGGTTTTTGGTGATCAAATAAATTAGTTTGGAGTAAATTTATCACAATTATACTATTTTCAGATTTTTTTATGGTCTGTCGGGGTAAATTTATCACAGGTCTACCAATTCTAAATTTTTCATGATTTAAAAATTAATTTAAGATAAATTTATCACACTTATATCAATTTAGGGTTTTTTAAGATTTTAATCCTAACTTTTTTTTAGAAATGAATCACACTCTCACGAGTGAGTCATGACGAATCTTTAGCACCGCTCATCCCGTTTCCTTAAAGTTCACGTAACGCCAGCGGCTTCCTCTCTCCTCAACGGCTCGATCGTAACGACACGACGGGCGGGCGCACGGAATTCCACGAACCGAACCGGCCAGTTAGTGGAAAAAACCCGGTCGAGAGAGCAAAAATTTCAAAAAAAAAAAAAAAGAAGAAAAAATCGGCAAATCCAACCACTCGTCCCAGACGACCGTCTTCCCTCTCCATCTCCTCCTTCAATCTCGAATTCAAGAACCCCCAAATCCCTCTCTTTCTCTCTCTATCTCTACACCACCCAAGATTCAAATTAGTCCTCCTCCTCCTCCGCCGCCGCCGCCGCCGCCGCGTGCGGTGCTGAATCGAATCGAATCGAATCGAATCGGGCCGGGGTGGTGCTTCCGGGAAGGGCGGCGGACGGCGGGGAGCGGCGGCTGCGGGCGGCGGCGAGCGACGGCGACACCACTGGCTCCCCGATGATCGTGCGGACCTACGGTCGCAGGAACCGCGGCATTCCCCGGGGGTACCCCGACTCGATGGACGACGACTCGATCTTGGACGACGGCCCCTACGACGCCACGGCCCCGCAAGACTTCTACGCCTTCTCCTCCTCCCAGGACTCCACCACCACCGGCGGCCCCCACCACCACCTGCCCTTCTTCGACTCCGACCCCTTCGCCCCTCCGGCGGCGGCGGCGGAGGAGGAGGATTACGGGGGGTGCGGCGGCGGCGGCGGAGGAGGGGTGGGAGGGGTGTCGAGGAAGTCGAAGAAGGCGAGGAACGGGGAGGGGGGCAGGAGAGGGAAGGGGTGCGTGGAGGAGCGGCGGCGCGAGGGGCCGAGGGCGACGTCGACGCTGATGGAGACGCAGGAGTTCGGGGAGATGATGGAGCACGTGGACGAGGTGAATTTCGCCCTAGATGGGCTGAGGAAGGGGCAGCCCCTGAGGATCCGGCGGGCGAGCTTGCTGTCCCTTTTGGGGATTTGCGGCACCGCCCAGCAGCGGCGGCTCT
The DNA here is from genome assembly GCA_017140595.1 of Eucalyptus curtisii. Taxonomy (NCBI): domain Eukaryota; kingdom Viridiplantae; phylum Streptophyta; class Magnoliopsida; order Myrtales; family Myrtaceae; genus Eucalyptus; species Eucalyptus curtisii. The sequence continues at coordinate 31,751,494 of CM029498.1, forward strand.
TGAGGACTCAGGGGTACGTCCGTTGTCGAGCTAAAAATGTTTTCTTTTTGTCTTTTTCTTTTTTTGGGATGCGTTGTGTGCTTTTGAGGGGGGCGCGGCTAATTGGGGGTGTTAGAACTGTTGTGTTTTGTCGAAATGAGGCGATCCGGTGATTTGAGTTTTGGGAAGGTGTTAAGAGGGATTGATGTCTTCTTGGTGGGTTGGGCTTGAATTTTGATGAATTAGGAAGCTTTTGGTGATGTTGATATTTTGATTCCCGAGTCTGTTTAATTTAGATTCCGGTTTCTAGTCCTGCAAGCTTTCAGTTTTCAAGAAATGCGTCACTCACGATTTCATCATGGTAGGCGTGTAGTATTAAGATGGGAGGAAATCTCCAGAAGTTCATCTTTGTGGCCAGTGAGCTTTCGAGCCGAGTTTTCCAGTATCCTGTTTTCTTTCTTGGAAAGTTCAAAAATTCATCGATCTTCTCATTGTAGCTTCAAAGCAGTAAGTGTTGATATAAGGGGAAAGCCAAAATTAGAAAGTAACCCATATATGGTCCGAACATTGCATTGCTGTAGGAGCAATGCACGAGAGGTTTTTGTTGGTTTTTGGAAGTGTCCAGCTTTTAGGATTCCTGATTCAACTTTGGATTTGTTCACTACATGTTATGCATGACATAACATGAAAATTCAGGTATAGCTTCCATCGACTTCTGAAAGTGTATATTTTTCCCTTCTTGGTTCTGCAGTAGGGAAGCAGCCGAATGCCTCACTGCCTGAGCAATTTTTTCTTCAGCATCCCCAGGCTGCTGTTGAAATTGCTGTGATGAACCAAAATCTAGATCCTGGTGTACTGAAGTGCTTTAGAACTTTTCTCTTAGAAATAAGTCATGGAGCATTAGTTAGCCAAAGGATTAGTAGTCGTTTTCAGAGACAATTGCGACGATTTTGTTAAGGAAAAAAGGAGGGGTTATTCATGTTCTTAAGAGAATATGAATGAAGCATTTAATCCAGATAGGAGGAGCTGGATAATTGGTGTAACAAAAGGATTCCAAACTTTGATGGCATCGTTTGTAATTGTTAAAAAATAATGTGGTTCCTTCTCTGCCATGAGTGCCTTTAAACAAGGGGAATACCTATTTAGGATTGTCTAAAAAGGGTGTCCCATTGCACAAGGCTTCCGGCACTGGGGGTCTGGGGAGGGTTTGATGGTCGTGGGCTTACCCCTAGTTTCCAAAGAGTCTGTTTCCATGAAGTCAGGCCATGATGAAGTGATAAATCCCAATGTAGGAGCTCCCTGCCATTCATTGTATAACCCAGTAAAGATGAGGTGACTTAAGAAAGAGGCTCATAGTTCTTTAGCGGCACACCCTCTGAGAAGAAGCTATTGTTGTTCACGTATGGCTTTAATGTTCAGACCAGATGGCATCCACGATGTTATGTGTGAAGCTCCAGTAAAAACCATAGTGCACTTTGCAAATTATGGAGTGGAGTTGAAGATTTAGAGATTATTCTGCTAGTTGTCTGATGGCTTTCATACGGTTCTGTCTTCTCCTGATCCGCAAACTTTATTGTGAAGTAATGAATAGAAGTGCAGATTAAACTATATTCAGCTCACGATATGTTCACAGCAAAAACTGTGTTCCTGTCTGGTTAATGTAGCGTGATGCCATCCTACTGTTGACTGCAGCTATCTTATTGTTTACCTCTGATGAGGAAGGAGAGAAGTCTTCTTTTGGACGTTCTAGTGGAATTAAATTATCTAACTCCGATCCTTTTTAACAAAATCTTCTTGGAGTCGATCGCATTGTACAGAAACAGAGGATGGTAAATGGCGCAGCCTTGAGTGGGCACATTTCATTTATCATGCTGTTTCTTTTGCTTGTGTTAATTTTCTTTGCTGTTAGTGATTTAGAAAGATAAACAATGTATTCCTGTCACCTTTAGAATAAAAAGACTTCTTTCCCATGCAAGCCTCCTTTCTGTCCTCTTCTTTTTTCTCTCATTATTATCCATGAGACCTTTTTTTTCCTATATTATTTTATTCGTTGCTCAATGAAAGTTAATTCAGGATGCATTTTGGGAGGTTGCCCCACATAAAAAAAACGATTTTGATTTTAGAAACAATGAGCAAAATTCATATAGTTTAAATGTTTGATAACTATACATTTTGAAATACTTAAGTCATCCTATATTAATTTAGAGGCAATGACCTTAAGTTTACATGCTTAAAAGTAAAATCAAAAGTGTAAAGAGCTTGAATTTACACTTAATAAATGAAATAAAGAGTAGGTTCACATGGCCATGGTGGAAAATATGTTGTCTTTTCAAAATGGTGGATCGTTGACATGCTCACAGTTGACACCTGATAATGTTCTGTTTACTTTAGAGGAGTTTGGTGACATATTCTGCTTTTCATGCGTTCGTCAATATTGCAATTTTTTGGCTTACTCAAACTGACATTCATAATGCCTTGTTTTCAGGATCGCGAAGACTATAGTCGATGCTCTTATAGGTCTCAATTTTGACGACTCACCCAGTAATCTGGCAGCAGCAACCCTCTTTTATCTTTTGACTGGTGACGTAAGTCATTCAAAATCTGCACGCAATAGAGCGAATTCTTTTCAGCTTAACTTGATGTGCACCAATGGAATTGAACTCTTCTGAACAAGTGTCGCTAGTAATTAAGCCTATAAACTTCCCTAAAAAGAAAATGGCATCACTGTTCCCATATCAATCTTGTACCTCATACAATGTTTCAACAGTAGAAGGTGTGGTTACCTTTTCCTGCTTGCCTGGTCATGTGTACGTAAATTCGATGACTAGAGTATATATGAGGAATTTTCTATTTGGTCCTGCTGTATCATTATGGCAGGGCTCTTTAATCGATGGAGTTTATATGTTTCTACACTCAGAATAATGATTACGGATGACTCTTTGTTGGCCCCTAAATTAGAGTATCTTCATATTTCTGGGACTGAAATTGTTCAGTATGTTGTTATTATCGTATCGTATTTATGGACAAGACATGAATGAAGACTGTCTCGATATATATATGGGATTGATTAACAATATTATTATCAACCATGAGCCAATAATGACCACTTTATCATTGTTGAACTGATTTCATTGCGTCATTCACAGCATTCGGATATTACATATGAAGTCACCAGTAACTCTGGGGCTACACTGGTACTGGTATCTATCTTTTCAATTTCCAAAAGCTGTTGGAACTCGAATTATCAAGCAGCAAACAACTCCCCCCCAAAAAAAAAAAAAAAAAAAAAAAAAAAAATAATAATAATAGTAAAAAAGGTAAAAGACAATGCATGTAATTGACCTGAGGAAAATATATAAGCCAACAGAACTCAAACAGGGATACACTAATCATTTCATCATCAGGAGTGTTAGGTCCTGAAAAAGCAATACAAGTGGATAGTCGCAAATTATTTTATCTGCTTTTGAGGATGATCTTGCAGCATGGCATCCTTTATCGAACTTCTCTCTATATAGATCTAATCTTCAGCTTTGTATAAAGTGCTTTCTTTAAGTCTTCATTTGTTAATCAAAGGCCTGATTTATGTCTAAATTACAATCTCAGGGTCAAGACAATCAGCTTTTGGAATCACCAAGATGCATTAATTTCCTTGTTAAGATGTTGAAACCAACTGTCTCTGCATCTACTGAAGAAAAGTCCTCCCGATTTGGTTTTAAGCTTGTAGGATTACGTAAGGATTCTGAGATATTCCATGGGGGGATGAACAAAAAGGATAGTGGTGATGCCAATATTATATCGAGAGTGAAGGAAATTCTTGTGAGTTGCAAGGAACTGAAGCCGAGCTTTTTGCACGATAGTGGAGTTCAGAGGCCTGAATTAAGCCCCAAGTGGATAGCTTTGTTGACTATGGAGAAAGCTAGTTTATCTACCATTGCACTTGAAGGTACTATGAACTGAATCAAACTCTTGTTCCATTTCTCTGAAAAACCTTTTTAGTTTTCTTCCCTGTTACGGCCTTTTCTTGGATTACATGAGGGATAAAGCTCATGTTGATGGCACTGGCTAGCTAACCAGGGAATATGCAGGAGATTACTTCTTGCATACATCATCAAAAAATTAACAATAACTACAACAACTTAACCTTTATCCCACTAGGTGGAGTTGGGTACATCATTAGATCAATAGTTGGACTTAGTTGGTCTACTTTGGAGGTTTGCGACTCAAACGGTTTTATTGGTGTTCTGTTGCAAATCATGGTGTCGTCTCTCTCTCTCTCTCTCGTTTCCCCTAGCAGTTGTTTTGACAAAACCTCCATTCCTTTTTGTAACAACTGTATCTGGATAAGTTCCCTGATTCGTTTGTTGTTGTTGTGCCTGCTTATCTTCTCGCATGAGTAAAATGCATATGGTCTTTTATTTCTACTATTTCTACTATAATGGTGAAAACCTGCATAATCAATTTCTCAATTATGCCCAGCGATTTTCGGCAACTTCTGGAAGAATATATCTTTTTAAAATTTCGAGTTATCTTTTCTATCAATCTTCTAAATCATTAAAAAGCAAATTATTGATCTTCCATCTCATAGTCTCCCTTTTTAGTCTTCTGATCTGCCTTAAAGTTTATGGGATGCTTGTCATCGATTTTGTTGCAACTTTTTGGAAGATTAGCTCCTGGTCTGTGTGTTACAAATTTAGCAGAGTATTTAAGTTATATTTCCTCGCTGCTTCCTTTGTTTCTAGCGTATTCCTCACTGAATGCAGACTTATCTTTCAAGTTAATTCTTGCAGAAACTTCTGGTATTGTAAGAAAGACAGGAGGCAACTTTAAGGAGAAATTGCGTGAGTTTGGAGGACTTGATGCTGTCTTTGGGGTCTCCTTGCATTGCTATTCCATAATGGAGGTGTGAGCTTGTATGTTTGCTTGATCTAGTATTTGTTCACCTACTTGGGCTGGGTTGGCCTAGTTTATGCAGGATACAATGCTTTAGGCACTAGGAATTGTCCTTATCTTTCTGCCCCTCCCAGGAGATTGTGTCCTGATTTAGAAACAATAGAAACTACTGTTGGAATTAAATCCTTGTGTGCTGGAGAAGAACTAGTTTGGAGTTATGTAAACTCCATATTTATGAACGAAAAATAGAAGAGGTCCTTGATAACTGAAATGCCGTAGAATTGAATGTTTCTCACAATTAGATATCATTGAAAGAAGTTCTTGTGCTTGTTCTGGAGAATTGCAAACCTTTTTTTTTTTTTTTAGTTGTTCTGACTGTTTATATCTCCGGAAGAAGTTTATATTCATTGCTGTTCTCAAAGCTACATGTAGCCCTTCAAATGCGTTGTTGCTTTGCAGGGTTGGAGAGAGCAACACCCTTCTTCTTGGGATGCTAAAAATGACGTGTATCTAAGTAGCCTTGTGCTGCTTTTAAAATGTTTGAAGATCATGGAAAATGCAACCTTCCTTAGTAACGATAACCAGGTATAGGACAATATAGTGTTATGGCTCCATAGCTATTATTCATCACTACACTTAATTTGGTTCACAATGATTCCATGTGCTTTTTCTTTGAACAGACTCATTTGCTTGAAATGCGAGGGAACCTGGATTCTGAAAGATCCAATGTATCTTTCACAAAACTTATTATAAATGTAATCAAGATTCTCTCAGGTAATATTTCATCTATAGAGTTACATACTTTAATTTTGTCTGTTAATTTGATTGCCTGTTGTTATTATTTTGGAGGCATTATCAATCATTGCTTGTTCAACTGATTTATTGCATTTTATCTTTAGGTCTTCATCTTCTCAAAAGCACTCCTGCTCCAAACAGTCAAGAATCTGAGTTGTCCAACGGCATATGTCATACTTCTCGATTGGCTTTGGTTGCTGCTGACAAAGGTAATGGTTGACAACTAATTTCACTATTGTAGCCTCCCCTCCCCTCCCCCCAACCCGTGGGCCCCAGTTTTTTTTTTTTTTTTTTTTTTTTTGGGGGGGGGGGGTGGTTTTTAAGTACGGCCCCTTCTTTAATAAATCACAGGAGACTCCATGCTGGGGAATCCTATTCTCTATTCTCCTATTCTCTTAGAACATAGTGCACACGTATATAATGAGTTCATTTTATTTCATTTCAATTAGAGTGGATATGCTACATATTTTGCAGAGATCAGTTAATCCACTTGGCCTTATAACAGCATTTTCTTTCTGAACAGTCACATGCATTTGAGTTTGTGACCCATTGTGTGGCAGATTTGCATAATAGTGAACTCAATTGTACTTTGTATAGTTTGCAAGCAATTTGTCATTCAAACTGCACAGAACCAGAGCGCTTTATGAAATATTATTTATGGCTAAATTTGCATGTTCAATAATTTGAATGATGCAGATAACACTTTTGTTGTTGAATAGAAAACTGTAAGAAGTGTTCTTTTACCGAGTCTTGAGTAAAATATAAGTTTACTTATGTAAAATTATCTTGATACTTCATTATATATATATATATCTTAAGACATACTTTAATAGTATTCCCATAATACCTGTTAGGCTTACCAATTAGAGCGATGATCTTGATTTTAAGTGGATTACAGTCACAGCGCAGCATTCTTCTACTTTCACTTGCCATTAAGTGTCAAAATAATCTAGCGCTATGCTTGGTGAGTGCATAAAAGGGCATTTTAGTGCTTGAGGTTCTGCAAGGGTCAGACGTACACTGCCTTGCCCTTGCTTTGTAGAAAGGCTGTTTCCGGATACCTTACTGTTACACCAAGGCTTGCCTGTGGTCTGCTCTTGGTGCTGGGAGAGGGAGACCTTTTTCCTCCATTTCTGCATTCCACCTTTTTAATACTTGAAGAGCTTTAGATTGCGAGTCTTATGTTTTTCGTAGTGCAGATTTTAGCTGCAGGATCTCTCTATTGATAGTCAACTTAGGGGTCCTTTGTGGCTAAATCCTTGTTTTTGACATGTCAGCAACATACTGTCATGATTTGACGTAAAAAGAAAGAATATCAATTTTGTGATTGAATAATGTGGGGATTCAATTGGTGCTAACCTAGCGATTTATTCATCCTGGTCATATTATTGTCTTCTGGTAGTGGATGGGTTATCTCTCTATGATGAAAAGGTCTTGATAACGGGATGGGTGGTTAGAAGTTGTCGTCGAAGGAGTGTTTTCTTTTACTACCATTTTCTTTTGTTTTTTGTTTTTTGTTTTTTTTTTGGGGGGGAGGGGGGGGATGAGACAGAGGAAGAGTCGACTTGAGGAAAATGAAGAGAAGTAGGATTTTTTTTTTTTGGGTGTTGGCAAATCAAGTTAGAAGAGAAATGTAAAAAAAATTGAAAGGAAATTGTAATTTCCCTATGTTGTTTGGATATGCATGGAGGGGCAATGATGTGGAGGGAATTTAAGTTAACTAATAGACAAAAATAGCTTTTGTGGAAAATGAAGAGAAGTAGGATTTTTTTTTTTTTTTTTTTTTTTGGTGTTGGCAAATCAAGTTAGAAGAGAAATGTAAAAAAATCTGAAAGGAAATTGTAATTTCCCTATGTTGTTTGGATATGCATGGAGGGGCAATGATGTGGAGGGAATTGAAGTTAATTAATAGACAAAAATAGCTTTTGTTCCTTTTCTATTTCTCACCTTTATTATGAGTTGGTTTAGAATTTTGAAAGGACATATGCTTGTTTATCTTCCAAGAGAAGGAAAGGGAGAGAAATAATTTTTGGTGGGTCCACCTTTTTACTTATGATTGATAATTTCTGGGGCTGGGGTTGTCATAGCTGCTTCCTAAGTTATTATTTTGGATTAGCTTAAATATATGTTACAATTGACTTTTTCATATCTTCAGAGGAAAGCAATGAGATTTTGTCCGTCAGATCCACTAGTGAGCATTGCAGTGTGGAGGAAATTTCCTCACAGAAAATTTCTGGTGCATCTGTTCCTCCAAGGTATTCATCATCCAGTTCCGAGATGACAACATCGTCAAATGGCAGCTCTTTGTTGAAGATAAATTTCAGTTCTTCTGCCTCAAGTTCACGTGGTGGGCTGTTGAAGAGTTCAAGCAGTGGGACTAATTCAACTAGTAATGGTTTAAAGTGCAACTTCAGCAATGGCAAGAGAGACATTGTTAGTGATGACGCCATGTTTGAATCTTTGGAACATAGCCAGGATCCTTTCGCATTTGATGAAGATGAGTTTGCGCCCTCTAAGTGGGAATTACTATCAGGGAAGAAACATTCTAGAAGTAAAAACAGTAGATTACCGATCAGAGAAACTGAGGATGTCTGTCAACTGCAGCGGAAAAGGCTTGAAGATTTAGATAAGGGGGAGCGTCCTCTTCAAGAATCAAGTAGCTGCGACAACAATTGTTCTCAGGAAGCATCTACTTCAGGAGCCATTGATGAAGAAAATCACAGCTTTCTAACGGACTGCCTTCTTACTGCTGTTAAGGTATTACAATGCTCCAATAAGCTCAGTTATTAAATGTTGGTCAGCTTTTGCAAGAAAATTCAATCAAGTTCACCCTGTCAAAAATATCTCAAGTTGCATGTGATCTTAATTATTTTCCTTCCTGATTTGATTGATGGTGATGATATACTGTAGGAGTAAATTTTCAGTCAAATCCTAATTATAGAAGGGAAGCTATGCAGGAGTACCTTTTTAATGATATTTTTGAATCATTGGAGGGCCTCTTCCCTCACTTCCCATGTGTATATGTTTAGTACAGTGTCCAGATTTGATTTGTACATAAGATGAAGCATTTACGAGTTGCTCCCTTGGCAGGTATTGATGAATTTAACAAACGATAATCCTCTAGGATGTAAGCAAATTGCTGCTTGTGGAGGATTAGAGACCATGGTGTCAATAATTGCTGGCCACTTCCCAATGTTTAGCTCCTCGTCGTCTGTCTTCAGTGACAGAAAGGAGAAGAATCATAACGTTGATCTTGACCTTGAAAAGGAAAAGCACCTCACAGACCAAGAGTTGGACTTTCTTGTTGCTATTTTGGGTTTGCTTGTGAACTTGGTTGAGAAAGATGGAAGTAACAGGTCATCATACTGTCTCCTCCTCCTCCTCATACACAAAATGTTCTGCTTGAAACTTCTGCTGGCCAAGTGCAGCAATGCATGAAGTCCCGATGTTGGAGAAGAATTCAATTAAGTTAGTTTTGTTAAAAATGCATGGACATATTTCCCTTTTTCCATAAATTTTCATTTCTTCAGTAGATCTTAATATGAAATGATTGATATACAGTGTTTAGAAAGAAGCACATGTCTGGTCTCTAACTTAATTCAATAGTCCAACCTTTACATTGAAATTTATAACTTGCTATGTTTGGTTAATCGTATGAAATGGGCTTCCTTTACTCTTAGGGTAGAAGCCTAGAACTTTTGATAGTTAGAGTCAATATTCATTGGTGCAGCATATAAGTAAGGATTCCATTGCTAGTCCTAATACTTACTAAGGTTCTAATGCAGATCGCAGCTTGCAACAACCAGTGTTACTGTACCCAACTTAGAAGGTCTTGAAAGTGGGAGCAAGGAGGGATGTAATTCCATTATTGTGCTCCATCTTTTTGGCTAACAGAGGTGGAAGTGAAGCAGCTGGTGAAGAACAGGTTATGGAATTGGTATGTGCCTACTTATAGCAATTATAAGTGATGGCACATGAATATTGTGCTGTTATAATATGGAAAACCCTTTTTTTATTGCTTGGAGTTCTATATATTTTCTTTATTATTTGCTTTGCTAGGACTTGCCTGTTAATATAACCATGCCAAGTTATTGGTTCTTGAGGAATCTCCAAATTGATTTGATGCTCAAGTTATCTGTTCCCTTTAATACACTATGATATCTCACAAAATCTTCATTTTTGAACACTTTGCAGGATGAGGCCACTTTGTTACAAGGAGAGAAAGAAGCTGAGAAGATGATTGTTGAAGCTTATTCTGCCTTGCTTCTGGCATTCCTCTCCACAGAAAGGTTTTCCACCTCTACCTTTTCATTTGTATGATTTTCCTTGACAGCATCTTCTATTTTAGAACGTAATGATTTCACTGCCATTTTCAGCAAAAGCATCCGTGACAAAATTGCTGCATGTCTCCCGAATCAAAATCTGGCGATTCTGGTCCCTGTGTTGGAGAGATTTGTGGTATGTATCTCTTATGGGATTTCAAATCTGCATTCATAACAAGTTCTCTTCAGCCTCATTCCATCTCGTCTCTTGCTTTTGCCCGTGAAATAGTGCAATATAAGTTTCTTATCCTAAATGAAAGAGGGTTAACTTTTCTTTTCGGGGGACCAACTATAGGGTTAGTTCAGTGCCATATGTTACGTTGCTTCATTTCTGTGGTCATCTACTGGGTTAATGATCTCTGCAGTCAAGGTTTATTGTTACTGCATTTCTCTGTTCTTGTCTGTGATCTGGATACTGCCCAGTGTGACTTTATCCTACAATTAGCGTTTGTTCCCCAATGTGAATTTGTCCAACAATAGCATTTATCCCCCTGGGGACCCGGTGATTGTTGTCGCTGAAGTTTGATTTATATAAAGCTTTGCGCATGAAGTTATTAGATACTGAAAATTTGTGGCATTGGTCTGTGAGATTTACTTCGTTTATGTTTCCTCTCATCCAGGCATTTCACTTGACGCTAGATATGATGACACCAGAGACGCATAAAACCGTAAGCGAAGTGATCGAGTCGTGTAGAGTTCTTTGAGAACTCAAATGGTAGAGAGACCCAAATTCCTGTACAGCATCTTTCTTTCAGGATAGTTGTTTGAGCATCACACGGTGAAGTGTGTGGCAGATGCAGCAGTCTATTGAGTTGACTACAAGCCTCTGTTAATAGTCTTTTATAGGCCTTTATTTTTTCACCCTCTCTTGTCGTTCTCTTTTAAAGCCTTTTTGATCCCTTCTCTTCTTTTACCCTTTTGCCTCTTTGTTATGTACTTTTGGCTTTTCGACAGTGTATCTTTTGTTTGTTTTTCACCTTCTTGGTGGGCTTAGGAGAATCTTCACTTTGTGCATTACTGCTGTAATTTGTAAATTTTCCTATTCTTTGTTTCAGTTTCGCCCCCTCAAATATTTTGTACTCTTGTTATCTTAAAAAAAAATTAACAAAAAGAAGAATGGTTGAGAGCCTTATACAGGTCTGTGCAGCATTTTTTTTTTTACAATTATTAATTCAACTTCAAAAAACAAGCAAGTCACTTGGATTAAGTTTTTCTGATAAAAAAAAATTTCACTAAGGTTGCGTTTGTTTCGCGGAAATGAATGATTTAAATATATTATTTTAAAGATGGTCATTGTATGTTTGTGAAAATCAAATGATGAAATATTTAGATATAAATTGTTAATAATTATACGAGGGGGAGTAGACTAGAGTTAGGTCAAAATCACAAGAACATAATTATATATTTTGTGTATAAATTGACTAGATGTCTAGTTTTAACTTTAAAAAAAAAAATTCCAAATTTTGAGGCTTTCATAATTTAATATTTGTTTCCCCACGAAAATCTGAGATTTCACAAGTCACGCCCTGCTAAGTAAGCTTATAATTGTAACATTTATGATGGAAACATTCTCGAAATTTTCTGATAATTGCTGATCATTCTTGGAGCTGGGACATCACAATTGTAAAAGAAATATGACCGTTAGCAAACAATAAATAAAGGAATCCTCCTGACAAAAATAAAAACGAGATAAGAACTAAATAGCTTTCTTGAATCAATTGCTTGGAACTTTTGTTTCTAGACAATTAATACTGAGAGTCGAACTAGCCAATTTTACGTATATTTTAGTAAAAATTTAAATTCTATAATAAATATTAAAGTTCCACTTAATGGCCATTTTATTATAATTTGGGAAAAAACCACAAAAAATTATCTAAATTTTGCTTAAAGTTACAAATTTACCCCGATTTTTTTTTTTTGTGACTATTAACAAAACCATCTAGTCATTTCGTTTGTTCAAACCGTTAAGTGATGATGTGGAGTATTAATTGATGACGTGGAATTAAGTTGGATTACTAAAATTATGCGTTGGATTACTAGAATATATCTTAAAAAAGGAAAACCATATTTACCATAAATTATAATGCATCTTTTTTTTTTGGTTTTTTTAATTGTTTTAAGGTAGTTTTACATGTCCTTTTTTATTTTATATTTAAGAGACTAAAAGCGATGGAAGCTAATTTCGTTAACTTTAACTAACGGAACGACAGACAAAAGGGATTTTCAAATAGTGAGGGATTTAGATTAGACGATCGATAAGAAGAAAAAAAAAAAAAAAAAATTAAAAAGGAAAAAAAAAAAAGTGGTAGTTTATCGAAAATGGTCTTAATGGATGTAAATTGAATATTAGATGAATTTGGCGAGTTTTTTATGTCATAAAAAAAAATTTTTGATAAATTTAAATTCTATATTAAAGTTTGAGATTTTTTATAATCTTTTTCCTATTATAAAAATATATGTTGGCTGTGATTATATATCGTTGTTTGTTTGTTCCGATAATGGTTTCGGTTCGATTTTTAATGGCTTGAAAGGTAATTTTTAATCGATTTTCCAAGAGGATTGGCAATTCCGACCTTAATGTCCTCGATCGGTTTCAGGATAGTGGATCCGAAAGCTAAACTGATTCCTCCCAAAATCGATCATCTATGTTGATTTGGTCCGGGTCCCGAGTTAGATAAGGATAGATATTTCCTAATTCGAAGGTCATTCAATGATTAGTAAGGTTGTCCGCTGATTACCTATTTCATCCAAAAGGCATTCTTTACAGGAGAGTCATCAAGCCAGGAAGAAATCATCAAATCCCTTGAGAGTTTTCTTGCAATTAGGGTTTTTCTGGTACGCTTCTCTCTCTCTCTCTATCTCTCTCTCTCTGTCTGTATTATCTCGGATCTTTTCATTCAAATTACGTTTCTTGCTTCCGAGTTCTTTGATTTTTGAGCTTGCCCACGAGTTTTTCTGCGATACCCATGTTCTGATTTGGTTTGGAGACGTCGCGAGAGGACGATTTGGGCGTCCTGTCGAACTTCTTGCCGGTGAATTTTCCCCGTTTTCGATCGTCTGCAGTGATAAAGGTTCGTCCTTTGGGAAATTTCTGGGGTCATCCGTCTGTGGTTGGGGGTTGTGCAATTCTTGATTGCTCGCTAAAGGGATCTTTGATCGACGTTTCTTGGTTCCCGTGTTGTTTGGCATACTGAGAGAGTAGATGTCGGTGGAGTGAGAAAGGTCCAAGCCCCTTTTTCGGTTTGTACGGTTGTGTGATGGAGTGAAGTTGTTGATTTGTTGAGACTTGTAATTACCGAAAACGAAATTGGAAAAGGAGCGTCGTGTTTGCTTTTCCTGAGGCGGGGTGCCGATTCTAGTGGCTAAGGAGTAAGGAGTATTATGAATGATATAGATTCCGGATTGGTTTTTTTCGTTTTCAGGAGATCCGCGATTAGAGAATGCCGTGCTTGTACTTGTTAAGAGTGGAACCATTTAATTGGTTTTTTCCCATCATATAACGGGACGTTTCGAGGATATCATTTAGTGAAAGTGTAATTAAGCGATATGGAATTTTCTCTTGGAGGAAGTATTAGTCAGTCAACTGAGTTTTGAATCATTATTCTAATCATGTAAGTTTTCTACAGCTGCGAGAATCATGGCGGACTTGGAAAATTTGCTGCTTGAGGCCGCTGGGAGAACCAATGGGAGAGGAAGGAATAAGCAGTCATTACCGCCATCAAGGAGGAGGCGGGAGGGCTCATACTCTGATCATGGGAGTGACTCCAGGGACGATGAGTCCGATGATAATCGGGGTTATTCAAGCAGGAAGCCATCTGGGTCTCAGGTTCCTTTGAAGAAAAGATATGAAAGGGATGATGATCAAGGAAGTTTAGAAGAAGGTGATGATGACTATGGGGGCTCGGATCGCAGAGGCGACAGTAGCGATGAATCTGATGTTGGCAGCGACTTGTATAAGAATGAAGATGATCGTCAAAGGCTTGCAAAATTGTCTGAACTTGAAAGAGAGATGATTTTGGCTGAACGGGCAGAAAAGATGACAGATAAAAGCATGGCGAAAAATTTGAGGAAGGATAGGAAGACCTCTCAGTCGCGAAAGGAGACACCACCTCTCGCGTCACGCGGACGCTCATCATCTAGATCTGCTGACAGAGCTGCTGCCAAGGACGAAGCTTTAAATGAACTGAGAGCAAAAAGGTTAAAGCAGCAAGACCCAGAGGCTCACCGTAAACTGAGAGATGGATCTAGAGGAGGTTCTGCTAACCGAGATTTATCATCAGCCAAGAGAAAAGCTTTTCCTGCTTCAAGTCTGAGTAGTTCGAGCCGGAGTGAGAGTGAAAGTCGGTCTGACAGTGAAGATGAGGCATCAACTGGCGATGGACTGGTTGACAGTGACGATGACAGGGCGCTGCCGGGTTCAGAGACTCTGAAATTTGAGGATGTTAAAGAAATTACAGTTCGGAGGTCAAAACTGGGAAAGTGGTTTATGGAGCCCTTTTTCGAGGAATTAATTGTTGGATGCTTTGTAAGGGTCGGAATCGGAATGTCAAAAAGCAGACAACCAATCTATCGGCTCTGCATTGTTCGGAATGTTGATGCCTCAGATCCAGATCGACAATATAAGCTAGAAAACAAGATGACGTACAAGTACTTAAACGTTGTGTGGGGGAATGAAACCTCCGCAGCTAGGTGGCAGATGGCGATGGTTTCAGACTCCCCACCACTTGAGGAGGAGTTTAATCAGTGGGTTAGAGAGGTGGAGCGGAGCGGTGGACGGATGCCTAGCAAACAAGATGTGTTGGAGAAGAAGGAGGCCATCAAGAAAATTAACACATTTGTTTACTCAGCTGCTACAGTGAAGCAGATGTTGCAGGAGAAAAAATCGGCCTCATCAAGGCCAATGAATATCGCAGCTGAGAAGGATAGGCTGAGGAGAGAATTGGAAATCGCACAGTACAAGGAAGATGAGGCGGAAGTCAAACGGATCAAAGAGAAACTTCAGCAATTGGAGGCCACTAGACAAGCTCAGAAGACCGATGCAAAGGCTATTAAGCTTGCTGAGATGAACAGAAAGAACAGGGTTGAGAATTTCAAGAATGCCTCAGAATTGAAGCCCGTGAATACAGGCCTAAAAGCTGGAGAGGCTGGGTATGATCCCTTTTCAAGAAGATGGACCAGGTCAAGGAATTACTACGTCTCTAAGGCGAATGGAGGAAGTGAGGCTGGAGGTGCCAATGGCAATGGTAATGTTGAATCCATGGTTGCCGAGAGCAATGGATCGGGCCCAGTTGTGTCAGAAGCCGGTGTGGTAGCAACAGTTGAGGCGCTTGAAGCTGCTGCTGATGCTGGGAAACTGGTTGATACGAACGCACCAGTTGATCAGGGCACTGAATCAAATTTGTTGCACAATTTCGAACTTCCAATCTCATTGAATGTACTTCGGAAGTTTGGTGGGGCCCAAGGAGCATTAACCGGTTTCATGGCTAGAAAACAGAGGATTGAAGCAACAGTTGGATGCCGTGTGCCAGAGAATGATGGGAGGCGGCATATTTTGACCCTGACAGTTAGCGATTATAAGAGACGGAGAGGGCTCCTCTGAGTAATGATTCGACCAGATGGCATTTATAAAGGCAGACATATTCCTAGTCTTCCATCCTGTCAAACCAGTGATCCATGCTCGTGATTTTTTTTGGTGGGTTCGCTTGGGGTCCACCTCATCTTGTGGACTTATTTTGCCTTTATGGTGACTTCCATTCAGTGCACTTATTTTTGCTTGTTGTGTATTAAGTACTATCTATTAAACCCAGGCTAGGCTCTGTCTTGGGACATGTTTCAGTAGCTTAAATGAGCTGATACACAGTTTGGGTATCATTCTCAGTTCTTTTTGGTATGCAAGCAGGATTTTCTGTTAGCCTTGAGTCTTGACTGACTGACAAAGACACTTAAGTGCTTTTTTCTTGGACACAGTGTGAGCAGGAGATAAATGTGATGTGCTTCTTGAACGATTGTGTGCGTCATTCGTCACTCATTACCCTTCAATTATTGCCATGACTCAGTTGTTTTGAAAATAAGGTTTTGATCAGCATGAATAGTTGATTAATTGTTTTGTATCTCATTAGATTTAAGATCAGAAGGTCCTGTAAGTCACAGCTAAAGTTTAATGCCTAGTCTCTGACTTATCTTTGTATGAAGTAGAGATCCGTGCTAGATAATGTGTTAAAAAGTGTGGAGATATGCTTATTGAATGAACTTTTGCGGTTGATTAGCTAAGACTTCTTATCGAGGAGGATTTGTTGTTTAGGAATTGAGCTAGGCAGGTCAATATGTGTCAACTTTCAGATTTTATAGTGTTCTAGCGTCCTCATTTTTTTGAATGCCTGTACACTACTGCAAATGCTATCAAGAAACTGCCAGTTTATGTTAGCTTGAGAATGTAAAACTTGAGGTTGGAGAGGCTGGTTAATAGGTCAAGACTGCCTAGTATTTTCGTTAGGACTGATGGCAAATAAAGAAGATTGCATTTGACAGGAGGCTCGGCCGTCCTGCCACCTCTGCTTACGCAATGGTGCCACCACTATCATTGATCGGCCTCACCACCACTAGTCGCCACAGGTCCGGCCTCACACCAGACTCGGCCTATCATAGATTTGAGGTTCTCGAGGTGGAAACATAGTCATGTTCATGCTCACAACCATAGCCGATCGAGTTTTGTTGATCCCCTGCCATGCCTGCTTGAGTATCATCAAAGCCTGGAGGGAACCCTCAAAGTAGAGAGGCGTCAAGACATCTATATGACAAAGAAGGCCATCTCATGAATTGGTTGGCCATGGCAGCTCCAGCTTTCAAGTTTCTTCAAGCCTGCATTCATGGCAACTCGAGCTTTCTTGAAGTTCTTGTGCTTCTGCAAGCTTGCAGCCATTGATGCTAAAGTTTAGTCAAGCTCGGCCATGGTCGCTCCAGCTTCTAAACTTCTTCAAGCCTGCAGTTGTGACCGCTCGAATTTTTATTGAGTTCGGCCATGGCTGCTCCAGCTTCCAGGCATCTTTAAGCTCGCGGCTGTGGCTATTTCGTCCAGCTTGGCCGTGAACATCAATTCAATAAATTTTAGAATTTGATTACACTATTTAAGAATTTTAAGATTCGATTATATACGTTTTTGCACTTTTAGTGCACTTGTCACGATAAAATCAAATAATGTATGCAATATTAAAAGATATTACTTTCTTGAGGACCTTTCCAAGGCTATCTGAAACATTCAGAAAGAGAATAGTGGGGAAGAAAGAAAATGAGGGTGGAGACAAAAATGAATTGGAACTTCTCTGGATTGAAGCAATTAATTAAGACAATAAACTATCTTTTCAATCACGTATGCTTTGTTAGAATTACTAGGAGGCTATTGTGCAGTGCCAATCCGCTTTGGTTCCATCTACATCCAATTGAAGAACAGTTGATTTTCCTCCTCCTTTTCAAACATAGCCTATGCACTATGAGGTAGAAATAATGGGTGTTCTTATACTCCTTGATCGATTTCACCAAACATTGGAAAAATTTGTATTTTGACCAAACTAATGATGATTTAGATAGTTATATTTCCCATGACAACTAATTGCTCAGGCCAAGAAAATCATTCCATTAATCCTTTTTAAATTGGCCGCCGCTATTGACCTTTGGCGATCGGAGCATCAGGTGATGCAACCTGATTCGTCAAATCAAGATATTTCGTTTATATCCGAATTTACAGAAAGGCGTGAGTAACTACATCATGTTGATGGGGTTGCTAGGATTTAAAAGAAGAAAATGCACACACCCAATAATTCAAAGATCTTATTCTAAGAGTAGATTCAACCCTTAAGTTGCGTTTGGCAGTCGGGATAAAATTCGGGATAAGATATGATTTATCCTATCTTACGTTTGGTGCTTACTCAGGATAGGATAAAGTCGGATATAAGGGGGATATAAACACGATAAAATTATCATATGGGGGAGGTGGGATAAAAGTGATAGGATTTCTAATGTCCATAATAGGAAAGTTATTTTTCTCGAATAACAAATTTATTAAATTAAAAAAATTGAAATTATGTTTTAATATAAATAATATTTGAATTCTAATTTAATAAATTAAAAAAAAAGAAAAAAATATTTTTAATTAATCCTATTTTAATTTATATATTTTTAATTTATAATATTCAATCTATAAATTAAATATTTATATTTATTATATATTTTAGGTATTTTTGTATTTTAGGTATGTTAGTACGTTTTACTATTTGATAAAATTTTATTAAATAATGATGAAAGGGAATAAAATAAATAATAAAGAAAATAATATAAAAAAGAGGAAAAATAAAATAAAAATAAATTAATGAATAGTATTACTAGAGATTTTCACCATCTCTGTTTATGAATTTTAGGTTCATTTATAATGATATGCCATTTATATAAAATAAATATATATGATATGATGTGAATATATCCGATTTTAATCTTGTGATTCCAAACAAATGGACGTGATATAAATAAATCCAGGGATTTCATATCATATTATATCCGGTCTTATCTCGATTAGAAATTCGGACGACCAAACTTAACCTATAATAATATTATCAATTTCCTCTTTCTTTTTCCCTCAACAGGAAGGATCAAAACAGGAAGGATCTGTCCAACTTCCCCTCTCCCCTCAATTGGTATCCCCTAACGTGCGAACACGTCTGTTTCCTCAATTTCTTTCTTAAACAAAAATTGTCTTCATGTGCAATTTGTGTGCATGAACTAGAGTGTTCCTAATAATAAATATTTAAGCATAGCTGCTACACATCTAACTTTCTCCTCCCGGTGGTCACTCATTAACCAAAATCTATTCTTATCAATAAAATAAAAAGAATTGAAAAAGAAGAAGAAGATAAGAAGATAGGGACCCCCCTATATATATGCATGAGGGCAAACCTAGAAACCTTCATGACTCATTAGGAAAGACCATAGAGAAAGAATGCACGTCACACCGACCCAATCTTTACGGATATGATTTTCCTTTCTATATCCAATCAAACTCATACCAATGAGATTGGAGAGTTTACTTGTGACTTAGTCATTAAGCATGCACAATAGTCATTGAGCATGCGCAATAGTTTGTCTCGATTAAGAAATTATAAACTCATAAAAATTAAGAAAAATCGAGATGTTGATAGTCACGATTTCAACTAAACTTTCTTTTTCAGATATCAGTCGAAGTGCTTGTATATGAGATGTTGAGATTAGCTTTGGTTGTACAAGCCGCTTTTGGACGGCCAATTCAACTTCGCCGCACAAAAACATTCTGATCTAAATTAAAAATGAAGAGGGGATTGAGGACTTATGTCATAGATAAAATCTCCATTTTGCAAGACCAAACATGAGGGAACGAGGCAACTTCTTTTGAGGAAATACAAAGAAAACATCTCTTGACCGATCATTTTTAATTTTTCTTTCTTCTTTCCCGTCGTAATTTGTACAACATAATTATGTATAAAATGTTGCGATATATTTACCGCATTTATCTAAGTAAATTCATTTATAATTTGATTCTCCTCTTTCAAGAATTCCATTGTCCTCTTGGCCAAAACCCTCTCTAGCAATTATTCTTCGAAACTCCTCTTTTTTCATCATTCGACTCTCGCAGGCAGTTTCTTTTTTATAGCAAGAACAAAAAAGAAAGAGGAGGAAAATGATTGATTGACTTTACAAATCCCTTGAAAAGAAAAATTTGTCACATCTGCATGCCGTCTCCCCTTTTTCAAATCTCCTCCGCTTTTAATAAAGTTGCTTGAAGTAGATAGCCCTCGTCATTCCCACGTTATGCCCATCATCCTGTACCTTCCCTCCTTTCTTTTCCCCTTAATTTGGTCAATGCCTAAACTTCATATCAAATTTTCTTGTACTTTTCTCTCTTCATTTTTCTAATTTGGCCATCCACTATACTTCATCATCAAATTACATCAACAAATAAACAAACCAAAAATCTAGAAATGAAGGTGGCTAGAAAAATTGGTACACGATGACAATTTCAATCCCTCCCTCCCTCCCCCATTAAAGTATCATGAGCCAACTACACACACCCAAAAGCTCACATGGCACGACTCCATCACCACCATCACCATCACCATCACCATCATCCTCTCTCTCTCTCTCTCTCTTTCTCTCTACACAGCAGACCAGAGCAAAGCACGTCCTTTTATGCTTCCCTTCCCGAAGACCAAAGAGCCATCAATCAAACACCCACCTTTCCCACACTTTCAATTTCCCTTTGCCGCCTCCGCCATCAACTTCCCCTCTCTCTCTCTATCTCTGCGCGCAAGCATTGGCAATGCCACCACCTCCTCCTCCGCCGCCGCGGCCGCGGCCGCCGCCTAGAGCTCCGTCAATGTCACGCCCGTAGCAGCAGCAGCAGCAGCAGCGCCACCGACCGACCATGTGGGGCCTCGCGGGGAGCGCAATTCGCGCGGCGCGGGGCGTCCGGAGATCCGCCCTCGGTTTCCTCCGCCGCCTCTTGCCCGCTTCCTTCTTCGCCCTCCTCCTCCTGCTCCTCCTGGCCTACAACGCCGCCTCCATATTCTCCGTCCGAGTCCCCGGCGACCCGCTTCGAAGATCGCCTTCTATGTCGTCTTCCTCGGGTTCGGGTTCCAAGATTTCTTCGGGCAGCAATGTCATGTACGCCGTCCGGGAAGAGACCCCGCCGCCGGTCTCGAGGACCCAGTTGGCTCTTCTGCAGAAAGACGAGATTTTGACCCGACCCGTCGGCGGTTCCCCGCCGCCGCCGCCGAGGCAGGAGAAGGGTAGCCGCAGGCACGCCAAGCGCGCCGCTCGAGCGCTGCGGCTCGGGGCTCAGTCGACGGGGTTCGCGGCGAGGGTGAACGGGTTCTTCGCGGCGTCCTCCTGCGAGGCGCGGTTCTTCATGACCTGGATCAGCTCGCTCGAGTCGTTCGGCGATAGGGAGGCGTTCGCCGTCGAGAGCCTGTTCAATTCGCACCCGGACGGCTGCCTGGTGATCGTGTCGAGCTCGCTGGATTCGGACGAGGGCCGCGACATCCTGCGGCCGTTCCGCGATAAGGGCCTCAAGGCGATCGCGATTTCGCCGAATTTCGGGTACTTGTTCAGGAACACTCATGCTCAATTATGGTTCCAGAGGTTGAAGAGAGGTCGCCTGGATCCTGGCGAGGTCGCCCTCGGCCAGAACCTATCGAATTTGCTCAGGCTAGTCCTGCTGTACAAGTTCGGCGGCGTGTACATCGACACCGACGTCGTGGTCCTGAAGAGCATGTCCCGGCTAAGGAACGTGATCGGGGCGCAGACGCTCGACGTCGGGACCGGGAACTGGAGCCGGCTGAACAATGCCGTGCTGGCCTTCGACAAGGGCCACCCGCTGCTGTTCAAGTTCATCCAGGAATTCGCCCTCACGTTCGACGGCAACAAGTGGGGCCACAACGGTCCCTACCTGGTGTCGAGGGTTGTGGCGAGGGTAGGGCGGCGGTCCGGGTACCGCGACTTCGCCGTGCTGCCCCCGTCGGCGTTCTACCCGGTCGACTGGAGCCGGGTCCGGAGCCTCTTCCGGGGGCCCCGGGGCCACCTGCACTCCAAGTGGCTGCACGACAAGCTGCGGCACATCCGGAGCCGGAGCTACGCGGTGCACCTGTGGAACAAGCAGAGCAGGAAGCTGAGGGTGGAGAGGGGGAGCATAGTTGATCACATAATGGCAGATTGCTGCATCTTCTGCAACAGATCAATGTCCAATCTGTAGATACACAAGGACAAGGACTTCTCTGCAGTTTGCCAATTCCAGCATAGATTAAAGTATACAACGTAGGGCTTGCTTGTGGACATGGGACAAACTCAGTCCATTCCAGTGCAAGGATAGCGTTCCAATCTGTTCTTTTTAGTTAATAATTGAATCAGAATCTTGGTTCTGTTGATGGGTTTTGTTTCTTCTGATCTCTTCTCTTGTCCTGCCCTAGCAGCGCAAGCTGCAAAATGCAAAAGGGCACAGGGAAGAGATTGCACCCATTTGATTGGCAATTTGGTGGTTCATTCATTTGGGGAATGATGTTGGAACCTTTTTTGGGGGCAGATGAGGAATTTTCATAAATGCTGAGGGGTGGGATTGAAATTGACTTGTGGGGTTAGCCTGTGATAAGGGGAAAGTATTGATTTATGTAATTTTTTTTTTCTCCTTGAATATCATGTCAACTTCAAGTTCAAGTGGCGAAAGTGATGTCTCATCTTTCAATCAATAGGAGCACCTACCTTCCTACCCTTATGGTTTTGGATGGATCCTCCCCTTCCCCATTCAGCTTTGCATTTTGGTCCTCAATATGTGTTTGTTTTCTACTCTTTGACCTTAAAGTGGAGTTTTCCCCCTTTTCAAGTAATGGCTAAAATTGACGAATTAATACTAAATAAATCTCGATCGTTAAGACCCGTGCGTTATTTAATCGGTTATCGACTAATTCATCAATAAGCAATTCGATTAATAAATCGAATGTGTCGTCATAGAGATCAAATCTCGTGAGATTGAATGAAAATCAGGTGCATCTCCATCAGTGGCATTGACTTGTATTCCCTCTCATGTATATGAAAAAAAAAAAAAAACCTTTTGGGGACAAGGCTAAGCAAGCTTTCATTTGATTCTGACCTGGTTTAATTTATTACTTATACATAGAAAAACTCTACATTTTTATCGTCTTTTATTTGTTTATATATTTATTTATTTTTTGCCAAGCAAGGCGACAATTCAACTGATTTAGCTGGTCCTTACAACAGATTCCACGTCATAAGAAAGGAGCCAAGCAAGACGTGCACCAATCCTCCTCTGGAAAATGCCCGATTTTAAAATGAGAAAAACTCTAAATTTTATTTCCCGAATGTACGCATTTTATCCTCAATCACATCATCTTTTAATTTATTCAATCAAATTTTGAATTTACATAACACTTTTTATTGAAGTTTCTTGTAACTTCAAATATGTTTCTCAGAGTAAAAAAAATCCGACACGAGAAAACTTTTCTGCGCCGATCGACTATAAACTAAAGGAGTGAGATCAAAGACCCTCAAAATCAAAGACCGCAACCGTGTCCTCAGTGGTGGGAGTCTCTTCCTGCGAACATTGCGATCGAGCTTTCCCACTTCAATTCTCGCCGGCTCAAACGGGCACGCCGTCTCCGATCGATCGGGTTCCGAACAACTCGACCCAAAAAAAGAAAAAAAGGAAAAAGAAAAAGAAAAAGAAGGACAAACAAGTTCTGCAAAATGGGGTATGTGCAGGAACCTTTCATTAACTCCATTCCAGAAACGTGCCTGTCTTATATTGGGGACAATTGATGAAGCAGCACATGGGGGAAATTTCTCTACATGCAAACCGTGGCATAAATGCCTCCCACATCGCGTTCGGACTACTGGCGTTTTGGACCGTCGCGTGGGGCCCCCACGTGCACGCTCGGTTTTTGTCCTCCCGACAATTATTTAAGGACAAGGTCGATGTTTGGTGGGGTTCGGAAGAGGATAAGCCTCTTTACAAATTCGAAACGGGGAATGCATTTTAGACGATATTTATTGCGTGTTAGTTTGAAGAAATACATCATGAAAAAGGAAATTTATTTTTTGACAATATTTTTAAAGAATAATAGTTATTTTTTTTTATTTGGTGATATGCGATCGAAAATGTTGTTTAATGTTTGAATTTCATTTAGAAAATGATTTTAATCCCATAACTTTATTTTGTATAAATTTCTTTTGAATTTTATTTTATTTTATTTTTTCCTTCTCTCTCTCTCGCTAGTCACCGGACCTGGGCAATGGCTACTATAGGCCACTGGCGCTGTCACTGAGGCCCAACGAGGGCTAACCTAGATGGTCTCGGGTGAGGCCGAGCCTCGCTAGGCTTAGGTCAAGTTGAGCTCGAGTTTGCTAGATCTTAATGAGCTTGACCCCAGGCAAGTTTGAGCTTATCGTGATGAGGCTCGCCTAGAGCTCGTTGGGATTTGGCGAGGTTAAGCTTGCTTGAGGTTGGCCCTTGCTAGCTTGCGCCTATGGTTGGTCGCGCGAGGCTTGGTGTTCAGCAGAGGAGGAGGAAGAACGAAAAGAAAAAAGAAAGAGAAGTAGAACATAAAAATTTAAAAAATTAAAAATGGTTTTTTAAATAAAAGAAAACTAAAAAAAAAAATCAAAAGGAGCAATTTCGAAAAGTATTTTCACCTTCTTAAAATTAGGAATTCAATTTTCTAATTTTATGCATGCATATTTTCCTTGACGGAACAATATTTTTGATTGACAAATCATTTTTGGCAAATCAAACGGGTGAAAGTTCAGAAAAATGAATCATGGGAAAACACTTTCCCTCGAATAAACGCACTTTAAGTTATGATTGATGTGAAAATAAAAAGATTCGCATGCTCACTTCTAAGGTTGGTGCAGATGGTTGGAGGGTTGAGGGGACAAGGACGAGGGGGCCGGGGTATATTTTGTTTAGGACCCGAAGGTCGTATGTCTAAATCAGACTTGCCACATAATCAGATTTGCTATATATAAAATGCTTTGAATTAAGACCATTTGCATAGACGAAAGGGCTGAATTTCATAGGTTCACAGCTAAAAAGGTTCACTTACGAAAAGTCGTATTTGACTTAGGGTATGCGGTGGAATTGTGCCCTAGTGCTGAAAAAAATGAAGAAGGTCGGATGAATGAGAGTATGTCGCGAAATTTAATTTCGCTAAAATTTGGCAAGGCTCGTGAAACGGTAAATTTGCAAGAACCAAATTTTGAAGGATTAACGAATTTTAATTAAATTTATAATGGGCCACTGAACTTTTAAATATAGATAACAAGGCCATAACTTCGAGTCTATCGCTCGTATATCGCAGTTTATACATTCTAAAACTAGCCTGACCGACTCTTATGCGAAGTATCGACGTGGGACGTCGCTTGACTATGCAAGCGCTTTGGTCGGAGAATGTCGATTTCATATCGATTTATCGATAGGCTCACTGGAAGTATGATACATGTTATATTTTAGAGGGAAAATTCTAAATAAAAGGCTGAAGTGGATCTTGTGTCAATTAAGGATTTAAAATAATTATATTAGTCTCGAATAAGGATTTGAAATAGTTATGCCAGTCTCAAATAATGGTTTGAGCTCGCCAATCGCTAGCTACGTAAATATGCTGGACGATCAAAGGGTATTTTCATCAAAAGACCATTTTTATTTTAATTTTTTTTTCTTTTTTTCCTTCTTCTTTTCTTCTCTCTCTCGATGAGCATTGGCAAGGGCCTAGCGACCTTGTCAGTTGCTAGGGAGGGCCGCGACCCTTGCCCATATCTGCCAAGGGTTGGACTCACCTAAAGCCAGCGAGGGTAGCCTCACCCAGAGCAAGGGTCGCCTCATGACGCAAGGCCATTTCTCGCCAAGTCAAGGCCATAGCTTGTCGATCGCTGGCGAGGCGACCCTTGCCCACATTTGGAGAGGGCGACTTCACTCAGGGCGAGGTGACCCTCACTTGTGACTGGCAAAGGTGGCCCTTGCAAAGATCGGGCGAGGTCGACCCTTGCCTAACCCTCTTCTCGGCCATTGACAAAGAAGAAGAGAAAATTAGAAAAAAGAACAAAATTTAAAAAAAAAAAAAATAAAGGACGAAAATACCCCTGATTAACTGGAAAGTCAAGCTCTTATTTGAAATAGATATAGCTACTTTATCCCTTTATTTAAAAAAAATTCTACTTCAGGTCATTATTTGAGAAAATGAGAGCACTTTAAAACCTTATTTAAAACAAAGTCCATTCAGATTCTTATTTGAGAAAATAAAAGCACTTTAGTTCTTATTTGAATTTTTTCTTATTTTGGATTATTGATGGGTCTAGGAGGAAGTTCATTTTACACGTCAACAATCTAACGGTTTTTTTTATGACTGACACTAAAAGTCCCAAACTTATATCCAACACGTTTCCCTCAGTTAATGTTCTTTTGTCGAGCATCCTTAAAAAATCTGCCTACATAGACGATAGGAGGCAAATAGTGTTGATGTGTGTCGCAACCGAATCTCGGGTGAACCATCTAGGATTTAGTTAATAGATTACTAAGTTTAAACTTAGCTCATACTTTCCTAAACTCATATCAATTTGCGACTTAGTTCAAGTTTTTTAAAATGCAAATAATTTTTTGATTAGGAATCATCATTAATCTTAGCGTAGATCGATTAGACACTAAGTAAAATGATGACAGAATTATTTTACTTTTACGAATCAAAGAACTAGAGATTTTGAGTATGGGATCTTTCGGTACCGTTCTTTTCATGAAAAAATGTTTGAAAAAATGTTTATCAGGTAGCTTGAGTTCATTTTATTACTTTTTAACATGTAAGGTGAGTATGCGTGTACGCAATCCACCAATTTAACACCCAATAAAATATTAAATAAATTGTATGATTTACCTCGTAGCAACGAAAACATTTGCAATGTTAGCTTTAGAATTCACATATATAGCCCTAGATATGACAAACAACGACGAATGGCGGCGAGCAATGGTGGCGGTAATTAATGATTGAAGCCGGCACGGTTCAATGAGCCTGCAAAAATGGAGATTTTGAGGATCGGCTCAAGGATGAGCTCGACGGCGACGTGCAGTGAGCAGCTTGCGGCGCGGCTTGGCACAACAAGCACACCAAGCTCGCCAAGGGGCTTTGCGGGTAGCAGCGGTGTCGCAGCTGGCGACGGAGAGCTCGAGCGGCAGCAACTTGTTTTGTTCTGCTCTCTGTGCAAGACCTTTTTGCTCTGTCTCTCGGTATGCGCGCGGCATGAAGACCCTTTACTCTCAATCTTGAACCTCGTGTGTAGAGCCCCCCTTGAAGAGAGTGGGAACCCCGCGCACCGTACCAACACGGACAGCCCGACAGGCCCGGGGTAACGGGGGTAAACCTTGGGGTGACGCTAGTGGAGGATCCACCACCCCGACGTCGCACTTAAGATCCCGTGCGACCAGTGGGATTCAAACTCCTCTCCTCTCGCAAAGGATCATGGGAGCTCTTATCCAACTGGGCCACTGCAGGCGGTGGTATCTTCGCTTTTGTACTTGCCTTTTCCACCGACTTGTTTTTTTTTTTTTGCTCGGTCCTACTCTACTTCTATTTTGACTCTCAGACTTTTGCCCTAGGGCGTGGGAGTCGAAACCCACACTTAAAATTAATTCGTCCCCACCCCAATCCTCTGAGAAGGTGGGGACTCACCTTTATATATTTTCCTTCTCCAAGTGCTTCCTTTTTTAGTCGACCAAATCTTGCCTCAACCCACTTTCTTTTCATTTCGCTCCATTCACGCATCTTTCCATTCTTTGAGATAATCTTGACTTATTTAAATCTTGCCGTGTCCAATCTTGTTTTGATGTCTCAATATATGCTTTTAACGTGCCCAAGATTATAGACCGGATTCTTTTTAATCAGTCGGCCACGGATTTGTCTAAATCTTGCACAAATTAATATCCCAATTGAGCACTTTCCAATGAAAATTTCGGCCCTTATAATGTCCATGGGCCTTAGCCAAGAATTTTCTTTACCGCGGGTTAAGTTTAGAGTCATCAATTTATGTCCATCCGTCATCTATCCAATGCAAATGTAATAATAAAAATAAATGTTCCTAAAACATCATGTTATGCAGTTTAATTTTTATATTGTTTATTTAAGGGTTAAAAATTAATACCTAATTTTTATACAATAAACAATTAATTGGATCGCAAAAAATTATGTGTCAATAATGTGTTAGCTACATAGAGCAAAACAAAGATGATAATCATCCGACAGAATCTCGATGGAGGGAGGGAAAATGTGTTGCAACTTACAAGGGTAGATAATTTAGAGTTACTTGACGTCACTGGAAAAAAGTTTAGCTTAAATTTGTTATAACGGGCCTAGTTTGGGGCTTTTTGTGTAAAAAACAAAAGTTCAGGGGTAAATCTGAAAATTTTTCCCGCCACTCTCTCTCTCTCTCTCTACAAAGCTTCATCTCCGGCTTCGTTGAATTCCGGCGCTCAAACGGTAAAGAAACCGTCGCGCCTCGATCCTCTCCAGCACGAAGCTGAAAACCCTAGAAATCTGCTCCGTCCTCCTCCGATTCCGAGCACGGGATCCGGCGAGAACGCCCGAATTCCCGGTGCCGGTCCGCCGGAAATCGCCGCCTCGACGAGCCTTTAGCCGGCCAGCGCATCGCGGCGTCGCCGCCGCCGCCGCCTGAGATTAGCTTCGGGTCCGTACGCAAATGTCGCTCTCCGCGGCGTTCGGCGAGCGGCTGGAACAGCTGGACCGAACCAGGAACCAGCGCCTCTCTCTCCTCCAGGTCTACTCCATCGCGACGCGATCTCTCGAACTTTTTTTCGCGAGGCGATCGGTTTGGATCGGAAGCGGATGAGAGGTGCCTAAAATTTTTGCAGGCGGAGAGGGAGCTGCAAGCCGCCAAATCGCTGGTCCTGGAGTCGAAGCGCGCGGGCATCAGGTCGATGGAAGAGAGGTGCTTGAGGCTCGAGCGGAGCCTGGCTTCGCAGAGCTTGAAGATCTCCGCTCTCGAATCTAAGATTGCCACTCTCGATGCCGAGTACGACAACAATGTGCAGCGACTGAGGTGAAGCATAGACTTGTCATCATAAGATTTTGGTCGCATGCTATGGATTATTTATGCTTGATTTTAGGGAGTTGAAGTGCGAGGTGGAGGAGCTCGAGGAGGTGGAGCAGGAGAAGGACGGATTCTACCGAGCGCAGACCGGTGAAATGAAGGATTTTAAGGAAGCTACTAACGGATTCGTCGTGGATTGTCAAATTCGCATAGAGGAATTAAGAGACGAGCTAACTGAGGTAAAAGAGAAGCTCTCTATTTTCGGATCTGTGAGCTGACGTGATACCGTGCTATTCGGTGGATCATTCTGTTAGCTGGATCAAAGGCTGCAAGGTGATAGCGATAATGATGAACTTTTATCGCTTGTTTGGCCACTATACCAGAGAATGAAGAAAAGATTATTTTCCCCTGTTATCTTCCCTCATGTTCGATGCTGATTTGATGAAATAGAGCTATGGTTCATCCTGAGTAGCATACAAGATAACTTGAAGATATAAAGTATCGTGTTTTGATATTCTGTGACTGCAATTATGTGTGAAGTACTAACTGCAAAATGAAGTGTATTTACAAGAGTCCATGCAATTGCTTTTCCCACAATATACCGTATAGGCAGAACTAGCTGGAGATGCTTCCATATGGTATGTTGCTTGAGACCAATATTCGACTCTGCATGAATGATTGATGGTGCTATGAACTGGTCTCAATCTCGTGAGCTAATTCTTTGCTTAGTTTTTCGGCATGGTCGTCGTGGCCACCGGCAAATGAGTACACTCGGAATGCGAACTGAAAAGCCCTCCAAAGCATTTTTGTGTAATCAGTTCTTTGTGTTTGTGATTTTGCTGACGTCAGCTTGTTCTCAATTTCTTTTGCTTCTCTGCTTTCCTGTGTCAGATCCAAAAAAGAAAGGAGCAGTTGAGGGCTCATGTTCTCTTCCCTGAGTAATATGTAAATTGCAAAGACAGCTCACTGGTCAAATTATTTTGAGTACCTTAAGTGCTAATTCCATGCATCTTGAAGATATGTCAACCATCAATTCCTTGATTTTTACAAGGATACTGAAGTCGAATTCGATATTATTTCTCCGAAAGATCTTGGACTCTTCGTCCTTTATTCGTTCGAGCATGTCAATTTCTCGTTTCATCTGTAGTTTATTTCCTTTACGTTACTTTAAAATATAGAGTGTCTAGAATATAGCCGATAAAAAGGTTTTATTCACAAAGAAACTACAGAAGCAATTTGAAATTACCTTGTTGAAGTAGTTCTCAATCTGGTCGAATAGCTTGCCAAGAGGAGGTGCAATCTTCCAGTTCTGCAAGTCAACTACAATTGCCTCTAACTTTAAGCGTAGAGCTGCTGCTGCTCTTAAAGCTTCCAGCTTCTTTGTGGGGAAGTCTTCAAACCTTGCTAAAACCTGCATGTTAGAAAATTATATTATGATCCTGATATAATGGACTAGATAAAATGTGTGATAGGGGCTAAAAACTGTGTAAGCCTATGTTTACCTGTGTTTCATCTGTTAAATTTTCGAGATGAGATTCAATGAAGTTGCGGAACTTGATGAGCTCAATCATATCCTTGGTTTGAAAAGAATTTATTTTAGCTTTCAAATCCATGATTGTTTTTCCATGCGTTTGCATGTCTTTCTCTATTTTTTGGTAGTATGCTGATCTGGGAGACAAGAACCATAGAATGGTTAAGTAGAGAATTCCATTTACTTTATATGTTTACCTTCTATCATTTAGATAGATCACTGTTTGTTGAGGAACTGGAAGCCTACCTCTTTTTCATCTCTTCTATATATTCAGCCATTCCTTGTTTTCCACTGGCAGAGCCCCCAACTTGACGATTTTTTCCACTGTTATGTTTAATCTCTAAGTTCGACCCTTCTATTTTTCCTTTCAAGAACCGATAAAGGCTTGCAATTTGTGTTGATCTCCTCAATTTTGTCATTGCTTTTTTGGGGTACAAGGATTTAGTTGCACTTAGCGAAGGAGGAGGTGGTGGAGGAGCTCCTTTAATGACCAGTGGTTGAGGCGATGGTGGTGGAATTGACCCTTTGGAGGGTGCAGGAAAGGGAGGTGGCGCAGGCGGAAGTGGTGGTGATGCTGCTATTTGTGCAGTTCTTGGTATCTTTGGTACTGTTGGCAATGGGGGCAGTTCTCCTGCAGCCAATTCAATTGGTGGTAATTTAGGTGGTGGTAAAGATGGTGCAGCAGGAGGTGGTGCTTTTATTGTCACAACTGCAATCATGTGAGCTGCTGGTTCTGAATCCACTGTTCCTTGAGTTGCTACATTTTCTGGTACAGGAGGTTCAGGTTTAGGTGGAGAAGGTGGGGCTTCTTTTGCAGCCGGAAGAGGAGGTGGCGGCGGCGGCGGCGGCGATTTTTTTGTCAACTCAGCTCCAGAGATCTTGAATGGTGCTGGTTCTAGGGGAGTCATTGGCCGATGAGGAGGCGGAGGTGGAGGTGGTGGTTTCTTTGCCAACACAGTTCCGGAGATCTTGGATTTTGGTGGTTCTGGAGGTGGTGCCGCTTGAGAAGGAGGAGGAAGAGGAGGTGGTAGTGGTTTCTTTGGCAACACTGTTCCTGAGATCTTGGATGGTGCTGGCTGTCGAGCTGGCTGAGCTGCAAGATTTAGTATTAAATTGGGAGAAGATGGAGGTGGAGGTGGAGGTGGAGGTGGAGGTGGGGGTGGGGGTGGGGGTGTTGGTGGTGCTTTTGCACTGAAGGAAGAATTTTGTGCCAAAGCTGCTGGTCTTGCACCAGATTTACTTGCTTCTGCTAATCTTCCCTGAAGGGGCTCCGGTTTTTTCACAGCATCACCTCTGAGACTCCCAACAAGACAAGGGACGAATGAGACATCAGGCTTTCTGGTCTTCTTCAGTTCTGAAATGGAAGTAGTTGGAATGGGATTAAAGCAGTAGTTTTGGTTTGCCTGAGACTCTCCAAGGACATCATAAGATGTGGTGCTTCTTTGGCTATGGTCTTTCTCATGGTCATCTTGATACATCAGCTCCCAATTTTCTGCTGCTAATTTTATGAGGTCATGAAGAGTTTCCACCACTTTATCAACTGCAGGAGAAAAAAAGGGAAAAGTGAAAACAATTTAGGGACTGAATTCTCAAACAAACTGAATCATCAACTGGAATAGATAATTGAAAAATCACGGGAAGAATGTCTTGCTGATGCAAAGTGAATTTCATTGGGACTTGCAGCATACCTAGTTTTTCCAAATTGATGCTCTCCATGCCGCCAACTTCATCGGACCTGATGTTCTCCATCCATCCATGATTCATCTTCCAAAGCTCTCCTATAGATTTTAAAGCATTGCAGAAGGAGGCCACTCCCTGTCGAAACATAAATTGACCTTTGGCATTAATCTTCTGATAAGTGATGTCCCTGTTCTGCATGACGGTTTGAATCTGATGAAATAGCAAAAGACCTGATCAATTGCCGCTCTCTTCATTTCTATGAGCTTCACTCTCCTCCTTGTCCTATTCCCGTGGAAGTCATCCATTGCCTCTATCATCAGCTGTGAGATGGACCATTGAACATTAACATCTCAAGTGTGACAGTACCTTCAAAGGCTCTTGGCGGCCAGGTTCTTCTGTGGGAGTAAAGCAATGGGGAGTTACCTTAATACTGTCTCTTGAATCAATTTGTCTTCAGCCGGAGGTTCATCATCCAAATGAACTTGCCTGTCCATAAATTTGATCCACGTTTTGAATCCACCAACTTCTTCTGTTGATTTATGTCTAATTCAGATTCAGTATCTCCTGCAAGTGCTCTGTCTATATTGTTTGATGTACTGATGCAATTGCTGTTTTCTTTCATTAACTTGCGCGCTTGGCAAAAAGCAATTGCTATTTGAGCATGGTGAATTTCCAACAGATTTTAGCATCATCAAGCATGATTACTGACTCGGAGTTCGATGATTGATACATAGCTTTGGTTCTTTGGAAAATAACCTTTGACGACACATGCATGTTTTGTCCTTGATTTACATCAAAGATAATCGGAGATTAAAACATCTTTTCAATCGGACAGTGTCATACCTGATATATATGTGACCTGCATGTTTTGCAGCTGTAGATGAGCCTTGCTTCGCCAGAGCAGCTCGAGGAAACCATGTTTAAAGCTCGAGAGGTTTTGATGAATTAAAGCACTTTGGTCTTAAGAGTCCTGGTCAGCCTTCTGGTCTTAGAAGTAACACTGTCATATGGGAGGAAAAGTATTGGTTTAACGCTTCAAGCCTTGAGCAACTCCCTCTCAATTTCTCATGGAAAAGTCAACTTTTCTAGATCTGTTGGACGACTTCAAAGCCTGGGTTGCTTAATGTACAAGGATTACTCAATTTGCCGGGAAATTTACTAGGAAAGAAAAGTCAATGGTTCACAAGTGATCTGGCCTTGCAGATCAAGAACTGATGAACTGCATTATGCACATGCGCACACACCATCTTTTATCATACTTTTATGGAAAACCAAGGCACAGTGGTCCTCGTATAAATCGCTTGTTCCCACCTCTTTGAGGGCCAAGAGTTGAATTATTGACCTCTTCCACTTCGAATTTCGCAAATTGGGTAATGATTTCGTAACTACGGGTTTGCGTTGTCCATTGAGTGATTATGAAGTTGCTTTCCGATCTTATAGTGGATGAGACATTAAACGCCAATTGCGCGACTTATTGTTGATATATAAGTTTGGATTCATCTTTAGGAGAACAGCCTCCTTTGGCATAACACAGTAGCACCTCTCTTAACTCGCAACTTTACAATCATAGTTTTTATACCTCTCGTGGGTACGTGCAGATCTCTTCTGCATCGACCATAACACCTGATCTTGCTATTGCTTGGGAACCAAACTGTGAAAGTTTTCGAGGCTATATAAGTATATTTTACAAAAGCTTTCACTTCATATATTTTTGTGGTAAGGTTGACAAGTATACAACAGAGAATCCATAGGGTCTATTTGGTTTTCTCATTCTGACCCTAAAAGAACTATGGTAACTTGGGTTTTTTTTTTTTTGTTGATTATGGACATGCCCTCAGGGTCGATCAATGAACGTTCTTGTTCCCTCGCTCTTCTCTTTTCACCATTATAAATCTTTGGACGCCTGAAAATGCCAGTGAAAAATGTGTCACTTGGCAGAACTGCAATCCAAATTTGTCCTAAAATCGGCTTCAGGACCAGAATCACACGTGATCAGAGTGAAGGAAAGAAAAATTAAAAACTCAGCTGCGAAGATGCCAAAGTTTATTGTTCACTGGTGCAAGTTTATTGTTCACTGGTGCAAGTTCTCCATTTCTCCTTTTCTGTCAGAGCTGTTAGTTTCCAGCGCTCTCTCTAAACGGAGGAAGAGACTGAAGTTATGGAGTTTATGCTGCTCAAACTTGGCCTGTCGTTTCATACAGAAACAATAAGGAATCATTGCTTCGTCACTTAACAGAGTGATGGAATCGAGATGATGATTACGGTGCTGTCTATGCTCAGATGCAGTTTGGATTTGATAATATCCTGTCAACCATATTTCTTTGCTGGCATATTTTACGTTGTATGGTATGTGGCGGTGGATGTCATGTTTTTACAGATGATTCGTTAGGTGTTATGAGTAAGCGCTGCTGCAAAATCAAGCGTATTTAGAATACTCATGGCACTGAGAAAGTATTGCATAAGTTGCACTATTGATGTTGTCAAGAAAATCATTTAGATTTTAATAAAGTCAGTGTGTGTTACTGGGAAAACAGTAGTCCATCAAAATGTCTCAACTCGGATTGGTGGCACGTTGTGTATCCGATGGAATAAGATACTTTCTCCCTTTGTTCTCAGCTGTACTTGTGTCCTATCTGTCCACTGTCAAGTGCTCATCAACAGAATTAGTAGGAGGCGCTTCAAGATAATGCATGGTTAAAACGGCGACTTAGAAAAAGTGGGATTTGACAACGCTAAGCAGCGGTCTCGATTTCATGAGCTAATTCTTTGCTGAGTTTGTCTGCACGGTCGTCATGGCCACCGGCGAATGAGTACACCCGGAAAGCCAATTGAAAAGCCCTCCAAAGCATCTTGTTGTTATCATCTCTTCGCCTTCCCAGTCTCGCTGTGGTGTCCTCTTTCTCTTTCTCCTTTGCTTCTCTTCTTTCCTGCATCAGATATCCCAAAGGTCAAGTTTGAGGGCAGTTTTTTTTCTCTAATGCTTTCCAAATTGACATAGCTGACTCTAGTGTCATTAACTGAATGTGGACTGTGGAGTACCTTAATAACCAACTCCATGCACCTCGAAGAAACATCAACCATTGATTCCTTGATTCTTACAAGGATATTGAAGTCAAATTCAACATTGTATCTCTGAAACTTCTTGGACTCTTCTTCCTTTATTTGTTCGAGCATGTCAACCTCTCGCTTCATCTATATACATTTTAAGTTCCTTTTAAGTTAGTCTAATATGTAGGTAGAGGCATTTGGACAAAAACCGCAAAGAAAGTTTTCATGAGGTAAGATATGAAGGATTGCAAACATAAGTTACCTTGCTGAAGTAGTTCTCAATCTGGTCAAGGAGCTTGCCAAGCGGAGGCACAATCTCCCAGTTCTGCAAGCGAATGGCAATCGCCTCAAGTTTCGAGTACAGAGCAGCTGCTGCTCTTAAAGCTTCCAGCTTCTTCACAGGAAAGCCTTCAAACCTTGCTAAAACCTGTACAGAAGAGTTAAGCTTATGACCACAGCGTTACGTATTGGAAACAATGTGCAACAATCTGACCCTATCCGTTGACCTGTGTTTCATCTGTTAAGCTATTGAGATGCGATTCAACGAAGTTGTGGAACTTGAAAAGCTCGACCATGTCCTTGGTGTGAAAGGAATTTATCTTAGCTTTCAAGTCCATGATCGTTTTTCCATGTGTTTGTACGTCTGTCTCGATCTTTTGGAAGTACTCCGATCTGAGGGAAACAGGGAGGATAAAATGGTAAGGTACATTCTGCAATTTAGTCCATACATCTAGATTAATTATGTGTTACATACCTCTTTGTCATCTCTGCTAATGCATCAGCCATCCCTTGCTTTCCACCAGAAGAAACCCGAGCATGATGTTTTCTTCCGCTGTCGGATTTACCTTCTAGATTTGACCCCTCCATCTTCACTTTCAAGAACCGATAAAGGCTGGCAAATTGAGCTGATCTTCTCAACTTAGTGGTTGCTTTCTTGGTATATAATGATGTTGTTGCAGTTCGTGGAGGAGGAGGCGGTGGAGCAGCTCCTTTGAGTGGTGGCAGAGGCGGCGGTGATGTAACCAAACCTTTTGAGGGCGTAGGAAGAGGTGGTGGTGGGGGTCTTGGTGGCGGCAGAGGCGGTGGTGATGGCACAGATCGTAGGAAGAGGTGGTGGTGGTGGTGATCGTGGTGGTGGTGGTGCCGCCTCTGCGACCACTACATTTGCATTTCTTTGTACTGCAGCTGCAGGTTGTGCTTCCGAATTGCTTGCCTCGATTTCTCTCACCTGGATGGGCCTCAGTTTCCACTCAGTGCTACCACCACAAGACCGGAGAAGACACAGGATGAATGACACATCAGTGAAAGGCCTTCTGGCTGTCTTCCATGCCAAATTGAAAGTTGACCGTCTAAAGCAAGAGGTCTGGCAGGGCAGAGACCCCTTGGGGAATTTGCCAGGTGTGATGTTTTGTTGACTGTGATCTTTC
The DNA here is from genome assembly GCA_017140595.1 of Eucalyptus curtisii. NCBI lineage: Eukaryota > Viridiplantae > Streptophyta > Magnoliopsida > Myrtales > Myrtaceae > Eucalyptus > Eucalyptus curtisii. The sequence goes on from CM029498.1 coordinate 31,787,781, forward strand.
TTCTGCTCAGGTTGAACCGTCTGCTCGGAACTTTCTGCCGCTGCTTTTATCAGGTCATAAAGAGTTGCCAACACTTCATCAACTGCAGTTAAAAACCGAATAGGAAAAAAAAAACAAATCATCAAGTGGAGTCAGAGAAATTGAAAAATCACAGTGAGAATTTTATGCCTGCACAAAGTAGATACTTGCAGTGTACCAAGCTTTTCCCAGTTGATGCTCTCCTTGCCATGAAGTTTGTCACAATTCATCTTGGCCATACATTCATGGTTCGTCTTCCAGAACTCCCCTAGAGATTTCAAAGCAGTACAAAAGTAGGCCACTCCCTGTTGAAACAAGTCCTGGCTTAGGATGAATCTTCTGATATGCTAGTTTCACAGGACGATTCTTTTGTCATTGTACTAATGAAATAGCAAAAAACCTGATCTATTGCTGCTTTCTTCATTTCTAAGAGTCTCAGTCTCTCCCTGCCCTTGGGGCTATTACTTTTGAGATCACTCATTTTCTCTGTCGCCAGAAAAGAATAAAGTGATGTTGCTGAGAAAATTTCGCAAGTGCAGTGAAAACCTAATGTCTCTCAGGCTGCTTCGGAAAAGATTTGCTGACAATGATAAAAGGACAAGGCAAGGCGATTTTGCAAAAGTAAAGTGACAGCAAGATGTTGCTAGAAAGAGCTTTCTAGGAACAGTATTATTGAATTGAGCTTCATCATCAAAATGAATTCACCTGTCCGTTGATCCATAGAATTCAAAGCCTTTGATTTGTTGATCCTCGGCTAATTAGATTATCTTATTCCTGTGGCAACAAGATCACTTTGTCACCATAATGTTCTCCGGTTACACCAAGTCATCTTCATCAGTTAATTTCCTTATTCACCCAGAAAGTTTCTGGTTTTGGTTCCAGCACCTGGATTCAAATTATGGCCAGTCTCGATCTGTTTTGATTCTGTGGGACAGAAACACTCTTTTAGACAAAACATCAAACACTAGAACATAATAAATTTCTAGATGTCAATATGTTCAATTCAAGCATGAAGGCAGAACTTGATAGTGCAGATTCTCATGGAGATTTCTTGATGGTGCAGTCAGAATCTTATTGCTGATTGAAAAGAAAAAGACAGTAGTTGTCTGTACTATCTATTTGTTTTGTCCTCAATTTTCATCAGACCTACATAGGAGAGATGAGCATAGAAAGGTACTCTAAAAATCCACTATTTTATCATACCTTGCATACAAATGTCTTGCATAAGTTGCAGCTGCAGATGTCACGTTGGTTATGTAGGTGCCCTTTTACCAACACAATGACAACAACTCGTGTTTGATGAGTCGTGCGAAGACCGTTATAGGGTTATTCACCTTTTGGTTATGTAGGTGCCCTTTTACCAACACAATGACAACAACTCGTGTTGGATGAGTCGTGCGAAGACTGATTTAGGGTTATTCGCCTTTCTATTTCGTGGTACGTCAGATACTTATTTGTCTAGACTTTTCGCTTGATCCTGAATTACCTATAAGAATTTGTGGAGAATCCTTATGGGTTGACGTCAAGAAACCTCCATGAGAATCTGTACATGGTCAATTTTATTAACAGCATGTATCTGATATAGTGACGAGCCGATGCATAAATCAGGAAAAGAAGATACTAATTGAAATCTTGATGTATATAGTTCTTCCATAGGCGATGCCCTATAAAGAATAGCAGCGTTTCTGTCACTCGGTAAACAAGGAATACAGATTGTCTTTCCATGTTGGAGGCAAACGTTATCTTTACCCTTTCCAATTATTTCCATGAAAAGAAAAGGATTTATGGACATCTCCTACCATAAAACTGAAGATGTAGAGTTTCTTTCTTTCTTTTTAGGTCGAAATTCAGGTCACATTTAATGATGAATATGAGAGTTGCTCACAGCTTTTTCCTGCTTAATTTGATGCTGCTTCGGTGATATTTTTTCGTTATTTTTGGGTTTCGATTCGCAAAAAACAAACATTACATTATTACCCAGATTCGAGAGAAGTGAAAATGTTCCAAAAAGGGTATATGAGGATATAGATGATGCTTTCAGCGAATTGAATTGGCTATTCATACTACAGATGAAACTTGGAAGTAAGCAAAATGTGTACACAAACCCCAAGAATAAAAAATACATAAAATATACTTCCATCAGTACATTACAGCCCCAAGTAAAGTTTCCATGCCTATTATTAAACTCAATGTGACCACCAATAGTTTGAAAACCACGATTATTAGTATAGATTATACAGTGTGCTTATCTGCACGTAATAAAGAATCACAACAAGCTTAGCTAAATACCAAATGAATTTGTGTCCTGATCAGACTTTCTATCCTCTTTCTGGCAAGGCAGCCATGAATGGCTAAACGCGCACGGCTCGGTTCTGAGAATTTACTTTATTTATCACCCTGCCTGTGGATGGAGACTTAGTCTTGTCGACCTTGGTGGGCATTTTCGCGGTTTTGCTATCAGCAGGTGACTTCTTGGAACCCGCTGAAGTTAATCCACTCGCGGCAGTTCTTTCGGCGATTCTTTTTTGGCGCTCAATCAACAATTCTTCCATCTTCTTCCGAATCTCTTCCTCCTGTTTACAGGCACAACAAGTCAGCGATTCTGCTGAAATAAATATCAATGATCAAGCATTGTCTCTATCTTTCACGGTTTAAGTTTTTAGATCTGTTGATTGCAGTCGAAATATGGCCAAGAGAAAAAAAATCAAGAATTTGATAACTGTAAAGCCCAAAATTCGGCAGTACCTTTTCCAATTTGCTCTTTTGAACAGCTGGTCGAGTAATAGTACTCGGTTTCTTGGTTTTACTGGTGAGGTCAGGTCTGCTCCTTCCGATGGTTCTCTGTACAACTTTGGATTTCGTATCCTTACCTGGTTCTTTCTTTGCTCGGACTTCTTTGTTCCCAGAGTTGGTGTCCCCATCCAAAGCATTCTTGTCATTAGTGTTATCACATGCTTCATTTCTAGAGAACCTTTCAGCTTCTGCAAGCGAAATATCGATTGCAGAGTCCATAGACCAAGACTGCTTGCCAGGCTCCACTTCAGAGTCCCTATCGAGCATCATGAAAAGATCATCAGGCTCGTAGGATTTTGATAAGTCACGCTTATCTTCTGAATTATCTAATGTGCCATTTTCATGTTGGATGGTGGAAGTAAACTCGGCAACCATGCTGATGTCTCTTGTCAAGTGGAAATCATTGTACGGCTCATCGACTGTCGGCCGAGATTGCATCATGATAGAATCGTCAACGACAATATCTTCTTTACCTCTCCCAGGCCTGAGGGATTGACTCTCCATGGACACATAGTTGCTGTCAAATATCATTTCTTTGAGAGTCGCATCTCCGCTTTGTAATGGCCCCATGTTCACAATAAAGGAATCTTCACCCTTCCTCATTCTGGTCAAAGACGTGTCTACATCGCCAGCAGGTGTGTGATTCAGAATCTTTCCATATTCCTCAGTTCTTCCTGAGATTAACATTACCTCATCACCACAATCAGCCCTCTTCAAACCTGGACGGAGATTCTCCACGCTACCAAAATCCATCGAGTTGATCACACTACCATCCATCCCACGCCTATCCTCAGTTGCCAAAAACGAATCCTCTGAAGCTTTCAGTTTCATTCCCACTTTCTCTTTTCCCAGGTCTACAGTCTGTTCAGTCATATAAGAAGATCCATTCTCGAAGCTTCTGAGCATTGATTGCTCATCCAGAGAGTACGGTGGTTGGTCAGTTTTGTCTGTGGATGTCATAAGAAGAGTCTGAAAAGCACCCCAGTTGTCATTTGTCTTATTCCCCAGCGAAGATTGGTTGTCCTCATGATTGTTATCCTCAGCATCCACCGTACCATTCCCAAGAATCTGGTCATTTCTGTCCTTTTTACCGTGAGTATGCCGCTTGGTCTTACGATTCTTCTTCAAGGATTCAACAACATCCTCGACGCTCTGTTTCAAAGTATCTCCATCAATCAACTCATCCTCGATAGAAGAATATTCGGCAGAGTCCCCATCTGGGTCTCCTTCTTTTCCCTTTGACGAAATGTAGTTAATATTACGGATGACAACTGTCCGAGAGGATTTCTTCTTGTGTTTTCTACGATGGGTACTCCCGGCAGAGGAATGCCTCCTCTCCCGTACTGAAGTTGAATCAGATTCTCTGGAGTCCTCCCCACTGTCAGAGTTGCTGGAGTGGGTTCCTTCTTCAGAATATTCGTCTTCTTCTTTATGTGAAGTTTTCTTCTTCCTCTCTGAGGATGACTTGGAACCGTTTTTCTTCTCCTGTTTCATATCAGGATATGATGCTTCTGAATTGAAAGGCCATTGGTTGTTGCCATTCGGATTGTCAGGAAGAACAGACTGCATAACAGGGAAAGGATATCCGGGATATGGAGGCATTTGCTGAATAGGGTACATGTATGGAGGAAACTGATGTGGCCATGGAATTTGCATTTGAGCTTTGGCAGAAACATTATCATCTGCACAAGATAGTTCAGCTTGAAAACAGAATATATATGTATATGGTTAAGAGAGTTCTGACAAACAAGAAGAGGAGTCCAAGCATTATAGAGGGTATGGAGTGTGGTATCAGCAATCACAATAAGAGAACTGAGAAATCTTACATAGGAGGTCTAAAAGATAAGACGGAAAATTTGCTTCTCATACTTGAAATTCAAAATGCCTCCCTTAATGAAGTGCAGTTTGCTGACCAATATCCATCATGACAAACAGGATGAATTGAGACTTATTCTGTGTAATACATTTTATTTAGACCGTGATAGAAATTCTCTATATTGGCATTGTCTGCTTCCAGCTTTGAATTCATGTTTCGCTACACTGAAATGCTCTTTAACCCTATCACCATCCTTACTAGACCAAAAAGATAGCATGACTGCTTAAGTAATAGGTCTACTCGAATGGTGAGTTGTAGCATAAGATACCCAATCACTAGGCACGAAATGTTTAATTAGGTTATGTCTTCCACGGAGCATATTATGTAAAGATTAACAGTATGAGAAAAGAAACACGAAACACCCTTATCTGCAAAAGACTTTAGCATTAGCAATATACTCTTGAAAATCAGAAAAATATACAAAGTCAGGATAAGGGATGGAGTAACAATAAAGTTAGGTTCAAATCAACATTACCATCTCTAGCATCTATTTAAGGTCCTAAATATATTCTAAAACTTTAGTGGGTGATATTCTGATGAGGATTCACAAAATATGCTTAAGGAGTACCAATAAAGTTCTGTCGCACTATCACGAAGAAGATATCCTTAATTATGCCAATGAGGATTGAAAAGAAGGAAAAGATTGTGCAATGAAAAAAGCAAGCCCGGCACGAGTAAGTACCTTTCCCGTTTTCAACATTTAGTTCACCAGGAAACCCATTTGCCGCAACAGTGTCATTGGAGCCATCTCCGCTTGGATAGTGCAAAGTGACACCTTGACCCGGAGCACTCATTTCATTAGCAAGCATAATCCCAGAAGTTGCAGGAAATGACAGATTTGATGATACGTATGCCTCCATCGCAGATAGTTCTTCCATCCAAGGAACATCTGCTTGCTTTTTCTCGCATAATTTCTTGAATTCAAGGCATGCTTCTCTGCAGTAATTAATCCATATGTTCAGATTATTGCAGCCAGGAAGAGATTTCAACTTTGCTGGAAAATACGAGCAAATCTATTGTCAAGAAATAAAGAGAAGTTGTAACCATTAAGACATCGCTATAAAAACGGTTAGACGAAATTGTGTGTTCTGTTTCACAACTCAAACATTCAGCACAATCTCTTCATCTTCAGCCTTGTTCATACCTTAAACGTGATGCTCCAAACGCATCTGCAAAAGAAATAAGTTCATCCATATCGTCCATATCAAATCCAGCAGCTCGTCCACGAGCATATGCCATCGCTTGTGATTTAAGGAGCATTGCCTTCCGAGATTCCAGAAGGTGTTGAAGACGAAGCCTTGCCATCAGAAAGACTGAATGAATCAGTGCTAAGTTATTCACAAAAGCACCACAAAGAGCAGATACTATTAGAAAAAGTTAAGAAATACCTCGAGTTTTCCTCTTGTGGATGATCATTTTCTTCAACAGTTTCACTCTGTAGCTGTAGAAGACACCAAAGAGTTCATAGCATTTGAATGAGCTTCTTGCAAGCATAACAATTGGCTCAATCCAATGTAGTTAATATACTACCTTAGAAGAATCAGGCAACTTCACTATGCTTAAATTCGCTGCTGGAGGGTTTCCTACACATAAAAATCGAATAGATAAAATGAGAATACCAGGAGTGTGTTACTGTTGATGAGCAGGTCCTTCATGAGTCACCGAAAGCACAATATGGGAAATATATCCCACACAGCACAATGGTTTTTTTTTTCTTTTCCCTTCTCTCAATTAACCTTGTGGGGGACTAAGTTCGGCCAAAAACAAGTAAGCATGAGATCTTGAACATACCTTCATCTCCTTGTCCAGCTACAGACGCAACATCCAGGTCATAAGCTTGAAGTGAACTCTCGATTTGTACAATCTCCTTCTCCAGGCTAATAAAACGCTCAAGAATTTCCGGTGTGCTAACAAAGCGCACAAATCTGTGACAAAAGTGAATCAGTATTAAATAATCCCTTTACTCCTTTGTTTCGACCCTGTCACGAGTGATAGCAACACAGCATTTAACAAATCTTCAATCTCAGTGATCTTTTACCGGAGCTTGTAAAGAATATGGCTACAGTAGGAATTACGCTTACGCTGTCCAAACAGGTAGTCGGAAAACAAATTAAGGACAAATTCTCAGTTCATACAGAACAAGAAAGAAATCTTTGCCTATAATCAGGCAGAAACTATTTCCCAAAAGATAAAAAGCAAATGGCAAACTCGATGCACTTATTTATTCTCCACAGCATCCAATTATCAAAAGAACAAGAAATCAAATTCAGAACATCAAAAACAACTGAAACTACAAGTGAACTTGCAACAGACCAGTGAGTCGGCAAAATCAAGAAAAGAAGAAATCATTACCTCTCGAAGGTGGATTTGGTGAACCAGGAGAGATCTTTGGCGGGTGGGCGAAGAGTGATCGAATACCCACCTTTCGAAATCTCGTCTTTCACGAATTTGAGGTGGGAGACGAAGGGTTGGAACAGCCCAGAAGCCAGCTTCTCTTGTGTGCCTCCACAGAAGATCACCAGATCACATCTACAAGCATCGCAGTAGGAACATACCCACATCCGAAATCACCCGAAATTAGGAGCAGTTCGTGACTGTACACAGTGGAAATTGCAGAGCACAAGAACGAGAAGTGGAGTGAGATTGAAGATGGAATCTTTACCTGGTCCGAGTTGGGGTGAGGTGAAACACAGCATGATCAAGACCAGTTCCCGAGTCCATTCCCACACACATTCAACACACACACACACTCTGAGAGAGAGAGAGAGAGAGAGGTGCATGCACATGCAAAGGGAGTTGAACTGAGAGATTGACAAGGAGTGTTGTAAGATGGGCTGAAGGTAGGACCTACCTTTTCACAGGGTAGTGTGAAGGAGGAGCTTACCTCCTCTCCTCCTTCTTCCTTAAGCAGGCTGCAACCAGAGATGCCAGAGAAAAGCTGATGTGAGCATCTCATTGGCTCTCTCTCTATCTCTCTCTCCTACCTACTTTCATCTTCTCCTGTTCCTTTTCTTTTCTTTGCCTTTGTCATGTCATTCATGATCATAACTACCTAATCAAAATATGTGCCTAAAAGAAACCCGAGACATTAACTAAAGCATCCTATGTTAAATTAATTATCATTGTTTAGTACTCCGCTTGATTATTATAGGTCTAATTAATGTCGAATTTGAAAAGATTGATCTATAGAATCACGAGGCGAAACCAAAGTGTAATTATACGGTTGAACAGTTTCGATCTTATTTGCATATATCATTGTGGTATTTGGTAATTTAATTTTCATTTATGAGCAAGTATAGTGATTCGACGTATTCTTATTTAGCACATAAACAATGTAAGATGCTAATATCATAAGTGTTAGTTTTGGTTGCTAGATATGGGGTGTCAGTGGCAATGGACACTTGATTTGGAGTTTCATAATTGAGGGGTTGTGCTTGAGCTCTTGGTAGCCATGACCGTATAAGCTTTGAGCTTGTAGCCATGAACTTGTCATATCTTAAGCTTGCAGCCATGGCCACTTGAGCTTCGGCATCTCCTAACCATGGAAGATTAAACTCGAGTCAACATCGAGACTCGAAGGTAAGTTGTGATCTTAGTGTTGACGAGGCTAGGGTTGTTTTCTTTTTTGTTTGGGCAAATACTTCAGAAAATCTAAACTATCCTTATTGCCACATAAATATCTCAAACTTTTTTTATGTAACAAAAAAACTTGAACTTATCCACTATAATATAAATATCCCGAACTTTTTTTTGTCACAAAAAAATCTAAACTTTTATATTGACATAAATGTTTTTTTTTTTTAGTTCCATTAAAGGTATATTTATCATATTAGTATAAGTTCGGAGTTCTTTGTAACAAAAAAAAAAGTTTGGTATTTGTATTATACCAGCAAGTTAAGGATTTGTAGTTACACATTTTTTTTTTTTGGGTATTTGTGTCACTAAGCATAGTTTCTGGTATTAACACATTTTAATTCTAATGTAATAATTTTCCTACATTGCCCGTTATTTTATATATTTTTTGACAATTTTTTTCCTAATTTGATTCACACCAGCTTTTCGGATTGAAAACTTAGCTTTCCAAGCCGTGCCGACAGTAATCAGCCAAAAGAAATTAGTATCAAAGAATGAACAATTTCACTTTGTAAAAAATACAAAGATGAGTTTGGACGAAAAAAAGGAAAAGGTAAATGAGCGCTTTAGTTTAACAAAAGTAGAGGGACCACAGGTGATATTTTCCCTATTTAAAATCAATTCGTGTGTATTTAACATTGGAAAAGGTGCACATTTGGTCCTGGAACCACACCATTTCTTCAATGAGAATCTCAAATAAGTAACTTTTGCAATTGAGTCTTCAAAAATGAAGGATTCTTCCAATTAAGTCCCTCTATCTCTAATTTCAACAAACTAAAGTTAACATTTTAGTTGTGCCAACTAAAAGTCTAGTATAAGTACAGCATATACTAGCATAGGAAAAAACTATTAAACATTTATGTAGTTGTATCTTTATATAATTGCTCTTGGAGCTTTTGGTGAGTGGAAATTGGTCGTCGTAGTGGCACTGATTTTCCCAATATTATACTTTTGATTGTAAATGATAGATATGCCAACTTAGAGGGATTTGATTAGAGAACTTCGCTACATTCAAGACTTATATCACAAGCTTGAGGACTGAAAAAAATAGCGGAATGAGTCAAGATGTCATATGTGCACATTTTCTTCCAAACACAATGAAGTTTAGGATAGTTTACTGAATGATCTCACTCATGGTGAAGCTTATCCTGTGAAGTTGTCATGATCACTCTTAATTATGATAGACTTTGTGCCTGCTTATTTATTTTAGCTAGATTAACATAGTTTTCATAATGGTCTAATTATTCATAAAGTAGTGGGGGATTGGACAGACAATCATTGGGGTCCATGTAGATCATAAAGTGACATTTGATTTAAATAATTGGATTGACGCGATATGCTAACTGATGCTGGGAGCCGACATAAAAATCAATTAATCTTTTTTCTTTTTTACCTTTAAGGGAAAAAAAGAAGAAGAAGCAAACTCAATAGTAACTTAGAAATTTAATCTCGCAAAGTTCATCCCTAAATTTTAAAATAAATGATAAGCATTGCAAAAAGTATTTATGGACAAACAGAAATCATGCATCTCTCATTTTGCAAAATTCGGTTAAAAATAATTGTTGAGCATTCGGTAAATATATAATATTTGTCCATTTCACAGAAATATGAGGTTTTCGTAGAAATTTTGTTTGCATGAAGAAAAGTCAAAGCCGCAAAAGAAGGTCGCTTTTGTTTTCATTAAATGGTTTTCCTTTTCATTCATGGGCGGCAGCAGAAATCTTGTGGACCTGTTTTAGGTGGAGAGTCAACATCAATTTCACTCTTTTTGTCATCGACAACTGGATCAAGCTAGGTCGACCATGTGATATTTTTTTTAACAAGGTCAGGAGAAATAATGTGTTCATAGAAATCTCTATTTATTGATATTTTAAAAATCAAATTACGGGGATCGGTTTGGATATATTCATGGTGCATTTGTTTCAAAGAAAATAATTGATTTGAAAAATATTTTCTTAAAAATAATTATCTTTGTCACTTGAAAAAATGAACGAACAAAAATATTTTCATCGCTCATGGAAATATTTAAACATAAATTGTTATTGATAATGAAAACATTTTTCACTGATTAATTATTTCAAGCAATGCAAGCTATCTTTTTCAAGAATTTATTTTTCAAGTCATTTTGTTTCGCAAAATAAACAAAGCCTCAATTAACAATTGGTTGGCTTTTTATATGATGTTTTTGCATTTTTCAAGGTTTTGAGCGAATTGACCCGATTCAACTGTCACTATCTATTATAAAATCCAATTCGATCTTTGGTAGGATTTTGAAAATATTATTATAGCATAATCTTGGGTAAAAGTCATAGAAGCATCTATACTACAAATTAACCAAACTCAATCACCACTTCAATAACAAACTTTTACGAAGAGACTTTTATGAAAAACTTGTGCCATATTTAAGAAAAGAACTCCATGATCACACATAATTATAGATAGAAAAAATTGTTATTTGTGATAATCGAGATGAGTGGCAAGTCCTCTTACGTTCTAAATTCGAAATCAAAGTAATTGTGAAGTATCTTATAAATCTCTCTTCGCGTTAAAATTGTTTTTACATACTTCATTCTTTATCAATCTATTTTTTTTTCCCATCATTTCCCTTCACACTCAACTTTTCTGCTTTTTTTTTTTTTTTTTTTAATTAAGTACAACTTTGAGTGGATCTGAAATTTCATGGACATATCAACACGATGCAATGGTCACAAGCGTTCCCTCATCTATTAAACTTTTATTTAATATGTGTGGCGTGAGATAATTCACATATTTCTAATAGTATCTCCAGAAATAATACATTCACGCAAAGAAAAAGATGTGAAATATCTTGGGTCTCTCTCTCACTCTCAAGAAAGGAACAGAAGCTGCAACATCATTGATGATGGCCCAGCATGTTTTGGTTTTTATGTGGTTTAACACCTCAAAAACAGTCAACTCCAAAAGAGTAAGTGAACATGGGGGGAATAGAACAAGCCAACCATGCCACAGCTACATGTGCTGGTCTAGCTGGATAAACACATGACCTTCCTTCTGTCTTCTAATAAATTATTCTTTCATTTTCTCTATGTGAGAGAATATAATCATCCTTACAATGATTTAGATATCCCATCCTCCTCCCATAATAAAAATTTAAACCAAAAAAATAACAATAAAATTAGAGGAATTAGAACTTGACCGAAGTGTGGTGAGGTGGTCCTTTCTCACTAAGATCCAACAGGGTCTTAGGTTTGATTTTTACTTGGAGGTAGTTCTCGATTTAAAAAAGAATTTATATATATATATATATATATATATATATATATATATTAAAAAACAAAACTTGGGCTAGCTTTTTCATTGTTTGATAAAAGGGAAAGAAGCTGGCATCCACCAGCTCACAATGCTCCTCTTGCAAGTCAAGCAGTCACATGTTGCCAAAGAGAGAAAAGCAGCAAATATCATTAGAATACATCATTTTTATATTCTTTGCTGTTTTTTTTTTTCGAAAGAGATTGGTTCTTCTTCTACCATGCATACACCAATCGTTGTGCCTGGGGGCAGCAATGGCCTACAAAAAAGCCTAATACCAGTAATGGAAAATGACTTGCCATTAAATACTTAACATCATTTATTTTATTATACCTACTACTATTACCCTTTTTTCAGGATAACAGTCAATTTATCTTGGAATAATTTTTGCACACCAGATCAAATCAATTTCTCAGACTTTATGTGAGAAAGACTGCATTAAATAGGAAATGAATTCAACCCTCATAGTTTCTGACATGTAAAGACCCGATTCATCACACTACTAATCCAAGGGTTAACGCTTCAAAATATTTAGCACGAATTTATTTTTTACTTTCTCAAACATACTAACCACACAGTAGAAGTTCACTATCAAATGGTTTTTCTTTTATATTTATAAAATCCTTTTAGACTTTCTCTGACTTGCAAGAATCGTGCGTAAAGTCAAAAGCTTTTTGCATTTGCATTCAACACTAATCTTCTTTCCTACACTAATTGAATTGTGAATTTTCTGGCTAGGTAATCATGCATGTCGCGTACTTGTAGTTTATGAGACAAATCAGCTCAATCTCGGAGCACATGATGACCACATATATGATTTGGAAATCGGAATGCCCATGTGCTGCTCGCCATTATTCTACAATACTCCTCGGAAACTTTACTGGGTCGATAGATCATCTCTTCAGTTGACTTATATAGCTCATCCTAAGTTTGACTTTCGAACAGTCATTTCGAGAGCACGAGCTCTTTCACTGAAGCCACGACTTTCTGACTCTGCTGTAGCTGAAAGGGATTTCCATGTTAATTTTGTTAGGGTTTCGAAGTTGGTTCATGTCTTGTCTGTTTGACTTTGGGCTGCTGTCCAAGAGGGTTGCGCATCCAAGTGATTTGGGCCCAATTAAGGCATACGAGGCTATTCCGTACCCAGTAGTCCCCGGTTGGTCGTCAGTAAGATTGCGCTCCTCATTTTAACGTGTCGATATATATATATGCCTCACACCCCAAAATTGATATTAAATATTTTTCTTTCCTAGATACTAAGGAATATTAATGATTTCACGCAAAAAAGAAGCTGAACATTGATAACTTTTTACTTCAAATCATTCCCTCACCAAGCTCTCCCTAGAGGGTTATTGAATGTGCGAATCATGCATCTTGTGATTAATGGACATTTCTTAGATAATTAGGCATACTCAAAGTCTTGGAACTAAAACTTTTTGATCGAGCAATAAGATCCTTAAATATATGTATCAATCAAGTTGTATTATGTCCAGGGTCTGCAAGTTTCATCTTAAATATGAAATAATGTTTGCTGATGGGTAGGGTTGTAAAAAATACCCAAACCGAAGCATGTATCCTGGGTCTCATGCCCGTTTGGGTAGTTAGCAAAAAACTATCTTGACGGTTCGGCCCATTTTGAATTGTATGTCCGAATCGATTCGAGACACATTAAACATAAATAGAAGAGGAACCTAAACGCTAGACAGCTTCCCTCCCTCCGTCAGCACCTCCGCCTCCTTTCTCCTCCTCTCCACCACCATCCCCTCACATGCACCAGCAGGTCCGCCTCCTCCATCGCCCTCTCTGCCACCATCCGCCGGACCTTCATGTTCGGCGGCACTTCAACGCGAACGACTCAACATCAACTTTGTCGGATCCGTCATTCATGGTCGTTTAGCTATTCATGGTCGTCCAAGTCTCGATGCGTCCATGGACGTCTAGATATTCAGAGCTGTGTTCATGGTTGTCCACACTCGAGCTCTATTTCTTTCCTTCATGGCCATCCAGATCTTCGATGAGATTAGCAGTCATAGAGCCTCATCCTCTCCAAATCGAGAGGACACGCCCCAGATCTGAAGGCACCTTTGTCACCGGTAAAAGATGATCTCGTCGATGACTTTTGGACCTTCCGTCATCATCTCAAAATATGTCTATGATGATGCGCTTGACTATGGAGCAAAGTTGCTATGAAGTTGCGACAGATGTGAAGGACGAGGAGGAGGAAGGAATGGGGAAAAACCCGTCAACCAGAATCAACCTGTCGTTTCTGTTCAAGTCCTGTGTAAGTCGGGTTCATGAAAAATTCATTGAATCAAGTGATGAAGTTCCACACGAAGTACTAAACATAAAGTTCTGTGCCTCAAAACTTCTTGCTCTTGCATAGAGAAAATTAAACTAGAATTGGGTGGGGTGCGCCAGGCCAAGGCAATAGTGCAACGCCAAGGCGACGCGCGAGAGCCCCAGCAGCAAGCTACCGTGATGGGCTCTCCCCCTAAAGAAATTAATTTAATATCATGTGGACCGATGGCCCACGTATCAGATATTAAACTGATAAGAACAGATACTACACTTGATCTTAGCCAAAAGGCCGAGAAAGGTATGCTTTGCCTCATCTCACGCCTTGCTTCTTAACCCCACATCCCTGCTCGTTCCTCTGCTCTCCCTACTGATGTGGGACTGATCAAAGCTCTCCATCGCTCTCGTGCACGCCCTCCTCCCTCCCTCCCTCCCTCTCTTTCAGCTTCCCAGCATCAGAAGTCGTGTGCTGTGAAAGCTCTCTGTATCAGGAAATCAAGAGTTTGTCTAGATTGAAAACGTTTCAGTGCATATATATTCGGCAAACGGTTGACCTCGAGAAGAACTAATTCAGCAAGATGCGAAATCAATGGAAAGTCTAATGGGTCTTCAACCTACTAATCAGTGACTCGAGCTGGAGGAAGGACGAAGCTCAAAGAAAATGGTAAGATGAGCGGACTCTTTTAACTAAATGAGGCTTGAATGAGCACACTGAAAACATGGTTTTGCCTTGAACTGCTTTGGCTTCTCTGATGAAGAACAGGGCTTCCTTCACTTTAAAGCAAATTCCACAATCGCGATAGCTTCTTTTTCGAAACTTCCTTGAGAGAAGACCAGAAGAAAATGCACACTCCAGCCTTCCATTTCAATCCTTTCTGAGTATATATACAACGAAAGAAGCGTCGCTTAGAATTTATAAATGGAATTGAATTGAAGACTGGAACTGCTGATCTTCAGCTGAAGTTGGGCCTCAAGCCTTGTGAGCTTTATTCTTGGCAAAGCCCATGTGGATGGAAGGGAGATCAAAGTGATTTAGGTCCAAGAAGCCATACAAGTTTTGATGAGATCCAATAGCTTCCCTAAGAATCATAATGCTAATGACATTTACATCTGGCTTCTGCTCATTACTTTTCTCCCGAACAGTTATACAAAATCAACATAAATATCGTCTAAAAGAATTGTTGGAGCGATGAGATACGCACTCCAAAAGTTTTGCTTTCTTTCTTCAAAGGACAAATGACAGGAGACACACTCTTGCTTTAAAAAAAATATATAAACTTTCTACATTATCTGAATATTTTAAAAGGTTTCAAGTGCTTCGCATTGGATAAAACCAAAAGTGTGACTTCCCCACAATTTATGAAAAATTAAAACTTGAAAGCACGAGGCACTCTAGACATGCCCTAATTCTCCATAAACAATGGTATCTCTTCGTTATAGAAGCTCCAAGATGAATAGTAGTTATAGAAAGTTACCAAACATAAAGCCCTTGTCTTTATTTTACAGATAGTGTAGTTAAGTGGGATGGTGATTAAGCTTTTCTGGATTGTACTACTTGCATAAGTTTTGTCTAAGGCAAGACATCCACGTTGAGATAACCAAACTTATATATGAACAATCAATGTTTCGAGCAATTAAAGAAGCAAAATTTCGTTACGGCCGCCCCGATGGCTAGATGAAAAGGGCAGTTGAAAGAACTATCGTCATCGAATTGGTGTTACATCTCACTAGTTTTATCTCGTGATTGCCGACTTGGGCCACCACAGAGATTAAAAAAAAAAGACTAGCGCTCCATTTGATGAAAGCGATGCATTAGGGAAATTTTAAAAGTTCAAATATTAAACTGAACATGAAAAGAAATCAGAGACGACACTAGACAATGGACAAAATTTTCAAGATCTCGTGACATTGCCCATTGTGATTAATACTGAAGTGTACCGTCCAATCACATATCAAAAGGTGTAGAACACCCGAAAGCTATGTAGGAATATGCATTTGTACCTTATTTGAAAAGAAAAATGCTAGAAATAGGAAGATTGGTGTATTAAGTACATATTGACCATTCTTTTAGCCTTGGCTCTCAAATTTAGCATATCAAGCACAAATTTGGTCTTTTGGGTCCAATAAGATCGTGTCAAATCATATGTCAAAACTAGAGAATTTGCGTCGGATAATTTCCTCGAGGACATCTCCATGTATGTGAAAACCGCAATGTTTCAAATTCCATTCGGATTTCTGAGGCACGTGTCTATTTCCTTGATCTCCAAGTACGTTCCCTCCCTCTTTTGGATTCTCAACATTCCGAACGTCTGACTGATTTTATGCTCCAGACACTTTGACAAGTAAATAAAGCCACGCCGATTTAAAATCTTGAAGCCTATATGGTCCAAACTCACGTTTCTATTATCAACATAGGCTAGGGTTCGACCAATTCCAAAGGTGACGAATCGCTGCTTCAAAATGGGGGAAAGAACGGCCAGCTTTTCACACCTTGGGACTGACCCAGAATAGCAACTTCGCAAAGGGTTTTGGAGAGTTTTAAGAAAACCTGTTGGCTCGGTCGCATTTGAAATGCTGTTTCAGTCCCTCAATAACGAAGGTGGGAATACGCGTGGCTTCATGAAAGACCGTTTAAAGAGAGCTGGACAAGGCTTTTCGAGCCCGGAGGAGAACAACAGACGACCCAATTGCTGTCGTTGAACAATTTAACCGAGCTTAAAGGGGAAGAAGTTTCTTCAACTATATGTTTGTTGTATGTATTTATATTTGGAGATTTTGTGAGAGTACTAGCTGAACAACGCGCTACATCGATCAAGATTTTGTGCTGTTTGGAAGCATGGATTTCTCATATATGATCTCAACAGAAGTTCAATGTGATGAACGAGTTTTTCTACCCATCAAAGAAGCGAAGGGCGGCAATTCTGCAACTAAGAGCAAACCAGGAGCAACAATCTCAAACGGAGAATGAAAGAAAATCAAGAAAAGAATTGATGAAGGAGAAAAAGTCAATAAGTTTAGTAACCGGAATCATATTCTTTGACATTGGACCAATCACTCCCCAAAACTTTGACTAGAGAAATGCAAATAACTTTTTTTTTTTTTTTGGTAAGGTGAGAAATGCAAAGAAATTTTTTTTTTTTATGACCGTGGGACCGCCTCGCGGTTGATAATAGCTACACGTAAACCACGGGGGTGCTAGCGCAGGGACCCACCTCTCATGGCTCCCCACTTTAGTCTCACGTTATGACCAGTTGGGGATTCGAACCCCGGCCTTGCGTGTGGCCAACATTCGATTCCACCAACTCGGCCACCACGGGTGGGTGAAATGCAAAGAACTTTTGATTGGCGCTTTTTCTTAAAACGAACTATTAAAAAAAAGTGGGCAATTTTTTTAAAGAATTCAAGTCCCAATTAAAGAATTTGTTTTCACTCTAAATTTAGTATCTTATATAGCTACTTAAATAAGTATATCAAGTGTATAAAAATGTAGAAAATCAACGAGGAAAGTAATGTGGCAAACAACTAGTTGATGCAGCATTCATTAAATAGTAGAGTAAGCTAACTATTCTTTGAAACTCAACAACTTAATCTTGTAAATGTGAATATACGAAATATTTCATATGCTTATTTCAATGTATTCTTTTCTCAACAAAATATTTCAAAACTGTTCGATTCAAGAGAGAACGTAAGAATAACTTATAAGTCACGACTAGCAAAATATCATGAATTAAAGCAAAATATCACGACTAGCAAAATATCATGAAATATTTCATACGCTTATTTCAATGTATTCTTTTTTCAACAAAATATTTCAAAACTGCTCGATTCAAGAGAGAACGTAAAAGTAACTTATAAGTCACGACTAGCAAAATATCATGAATTAAAGCAATTTTCTTCGTCTCACTAAATATCTTCAAACCTTTTTTTCTGGTTATGCTCGTCTAAATTTATAGAATCCAAAAGCCGTTTTAGGTGAAATTTTCTTTTTCATGGTCTTAGCAAACGCTGCACGAGACAAAAAGGAAAGTTCTTTTCCGCTACTGTTGGCCGGGAGGACGAGTCTACGAGTCGTTCAAGCGTAACCGAGGCTTCACTCGCCAGGGCGGACAACGAAAGAGACGCGTAGGGCAATGTCTCTGCATGAATATTCTTGAAGTTTCGAAGAAGAGAAAACGTAGGGGATTTCGATCGTTATCATTAAGTGAGTCAAAATGTCAGGCTGCATGCTACTCTCTCTTGTGGAAAAAACTCTTTCGTTTTCAACAAGGGAATGATGATGTCCGAAGATGCGGTCGGGTGTACGAAAATCGAACGGAAGCTAAGAGTGATATTGCGATGTAATTGTCCGAGCGTCTGTCGTTGTCAAGAAAACGTGCTGATATAATAGCTTTCCAAGAACACAAATTCTAATCTCTGAATATGTTTTGAGTTTGAGCTCGTGAAGAGAATTTTATCCAAATAGATATCTCAGTTTGAGCTTAGTTCAAGTACATTTTGTAATTTAAGTAGATTTCCCGAAAATGGATTTCCTATTATGGGTACAAACATTGTAATATGAGTCCGCTCCTATTTGCCTCGGGACTTTAGAAAATCAAAGGGTTTTGAGAATGTGCCCAAAATGCAGCCGTGTTACAAAAATTAAAGCTCGATGCGAATAGTAGCATTTAATTGGCCGTATTTGTGAAATATCAAGGGTAAATATATGAAGAACACTTCAGTCAGGTTAATTTCAAAAGTTAATTCACCACATCAAAATATATAAGAAAACAGAAAATCAACAACCCAGTCTTCAATTCAATTCCGGATCTGGGTCATAACTTCAAGTCAAGTTCGGCCCTTACCTCGAGGGGCTTTTCTTTCGGAAAAGTCCAAAGTAAATGGAAGGAAGATCAAAGTGATTTAGGCCCAAGAAGCCATACAAGTTTTGAAGAGATGCAACACCTTCCGTGAGAATCCTAATTTTATAGCCAGTCACATCTGGCTTTTGCGTATAAACTTTCCTTACTTAATTTGGAAATGCAAAAAATTTACTTTAATTACTATCATAAAATTTTGCACGCTTGTGCAATATCTGGATATTTTAAAAGGTTTCGAGCAACTCGGATTTAAATAAAAGACATAGTGTGAGTTCCCGAATTTTTTGCAGAGCCACAAGTTAAAAGTCTACACGTTCTCGAAACTTCCTTATAAACCAGCATCTCTTTGTTATGGAAGCTCCAAAATGAAAATTAAATTTGAGGACCGTGCTACCTGCATAAGTTTTGTAAAAGGCAAGACATCCACGTTGAAATTATGAGACTTATATATGAGCGATAATTACTTTGTATTAAGCATATGAATACTTAGCGTTGAGCAATAAAAGAAGCAAAGTTTCATTTAGAAAAACAGATTGTGTGAGGAAGCATTCATATGAAAAAGAGTAAGAAAATGATATCCAAACCTAAGCAAGTGAATGTCCAAAGGGGTATTATCTGTGAATAGAGATCGATTATTCGAGCGATATCAACTTGGCAATATATTGATATTATGACTAGATTCAATAGGATCCTCGATTTTGGACCTTGAACTAACATCGATGCGAAGTTAATGGTATTTGTCGATGTGGATGCTACTTCCTCTTCTCTTTTTCCTTCTTTCTTCTTCCTAATTCCATTGCCATTAGGGACAACGACAACTTGTCGGTGAACTAACTTGAACAAAAGAAAAATTCAAAAACGACATTGAACATTCAAAGAAAATTTTAGGGACCTTTTGTAATATTACCTCTTGTAATTAACAATCTAAGGATAGCATCTAATAACATATTAAAATGTTTAGAACACATGAAAGTAAAGTAGGAATACACAATTGTAGATTATTTGAAATGAATAATGCTAGAAATATGGTGATTGGTGTATAAAGTACATATTTGGCCTTTTGGGTCCGGTAAGATTTCTAACGTATGGCGATCCATTTAATTTTATAGTACTAAATTAAGCAGATTTCTAAATGTCGATGGACTAACTCAAAAAAGTTAAAAATAAAATTCAAAGACGACATTAAACAATCAAAGAAAATTCTAAGAACCTTTTGTGACATTACCCCTTATAATTAACAATCTAAGTATACCGTCTAATCACATATTAAAATGTCTAGAACACCCGAAAGTCAAGTAGGAGTACACAAGTGTAGATTATTTAAAATGAATAATTCTACAAATATGGTGATTGATGCATAAAGAACATATTTGGCCTTTTGGGTCTCGTAAGATTGCTAACATATGGCGCTCTATTTAATTTTAAAGTGCTACGTGAAGTAGATTTTTAACTATCTCGAAAAAAAAATAAAAATAAAGGCGATACTGAACATTCAAAGAAAACTCTAAGGACCTTTCGTGACAGTACCCTTGGAAATAACAATCTAAATATACCATCTAATCACATATTTAAATGTCTGGAACATCCGGAAGTCAAGTAGGGATACACAAGTGTAGATTATTTAAAATGAATAATGCTAGAAATATGGTGATTGGTGTATGAATTCCATATTTAGTCTTTTGGGTCTGGTAAGATTACTAGCATACGGCGTTCCATTTAATTTTAAAGGACTACATGAAAGAGATTTTTAAATGTCGATGGACTAACTTGAACAAAATTAAAAATAAAAATAAAAGATGACACTGAGCAATCAGAGAAAATTCTAGGGATCTTTCATGACGTTACCTCTTATAATTAACAATTTAAGCGTATCATCTAATCACATATTTAAATGTTTAGAACACCCGGAAGTCAACCAGGAATACATAAGTGTAGATTATTTAAAATGAATAATGCTAGAAATATGGTGATTGGTGTATGAAGTCCATATACAGTCTTTTGGGTCTGGTAAGATTGCTAATATTTGGCGTTCCATTTAATTTTAAAGTACTACATCGAGTAGATTTTTAAAAGTTGATGGACTAACTCGAATAAAAAAAAATTGAAAGACGACACTGAATAATCAGAGAAGATTCTAGGGACCTTTCGTGATGCTATCTCTTGTAATTAACAATCTAAGCATATCATCTAATTGTGAAGCATATTTTTAAAAGTCGCTGAACTAACTTGAGAAAAAAAATCAAAGACGACATTGAACAACCAGAGAAAATTCTAGAAAAAATTCTAGAGACCTTTCGTGACGCTCTCCTTTTGGCCATAAGTACATATTTGGCTTTTGGGGTCCAGCAAGATCGAGTCAATTCATTCCAATGCTAGAGAATTTGGGTCGGATAATTTTCTCGAGAACTTCTGTGTATAGTTCGCGGCAATAAGAAGAACGGAAACCCTAATTTTTCAACTCTCATTTGGACTTTTGAGGCATGTATTTCCTTGATCTCCAAGCATATTCCGTTCTCTTCTCGCATCTTAATATTCTGAAATTGCGACTGGTTTTACTCCATACACTTTGACAGAGAAAATAAAGCCTCACAGGTTAAACCCTCGAAGCCTACAGTCCAAACTCAAGTTGTTATTATCAACACAAGGTAGGATTTGACCGATTTCAAAGGTGGCGAAGAGCTTCTTCAACGTGGCGGACGACGGGCCAGCTTTTCACACCGGGAGACTGACCCAAAAGAGAAAGTTCGGTTTTTTTGGGAAGTTTCAGGAAAACATTGGCTCGGTCGTACGTGAAGTGCAAAGCAAGTCCTTCAACAACGAAGGTGTGAATACGTGTAGCTTAAGAGGACTGTTTCAAGAGACCTTGACAAAGCTTTCAAGCCGAGAAGAGAACAAGAAGCGATTCAATAGTTGATGCAGGCCGATTTGTTTTTATTCTGAAATTCCGCATCCAACTTGTACAAAATTTGCATTGTGTGATGCGCGGAGATCATAGATTATAAATCTTGGAAAGAGTATGAGCTAAAGTGCGTGCTAAGACGATCGAAAATTTGCGCTTTTCAGAAGTGGAGATCCTCGTATGTGATCTCGTTACAACTTAGAATGTGATCAACAAATTTTTCTGCACATCAAAGAAGTGACGGGCAATTCTGCAAAACAAATCTCCAGCGGAGAATGAAAGAAGATCGATAAAAAAGGATAGATAAAGAAGAGCAAATCTATTAGTTTTTTCACCCTAATTATGTAGAATTCTCTTGTCTGAGTTATTTTTTTTCTTTGAAGGGAGCGATATAAAAGTACCTTGAGTTTACTCAGATGAAAAAAAGCAACGACGAAAATTAATGTGATCACAAAACTAGTCGTCAATGCAACAACTTAACAAATGTGAACATATGAATGATTCCATATATTCAATATACCTTCCCTCCATTATATATTACAAAACTACTCGATCCAAGAGAATGCGTGAGAGTAACTTATAAGTTACGCTCGAAATTTCAAAAAGTATGAAGTAAGTAATTCTGTCTGTCGGGTCAAATAGACATCTTCTCGGAAAGTTTGCTTTGCTAGTCTAAAACTGTGTGCATTAAATGCAAGCTGAACCATAATCTCAAATCAAAGACCTGTTTTAGGTGATTTGTTTTGGATATCTTACACAGAACCTAAGGTCTTAGTTTTCTTGGTATAAAAGTGAGCGCCCCGAGACAAAAAGCACGTTCTTTTCCAGCACTGTCGGCCAAGAAGACGAGTCTACGACTCGTTCAAGCGTAACCAAGGCTTCATCTGCCGAGTGGACCAGTAAACTGGCGCCACAGAATACAATATCTCTGCACGATTATTCTTGGAGTCAAAGAAGAGACCACGTATTTCGTACTGCATACTACTGCCACGTGAAAAACTCCTCCGTCTTCGCCAGGGCGGCGAACGCGTCGAATGGGTGGCCGGGTGAATAGAATCCAAAAAATGGAGGAGGTGAGAGCGATGTTGCGATGTTATCGTCAAGGCTTCTGAATAGCTGCTCAGGCGTCTTTCGTTGTCGTGAAGATGTGTGTGAGCTAAATCACGGCAGATTCTGATCGATCCTGGGTGTGCGCCATCCGTTCAAACCTCTGTAGGTTCAAAGAGCGTGCGTCTGGCAGTCCCTACCAGGTAGCGCGAGCTTTCTGCTTGAAGGGAGATCTGTCATGGTGTATTTTGAGGGACTTTTACCGTATATCTATAACATCTGATGTATAAAATATAAGCAAGAAGCCGGACACTAGCAAGGTTTTAATAGCAAGAGTATTTAAAGATTTGAAAAGCTCGATATCAAAAGTATGTATAATTTTCGGCACGGTACGTGGATAAATATGACATAATGTTACATTTGGTCATTCAGATTTTTAATCAAGATAAGACTGATATGATATTATATGAAATTCACGGATTTTACTATACCCTATTAACTGTTTGGTAATTGTAATAATAAAATTGAATATATTCACATCATGTCATATATATTGTTTGGTATAAATAGTGTATTAGTAATAAGTGAACTGAAACTTTTACAAACAGAGATGGTAAAAATCTCTCACGACACTCATGCCTACTTTATTTTTAGTTACTTTATTTTAATTTATTTTCCTCTCTTTTTTAATTAATTTCTAACTAATTTTTTTCTTCTCCTTACATCATTCTCTAATAAAAATTATTAGATAGTAAACTATACTAATATACCTAAAATAATAAAATACCTAAAATATTTAATAAATATATATTTAATTTATATTATAAAAGAGAATAAATTCGAATATATAAATAAAGATAATTTTAAATTAAAATAACTAATTTTTATTTATTGTTATTTTGAATTTCTTATATTAGAGTTCAAATATTATTAATATTGAAATATAATTTTAATTTTGTTAATTTAAGAAATTTGTTATTCAAGAAAAATAACTTTCCCATTATAAATGTTAGAAATCCTATCCATCTTTATCACATCTCCATCATGGGATAATTTTATCCAGTTTACATCCCAATTATATCAAATTCTATTATGTCATAAGTGGGTACCGAATGCAAGATAGGATAAATTTTATTTTATCTTGAATTTTATTATAACTGTCAAATGCAGCCTAAGAGTAAGAGAGTATAGAAAGTCTTTGTTCGAGGTTGGTGAGGGTGGCCCTTTCCTAAGGCCAACAACCTTGTTGGCCATCAATGATGCACGGGTGATGGCCGGCGGAGGGAGATAGTGAAAAAAAAAAAAAAAAAAAAAAAAAAAAAAAGGAAAAAAAAAAAATCTTCATAAAATATAAAAAATTGAAAAATTGTCCTCGTCAGTATCAACTATGTCACGTAGGACAATTGGCATTGACTAAACTGCCACGTTAGCAATTTTCGCATCTAAATTGGCAAATCATTAAAAGGTGAAGAGCTAAATTAGCAAATTATCAAAAGTTTTAGGACTAAATTTGCACAATTAAAAAATTTATGACTAAATTTACTAGTTGTCAAAATGTATAAGATAAAATTGACATAAATGAAAGGTGTATAACTGAATTGACAGCTGTACAATAGGCTTATGATATTTAGGACAATTTTCCCTTTAAAGTGTCTCGAATGTTAGATCAATCTCTTCTTGCCATTTTAACAAATTTGCAATATACTTGTGCATAATTGTAAGGATGTTTTCTTATAGAAAATTATCCACACATTAAATGCTTCCTCCAATTTTCAGAAGGTTTAACTGATTAGGTAGTAGCATTCTCATCTTTAAGCTGTGCTACCAAAACACATCTTTAATTCCAAAAGCTGTAAACTCCATCTAGGGTTACGACAAATCAAATATTCACAAGAGTATCGCCTAATCTTATTCTTTCATGTACTTACCAAAATTTGTGAAAGGCCAGTATGAGATTTGGATATCATCTTACTAACATTCTTTTGTATTTCCATTTCTGTCGCGGCAAATTAGCGAAATATAAAATATGTCCAGTTTTATCCTGGCTGTATCTTCCCTTATAATCCATCTTTGGCAAGTTTTGTCTCTGTTACCTTTCGAAGTCCATAATACCAAAATTGGGCAAATATAATGAGTATATATCACTGGAAATCTCTTCATTGTGTTATGTACCTCTTCTTTAGCTTATTTCAACGATTTACGCTCTTTATCTCTCTTTGCCATGGCTGTTTACGAGGTCTTCCTCATATTAGCTATGGCGGTGGTAGTTTCTGCTATAGATGGTACTTGGTACGATGCGCGTGCAACTTTTTACGGTGACATGAGCGGCGGCGAAACCATGCGTAAGTAAAATCTCTTGGCAAGGAGAAAGAAAGGAGAGCCTTTTCCTAATTTTATTGTCCTTTTTTGTACTCCTTTGCGGGGACCTTTACACAGATGGATAATTGAGCTATTTCATGTCACTGGTGTTTACTGATTTGTTTCTCGCTCATGGTCATTGCCTGCAGAGGGAGCTTGCGGATATGGAGATCTCAACAAACAAGGTTATGGACTAGCGACAACAGCACTAAGCACCGCCCTTTTCAATGAAGGACTTACCTGCGGTGCTTGTTTCGAGATCTATTGTACCAACGACCCCAAGTGGTGCATTCCCAAGGCTGGTTCAATCATAGTCACGGCAACAAATTTTTGCCCTCCGAACTACACTAAGACGCAGGACATCTGGTGCAATCCTCCGCAAAAGCATTTCGACCTGTCTATGCCCATGTTCACTAAGATCGCGTACTATAAGGCCGGTGTCATTCCTGTCCGCTATCGCCGCGTCTTGTGTTCCAAGAAAGGAGGAGTCAAGTTCGAGATTAAAGGAAATCCGTACTGGACCCTTGTGCTAATCTATAACGTCGGTGGCGCCGGCGACGTGAATGCAGTGAGCATCAAGGGCTCGAACACGCAATGGATTACTATGACTCGCAACTGGGGGCA
Organism: Eucalyptus curtisii; assembly: GCA_017140595.1. Classification (NCBI taxonomy): domain Eukaryota; kingdom Viridiplantae; phylum Streptophyta; class Magnoliopsida; order Myrtales; family Myrtaceae; genus Eucalyptus; species Eucalyptus curtisii. The sequence goes on from CM029498.1 coordinate 31,813,468, forward strand.
AAACTGGCAGACTGGAACTGTTTTGACGGGGCAAAGCTTGTCATTCCAAGTCACCGTGAGTGACGGGACGAAGATAGAATTTGATAATGTGGTGCCTGCTGGGTGGCAATTTGGGCAGACATATGACGGGGGAAAGAACTTCTAGTTCGACCATTCCAGTGCTTGTTTTATGTTGTTAAAAGAGATGGATGCGTTGATTAATTTCCATTATCTGTCTGTTCTACTGGCATTCAAACAATTTTATTTCAATTTCAATTAGTTTATCATTGGAAAATTTCATGACATATCCAAGCTTTTCCAAAGTCACGCATTAGTGAAAAAAATTGTCTGAGATTATATTTTTCTACCATTATGATTGTTTATAGTTAAGATTATAATATCTCTATCTTGTCAAAGCCATAATACCTCATGTACTCTTCATTATTGATTATACAAGAATTATACAATTCTCTCTCTCTCACATATTCTTATCTAAACAAGTTTACTTCTTTTATCAAAATGCATGATGGCATTATTGAAAATCTATTAGGTGTTGAGAAAATATGACAAACGATTGTGAAGAATAATGAAGTTGGACTTTGAGGCGTGATATCACTTTTTAAGAAATTATTTCTTTAAGAAATTATTTGCCCCAAGTATACAAAAAAGTCTCGATTAAGAATACTATATAGCAATTTCAGTATTTCTCTAAGGTCTCTCGAGGAAAATAATTGAAAATGATTGCTGAATTTTGAAAAGAAAATTTGAAAAGACTTTATCATAATTGATCCCAAGAACTGAACGTACTTATCTTTGTCTTTTGAATAGAAGCAACCCTTTGGAAAAGGTTGCAAAAGGAACAGGTTCAAATGTTTCATTGGAAAAACATATGAAAAATTTGGAATAAAAAAATAATAAATAAAAATAATCGCAACTCCTTTGTGAATAGTCACACTAATTCAAATGAACACTATGGTTAACTTTTTCTAATTGTAAATCCAAATAATCCAAATTTTAATAAATAAAAAAGAATGATCGCTAATTAGTGCCAAATCTAATCTACGTGTGCACTCACATCCTTTCGATGAGGGGCAAAACACCTCTTAGTTTGTTTTACAAACAAACTATCAACATTAGGTTGCTACTCAATAGATCGCTTGATAAAATTTTTGACTACTATGAGAAGGACAAATGTGGGAGATCAATTCCGAACCCATCTACTAATCTCAACGTCTTAGAAAAATGGGAATGAAAAATCGGATGGGACATTCAAACATGAAATGTTTTGCACATGATAACGTGAGGAATCACATGTACTAAGTGCCTAATTCTCTCACAAATTGGATCATGTTTTCATAATCTTGATGATGTTATAAACCAATCACGCAAGCCGACGCCGATTTTAAGGAAGGAAAAAGGAGCTGAGGAAATATATTCACTAAAGGAAAAATATCCTCTCTTGTAACCATTGTAAAATAAATGGGTAAAAAAATATTGTGAAATAGTATTTCTAATGTTCCATGAATCCAGAACCTTTGAATGGTAATCCCTCCAGGACTTTCATACTTTGTCATCCATTATGAATAGTCATATATATCAAGTAAATATTTCAATTGCGTTCTTACCTTTGATAAAATAAAGGGAAAAAGTCACAAAAATCATAAACTATATTCATTGTGACATATTTATCCAAACTTTTTTTACAAAAAAAAAAACCCCGAACTTGTACCGACTTGACACATACAATTTGGGGCAAATATGTTATATGAGTACAAGTTTGATGTTTTTAGTATCATAAAAATATAAATTTGGGATAAATGTATCATGAGGATATAAATTTGGAGTTTTTTGTGTTACAAAAATAAGTTTAGGGTAAATGTGTCATAGTGGATGTAGTCAAGGATTTTTTGTGTCGCAAAACAAGTTTGGGGTAAATGTATCATAGTAAGCGTAGGTTACGATTTTTTACAGTTTTTTTTTCTTATGATAAATTCAAATCCTTTATGGAAACCATACTTTGCATCACATTTCTATTGGGAAAATTACCAAAAAAGTTATAAATCTATGTATGAATGTCAATTTGATAATAATTTTTTAAATTTGATCAATTTAATATGAAATCTTTTGATTATTTGCTAATGTAGTCCTTTTGGTCAATTTCTTTTTTTTCTTCTTCCTCCACCCATACTCGATCTTCAGTGGTGGTCGACGAGGTTGTTAGCACTAAATATGTTATGTATGACGGCCGATGTTTATATCATTAATTTCTAGTCAAAATTAACCTAAAAGATAATGTTGGCTAATGTCAAGAGACTTAAGGCTAAATTGGCCAAATTAAAAGATTTTTATGAATGAATTGACATCCATGCAATGACTTAGGACTCTTCTTTGGTAATATCCCCATTTCCATTAAGCTGCTTGCACACTAACTCGCATCTTTAATAAAGGAGATGAGTATGGCGAAGGTGAAAGCTTTCGAGACTAAAAAATCAAAAACCCCCCAAAAAAGTTATAGATATAAATAAGTAGATAAATAAATAAATAAAAGCAAAAAGAACTGTTGATTGAGCACTCTAATTTGCTTTCACATTATAAAGTGTGGTCGTGAGTCAAGACCATCCGACAAAGAACTTAAAAACAACGTCTTCGCGAAATTATCCATGAATTTCTCCAAAACTAAATCTCAAGCCCGACAAAACCACAAATGTCATGGCTTGTGTATGCACGGGTCTCAGCAAAATCTAGTTTCACACAAGAGACAAACGCCGCAATACCATCACGTCAAAATCGAGGATATTGACCGTTCGATCCCAAAACGAGTCAACTAACCATAAAAACTGTTAAACAAACCTCCGACAAGTCCACGTCAGCCGAGTCCAACCCGAGAGGAGAAAACCGTGTTTGAAGGGTTCTGTGCGCCGTTCCACGTAAGCCCTAGAAGTCCAAACGAAATTCCAAGCAAGAATTTCTGCACTTTGGAACGCAAAACCGCAGCTTGCCGAGTACTTTCTTAGGGTTTGATCTGATGAGCGAGAAATGGTGGAATTCTTCTGTCAAGAATCAAACCGAAACCAGCACCCTTTCGGGTCTTCAGTCGTACCTCCCCCCTCTCATCAACCTTATATAAACTCGCGGAACAACCTCAAATACGATACCTGCAAACACAGACAAAGAACGCAATCGAAAAGAACCTCTGATTGCCCTCTCATCATTGCCATCGATCCTTGTCTGATTACTTCTTGATCAAGAAAGAGCGCCATGCAACGTTCACTAGCCATCTCCAAGAGCTTGCTCCCGAGCATCATCCGGTATAAGAACCCGGTTCAGGCCGTCTGCCAGCCGTCCTATGACGTGTTCATCAACCACCGCCGGATCGACACCCGGCGGACCGTTGCTGGTTTGTTGCATGACTACCTGACGAGGCTTGACCTCCGACCCTTCTTGGACAGTAGGAGCATGCGCCCTGGGGACAATCTGTTCCACAAGATCGACTCTGCAATCCTCGACTGCAGGATCGGGGTCGCCCTGTTCTCCCCGAGTTACTGCGACTCATACTTCTGCCTGCACGAGCTCGCCCTAATGATGGAGACCAAGAAGAAGGTCATACCCATCTTTTGTGATGTGAAGCCTTCTCAGCTTCGGGCTCTTAATAATGGAACTTGCTCGGAGGAGGAGACTGAGAAATTCAATTCGGCCATTGAAGAAGCCAAGAACATTGTGGGAATCACTTTTGACTCTTCGATGGGGTATACGAACTCTCATTTCCTATTTACTTAGCTCCATCTGAAGCCAATTGATTACCCTCTAAACAAAAAGTATCATGATAACTTTTCTATTCTTGCATTAACTTCAACAAAAATGCAGACGTTTTAACTGGGGCATAAAAGTTGATTTTTGAGCTTAGATACTATATACATTATCATTATTATAGCGCTGTGCAATCATGAATATATATAAGTCCATAAATAAAACTAGATTTCTTAAACATTCTTCTCATTAGGTCAATTTTCACTGCAAAATATTTATTTGGAAAAAGCAATTATATTCTAAGAGAGAATAACATAAAGTTAAAGGGGTCAAGTGACACAATAAATAGATAAATAAAAAGGTCTAATTGACTCCAAGTCGAAACCACAAGAAGTAAAACGATTTGACTCCGATAATTTCTAGCAAAATATCATGAAATGAGGCTCTAGAATCCTTCCTTATTAGCTATTACATTAGCTTTGATTAACCTCAAAACACTCACTCCAAAAAGATTCGATTTTGTGTACCAAACAAACGTGATTTGAATTAATGTTTTGCACATTTTGTAGATCAGATTCTAACATGTCTGTTCCTTTGCAGGGATTGGTCAGAGCTCCTGAGGGATGCTTCTGAAGCTATCATCAAGAGCTTGATGGAGGCGAATCAAGACTGGCCAAACGAGAATTAGTGGAGAAACATCCAAGCCTGTCTGAGCTAACTTGTACAAGAGATTGAGGAGCAAATAATATTATCCAATTGCAGATTGGGGGGGGGGGTGGGGGGGCGTCTTGATGTGTCTTCGATTGCGGTTTTGAATGGTGTTATCTTTCCATTTGATTGATTTGTTTATAGAAAATCACAAATAAGTTATCAACTATGTTATAAGATCATGAATAATGGCACGATCGTGCTCTAATTCATGGGACCCATTCACATTTTGTCTTTGTTTGTGATCTTCTTCCTCTCACCACTTAATGTAATAAAGGTCCAATCCTAACCTTTATCCTCTGACTTGCGCCATTTTTCCTCATTCCATTATGGACAATCAAGTTCTCTAACGCTAGCTTGATATTGCGGCAATTTCGCAACACTTCATGCTGGCAAGATAGAAACCGCCTTTTGGTTTTCCTTTTCATTCTCTCTTTCGAATTTTTTCTTCTTTTTTGCAACACTTCTTATTGGCCAGATAGTCTCACCACGTAATGAATCGACTTTGTTGCATTGGCCCCAACACAATCAATCATGGGTCCTTGTCATGCAGTTGTGATCACAAGATTCCCTTCATGCCATGCTTTTTAAATAGTGTTTCGCAGTTTTGAACCGGCTTCCGGGGAGCTAATCTGAACCGTGGTCATTTTCAAATGATGTCAGCATCTTTTGACATCGTCTATTCAAAAGAAAATTTTAGCGGCGTTAGCTTTCAAACGATATCAATTATCGCATATTCGTACCATCTACCGAAAGCTCATTTAGACAGTGCTTGTTTTTCAAACAGTCTTGTTGCATACTCATATTGTCTACTAGAAAAGTTAATATCAAAGCACCAGCTTCAAACAGGTTTATGGCACTATCTACCTGAAAGTTAATCTACTCTACCAACTTGAGTTTGAACGGGAGTGGTAAAGATATTTTTCAGATAGTATGAAGATATTACCGATATGTCATATGTTCTTTAGGTCATTCAGATTTGCCCTGATTTGGGTTTTTTTTTTTTTTTTTTTTTTGGTCGGTTGCTCTGATTTGGTTTGAGGCGTATAAATATGCCACGATTATATTATCACAGTTTACTAATTTAATCGTTCTATCATTTTTCCCATTTTCTAAGTATAAATGCTGAAACCATGTCTCAATAAGGCTTAATATAGAAGAAATCAAGCAATTCATTATATAATTCTCGCAAAATAGTTACATGCTAATCTAGAGATTAACAAAATAAAATTAGCAATAATTACAATGCGTTACTTAACAAAAACATTTAATTTGAAACCAAACTACTTTCCACTTTGATTAGGTTATATATTAGTTTAGCCCCAGCTTGCTTATTCGGAGGAAAGATTCAACGTATTCAAGAGAACCCCTTCTCGGAGGGCTTCATTGAGGCGTACCACTTTTCTAACTTGGAGATTGCGTTATGCGCACATGATACAAGAAAAAAAGAAATTCTTCTAGAATCAATTTCAAAGGTAAAACGTCGCTTGCGGAATCAATTGCGACGTAAGTCTTTCATTAAACTCCACAAAAACATGTTCATTATAAAACTGAATTTCGATTGGTTAGTTCACATTCATGCAACAAGTTTCATACAAACGAAAATAAGTTTAGTTAGTTTTCGTTGAAATTAAGGAAATTATCCCCCCATTTTTTAAATAGGATGTCCAATCGCGTACAGTCTCCACATGCAAGTACATGTCAAATTTCAGGAATTTGCTATTTAACAAATTTTGGCTCGAACCTCATTGTTTTTCCCCTACGATCCTGCCAATTTCAACACATTGTGAATTCAAAAGGAAAAGAAGATTCTATACTGTTTTCTTGCAAAAAGTCAGAAAACAATATTGATTTAGATAAAGTATATCGCTAATGCAAGAGAGTTTTCTCACGAGCAGTCATGAAATTGAAACTTCTATCTAATAATGAAATGAATTCATTTACAGAAATTTCGAAAATTATATATGTTTTAGTGCTTAAATTTTGCCTTGAGCGGGATTTCACGTATCTTATGTTTGGAACAATTAAATTTTTATGGCATTATACAATAAGCAGAAAGACAAAAAAAAAATCTTTTATTTTGATGATTTCATTAAAGATATCTCTTCTACTTTTTTTTTTTTTGTCGGAATATCTCTTCTACTTTAAGACTATAGAAATAAGAGCCTTCGCTTTTCTTTCTTTCTTTCATTTTTTCCTTTCTTTGCCAATTGTCAACAGTCTATGTTTGCAGAATAAAAAATTCAAAGTCATCCTTGGAATTGAAATGCCTTTTACAGACATTAGACTCAACTCCATCTTCCGCTTTGCCCATTCACCACTATTTCATTTATCAAATCTACACTAAAATCGGATAGTATTTTGGACTGCAGACTATGAAATCACGCTGTAGTTACTAGAATATTTAGATATTTCATCTAATAATTTAAAATTTTAAAATAATCAATAGCATACATCTTATCAAAGTAGGATGTCCTTAATTCAAATCTTTTCAAACCCTTAATTTGCTTCCCAAATTATGTGCAACATTTAAATATTAGAATGCATCTTAGAAGAGTTAGAAATGATCCCAATAATAGCGCATTTGGAAAAAAGTCTTTTTTTTTTTTTGTAGTTATCAAATGCATGCATTTAGTGGCATCTCTCTCATGCGAAATCTATCGTATGAACACATAGATATACGATAATGGGCTATTAGCATGAATCATGCTATTGCATTAACTCCATCATCTTATTCCAGGATTAATTAATTAACTAGGTAGTCAAATTGTTTAGAATGGCCTTGATCTTTCTTAAATGTGTTTACACATCTGTCTATTTTAATAAGTGATTTCAGTGGACTCCGTACCTGTTAGCAATCTCTACATTGACTTCCGGAAGAAACCGAGTAACTCTATCTCGTACTAAAGGTCGCAATAGCCAGTTTACAAATGAAAATAACGAGCTTTATTCGGATGCTTAAGTTCACATTATTATGACCTCCCTCGACATGTTTTTAAACGTGTCGTTTGGTGTTCGAGATTGACTACTTCATTTATCGAAATTTTGTCTTATTAAGATATGTTATTACCTATTACCTCCGTTATAAGTCCGCTTGAAAGTGGAGCTAAGAGATAAAACCCTATCTATATCATGAAATTTAAATGGCAGTGTTAGGAAGTCCAACCTAGAAAATTAAATTAGTAAGTGTAGAGAGACTACATGTGTATAAAGAGCATATAAATTCCATAGAAAAGTAATGTGTAATATTTTAACAGTGAGAATAAATGAATGTACTTTTGACTAGTCAATAGTTGCGCTTGCGCCGTATAACATATAGGGCTTTTGAATTGTAGCCGCAGCTTATAATCATCATCATTTCATGTGATTTCCCTGATCATTATTCAAACAACTGCGTTCATCACGGCTTTGATTAGACGTGATTTGCTTGATTAGACGTGATTTAAAATGGTATCACATGCTTCTCCCTTGGACGCGCTGAATCCAACGTGCAAATATTAAACGAGATTTGGTTTTCAACACATGCATCACGTAAAGGGAAGGGCAACATTTTAATTGGTCCATTCTACGATTAAGAAATAATTCTTTACAAAGTGCTGTCCCTTCTATATTACAGTTCGGTACGAGAAAATACCTTTTACATTGTTAATTAGTTATAGAGTCATGTGGAGTTCCTGCAATTCTACCTTTAGACAATGTGAAACAACTTTCTCGAAAGGGAGTGATCGATTGTAGTTGCTTTGATTAGCAATCGAAGATTAAAAAAACATGGTCGTACTTGAAGTTCGATTGACGTCGTGTTTCAATAAATCTTAGATGCCACGAAGTGACGAGTTCACATGCATCATCAATGTTTCACGTCAAATGAGCTCATCAGAAGCATCTAAATATTATTTTATTTTGCGTTTTGTGGGGCATGTCCTAATCAATGATTGAACCGAAACCAGCTTGCATGTTTGGCCATGCATCAATTTTCGTAGTTAACACGGGAAACTGTTCACTACCAGAAATATGCATACTAAGACACCCTAGCACTATTTATTAGCCCCTCTTGATAAGATATCTTCCTAAAATCAAGCAACTTGATCTCGTCCCCTTCTCATCAAATTTTAAATTCAAATTGAGATTTTGAATTTAAAATTCTTTCCTCAATTTAAAGATTCTTTTCTCGATTCAAGGAATCAATTTTGATCTCATCATGGAATTGTGTATCTATTTAAACTCATTTTGTACATCAATAGAAGCATCAAGAAAAATAAAAAATTCAAAGCTTTCTTTACAATCTTTATCCCCCTCTCTCTCTTTCTTGGTTTAGTTTGTCTTTCATCTTCCCAACTAACACGAGGTATTGAGATTCATCTCATTCTCTCACACGAGCACAATCAGTTATGCATTTTCAACACTAGAGTAAATTGTAACACTAAAAGCACATCTTATGAGTTAATTCAAATTCAACATATATAACCCAACTTGCCATATCCCTTTTCCCTTTGACCATTTATCATTCCCCGCTCTCGTCAAAGCTGCTGATTGTTGTAATCGCCACTCCAACACTATTACCCACCTAATAGGCACTATCTCCGCTACTACTATTGCCATCGTTGTCTCTTTCTCCCTTTCCTCAACGCTCTCTACGGCTCTCTCTCTCTCTCTCTCTCTCTCTCTCTCTCTCTCTCTCTCTCTCTCTAGACAACACCACCATTGATCAATGACAGCCTTATGACATCTTGAAATTGCATTTCTTAATATCATTAAAGTTATTAAGATGTTAAATGGTTTGACCAGATTATTCAATAACTTCAACAAATTACGATTATTCTAAACTACGAAAATTTCTAGAAAATTAGCTTTTCAAGCCTTTATTTTTTAAGTATGTCACTTTGTAAAGGGTTATTAAATTGTTTGAAAGGTCAAGAAGGGTGACGCAAAGTCATAATTGATGACAATGCTTTGAAGGTTTATAAACATTACAAACTTTATAAGAATGTAAAATCTATTGATTTCCGAAGCATGAGAATATATTGCAATTTAGAAACATCAATTAGTAAAAAATAATTTTACTAACTTCAATATGTGTAAATGAATAGAAATTGGAGCATAAGTTGTTGACGGTGAAAATCATGTCAACATAGTGTTTATCAGGTGGAATTGATATGCCCTAGAAAACACATAGGGGACTTATCAAAAGTGAAACTCACTAAGTTAAGATTACTCTTGCTAATAATTTTGGTGGTTTCAAAATAGTTTTCTTACTTATCGGTGCTAAGAATGGACAGCTAGTTCCTTAATTATTTAAAGAAATCTAAAATGCCTTTTGAAGAATAACAATGTTGCCCTTAAACCTACATGACAAACCACTTGATGCCACATACCTTAGTTTTTTGCCTAAATTCTATTATAGCAAATGACATCATGCATGACATCAAATTTTTTTTAACTCTAGCCTATTAGTGTTCTTGATAAGCTTGCAAATCAAGATTCCCCACTAATACACCTAATTGGCGAATCATGCTTTTTCTCTTTCCACTATTACTTACTATTCATCATCTTCTTCACATAACTCATCCCTTATTTGTTTTCTTCTCTATCAAAACTAGAAGCCTTATCACTCCAAATCCCTTGGTTTTTAGAAATTTGCAAGCTAAGATCAAGAAGTTCAAGTTAGTTTGCTCCATTTAATCAAAACAAAATTCTTAAAGGTGGATCAAGCTCTATGTTAATTCAAAACTTTCCATTTAAGGTAAGTGAATCTCTAGGAGTTAAACTGGGTTAACACTTGGTACTCTTGATCCTTATTTGATTTTAGTTTAAAGTATGGATAATATTATAGATCCTCATTGTTAAAAAGAATTAATGATTATATGATGAGCTGACCAGAGGCAAGACTATATGCATGAGTGTTTTAGATGATTTTATTGCGTGATGCGATGTTGATTTAATATTAGATTGTTGTTGATATTACATGAAGTCCATTATGTTCATGATGCCATTAGAAGATGCAATAAGTCAGTCCATAAATCATGACTATATTTTATTAATAAAGCATGGTTAAGTGATTTCAAAAGGATTTTTATGACTTTGACGAGCAAAAGTTTAGAGAGATGAAATTATGCATGTAAAGGGATAAAATGATAATTTTGTATAATGCAAGGGCAATAACGAAATTCACAGCATATAAATCTTCTTGTAATCTTTATTAATTAAAATGATTATTAGTTAATTATTGTTTCGTTGGAATCTACTTGATGATGAAACATCTTTTCTGAAAGTCGTTCTTCGGCTTTTGATGAGAGGAGACGGGTTTTGTGACGACTCCGAACAGGAAATATCCAAGCAGACAAAAAATAATGACAAACCTTTAGTTCAAACTTTGAACCAAATTGTACATACAAACCATGCCATAATTCAATTAGCAACAAGGCTTGAAAATATAACTATTTCCACAACAATACACGGGCACGAATTGAGTCGGAATTTAATCGATGACAAAACTCGAGAACGTGCAAAGATGTAATGTCGGAATTTAATCCATGAAAGAGATGCCTGCTGAAATTGAATCGACGATGAAGTATCAAGATAAAGTTAAGCATCATAATTTAATCAATGACATGAATCGGAAAGCTATAATTAAGGAAAAATAAAGTGCAGGAAAGTAAAGATAATAAAAGATTATGTTTGAATTGTCGAGGGGGCCTCTTCCAATTGATAGAACTTGATATTTTATAGACCTTCTATTATAACCAGAGCAGTTTTTTCATGATTGAACTGTAGTTCAACGCTTCTGAAAATAATGGTCCCATATTCCCACGTTGTCAACTCCCTTTACAATAGCAAACTTATCTCCAAGGAGTTGTTCATTTTCCACGTTATCAATTCCCTTCAAAATAGTAGCCTTATCTCCAAGGAGTTGTTCATTTCTCACGTTGTCAATTTCTTTCAAAATAGCAACCTCAATCTCCTATTTCACCTAACTATTTTCCATGATCTCCTTAATAGATCTTCACATGCACGAGCCTCGGTGCAATTCTTTGAATGGATTATCTTGCTCCTCAGTTAAGATGCTTTTTGACAACTTGGGCAAAACAACTTGCAATCATTTATCACTTGTCAATATGTGCCAACATCGACACTCAAGTCCTCAAACATCATGTGATATTGACCAATCTTTAATCCATTAAATTGGCTTCCTCCATAGATGATCAAAATGCCTAAATAGTATATTCTCCACTATTTTCCCTTTTTTCTTCGTTAATTTTGACAGTTGCATATGAGGTTTTCAAGTTCACTATTGTTGCTTCCGAACGATCATTGCATATCGATAATAATTAAATATCGGCACTTTTAGGTGTCAACATATGCCCCCTTTTAAAAGAATGGAATGATTTGCTAATCATTTGATTCTTTTAAACTAGGAAACCCAAGAGTCATCACATGCCCCCTTGTCATTGCCATAATTGATACCACCAAAGCTAACTTGAATGAGATTAAGCGAAATGCCTCTGTTGATAGGCACAACCTCTAAAAAAAATTATATTTTTAGGACTTGCCTGCACTTGAATTGAATGACTCGATGTTCCAAGCTCGTTCATCACTTCATGGGAGGTATTGATGGTAATTGGCTTGATCGCATCGATGATATATTTTATCATGCAGTTAATCAATTCATTCTTATGCTCCTCCAATAGCCGTCGCATGGCAGCCAACATTATAGGGCTGGGCTGTAATTGTCTTCTCTACACATCAGTGAGTTGTTTTAAGATACCGACATCTCCACTTTGTTCTTACTCCGCCATCGATAGTGCAATTGATGACTGTCCCGCCTTATTATTACCAAGTTGCGATGAAGAGTTGTCACTACCATATCTATCATGATCAAGTTGATTTCTTGTTCTCACCATCGTATCTCCTCAAATCAACCACAATGGTCCCACTGGCGTGCCATTTGTTTCATCGGAATCTAATCGACGACAAAACATCTTTTTCCGAAAGTCAATCTTCGTCTTTTTATGAGAGGAGACGGGTTTTGTGGTGACTCTGGACAAGAACTATCCAAGCAGACAAGAAATAATGGCAAACCTTTATTTCGAACGTCGAACCAAATTGTACATACAAATTGTTGAATTCAATTAATAACAAGGCTTGAAAATACAACCATTTCCACAGCAATACACATGCTCGAAATGTCGGAATTTAATCGACAACAAAGCTCGAGAATGTGCAAAGATGTAAAGCTGGAATTTAATCAACGGTGTGATACCCATGATAGAAATGCATGCCGGAATTGAATCGATGACGAAGCATTGGGAAAAAGATGCACATAGGAATTTTATCGATGACACGCATCAGAAAGCTATAACTAAGGAAAAATAAAATGCAGGAGAGTAAAGATAATAAAATATTACATTTTGATTGTTGAGGGAGCCTCTTCCAATTGATAGAACTTGGTATTTATAGACATCCTATCATAACTGTTTGGGAGTTGTTTCTTCATGGTTGAACTGTAGTTTGACGCTTCCGAAAATAATGGTCCCATATTACCACGTTGTCAACTCCTTCAAAATAGCAAGCTTGTCTCCAACGAGTTGTTCATTTTCGACATTGTCAATTCCCTTCAAAATATCAACCTTATTTCTAAGGTGTTGTTCATTTCCCACCTTGTCAATTTTCTTCAAAATAGCAACCTTATCTCCAACAAGTTGTTCATTTCCTATGTTGTCGATTCCCTTCAAAATAGCAACCTCAGTCTTCATTTTTACCTAGCTATTCTCCACGATCTCCTTAATGAATCTTCACATGCATGAGCCTTGGTGAGATCCTCTGAATGGATTATCTTGCTCCTCAGTTAAAATGCTCATCGACAACTTGGGCAAAATAATCCGCAATCATTTACCACTTGTCAATATGTGCCAACATTTACACCAAGTCATCAAACAGCATGTAATATCAATCAATCTTTAATCCATTAAATTAGCTTCCTCCACAGATAGTCAAATATGCCAGGATAGTATATTCTCGACTCTTTTTCCTTTTTTCTTCGTTAATTTTGACGGTTGCATATGAGGTTGTCGAGTCCACTTTTGTTGCTTTCGAACGATCATCGCATATCGATAATAATTAAATATCAGGCACTTTTGGGTGTCAACAACTATTAAGTTAGATTACTTAAAGGAAATGAACTCAAGCAGAAATTCTAAGAATCATGGAATAAGGACAATTGTGTAATTTCAAAAAGTTAGAGGTTTCGTCTTCTAAAACTGAAAATTTTGAGGGTTGTCTACATGTTAAGGATACTCGTTATGGTTGTTTCTTAGTTAATTACACAATTGCTTGTCTAATTTGGGCAAATATTTAACTAGTCAAAATTTGGATTCAATAGCACAAACAATTAAAGGTGGGTTGTTTTGGTAATTTCATGAAATTTGTGTTATGTTTTAGTGTAAATAAAAGGCAGAAGTACACCCCAAGTGCCAAAACTTGGCACGGGAGGACACTTAAGTGCCAAAACTTTGAAAATGTACACTTAAGTGCCAAAATCGGAATAAAGTGGATCACTTAAGTGCCACTGCGGGCAAAATCCGGCCAAATTGCTGACGTGGCAATTTTCCGGCGAGTTGGGTGCAAAACGACGTCGTTTTGCACGCTAATGTGGCGAGAAAAACGACGCCGTTTTGCATATTCTTAGCATATTCTCGCCACATCAGCGTGCAAAACGACGCCGTTTTGCACCCAACTCGCCGGAAAATTGCCACGTCAGCAATTTGGCCGGATTTTGCCCGCAATGGCACTTAAGTGATCCACTTTACTCCGATTTTGGCACTTAAGTGTACCTTTTCAAAGTTTTGGCACTTAAGTGTGCCAAGTTTTGGCACTCCAGGTGTCCGTACCTCGTAAATAAAATATTCATGTGCTTAGATAACAAATGAAATACCTTAGGTATTTATTCTAATTTATATGGCTTCATTAGGGAATATTGAAATTAGAGGTAAAAATTGTAAAATGAAAAACTTATTGAGGCAATTATAAAATTCTAGAATTATAGGAAATCATTTCCGTTTTGACTATTAAGGTGAATTTAATCAAGACATGATCTTAGAATGAAAATTTTATGAGTGACCTAAGTTATAGAAGAGTTGATTGTCTAAGGTTAAATTCATTTAAATGATTTATGAATTTGCATAATTTATCTACTAAATGATGATGGCATGGACTTTAGAGGACGAAAGTTTGTCAGTTGAAAAACATCTAATTATTTCGTTCCCCACTATTTACACAGGAAAGTGCCAAGGAATTAGTGTGATATTATTTGCACCGTGATTACATGATAATTATTATGTAGTGATGATTTGTGTGTAATGATGCTATGTACTAAATGATGATTGTTTTATGAATGAGAGTTTGTTGGTTTGCAAATGATTATAAATGGATTCTTGGTTTCCATTGTTAATATTAGAAATGCCAAGATACTGTGATGATAAAATTGTACTTGGCAATTGTTATGTTATGACGATTTGCATGTCAGTGATGCTATGTGATAATAAAATTGTACATAACTATTATTAAGTTATGACGATATGCATGTTAGAGATGTCATGTGATGGATATTTTTGCCATAGCCTATTCACCGGAGAGTGAACTCTTTTGTATGAGTATGTGTATAAGACTTTGAGAAAAGGCAGATGTTCTACCATCTAACATGGATCTCTCTAAAGTTGAGAGGACATGAAATCTTACGATCATACACAAAATAATATGACTCATATAGCCTAATGTAGCTTGAGCAGCCTGTTACGTGATGTTATGGACTTGAGGTCCAAGTTCAAGAAAAGAAAGGAAATATAATGAGAATGAGTATGGACGGCTATTGTTATGCAATTGTACAATGGTGTAATTACCTTTGTTGATATAGAAAACACTTGTGATGGATGGACTAAGACATGACAAAGATGTGTTAATGATTCCGCCCCCATGAGTGGCGATGCCTCGTTAGTCGATATGAGTCCTACCTAGTGATGAGTAGCGAATAGATACTCACATGTGTATAGTGATGAGTTACTATGTGATATTTGTGCACATGAGATTGTCTGCTCATCTATGTGTATCTAAGTATTAAACCGGATATTAGCTCACATGTGTATAAGGTGAGCTACTACATGGTATTTGTGCACATGAGATTGTATGCTTATCTATGTTTATCTAAGCATTAAACTGGGTATTAGCTCCCGGCATCTATTCTCATTCGTTGCAATGTTTGTTCATGGCATGTACTCTTATTCATTGTGCACATGTTTGTAGTCATTTGCGTACAACTCATGGATTACATTATTTTCAACAAACTAAACTAATATGTGGACTTTCCTATTGACATTTACATGTGATTGTACTCGCTAATTGATAATACACTGGTGTGCTCTCAAGTCAAATGGCGAGCAGAATTTTCACTTTAAATCTAGAGCTTTCATTTACTGAGTTCAGGCTCATCCTAAAATATTTTACAGATTGGTCGAATTCAGAGTTCGGGCACATTTAAATTAGTTCTTCGGAACATCTCTTTTAAGGATTGAATCAGAGTGCGCAGCAAAAGTAGGAGCATATGTTCTGTAGTGAGATTTTTGATTATGTGTAGTAATGAAAAAGAAAAAAACTGTGTACATTATATGAGGCTAAATTATTTATCAATTCGAAATTTAAATTGTATGGAAAATTCATATGGTGACATGCCTCATCTAAACTAAGTCCACCCATCATATAGATGGAGGAGATCGATCCATATCTAGGAATTAGCCTGCGTTCGATTGACGGCAAGTAGCTTGACTTTGCTATCAAGAGAGCTGCAGCGGAGGTGGTTGCGGCCGGGTGGCCGAGGTGGTCGAGAGAGAGAGGGGCGGTGGTCGACGGTTCCGCTAGTGGAGGTGCGACGTGAAGTTATGATAGAGTTAATGCAACTTTATTCTTTCTTTTGTTCTTACCACAGATATTGAATAGTCTGAAGATGTTCCAAGATATAAAGAATCTCGAGTAAATTTTTATTTTTTTATGAATATGGAAAATATTTTCAACTTACCATCATGCAAGTTTATAATGAGACAAAATACTCCCATTCTCATTTAGATAAATTAGGTAATGATAAGATAATGAAATCATAATTCAGTATTTTGTTTTTGCAAGAAACTTGTACTACAAAATGAAGAAAGCTCTAATTATGACAAAAGAACATTTACTACATATTACAATAGTTTTTTTTTTCAGAATAATATTTTGCTATTGTTTTTTTCCAATAGTCTTTTGTCATTGTGTTTTTCCAATCAAAATAATTCCTATCAACATCGAATAGTAAGTTCTATGATTTTCGGGATAATTATCGAGGCAAATATCATGACATCCACTTCAGTACAGTCTCAATCTACAATTTTTCTTTTGAGACATTATAAAGTGACTTAAAACGATATAAATTTCCAAAAAATTAAATTAAATTTCGCAGCCTATTGGAATTATTGGTTACGGTTCATGTTTTCATTAACCTATGAAAAAACATAATTATGTCTAAATAATCATTTGTTATTGCCTTGTGCGTCGAAATTAACATGAAATAGGCAAAACTGGGCCGGCCCACACGAGCCCAACACAAAGAGGGCCCATCGAAACAGTGCAAGAACGAGCCCTAATCTCTCTCTCTCTCTCTCTCTCTCTCTGTTCTTTCTCTTTGCAGATCAGCTTCTTCTTCTCCACCTGCGGAAGCGAAGAATCTTGGCGAAGTTTGAAGGAGACGATCGGGGTGGGGATTTGGGGATTTGGGTTTTGTATGGCGAGATCCCGCGTGGCGTCGAGCGTCGTGCACCGGCCTTGAAGAAGAAGAAGAAGAAGAGAATGGCACAAGTAACGTTCTTGGTGAAGTTGATTATGAGGGTTGTTCTCGTTTTCTTCCTTCCAATTCTGGTCCCCTAGAATCTTTTTCCGCCCCCCACGATCTCGATGCGCTCTCCCGTGGTGAAAAGTCTGCTTCTTGGTTCTTTCTTCGTCGTGGGTTCTTCCCACTTTGCGTGTTGGAGCGGATTTCTTGGCGTTCTGGATCGCATTGCTGTGCCGTCTCCATGTCGTTAGAGGTTTATCTGATCTGGGTTTCGTTTCTTTTCTGTTTTTCTTTTCTGGGTTTGCGCAGGGGTCGTCGAAGAAGGTGATTACTAAGGAGGATTGGGAGAAGAGGCTCAACGATGTGAAGATCAGGAAGGAAGATATGAACAAGCTGGTGATGAACTTCCTCGTCACCGAGGGCTTTGTGGACGCCGCCGAGAAGTTCCGGATGGAGTCGGGCACTGAACGTATCCTTATCATTATCAGTTTTTTTTCCGCGCCATTCGAGTTGGTTTGGGTTAGTTCATGGTGTGGTGGTGTTGTGAGTTATTCGAATTGTGTAGTGCCTTATTGATTACAGCAGATATAGATCTTTCCACGATCACCGACCGCATGGCTGTCAAGAAAGCAGTGCAGTGTGGGAATGTGGAGGATGCAATTGAGAAAGTCAACGACTTGAATCCTGAAGTAAGGCTATGTCCTCTGTTTGACTGTGGATTGCTTTTGGTTATCATGAAATGTATGAAAGCGGATATCATTTGCTTGTCTCTGAGCATGCTCTGCTTCATGTCCTACTTGCACATAGCTACATTCGCCAGATATCTTAGGCAGCTGTCTGCCCTCATATATTGGCTATTGAAATTAGGATCTAGATTCCCTTTTCCTTCTACAGAGTCATTTTGGGACTTCTCAATTGCCTTGACCAGCACTTTGTTCAATCTGGGGACGGATGCCTCAGCCAAAATCTTGCAAACAGTCCTCACCCAACTGTTTAGTCTGATATAGCTCTGTAGCTCCTAATATGTTTAGGAATGAAGTCAAATTCAGGGAATTAATGAAATCCCCATGTTTATGCAACCTGTTCCTTAGCGAGATTCTTGTCAAGAATATCCTTGTCCTTGGGAAAGAAACAAGAAAGATGGCTTGCAGAATTCTTTTATCACTGGTGCAACCAAAAGATTGTATCAAGGATTTGATTTTCATATCAAGGACTCTACTGGGAGTCCTACCCACTAATTCGATCAAATCTCATATCCTCCAAATTCAATACCCACCATTCGAATTCAGTGCATTATTTTCAGTAAATTTGTTAGACCATTTAAAAAGTTTCACCCTCTGTAATTGCTGCAGCCCTGCCATGTTGTGTTTTTCATCTGATAATTTCGAATCCTTTCCACTTCCTTCATTCAAAGACCCTCGATCATTTATGCCATGCCATCTCAGCTGCCATGGTAAAGTGATATATCACTGCCAGCTTCACCTTTTTATGTCGGTTTAATTGTTGTAATTGCTCAAAAGCATTAGAATTGCTACCTTCCAACGAGTCTCTTTCCTCGTGAAAATTCAGTTGACTCCTTCCAAGCCTGTAGGTGTGATTTCAAATTCAATCCTTTTAGTTTAGTCGCTATTATCACGTTTGCTAACCATTGGTAGACTTTGCACATAATCCCCCCACTCTCTCCTTTCAGTGCTCCATTTTCAACCACTTTTTTTTCCACTCGAGTGAATGTGGCAAGGGAGGTTGGTTGGTTGTGGAGATAAAGAGAAAGGTGTTCGTGTTGGGCTTTTTTCGCATGCCAACAATTTGCTCATGGATGTGTATGAGGTGCATTTTTCCTTGTTCAACAAGGCTGAGCAGGATTTGCATATGTTTTTGCTACATCTTATGCAATGCATCTTGCGTAACCCGAATATAGACTCTTATGAGGAAATCTACCTTAAATGGACACTAGTTGAGTTGGGTGAAATTAGAATATGTTGATGTTGATCTCGATCTGAAAATGAGAAAGTCAAAGGCAAAATTCAGTATATGTTAAGTGAATCAAAATCTGGTACTCTGTGTATTTGGAGTGGAGCTGTTGGATTTCCTTGATAATCTTCAGCAACAATTGCTTGAGATATTGCCTTTAGGCTACCTATAAACATATTGTCTTTAGACTGGAAATTTTAAAAGTATATGTTGGGTACCATCTAACCTCAATTTATTCTTATGTTCTGCATCTTGATGGACGAATTTGATCTTCTTTCAATTTTCATCCTATTAATTCCATGTCCACTATTTCTATCTTGCAGATACTAGATACAAATCCCCAACTCTTTTTCCACCTTCAACAGCAGAGATTGATAGAACTGATTCGGAATGGAAAAGTAGAAGAGGCTCTTGAGTTTGCTCAGGAGGAGCTTGCACCAAGAGGGGAAGAAAATGTACCTCTTGATCTCTCTTAACTTTGCCGTGTCATACACAGTTATCTGTGCTTTTATCTTGTCTTACTGTTAATTTTAAGTATGTTTGGTTGCTTTAGAAGTAAACCTTCCTCAGTTGCTCTTGGATGTGATGCAAAGCTGTAGATACAATCACTTTCTATTAGAAACTTTCATTATGTGCATAAGAGATGACCTATCAAAACTTCAATTCTCTTTAGCAAAGCTTCTTAGAAGAGCTGGAGAGGACCGTAGCACTGCTGGCTTTTGAAGATGTCTCCAATTGTCCTGTGGGGGACCTTCTAGATATGTCACAGCGCCTGAAGACAGCTAGTGAAGTGAACGCAGCTATACTTACTAGCCAGAGTCATGAAAAAGGTTAGTGCGGAAATTTGCTTCCATGCCTGCTGCGATTGGTGATTGCTTTTATTATTGCTGCAGATAATGGATCGAGATCATTTGCTGGTCCTTTAATTGTGCGCCCGTTTTTGCCTTAATTTACTTTGCTGGGAATACTGGTGTACACAACTAGGGAACGCAATGTGTCCATGGCATTAACATTTTTTTTTGGGGGGGGGGTGTGGGGGGCAAGTTTTTTGGGACATCCTATTAGTTCTTGATTCAGGAATTATGACTGCTTAGGTCACTAGAAAAAGTCAGAATTGGCTAAAAAGAAGATTATTGGAAAAGAAGAGAATGTCATGAGTGTCCAATGACAGAGCAGTACTCTTGCATAGATGAGTTGCTTTCTAGTTAATCCTGCAGAAAAGAGTCATATCTTTGCTAGATGCTTTTTATTTCAAATCGGGCATGTCAGTGAGACTTTTTCACGTCATCTGCAGCATAATCCATTTTTTACCAGGATGCATGATGCTCTCTGCCTCCTAAGTTTCATCCGTGTATTGATTTTAAGAGAACTTTGTCCGTTTTGCTTGAAACACAGATCCAAAACTTCCAAGCTTATTGAAGATGTTGGTGTGGGCCCAGAACCAACTCGACGAGAAAGCTGTATACCCCAGAATAAAAGATTTGTCCACGGCGAAGCTCGAAGATCCCAGTGCATCGTGAAGATATCCCCTTGTGTGCAGGATTCAGGTCCCGGGTAAAGCAAATAGGCAGAGCCACGAGGATAGGTGAAATTCTCATCATCATTCTGTGCTCCCATTTAGAGTAGGGATTTGTTGTTTCTTGGACTGTACATTTCTACCTTCAATACATCCTTGTTCCCCACTTTCTGGATGGATGCTCTCATTGGTCTTGATCTTGAGCAGTTGTACAGATGATGATGAAAATCTCATCCATTCGCCTGATCACAAATTCATTTGGCATGTCATGTGAAAAGGAGTAGAAGACTCCTCAGCTTTCCTTTCTGTAATGTTAATATGGTAAAACATTGTCATTTTGTTATCATTTTGATTATGTGCTTTTGTGAATTTGGTAGGCTGGGATTTTTGTGCAATGCTTTGTTAGGTCTATTATTGCCTTCAACTCATACGAGGGCGATTGCCTTTTAAACTAATTACACTTTAAATTATAAATTTGGTTGACGGACTTCTGTGTAATATATGCCTCAATTTCAAAAACGTAAATTACCATTTACATAAAGCAATTAATTGTGCTTAAAATTATAAATTTTCCGTAGTTTGATGACTCGCCAATTAAGGGATTTGTCGATTGTTTATCATGTACTTTTTCAAAATGCACTCTTTAGATTTCCATGGCTCAGACCAAACTTTTCTTATCAACCTTTCCCCAATTCGCCAAAAGAGTTTAATTTTGTCGAGTGACTATGAATGATAACTTAGAAACAATTTTTGCGAAATGGATGTGTGCATTACAGATATTTTATTTTGGCTAGACATTGGCCCCGTTTGGTTCGACTTTTGGAATGGGCTTTGGGACTCTAAAGTCTCTTGGCCAAATACAAACGCGTTCGGTTCGTATTTTTGCTCAACTTTGGGAAAATACAATTGCATCTCCAAGGACTCTAAAGGCCCTTAGTCCAAAGCAAGTCTCAAGGTACTTTGAAAGCTTGCATTTTCGAAATGCAAGTTCCGATTATTGTTCATCTTCTTCAAAACCACCGCATGGAAAACCCGATCAGATATCGACGACCGCTAGCCAAGGGATCGCGCGCCCCGGTGACCGCCGCCTGAGAGTCGATTGACCCAGGTGACCGTCGCCGGACCTCAGGCGACACCTAGGTCGCGCGACCCAATCGGCTGCTTGAGGTTGTGCAACCTCAGGTGATGGTTGCCGAGGTCGGGCTACCTTAGGCGACGGCCGCCTGAGGTCGCGCGACCCCAAGCGACGGTCGAACCGCCCAGGCGTCGCCCGCCTGGGTTAGGCCGTCGCTTGGAGTTGCCCGACCTAGGCGGCCGGTCACCTAAGGTCACGCGACGGTCGCCTTGGTCGAGCTACCTTAGGCGACCGCTGCCTAAGGTCGTGCAACCCCAGGTGGCCGCACAAACCCAAGCGGCCAACGCCTGGGGTCACGCGACCTCAGGCGATAGTGTTTGGGGGCTAGATCCGACGGTTCGGTAGCCAGATCTGGCCTGTCAGCGGCCACGATGGCCAAACTAAAAAAAAAAATACAAATGTTTTTTTTTTTAATTTAATAAAAGTCATTTATAATTACACATTTTACCAAACGGTATTTTGGCCAAAATTGTTTCTTAACACACGTTAGAATTACAATTCACTAAACGCTATTTGCATTTCGGAAAACTCCCTTCACCCAAAGGTATTTGTATATTTGCAAAGACATTTCCCAAAAGCTTAACCAAACGGGGCCATTTTTGTGCATTACAACAAATAAATTTTATCCCAAGCGACAAAATGTTGTCGGTTATTGTTAAGTGTACCGCAACATTTCTTGGGCATATTTAACATAAGAATGCCTGGATTTTCAAAGAAACCAATTCCAGAAGAATATAATGCACCGAAAATTACAAAGTTTTCGGGGTTGTCCTATTGCTTATAAAGCGTTTTACGGCGCTCGTTCGATCAATTTACTTTTTCAAGAAAGTATGTTAGGCTCATTCAGTAAAAGTATGTTAGGCTCATTAGGTACACTCATTTTTATACCTCCAATATAGAGAGCGAATCTAAGATATTCTTGGCTCACTCGTCGACAAAACTCACGTCCAACTTGTGTGATCCTTGGCATCTTGTGTGATCCTTCGGATCTATTTTGCACCTCGCAATTCTAGCAATGGAGCCATACTCATCCGGCACCGGCACCGGCACGGCGGCACATGTTGAGGTTCTATGATCGAATCTCGAAAATGGGAAAAGGCAAAAAAACAAAAAAACAAAAAGACGGGAAAATGAAAGGACATGAATGAGATTTCGAGGTCAGCCTGATGAGAAACAGAGGAGGAAGGCTTTCCAATTCACTTGCAAATTGCATTATCTTCATGGCCAAAAACCAATATTTATAACAAGCTAAACCCAGAAAAGAAGGGGGAAAAGAAAAAGTAGGCCGAAAACAGAGAGAAAAAAGTCAAAACATTTTTTTTTTTTTCTTGCTGTTATCCCCACGGTCAAACAGTTGACCCGAAAGTCCCGCCCGCCCTGATCTCCGGCGGGCATCATTCCGGCTTGACCCACAAGACGTAAACGAAGACGGCGTCGGCCCTCTCGATCCTCCCGATCCCGTCGTCGAAGTTGAGCGCGTAGCTCCACGGATCGTACTGGAACTTGTTGACCCGGTTCTTGCCGCCGCCGCCGCTGCTGTTGCCGCTCCTCTGGTTCTTCTTCCTCTTGTTCTTCATGGCGGCTCTGGCCCTCCACAGGAAGCTCCTCCACTTCCTCTTGCCGTACTCGGTCAGCCACTCGTGGAAGCTCCCGACCAACCCAACCATCCTCCTCCTTCTTCAAGTTAAAGGGTTTGACAAGCGATTGCAGAGAAGTGAGGCGGGTCTGTGTCCGTTTTATGGGGAAGGAGAGTAGGGTGGAGGTGGAGGTGGAGGTGGAGGTGGAGGAGTCATGTAAAGAAACGTCTCTTTAAAAGACTGTAGCCAAGCTGCTGCACATAGAGAGAGAGAGTAAAAGCAAAGCTTTTTGCAGGTTTAGAGAGAGAGAGAGAGAAAAAGTGCAGAGTCCACTGAACAGGGGCGTAGAGAGAGACAGAGAGAGAATGCCTTTTGCTCTCGCTCCTTCTCGCTCTTCTTGGGATGCTCAAATTCGGTCATTTATGTCGATGTGCGCAGAGAGAGAGAGAGGGAGGAAGGGACAGTGCGTGGCGTCGCCATCGCAAGAGATGCAGCAGCATCTAACGAATCCCCTGTTCCTCAGTACCTAATTTTCGAACTCCTCCCACCACTTTTCTTTATTCCCCCTTTTTCTTTTTATTCTATGATCTCTTGATCTCTTTCTTTTATGGGTACATACATCGGTGAAAGCCTTAAAAATTTATGCCATCGAATCTCAAAACCTTTTTCAATTCAAGATCTCTTTCCTTTTAGAGGTAATGTTATTAAAAATCTTAAAACTTACGAAACGTGCAATCCAATCTTAGAACTTGTCACAATTGATGCAGTCGAATCATTCTGTTAATTCCATCCAATCATATCGACGAAAAGATGATGATGTAGTTTTTTTTAAAAATATTTTATCCCTCTTACGTGGCGTTATCTTATTAAAACATGAAATATAAGACTAAAATGACGTTGATTTGGCAAAAATCCTAAATTTTAAACCATAATATAAATTAATTAGAATAAAAGAAGTAAAAATAAAAGATATCATACGAAAACATGAAATAAAGAAAAGGGCAAGGGTAAGGCAACTAGCCCTTGCCACCATCGCCAAATCATTGCCGGAAAGTTTCAAGGGGGCTTGAAGAAGGCTGGTGGCGATGCCCCCGCAACCCTCCACCTAGACCCGAGCAAGGGTCACTACATCTTGGCAAGGGTCTCCAGGGCTAGGCCCTTGCTTGTGATCGACAAGGGATGCCAGCCAACTTTAATCAGAAACCGCTAACATGGAGATCAATTGTCTTAAGTGACACAATCAACACT
Source organism: Eucalyptus curtisii (assembly GCA_017140595.1). Lineage (NCBI taxonomy): Eukaryota > Viridiplantae > Streptophyta > Magnoliopsida > Myrtales > Myrtaceae > Eucalyptus > Eucalyptus curtisii. The sequence goes on from CM029498.1 coordinate 31,838,196, forward strand.
GATATAGATAATTTTCATAGTTTTAAAAATTATGGTTATTTTTTTCTTTCTTTCATTTTCGTCTCGTCATTCGCCCTCATTGGCTGCTAGTGCGAGTCAGCCCTCACCAAGGCTTTTGCTAGATTTGGGCTTACTAGCTCTCACCAACCAAAATGAAAGGAAAAAAAAAAAAAGGAGTAATAATAATAAATTCAATATTTTTATAAAATAGTGAAAATTATCTATGTTAGCACCGCCTGTACCACATAAGACAATTGTACCACGTAAAACAGCCGGCTTCCATATTAGTTTTAGAACTTAATCGCATTAATTTAACAAGTTTTATGACTTAATTACACTGATTTGACAAGTTTTAGAACACATTGCAATTTCATAATAAGTTTTAAGATTTTCGGTATAGTAATACTTAAAACAACAAAAATTAAAAACCAAAATAAGCTTAAATTTTTCAAGTAAAGCACATACTAACTTAAGAAAAACGTCTCTTACCAAAAAAAAAAAAAAAACTTAAGAAAAATGTAAAGTCCATAGGAGCAATTTCCCTATTAAAGAAACATGCCGCTTTCCCCCGGCAAAGGTCCCTGCTTGCACCTTGCCTTCTTGGAGGTTGATCACATGGAGTTGATCCACGCAAAATCTCCCCTTACAAAGAAAGGTGTAAAGGGTTAGTATTTCAAATCTCAAGAATACTTCCTCAAAGAGAACGAGAGTGAAATTTGGAACACTCGTGAGGGACAGGGAAATCTGACCCGATAAGAAAGGGATCAGGTCCCATTGAATGGAGCTTAGTTGATATTTTCCAGCAGAGAACAGAAGGGATGGGGGGCCGATGAAGCTGAACGATGATCAATCAAATCAAGCTCTCACTTTTTACAAGTAGCTGCTTTGTCTCCAGCAGAAGAGCACCATTGAGCTGTGGTCCTCATTCATTACATTGCACATATTCTGATGATTGAGCCTCTTCCTTTTGTATCCGTCTCTCCAGCTATTTCTTGCTTTTCCATATTCTTCATTAATTCCCTTTTGTCTCATTCTCCTGCTTTTCTTGCTTTTCCTTTTTGTCCCCCTCATCCATTTTTTCCCAACGCCATTTTCATCTTCTTCTGTTTTTTTTTTTTTTTGGCTTATGTTAGTATCTTGCAGTATATTAATATGATGAGGTATGCTCATAGTATGCAAATTGCTGCCCTTACCCCTACAAAATGATAAGAGGAGGGAAACTGGCTAGCGTTATATTTGGAGTCAATTTTTTTCGAAAAAAAGTTTTTATGAATATTGAATCTCTAACAAATGAAATGGTTGATTTTCTTGACAGGAAAGATATAACAAGTGGACTAGTATTAATTGTACATTTACTCTTATTGGTAGACAACTTAGAAAGGTATTTAGCGAAGAAAAGAGGGATATAATTCTTAAAAACAAAGAAACTTATGCGCGAATTTTTTAAGATTACTAAGGGGTTTGACCAAAAAAAAAAAGATCACTTAATGGTTGAATGCAGATTTAGTCCTTTAAGTTTTAGTATCAGTGCAATTTGGTCCTCCAAATTTTATTTTTTGTAGTCAAATTCTCTAACTTTTTTAGTTTATGCAATCAATGACTTGTTCCCACAATAACAAATACTGGCACGATAGGATTTGTTTCTTCTAAAATTTAAAATATTTAATTGAACAAAATAAAAGTTAAAGAATCAAATTGCACAAGTCTTAAAATTATACGTAAGCCAATACTTATTTACTTGTTTATCTTCAGTTTTATGATTTGGAAATTTTCGTAAGGGGATTCGAGTAAGAGGTAAGGGGAACTATTCTTAGAATTGAATAAACTCTCTGTCTGTTACGTCAAAATATAATAATTCAAAACTAGTATTTCTCCCACTTCTTATATCTCTAACAATCACCCCTACATAAATTTTATAAAAGTTGGAATTACCCACCACACCATTTTTGACGTTTTTTTTTCCATAAATACCCACTACTACCCTATCAAATTCCTCTTCAAAGAAGTTAGTTTTTTCATGCACTCAATTTTAAATACGATGTTCAATAAAATGAGCCCCAACCTATCTAAATTTAGAGGTATCCAACGAAAAATTTTCAGGCCTCGCAATGATTTTCTATTCTATTGGCAAAATCTGCCAAATTGAAGCGACGTCGCAGTCAGAATTAGCTGGAATTTTGCAGCACTTTGTGTAATTTCACTTCGATCTACTTGGAAAGTGCCCGGTCATGGAATGTATCCCCTTTCGCAGAAATTTCTCTGCGCAAAAATTTATGGAATTTTGGCTTTTAGTATTTTGCCACAAGTCTTTCGGAAACTGCGTCTAACCCCGCAGCGTCTTTTCCTGCTCTCTAGTCTCTTTCATTGTCTCATGTGTCTTGAGTACAATTATCGACAGTAAAAGTTTATTTTATAAAAAAATATGGATGCAATTAGTTTATATGCTATGAAAATTACTATTATGGATTACCAAGTTACTAGGATTACGTTAACATATGTTAAAAAATTATTATCATACCAGTGTAGTGCTATCTTATATTTATGAGTTAGTTTTGGATACAGTCCGATACTCAATTTTCAGATCAACATTTAGCATTCAGCATAAATGTTGCGAAAGATGATAGGATTGTAAGTTAGTAATTGGACTTGGAAGTATCCATGAAATGGTCGTGTATCTAATTTTGTGAATTTGTGAATTAAATCTCGCATCTTGCCCATGAAGTTAATTAATTAATCATGTAGCTGGGAGGACGCCTAGTAGTGTCCAGAAACCGAATCCTAGGGTTCACGTGGGAAAAGATTGCTTGGTACAAAAAGTCATAGGATCCCAGGATGAATAGGAATCAAAGTTTAAGATCATAGCAAGAAGCTAGGTAGGCTAGATGCCCAACATGCCCTAATAAGTTAAAAATAAATGTAAATATTTAATTATGTAAAGGGACGTAATTGGTATGTATGGGAACCTTTGCTTGGACCAAAAACGGGTTGAAACTAGAGTGATCTTCAATACCAATAACAAGTTCTACAAGTTGGCAACAACTCTTAAGTCGACATGTTGGGATTATATGCCCTTGTTGTTCATGGTTCGTGATCATGTTAGTCTATAAAGACCGATGCATGATGATCCACGTGCTCAATGTGTTCCTAATTTCATTTTCACAAAGTTCAATTACCAAAAAAAAAAAAAGTAGTGTTTTAGGTGAAACTGTTCCATAGTCAAACGGGCATAAGGAAATAGTAATATGGTAACGGCCATTTTCAATGACAAACTCTATTTATTTATATTGAAATTTCATGTGTCATGATGTAAATTCCAATTGCATTTCTTCCTTGAAATCTCGATAATGGCCAAGTCTCTAGCAAAGATGAAAAGGTACATGGAGTGGGAGATCCTATGAACTTTGACTAGGGTCAAGTATGAGATCCTAGGATTAGAGGGCATGCACCAATAAATATTGTCACTTTATACATCAAAAGGTGCAAATCTTGCCCCATTGTTTGCTCTGCAAGCGTAATAGGGTTCAAGATTCTCATGTAGATCTGCTCCCCACTCCCTCCTCATTTTGTCCCTTTTGAGAGTAGCTTCAAGGGATGGCACGCTTAGAAGATGAGCCAAGAGACCATTAGAATAATCAAGATTAGGTTGCTTGTTTTTTTTTTAATTAGTAGGGTGTCCTATGATTTATCTTTGGATAATATTCTATGAAGGTCCGCAATTTTTTGCATGATTCCGAGTGCACCCAAGCACAACGACTCTAGACAACCCTCCAATTCAAAAAATGGCAGGAATTGATGGGCTTGAGTAACTTGATTCCATCTTGTTGAGCCCATCTTAGAAGGAGAACAACATTTTTTAAGCAGAAAATTGTGGACCTTGATAAGGTGGGATCAAGCTATAAAAGCCCATCAATTCATGCGATTTTTGAATTGGCACGTTCGCCACCTCAAATGTTGCAAGGGGACCCGAAGAATTTGCTCATTCATTAACTGCCTCCCATTCGCAAACTAAAACAAAGACAAGCCTGACACCAAGAAGTTCTCCCCGTCACCTATGGGTACTGTTTAAGATTTTTTTAACATTAATTGTTGCTAAATCAAGATGTTTCGCGTTACACCAAAATTTTTTAATTGCTGGTCTTGCTGTTATAATTAGAATGGTATCCTACATGATTTTTGCATACCAATTGTAACGACCCAGCCCAACAAGAGCGTGAAGTTATTGCCAAGGAGCGGCTTCTGGCAAGCTTCTAAGATGGCAAAGGGGCAACGCATAATCTCCTGGAAAAGTGCCCACCTGCATGCCAAAGGACAATATCGCAAGGCTCAATTTGGGACGGGTCAAAGCGGATTAGACCTTGAGCGAATTAATTCAAGGGTGTTCAATATGGTATCAAAGGAAGACCCCATTTAGGAGATGTGTGGTTCAATGATGGATTATTAGAAAGCTAGTGGGCCTATAACAATCGGTTTGATAAGGCCATGGAGTGATTGTTGTGGCTAGGGGGTCTGAACAAAAAGCAACTCCTAACAGGCTTTTAAAATGGCAAATGGGACAAGAATGGACTGATTATGCACTGAACAAGGGAAAGTTTTTTGAGAATATATATGTATAACTTGAATTAACTCACCAGCCTTGTAACAAAATGGCAATGCTTAGTATTAGAACTTCAATTTTTAAGTGTACTTAGGTGAGAGCATAATCAAGATAGGTGACCTCTTAGGAAAGTGTCCACCTATACGTCAATGAGCAAAATTGTGAGACTTGATAGGAGGTAAGACAAAGTTAACTGAGGATGTCATAGCAACATCTAAATATACTTACTCAATTAAGTAAAAACAAAGTCACCTGCACATGGACTATTAACAAGAAAATTACTTCAATTCTAATTAATAAGTCTAAATAAGACCAAACCAAAAAGATCACAAACTCAATTCTTTTTTGGCGATAGATCACAAACTTCATTAAAAAAAAAAAATCCAATAGAGTTTCCATTCACTCCTCAAATTTGTTAATTGTAATGTCTTCCCCGACTTAAAACTAATAGAAGTTCAAATCTTAAAAGTCACTAATCCATTCACTTTAAACTTTTCTGCTATGATTTATAGTTCTACTAATAGTAACACCTAATTTACACAGCTTAAGTCATCAACTAATTCAGCTCAAGTCATAGCAATCCAAGTTAACTTGAAAGTCAAAATCATAATCATCCTGTGACTAGCCAAAAATGAAATTAATTTTTTTAAAAAATAAAGTATATTGAATTTAGTTTGGTCAAATTCCATCCCCCATAGATTTTTTTTCTTTGAACCCTAGTCTTTCACCTTGCTAACCAACTTTCTAATCAAAATAACTTCACTAGATAAATGTATATCATAGCTAAATTCAACAAATGCGAACAAGAAACTCACTACAATATACGGATTTTCACTTGTTTGATAATTTTTTGAAATCTCATTAAATTGGGTAAAAACACATGGATTACTCCTTTACTTTCATTGTATCTATAATAGGTGAAATTTTTTTATGTGAGGTTCACTACAAAATAATTGAATTTCACGTATAAGGAGTTAATCAAAGTGCTAAAAAATATTCACAAGCAGTAATTATAATTCCTTCATGTTGATTTCATTTTCTTTTTTGGTCAAAAGAAAACTGTCCAATATCCGAGAATTTTCTATCGAGATTCCTTTTCAAATGTGCTCCATCTCTGTCTACGGTGTATGGTTCCGGTTGCCAATTCCAATTCGGTGCGAATTTGTGGTCGAAAAAGCACCATTACTCATAGGAACAATGGTGTCGTTACCATAGCAACACTCACATTTATATATATTATATCGTCAAACTAATTGTTCATTTTATCTAAGTATATTTCTCTCTTAGTAGTTTTCACTGTGAAAAGGAACTTCAGTAGGACCCCTTTATTTTGAGATAGTGATTACAATTTATTAAGCAATCTTCTTCAGGAAGTTGATATAGCCGTCTCAGATGTTGCACCTTTAAATCAAGTCTTACTACGATTCCGTTCATTTCGCGGAAAATATGGCGTTTTTGAAAAATATTTTCGAGAAAGCCATTTTTCAAAAAAATAACCACATTTTCCACTATTTAGCTGAAACCCGAAGATAAATTAGAAAATATTTTTTGTTTTTCAGTAAGAAAAGTATTTTCCTCCACACCCTTTTTAATAATTGTTTATTATTATATTTTTTAAAAATCAAATTTTTAATTCTTTTTTTCTTTTTTCTTTTCTTTCCTTTTCTTCTTCTTCTTCATTGGCCAGTCACTGGCTGCCGTGGCAAGGCTCTAGCTCGCCCGATGTCGACAAGCTTGAGCCCCACCAGATTCAGCCACTTGAGTGAGGCTTGGGCCTTGCCAGAGGTCACCAAAGCCTCGTCGACGTCTGGCGACCTCGAGGCTCCCTTGCCAAATCCAGCCACTTGGATAGGGCTCGAGCCTCGCCCAGGTTGCCTGATCAGGCGAGGTGGAGCCTCATCAGCCTGTGGCGAGGCTCTAGCTCGCCCGTGACCGGCGATTCGGTCAAGGCCAAGGAAGAAGAAAAAAAGAAAAGAAATAAAAAAAAAAAAAGAAAAAGAAAACATTAAAAATTCGATTTAAAAAAAAAAAAAGGAAAAAGATAATATAAAAGTAAAATGAAATTTAGTTTTGTGAAAGAAAGTGAGGTGGAATAAGTTATGGAAAATGTTTTCTATTTTTTGAAAAAGTAGAAAACATTTTTCTTACTTTTGAAGGTTTTTTTTTAATAGTGAAAAACGTTTTCCTTGACTAGTTTATTTTCTAGTAAAACAAATGTTGAAAAATCCGGAAAACATTTTTCAAGAAAGTATTTTCCGTGAAACAAATAGACCCTAAATGCAAAAGTTATAACACTTTTACAATGCCACACAACTATAGTATTAGCACCATGAGATTGGCTCAATCATCAGGGAACAGAAATGTGAGCGTGGATTATGCACATAACACATGTCCGATTCCTTCCACCACTAGGATTAAACAATTAACAGATTGAACTTCAGTAGTCCCTAAAAATACTACTTGGTCCATGAAATTACGGCGGTATTTCATGGACCTGTGGCTTACCTACCCAAGTTGGAATTTCTAGTCATAAACAGAAAAACCATTACACAACCACACCTATAACAAGTGAAATATAGGTTGGAAGGTGTGTCTTGTTTTAGTCCACGATGAGATATAATTTATGGAAATTGAACAGCGCCAATTGAATCAAATGAAAGTGCCTCGAAGTCGAAGGACTGCTCAATCGATATTAACCCTTGAAAAGAGAGTATGTGGCAAAATCTCTCAAATCGGCAGGCAACGTGCACCTTCGAGATCGTCGGCTGAAACTAGACAATCGCTAAAAACCTTCAGAAAGAAACAAGTCCAACACCAATCATTGGTGACTGACCTATATGGAGTAAGAGAGTAGACTGCGACTCCAAGGAAAATCTAACTAGGTACATTGGAAGGAAACAATGACATGGTGGGGTTCCTCGAAAAGAGATTTCTCTAGTAATTTACCCCCCGGCTATTCCAACAATTCGTCCATTCGTTTGGGAATGAAGAGTCCAATGTACGGGACAGCAACCCTCCAAGAATTCCGTCAATAATTAGAATGATCTTTGCCCTAGGAGAAATTCCTAGATTGTAACTCCTAAACCCTTTTGTTGCCGCTACCTCGATTCACTTCATAGTCGATGTCAATGACAAGGGATCAAATCATTGTTGTGTCCGCCAGGGTCCCTTTATCATCTTCTCTCCCTCTTTATATGGTTTTTCTCCCTTTGGCATTCCACATGAAGCACACACCCTCTTCCTTCAACGCAAAATCTTCACTCTCTCACTACAGATGCTAATGAGCTCCCTCACATCCACGCCGCGGCCCGCGACGCCCCCACCGTCCCTGGAGTTCTCCCCCTCCTCGGCGCATCTCGTCTGCGTGCCGTTCTGCCTCAAGGACCCGACTCTGAAGGCGGACCCCGCTTCGAATTGGATAGAGCGCTACGATCCCGCTAGCAATTCTTGGTCCTACGTGAGCCTAATCCCTCACGTGGTGGAAGGACATGTCTTGAAGGGCTTCGCTATGGTGTCGGTCGGAGAGACGATTTACGTCATCGGCGGCCGGCTCTGCCACAAGGAAATGACTCACATCTCCGATGTTTTAGCCGACTGGGTCGACGTCGAGGTGGAGATACTCTCGACCGTCATGAAGTACAACGCGAGGACCGAACAGTGGTCCGCGTGCGCGTCCCTGGGGACCCCGCGTTCGGATTTCGCGTGTACCGTTTGGGACGACAAGATCTATGTCGCGGGCGGGCAGTCGAATTTGGGTTGTGCTAGGGGGATTTCGTCCGCGGAAGTGTATGATCCGGTTCTAGACGAGTGGAGTCCTTTGCCCGACATGAACACCATGAGGTACAAATCGGTCGGAGTGACATGGCAAGGCAAGATCCATGTGGTGAGCGGGTTCGTGGAGCGGTTGAACTCCGACCGGACGTTCCCGTTCATCACCGAGCGAAGCTCGGTCGAGGTTTTCGACCCGAGAACCGGGACGTGGGAGCTGATGGTGAGGATGTGGCAACTGGACGTCCCGCCTAACCAGATCGTCGCGGTCGACGGGAAGCTGTTCAGCTTCGGAGATTGCTTGAAAGCTTGGAAAGGCCACATTGAAGCATACGATGCAGAGCTCAACATGTGGAACGAAGTCGAGAACTCATGCCACCGAGAATTGTCACAACCGGTCAAGAGGCTCTATCTTACTGTGGCATCCATCGGGACTAACCTGTACTTCTTGCGAGGTTATCGGTTCTCAGGGGAGCCGTCGCGGATCGTCTCCATGGCCTGCAAATTCGACACGTCGGCGACCACCTGCGACGCGTGGACGAGCTTCGAGCCAGTCGTGGAAGCGGCGGAGAAGGAGCTTTGCAGCCACTGCTGCGTCGTTAAGTTCTTGTAATAAGCTTGACACGAGCCGAGGTCCATCTGGATCTCGATTGAGCCTACGCTATGCCCTTGAATCATACTTTATAAGGTTCTGTCGCGTAAAATCTTGTTTTGGGTCTCATCGTAATATCAGTGCCACCTGATTCTGTCCGTGGTGTTTGATCAAACTCAAAGAAAAATTTTAGTGAAAAATCGCATGAGCAATGGAGCTAAAGATCAATTAATGGTCATGGCGAAATTAAACTTTCTCCCGAATATTAGCTTTATCGACTAATAATCTTTTTTTCATTTACATCTATGCACCATCTCTAAGAAAAGGAGAGGAGAAATTTTGAGAAAATTTCAAATAAGAATTTGAAATGCTCTCATTTTTTCAAATAAGAGGTTAAAGTATACTTATTTTAAATAAATGTCTGAAGTACCATCGTATTTTCAAATAATAACTTAAAGTAGATCTTATTTTAAATAAGGGCCTCAAATGTCATCATATTCTTAAATAAGGGTTTGAAGTGAAATCTCTTTCAAATAAAAATCTGAAGTTGCCATATCATTCTTAAAAATGGCCTAAACTTACCAATTGAAGGGAATTTTCGTCTTTTACCTTTTCTAATTTTTTCCCTTTTTTTTTTCCTTTTTTCTTTTTTCCTTTTCCCTTTTCCCTCCACTAGACATGGTGGAGGTTGCCAGACTCAAGTGGGGGCTGCCCAACGCCGAACATCGGCGATGGTCAAGGGGGGAAAGAGGAAAAAAGAAAACATAAAATAAAATAAAATAAAATAAAAGGAAAGAAAAAAATCAAAAAATTAAAATATATAATTCCTTCTCCAATGACTAGGATAGTCACTGACCAGCAAAAATTATTTAAGACAATGTGGCCACTTCATGTCTTTATTTGAGACGATTTGGCCACTTTAGACCCTTAATTGAAATAATATCTACTTCGAGAATTTATTTGAGAAAACGATGACACTTCATACCTTTTTTTGAAATATTCCCAGAAACTTTCGGGTTGGCTTATGTTACGGGATCAACCGATCAAAGGACTAGTATGCCAATGTTTCGACCAGTTTGACTGATCGAACGAAATGGAGTGGAATGCCCGCCCACGGTTCGACCCGGTTTCGGATTCCTTTTGACTTGACTTGGTAAAACAGCAACGGAGTCTCCGATGAGTATGATTTATTTTAGTGTCTTTCTCCTCCATCCCCAAATTGCCCGCAATTGGAGGTGCTTCCCCTACACACAAAGGATGATGACATTAGAAGAAGCCCAACTTTGTTTGGAAAGCATTGGGCCCCCGAAGCAAAATGGTGGGGCCCAAGCACTTTTGGGACATAGGTGGGCCCACCAACTTCCTCTTTTTTTTTTTTTTTTTCATTATTTTCGTTGGGTCCCTTTTCAAGGATAGATTGGACTGGGTCATTAGGAACCTAGCCCTAGGTGATAGGCCAGCATCAAGACTCTAAGTTTGTCTGTCTCTGTTTTTTTCAAAAGTTCCTTTGAACTGATGCTTTTTTGGATCGAGGAAAGACGGGGAATTGATTCTAGGGAAGGGCGAGCACTAGGCCAAAGAATCAAGAATCTACCATGTTGGCCGATTTTTAGCTTTCGGAATCAAAAACGAAACCGGTCGATCTTGAAACCGATCGATCATATAAATTGTTTTTGCAAAAGTTCTTAATTAGAACGCCAACACGACCTGCTAATTTTGGAATTCAACCTCTTTATCTTTGAAAAAGTTCTCAATTTAAAGACTTGTAGGATTTGGGTTTTTGAACCAAGTCTACACGGGTGTTACCAAAATTTATTACCCAGGAACCGAATTGGTCTCCGTATCAAACGACTCAACATAAATAAGATAAGAGTGGTTTAGTTCAGTAGTTCTCAGATTGAGCTTACCTCCAAAGGAAAGAGGATTTTTATGATTCTTAGAGGATCGATTCACGTCTTCAATAAGTCATGTTTTGGTATGTTTTATTATACTTTCTATCAATAATATCTTATCATACAATTATTTTAAAGGTTTCAGATAAACAGACGACACATACTCTTTTATAATTAAATGACCACCATCCTCGAAAATCGGATCATTGGAGATTCGTAGAAATTCGCCCCCTCCAACAATTTCAAGTGGTCCATAGGCTAGGCGTAGCGTTTTGTTTTGTCGTAGATTGAATTGGTCCGATTGCTCATCCCCATAGGTAAGATGATTTGCACGATTGTCAAAGTGTTCTTTCCTAATCCGACGATCACTAATCCTTAAGGAGTCCACATCACGAGGGATTCATCAAAATAGCCCCTCCCTTCACGAATTCAAGTGGTCCTCCAAAAGGCTAATGAGACCTGGCCCTCTCTCTCTCTCTCTTCTCCTTCTCCTTTTGGGGTCGTGTCTTTAGGGGCAGAGAGATGAGTGAATAGAAAATGGGGTGGCGGTCCAAAGCTGGGAAGGAAGACTACAGGCGCATGAAAAGAAGAGAAAGTGAGCCGTTCACGTGAGAGCCAAGCCAATGGCTCTCGCTCCTCGCACGCAGCCACGGCCACAAGAAGAGGAGACATCGCGCGACCCACACGCACCGTGAGAATGAAGAATGGAGTAAGCCCCTCGCGTCGCGTTCCAACAGCTTTTCTTCCCGGTCGAAGTCGAAGAAGCTTTTTGGCCCCTTTTTGGAGCCGAAAGCTCCTTCCTTTTTCCACGACACTTCGACCCCCCCACGCGTTTTTGCGCAGGACTGTGCATGAACAGTTTTTCGGCTTGTCTGGCACCAAAAAAAGAGGGAGAAGAAGTTGATAATGATGCCATTCGTGATCTTTCGGCTGATGGTATTAGATTCTTTGGAACCCTTTTTTAATCTGAGATACAATGTGGTCTCGGAATTTTCAATTGAATCGAATAAATTTCTAGATTATTTTGAGAATGTTCAATTGCATTGTTGGTTCGGAAGAATTATTTCAATTCCTGAAAATGCCGTTCATCTCCTTTAAACTTTCAATTCATATCACTTTTTAACTGAGAATGAAGGGATGAAACTAAATCCTCCACGCTTATTATAGGTAGGGAATTATGTGTCGCATCCCTTGTTCTTCTGTGTCTTTGCACAAATTTTTGTCGAATGAAGTCATCCGAAAGTCACTTTTGAAGATGGTTGCACAATTCTTTTTTTGATTTTGCCTTTTTCAATGTTCATGGTCTCCTTCTTCATTCTCTTTTTAACTTTTTATCATTCTGATTTTTCTTTTCTTTTCCTCACTATTCATCTTCTTTTTATGGCATCTCACCGTCACTTGATAGGGCCAGTGAGGGTTATCGAGGTCTCAGCAATGGTTGACGACCCTTGTCCAGATCTTTGGCATGAGGGAGTTGCAATCCTCGCCTACCATCATTGAGGCCCTGGTGACTCTCGCTAGCTCTTTTCAACTATGGTGGGGCAATATAAGAAGAAAATGAACAATTGTGTCTTCTTAGTGACGAAGTGGGAGGAGATGAAGACATAACGAAGAAGATTAATAATGGTGTGGGAAAAAAAAAGGCAAGGAAAGGAAAATAATCTAAAAAATAATTGCTAAAGAACGTGGTTTCTTTTCATTTTTCCACATCAGGCATCAACTATTTTATGTGTCAATCACTAGCCGTGCCACATAAGACAGCCAGGGTAAACTACACCACCACATCAATTTTTTCCAGTTTAGATTTCCCGAATATACTATATTGAAAAATCGTCAAAAGTTTTAGGACTACATTAACCGAATTGAAAAGTTTATAACTGAATTGATTTTTTACAATATATTTAGGACTTTTTTGGTAATTTACTTATCTTGTTACCGGTAGTCTCTATATTCCTACTCAAAATTTAAAGTTGTTTAATTTCTATTTTCAAAATGATTGATGTACTTTTAAAATGGCTACTGTTGGTGTTTGGATCATTCTAAGATGGATTGTGTTGACATTGACCTATCACTGTCGAAAGATGCTGACTTAGATCGATCTAGATTTTCTTATGCTCCGGATGTGGTGTCTACGTTACAAAATATTGGGCTTAGATGGCCTTAGGTGCCTATTCGGCATTGCATATACGCAAGATGTCCTAATAAGAATGTGATATGTCCAATCTGTCCAAATAAACATTCTCGACATCTAATGCAGTATTCCTGGGAGCAACTTCAAGGGATAATATGAATGTTGCTAAAAGTGAAGACTATTTGCAGACGATTTTGTAAATCAAGTAAAAGGACAACTATTATAAGGATGTGAATAGAAGGCAAAAATAGACATAATCAAATCTTGAAATTTGTTAAATTAATGTCATCGAATACCTCCTTCGACTCCATCTAATTTGATTGAAAGAAAATACTAATTTGGAATACAATTATAGTGTTTTCATTAAATGCATGGCAATGATGTAGTGCCAAGTAAGTAATAAGCTTCAAAAATTAAGAAAAAGGAAAATATTATATTTGTTTCTTAGAAAATTTTCTATGGGAAAATATTTTCCTCATTTTTTAGCATTTGAGTTGCTTAAGAAAACGAATTAATGAAAAATCTTTTTTTAATCAAAGGAAAATGTATACTTAAATTCACAAAAATTATTAATTTTTTTTACAAATAAAAATTCATTATGAATATGACTAGACATAGGAGTTTGGATCAAAAAGCTCGATGCTTGAGCATGGAACCTTGACTCCTTTACTCAGGTCTTCAGCAATCAAGTCCACATCCCTAATGCTTGTGCTTGGATTTCTGGTGGCCATGCCCTGGTATCTTGGTCGTGGGCCCTAATACCTCAAGGTCGAGATCAATTTCTTAGTGGCCAAGCCTGGGTCCACAAAGGGTAACCCTAGGTCTCTCAAAACCAATCCCAAGACTTCGATGCCCATGCCAAGGCTATCCTAGTGACTATGCCCGCATACCCAATTCCTTCGCCCAAGTCATTGGCACCCAGGCCTCGATCCATTAAGGCTAAGCTCAAGTCTCCCACAACCATGTTCAGAACAAGCAATGCACTTCCAAGTCTAGTAGCCATGCCCAAGGACCCTGCTCCCGCGTTCAATTCATTGGCGCTTAGGTCCAAATCCATTAAGGCAAAGTCAGATCCATAGAAGCTGCGCCTAGATCCATCAAGGATGAGCTAGGGTCCATAGAGGCCGGGCCCTGAGCCCATGATGTCAGTGCTCAAGCCAAGGTCACTAGTGGATGCCTAAGTACTCGGTTCCCACACCCAACTCACTAGCTCTTGAGCTTTGGTCCATCGACACTGAGCCCCACTCCTCGATAGAGTGGCCTAGGTCCCTAAAGATTGGGTGCACGACCCCAATGCCTGTGCCCTAGTCCATAGCTACCATCCCTTGCTCTTTTGAGGCTAGGCTTAGGTCCACAGAGCCAAGCCCAAGACCTCGGTGCTTGAGCTTGGATACATAGCAACCATGCAAATGGGCCCTTCGGCCAAGATCCATTAAGCTCAAGCTTAGGTCCTTGACTACTCGACCTCAGTCCCTCAAGGCCAGGTGCAAGACTTCGGTGCCTATGTCTAGGTATTCGATTCCCCATGCCGAAGTCATTAACACTCATTGGCTGAGCCTCAGTCCACAAAGGCCAAGTCCAAAACTCTAGTTCACGCCCCAAGTCCAAGTGGTTATGCTCGGGTACCCAACTCTTACACCCAAGTTAAGGCCCTTGTCTCTAGAGGCCGAGCGTAGGACTCCAATACCCTTGCTTGAGTCCGTGGCCGCCATGCCCTAGTATTTAGCTCCCGCACCCAACTGGTGCTTGGCCCCGGTTCCTCAATAGTAGGGCCCATGTCCATAAAGGCTGGTCCCAAGTCCCTTCAGGTTGAGCCCAAGATCGCGATGCTTAAGCCTTGGTCCCTTGTGACCGTGCTTGGGCACCTGGCTCTTGTGTCGAAGTTACCAACTTCGGGGTTCAAGTCCATCAAGGTGGGCCCAAGTCCCTAATGCTGGTGCTTGATTCATAGTGGCCAAGTGCAAGAAACATAGGCTAGATGTCCCTAGCAGTAACTCTCGCGCCCAAGTCATTGGGACTCTGGCAGATGGATGTCCCTTACATCACATGAACATCGTACATCGCAAATCAAGCTTATCCTTCGAGACAAAGGAAAATAACTTTTAATTTATTTTTGGATTTCAATCAAACACTAAATAATATCATTATTTTTCTTGAAAAAATAACTTTTTTAGATTTACAAATTTTTCATAAAACAAACGGAACAAAAAACTATGGCCTTTTTACCAACTTATATAGATCAATTAGTTGATTGAGTAGTGTCACCAAACAAAATGTACGTTGATCTGGAAATCTCCCCGCGATGAGAAAAGATTAAAAGAAACGAGGCTAATTAAAAAGAAAAAAAATGATTAAAAATTTAAACAAACGTACTTGTTAATGTGGGTTTTGTACGAAGTTATATTAATTAGGTGATTAAGTAGCGTCACCAGGCAAGAGATAGTTGGATCTGGTAAATCGTCTGCAATATTAAAAGATTAAAAGAAACAAGGATAAAAAATTTAAGGAAAGGAAAAAAAAAAGTGCAAAATTTAAGAAAAAATAGAGCAAATTTGGGACATTGAAGAGATTGGTGGGTGGCAAGGGCCATCGATCTTCTCCCGAGTCTCGACAAGAGCTGGTGACCCTCCCCTCCGTGAGTTCTTTCCTTTTCTGAAACTTTTTGGCCTTTTTCTTCTAATTTTTTTTCAAATTTTTTATTTGGCCAATGCAGTGACCATGTTAACATTATTTGCCCCTAAAAAAATATTACAAAAAAAGTCAAGTCAATATTTTCATTCACTCAAACTTAATGAAATTAACGAAAGCATTTGATTGTATTAATTTTATAAGTTGTAAGGCTTAATAAAACTTTTTTTATAGGGTTAATACCCTGAAAATCCCCAAACTGGTACACATGTGACAAATTAACCCAAAACTATTTTTTTTATCATGAAAAACCATAAATTGGTACACTTGTAACAAATTTACCTCGACTGACCATAAAAATCCTTAAACTGGTCATTTACCCCAAACTAATTTATTTGACCGTCAAAACTCCCAAACTGGTACATTTGTAACAAATATACCTTATGTTAAATTGGATTAATATTACAAAAAAAATCACAAAAATTGTAAACTGTGACAAACAGAGAGTAAAATCTCAAATTGGTATATCAGTCAATTGTCACGTGTCATTTAACTTAATAATTTGGCAGTAAAATTTGATGAAAACTAACAAAGGGTAAATTTATCATGAGTGTACCGGTTTGGGGTAAATTTATCAAATGTATACCGGTTTAGGGTTTTTTGTGGTAAAAAAATTAGTTTTGGATAAATTTGTTACATGTATACCGGTTTAGGATTTTTCAAGGATATTAACCATTTTTTGTATAAATATTAGAACTCGACACCACTTCACAATATACTTATTACTTTATTTGCATGTTTTGATTTAAGAGGCGGGTAGTCTCCTTTCATATTCTTTTTGCCGAGACCACTTAAAAGGAATCCATGACTCGAGATACAAGTCGACGTAATCTCATAATTACAATGATACTGTCAGCCTAAGCCTACCAAGCACTTATATATTCCACCCTTTAATAATTGATGCAACTATAGCCAAATCAATCCTAATTCTCAAGGAATAATAAATAATGTGTTTCGTGCGCACATGCATGTAGAGGGAGTTCTAAACCCTACAAAATGAAGAAAAATAAAATCTATTAATGGATACCAAACTAAAAGCACTAGTCTCCCCACTATCAAGAATTAGTGGAAAACTAATTGGGTTTAGTGGAGAGGAAAAGTACTAATAAAGTCCTAAAAACTTATTGTAGCTTATTGTATTATTGTAAATTTAATCCTAAATTTTTTAATTGGATCAATTTAGTCTTACATCTTTTACATTTATGTCAATTTTGTCAATCTGGCCAATTCTAATCGAGAATCGCTGACATGGATTGTGATTATCCTATGTGGTACGATCAACTAGCTAACATGAAATTTTTTTGATAATATATCAATAATATCTTTATTTTTTATGATTTTTTTTTCTGTTTTCTTTTTTTCTCTTTATTTTGATTTTGAGTTGAGGGCCGGTGAGGGTCGCTGACCCGACACTGGATGAGGGCCGCAATGCCCTCACCTAGGGCCAGCGAGGTTAGCTGGCAACCCTTGCGAGCCCTCACCCCAAAAAAAATTAAAATGAAAAAAGGAAAAAGAATAAAAATTTCAAAATATTATTTTTAAAAAAATATCCATGTTAGTATCAATCACGTTATGTAAGACGACCAACATTTACATCAAATTTTTCCAATCTGAATTTATCAAAGGGACTGAATCAATATAAATGTAAAAGATTTATGATTAAATTAGTCAAACTGAAATGTTTATGATTGAATTGGTATCAACTCAAAAGCTTTAAAACTACTTTTTGATACTTCTCTCTTCGGCGGAGTATTTCCAAATTAAATCCGTGGAGATTGATAATATAAAAAAGGGTTAAACACATCATCTTTCACATTGTGATTTGATTACCTCAATCTAATCACTCAGTTGAATGATCCGATGCAAGGGAAGGAAGCAGGTGGAGCCAGATGGAGACAAGAGGTTGGGGAGACGTGATGGGGGCAGGGGCAGTGGCCCGACACGGCGCATGTGAGGATTCAAATCCGAGCGGTTCTTCGTTTTTTTTTCATTGTATTGATGACGACCACGACGGTGTCGTCGGACACGGTCGCTGTTCGTGGGGATGCCTGCAGCCGGACGATCGAGGGGGGCTTGTCTTTGCCCTATTTTTGCTTGGACAAAAGTACTATGCGGTATCAATGCATCGTCCGGAGACCCTCAATGCTTTCCGGATTGATTTGGTAATGCCGATTGAAACATTTTTGAATCCGTGGCCATCCCGTGTTCCCTAAGCGACTCGCGAATTTTCAATGAGCTTAGGGTTGATTATGAAAGGTATGTTTCGGTGGGTTACAATCATGGCTCGATTAAGTCAGATTGTGAGCACCTGGAGTACAGTCGATCCTCCTTTTTAGCCGTCCGATCTATACTAACATATGCTCTTTTGCTCTGCTCTCGAGCCGACGGCTTACGAGCTTGGGTTTGCTAACGGCGAGTATTTTTTGAGGCCTTCATTTGCAAGAGGGTCCATGATGATCAATAACATCGGGAGCGACCTGTGTTGTGGCCATGTGATACAACTTTTCATAGAGGAAACTCGAGAGGAGTTACTTACTTTTCTTTATTAACCATATAAGCATGACGGGAGTTTTCCCATTCTTTTTATGATTTAAAAGCCTTTTTTAAGATATGCACATTTCAAGACGCACAACAGCTTGTAAAGTTTCTATAACCAACTAAATTATTTTCTGTATATTGCAATTGCCGTTCATCAAATTCTGGACGTTGAGTGAAGGACACTACGAAAATTGAGAATTAAAAAATACAAAAATTCGAAAAGTTTTTTATTTATTTATGATTATTTGGAACTTTCCTTGCTTCACCAGGTGGGATCTTTATTTTTTTATCGGTTGGGCCACGACAACAAATGGAAAAGCTGAGTTTTGGAGCTGTCATTTGGCCCAGGCTGAGGAATCGCTTTTTGTCTCGAAATCAGCCATTCACTTGGTTTCCTTCTACTTTTTTTTTTTAATTAAATTCCAAGAGGGGAAAATTAGGGGAAAATGTGTATTTTCTAGGCTTTGGCTGTTCTGGTTTTTGGGCACAACATGCATGGTGGATGGGGATTTCCTCATCTTTGAATGTTGCAACCATGTGTTGCCAATTATTAATTTCCCCACCAACTTATTAGTGTCCCTTTGCCGTGAAATATCAACGTGGACATGTCCGGGATTCCGAATCGTAACCTCATCTATTATGGACATGCGATTATTTGCAATCACATCTAAAGCCCGCTTGATCTCCAAGGCTTGACCCGTTCAATATGAGAAATTTCTTTATTATTATTATTATTATTATTATTATTATTATTATTATTATTATTATTATTATTATTATCATTTATGCCCTTCATTTATCGCAATCATAAAATTAGACAATTGTTAATTAGGGTCCATAAATGCAAAGATAGAGATCCCTAAAAGAAATTGCAGGTAAAATGCTCATGTTAGTCTTTATTTATGGACTTTGGTCGATTCAAGTCCCTATGTAAAGCCTTAAATGTTATGTTTTAATCAGCTTAATGTCGTGCGGTTGACCTCATCACTAATTTCGTATTTCAAATTCATTTAGATGGGACTTGTGTTTAAACGACAACCTTATTGATGTAAACCACGTCCATCATGGCTGTCTGTAATAGTTTTTTTTGCTAATTTTGGCTTTAATTTTTTAAAATTCAAAATCCAACTTTGTTGTTATAAAGAAATCGTATATTTGAGGGAAGAGAAAATGGAAGGCGCGTAGAAAATGGGATAACATAAAATGTCTTACGAGAAAAAATGTAGAAAAAAAAAATTAAAATTTCCACATTTTTCTTCACCTATTTGCTCTTTTCTCTCCACCAACTTCCAAACGAAGCATTGGGGTCACTTAAAATTATTCCTTAATAATGGTTTTGGCTTGAAGCCACCTCAATTATGGTATAAATAGCTCCAAATGGACGAATCTTGTCGAACAGTGACTGAATGGACTAGTGATAAAATGTGATGCTGATCAAATACTACTTAATATTAACATGGTGACGCAAACAATTTAATTAATTTATTTCTTGCCTCAACATGAACAAAAAAAAGAATAATCAATAAATTTCATATGATAGTCAATGATCTTTAGCGAATTTTGTAATCACTTACTCAAATATATTCGCAATGAATATTACGTTTTACTCTTTTGCAATTTGTATACACACATTTCGATGTTTTGCAAAATGTAAAATATTTGAAGCCCTCGCAAATGAATTTCCTGTAATTCTTTGAATTTTGGATAATCTTTGGAATTTCGCCGGAAAATAAAAAATTCGAACATTTCAAAAGTCCATCATAATCTTTCCTCTCTCCCTCTTTCTTTTTTTTTTTTTTCTTTTTTTGCACTCTTTAGTTCAATTATTAAGCCCCTTTGCATCAAATCAAGTAGCACGTTCGGACCCCAAAGCCCAAGGGCACAAGTCAATTAATTCGGCTTCTATCATTTCCTGTCCCCCCGCCATTAGTTGGCCAAAGCAATCTTTGTTCCTGAAAAAAGAAAAAAACTGCTTTAACTTTGATTTACTCTGAAAATCTTACAATCTTTTCTTAGAATAATTACTTGAAAGTTCAACTTCTCATGGAAGCATAAGGTGGCATATAACCATGAAACGAGTAGCTTTTTTGAAAGATTTTCCTAACTTTGAGGTCTATAATTGAAGGATAAATGCTGCACTTCATATAGTTGATAACACAAAAAGTATGGTCAAAATTTCCGGCTCGGCAACTGGTGGCAGGACCAAAAAGAGAAGGAAAGAAAAGAAGAGAAAAAAAAATACAAAATAAACAAAAGCATTAAATTATTATTAAAAAATTATCAACATCAGCCATAATAGTGCTACGTAGGACGGTTGGCAATCACATCAACAATTTCTAGCCAAAATTAGCCAAATGGACTGAATTGACATGAATATAAAAATGTGTACTACTCATTTAGCAAAAAAGAAAAAGTTTAAGACTAAATTGACACAATTACAATAGTTTTTGAATTTTTTTGGTAATTTTTTCATTGAGCAATTGTTTTGACTATCAAATTTGTTTAGGCCTTTTCAAGTATTGACTTCGACGAAAAAAAAGGGGGTTGTCTTCGCCTTGGGCAGGAAGATAAAAGGGGAGAGAGGAAGGGAAACATGACTTTGTTCCTATGTTTGTTCCCAAATGGAATTCCCTATGTGCCTATTTGGCATGCGGTGTTACTCTTTATTAATGTTGTGACGTTCGCCGTTTGACTATAATGTAAGCTCGTGTAAATGAAACTTTACACAATTTAATACATTAGCATGTGGATGCACTCAATTTTCTTTCGTAACTTTTATATGCTAACAAATTTTTTTTTTTCAATTTACAGATTTTGGAGTCAAAATAGATAGGGATTGATTAATAGGCTTTCTTTTGTCGAAAAAAATTATATTCATTACTCAAAATGATACACGAGAAGAAATACATAATCTCAATGGCAAAGTAAATCGAACCAAAGCAAGAATATTGAAAAGCAAAGCCAAATTCATAAAATAGTGAGGATCAACAAAGCACCAGTAAAGTTACGCACACACTCGTTCCACAAGAATATATCTGTTGAGCAAAATAATCAGTGGCTGATCACTGGATCCCGTCTCTTTGTTAGTGATGAGCATACACTAGAAATTTATTCTCTAATAATTACGACGTTGTTAATTGGTGGTATGCACTTAGGTTCAGTTTTGTTTACACCACTACTTTACGAGACAATCAAAATAAGTTGAATAAACACAAATATAATATGTGGAGGACCAAATCTTCATGATTGAAAGAGACGCAAAAACTCTAGCGATCATCATTAAAGCTAAGGGCGGAGGACTTGTACACAAATAGAGTAGAGAGGTGTCGCATCCCCAAAAATATATTTATTAAATTTCCAAATCTAAATTGGGAGAGGATAACATTCATATCTAAATCAAGAGAGTTCAAACTCTCAAATCAAGAACCATATCGGGAAAAAAGAGCTCCCAAATCTAAATCGAAATAGAAGAAAAAGGCAAGAAAAGAATCATAAAATGTAAACAAAATCAATAAAAGAGGGAAAGTTGTGTTTGGCATAGTCTTCTATATGCTACGTTAATGCATTTACCATTCTCATTTTTCTTCTATGCATAACATGGATACGAAGGTCCTTTATTTCATCCTTTTATCTCATGTGTGCATATCTTAATCATCATAGCCGTCGATCAACAAAAATAAGCTTTCAATTTAAAATTGTAACTAAAAACGTCAATTTTTGAGAACACGGTTATATTAGATGCTTTTGGAGCAACTGAATTTTCACGGAAAAAGACTTTGTCGATTAGTTTTGTGCTTGTCGTAGGTCGTGAAAATATGATCGAACTAAGTAAAAAGAAATATATCTATAGAAAACTGTTTATATGGACTATAACTTCATCGAGCAAAGTATTTTTCCTTTCACTTTATATTATTTGTTAATTTAAATTTCTCCACAGTTTGAAATCGTTCCACTAGAAATAATGAGATCAGTCCTGCAAAATTGAACTCGTGAGTTTCAATAATTACTTGGAGTGCATGAAATGATGAGACATCATATATAACAAGATCAATCAAGTGCTCAAAGAATTTCGATATCTCGTTTGTTTTTATGGAGAAAATATTTCGGACATGTTTGGGAAAGCTTCTATCTGTTGTCCCTCGCCTTTAGTATTACGCTGTGCACGTCAATTCCTAAATCAAGTCTATTACATCATAGAAATGTTAAAGTCAATTACTCAATGATATCATGCTTTATATATCTTGGGAAAGTTGTTTGGGGTTTTCGGCCATTGGATCACTGAAAGATTTATGGTGGCATTGGTTTGAAAAAAAGAAGAAGACAGTTAAAGTTTTTATATGACATGCGCTTGAAATTAAAATCACGACACGTTATAATTGAAATTGTAGGGTCGGTAATGTTGGACACAACCTATCCACGTGATACGGATACAATACAGATTGTTCAGATAAAATCCAAATATGACATTATATGATAAGCCTTATATATTACACGAACTGCCACATTTTATCTTAATTTAATAATCTGAAATGCAAATCGTGGAGAATGCCTCTTAAGTTTGAGCTCGTAAAAGGTGACACATATAATATAATGGGTTGGTACACATTAGAGTTCTAGGGTTTTCTTTGGGCCTAATTTAGGCCAGAAAACACTTTAACGGTTGTAAATTCTTTATCCTCCATTTTCATAGTGATGATATCTTGATGACCAACTCTCTTGTTGCGTAGGCACTATACATTTAGATCATAACACGTAAATCTCTAAAATTCTTATGTTTCAAAAATGCGCTAAAACTCCTAACACTTGTCGCGAAAGTGTAATTAATTTCTAAATTACAATCATATCTTAAAATTTATCATGAATATACAATTAAATTATGAAACTTTTAAAAAGTATAATCAAATCCTAAAACTTATCATAAAGTGGCATCAAGTTCTAAAACTTTCAAAATAAAAGATGCAATCGATTTCTAAAACTCGTTATGACGCGCAACTATATCCTAACAAGCATTTCTTTAAAATTTTAAAATTCAATTGCACTTTCATGCTTTCTTTTCTCGTGCTGTTTCGCAACATAAAATCGAAAGTCATAATGTTTTAGAACCGATACAATTCGTGAACACGATTACGACACGCGAACACGTTCACGAATTGCAAGCGAGCCCCCGGCTCCCTTTCCTTTTCGAGGACTATAGAACTGTCCCTCCGTGTTTGTCGTCATAAAGAGGACACTCTCCAGGACAGAGAGAGAGAGAAAGAGAGAAGCAGCACAAGCAAGCACCTCTCCACCTCCCAAAACTCTCTCTCTCTTTCTCTCTCTTCCCCCGCCGGAGGCAGTGCAATGCGGTGACAGGGACGACGGCGACGGCGAGGAGAGATGGAAGCTTCAAAATGGTCCGACGGGTGGTCGCCGATGGGAGCTCCGGCGATGAGGCAAGAGCACTGGCGGCACTTCGACAACTCGGTCAACGCCGTGTCGTTCGGGTTCGTCGCCACCGCCATCCTCATCTCCATGTTCCTGGTCATGGCCATCTTCGAGCGCTTCCTCCGGACCAACTCCCCGGAGTTCTCCGCCGCCGGCGACCCGGGGGGACGCGGCGGCGGAGGAGGCGGCGACCTCGAGTCCCAGATGGGGTTCAACCCGAAGCTCAATTACCCTTCCCCGAAGGTTAGTTCAGTTCCAGCGAAGGCATTGTTTCTTGAACTTCCGTTTTCACTGTTCTCTTTCTTTTCTGGCTCTGGTTTTCGGGATCAGTGCTTTTTAAGCTCGTTTATGTTCGGAGTAACGTTTCAACTGCAATCTTAGCAGAGGACGGAGCACATTCTGCTCTCTGCTGGGTTCGCATTCTGAGAGATTTTCTCTTGCCTTCTCCGTTCTTGTTCTTGTTCTTCGTCCCCGGGACATGAATTTTCTTGATGACCCAAATGGGAAATCGGGTGTTTAACAAAGGATGATGTTGGGAGCGGATCCCGGCCATGGGAGATGGCATTTGCTATGGGGCTGATTTGCTCTTTGGTTTGGGATCATTTCTGACAATTTCTGGATGTTATTTGCTTTTCCTTTTTCCTTTTTCCTTTTTCCTTTTTCATTCGCTGCACGGTGTTCTCATTACTGGCCTGACAAAGTCTCGATGCAAAAGCTTTATCCCTCTCTCTCCTCTCTCCCCATGTTACTGTGGTTTTTGTTTTTACTGGTGAACTTGGTTTTACCCCCTTCGTCTCCTTTTTCGGTTTTCTGTCCTCTCTTTTGTTCTTTTTCTCTTAGTCAACTGGATGATGTTGGCGTCAAACAGGGAACCCTTTGCGCTAAAATTGCTCGTGAGCAAAAAAGTTATCTACAAGGCTTACAGCTGACACTGTTTTGCACTAACACTGTCATGATTCCCCTTGTCTATCCCAGTTACTTGAACTTTTTCATAAACAGAGATCCAACAGCGTTGCGATATGGAAAATCTAAAGAGTGATATGCCCACATTGTATAAAGAACTTATGTGCTCCCTCACTATCTTTTGGTCATTTAGCACCATCAATGTCGATTGAAGACGATTGGACCTTTTTAATCCTCTGTTGTTCCTTCTCACACTGACCAAGAAAGGAAAACATGATTGTGGTGAAGTGCAAATCTTTGTTTAAGTTCTTGCTTTATCTGAACCAGCAGCTAGCACGATCAAGATAGGGATGAGATATACCGCCTTTTTTAGAAGTCCCATTTTGTGGTTTTAGTATTGTAGTAGGGTATTATACTATTAAAATCTGAGTTAAGGTGTGGTGTAAAGCTTCCATCATTACTAGGATTCAAGCACTTATGAAGCCAATAGAGTGGTCCAGCATGAATTGTTTTTGGCCGAATTTGTCCAATTATTCGCGGCAGAGCCCATAACTTTGCATCTTGTCTGGCCAGTATTTGAAGTCTTTGCTTTTCCATGAAGAATGTGTCGGAAAAGGCATTTTTATATTTGTGCACCTGCATCAGGAGATGGCAGGTGGCGCATGGCAGAGTTCGAATTGTCTATTCCGTGAAAGCAGCATGACATTGATGAAAATGTAGGGGTTTTCAGTACGACATTAGGCCCGATTTCAAACCAAGAGGGTGTTAATTGTAATTAATTAAGACAGATCTGTTTCTGTATGAGGAGAGCGAAACTTGAGTAGTTCTTCAAGCAGGTTTGAAGTAGTTCTTCAAGAAGATGATTTCACTGCCCTCGAACTACTGCTATGCTACAGTTTAGAAATATTAACGCAGCGATGACTGGGCATACTAGATTGCAATTCGGCAGACGTTTTATTGGACGACCTTTTTCTGTTGACAGATGTTATCTCTGTTCAAGATATTGGCTATACGGTGCCCGTGATTTGTTTGTGAAGTTTTCTGTGTGCTGTTTCGTTTACTGCCTAGTACCAAAGCTTTCCATACCCGATACAGAGTCGACATAATACCCAAATCTAGCTGCAATTTGTTACTAAAAAACTCGGTGGCTGCTGCACCAATGCGATCTTCTGTTATGTTGCTGTATTGAACCCTTGTTGTATAAGGGCCTGATTAGATCTAGCTGTTGCTCCATTGTGTTAGTTAATCGCCATCGCACACAAAACATTTGCTTTGACATGCTTTACATAGCACTAAATGGATGTCGTACTTGCAGATGACTGTCTACACGAGCGGCGTCTCCGTTGTTATGCCGGGAGACAATATTCCGACCTTCATTGCACGCCCAGCTCCTGTGCCTTGCCCACCAGAGCGCGTCTCCTGGCCTCTCCATCAACATCTTCCCTTCCCTCATCATCCAGCACAAAGCACTAGCTCGAACAGAAGCTCATCCTCCGCTCAATAACAAGCAGACGTGGGAAATGACGATTTCGTCGTGAGGATTGTGGTGATTTACGATGGGTCCAGAGCACAAGTTGCCAACTATCAGAAGCGGCACCCCAAACCCGGAAGCATGTCTGCCGGAGATTGAGGTTGGGATGCTCTATTTTTTAACTCCTCAGCTCTTGTATTTGATGTACATAAGATTTTCGAGGTTAGGCCTGTGGCTAATTTATTCGAGTCATCCTGCAAAGTTGCAGAGAAGCCCTGTATGAGATTTAGTAATGCATAGTCCATCTTTGAAGAATGTTGTCATCTCGCAGCTTGGTACTATGGCAGTTGACCTTTTCATCGAAAAAGATTTCTAACAAAACTATATTATGAAAAATAGGCTTTAGGGTCGCTCATCACCCTCTTAAACCTAGTACAACTTCTAACGCTTCGCATAATATTTACTTTCTTTCGGAATTTAATTTGTCATAAATAGTCAAAGCCAGAGCAAATTTTGCACCCATTAAAGCCAAGTCGAAATTCAATATGTGGATAAAAGAATTTGAAATGCATCTTTCGAACACATAAAAGGTCATTGAATTTAGAGATTATTATATCTTATCAATTACTAAACTTCTTCTTATAATAGTGCTTTCACTAAAAGTGAAATATTTTTTTGTCAAAACAAAAAGTGAAAATTGACTTAGTAGGAAGATTACACCGAAACTACAATTTGAAAATGAAAGAGAAGATTATACCCTATTCCAAAGATAACTAGCCCTTGATATAAATATATATGTAGTTTTTATATACTGATTTGAATAACGGAGATACATAATATAAAAGACCTTTTTGAAAAGATATCCACATCAAGAATACATAGATTATTCAGTGTATAGCCGATATAAGTTAAAATCAAAGATATCCATTTTGTTTTACTTATGTCGTTTAATTTTTGCAATACGCATCGGTTTGTTTATCTATTCTAAAATGAAAGACGTGACACATAGAGTCATCCTCATAATCAAAGGTGTTACCTTATTTATCATGTCATATTTTTTAATTTATATATGAGCTAGTTCATGGAACATATGAATAAAATTAATTCATCTAAGCCCAAAAAGAAAAAGAAAGAAAGAAAAACGGTTTCAGATTCTGATGCATTACAATATACCTATATAATTGGAAAATATCATAATATCGTAATATCATAGGCTCATAATATCTATTTCTATTGTTAAATAACTACAGCATGACAGGGGTTAATCTAGTCACAAAAGTTAGGGAAAAAAGTAGGAAAAAAAATCCCATGTGATTTTGTTCAAATTTTTATATTTACCATATGTTTATCTAAAATATTTCAGTTTACTTCAATTTAATTAAATGGACCGACTTTATTTACTTCTATAAGCTACATATAAATAAGCTATCTTATTATGATTTTTTAACAAAAACACTCATGTTTCTTTGTCTTCCTTTTTTTCAAACCAGGAATTCTAGGTAAATTAATTTTTTTTAAGTGGATATAGTCTCATTGTAACCTTTCAATTAAGTGAAAATGTATATGTTCAAAGAAACTTTGCATAATGAAAATAATTTTATACTTAAAATTATGTCAATTTTTTTTTTTTGCTCTCAAGAAATGGAAATATTCACATTCAATGAATTATATTTTTAAGAGGAATTTCACTTAATGAAATAATTCTACAACATATATTGTGAACTACTATTATTTAATAAAACAAACATGTTATAAGGTTGTTTAAATTTTTATTTTAAATTTTAAATTTGCTTTAAATTTTCGAATTGAAACAATTTATTCAATATTGCCTTATTAAAATTATTCTAAAATGTATTTCAAAATTTATATTCATATTTTTTAAAGTTGAATCTGTGCGACTTTAATTATTTATGATAGATGGAATTTCGGAAAAGAAAAGATCGGGAAAAGTTGTAGAAATTTAAACACTTTTGAAAATAGAGTAAATGTGATTAGGATAAAGGTGGCGATGACTAGGTAATCTCCACCACAACTGACACGGCAATAAGAAACCTATTTTGGTAAATAGTTTAGAGAGAGGTCTATTTCAGAAATTAGTTATGGAAAAATATCTATTTTGGATTAAAAGTCAATTCTCATTCGGAAAAATAAGGATGGCAAGAGAATTAATGGTCCGCTTGTTTTAATGAAAACTGTTTTCGAGAAATTATTTCCCAACTTTTAGGTATTTGAATGACATAAAATTAATCGATATACATAAAGCGTTTCCTATAAATTAAAAACAATAGGTTTAAATTGGAGGAAATGATTTTCCCTTCGATAAGAAAGAAATTATTTTTCCTAAATCATGGAAAATATTTTTCTTTATATGAAATTTTCAGTGAAATAAATGCATACCTAATTGGCCATTAGTTTCGAAAACTGAAAATCCAAATAAAAAGTATATTTCCTGAGGCATATATAAGAAAAGCTTCTAGAATGATCCCAAGAAATGACAGCAGAAAAGTGAATCTAGGTGCGGTCATTGTCTAGTGCACGACCTCTTTTGACAATAAGAATTGAGCAATGAGATTTACTTAATTGATGTGGAAGTTTCGGCGTTCTACACTCCTCGTGTAAGTCGGGATACAAAGCTTGTCATTTAAGAAAATCACGGTATGGAAAACCGAAGGAGAAGCAAGTGTTTCTTGTCGTTCATGACCATGAACACCTAACTCTACTTGATTACAAGTATTTGATTTGTATTTGCATTATCATCTAGAGACAAATCTCAAATCTTACAAATGAGCAACAGAAGCTAAAGACAACAACCTCTTTCTCGTCTCTTTCCCTCTGTTTTGCATTCCATGTGATAATTACCTCATGTGACAGTGATATATGACTAATAAGTCAATCAAAAGTGACAACAAATGTTATATGGCCCCACATAAAATGAAATTCACTGCATGCGGCAATGATGAGTGTGCATAAAGCGAGGCGGTAGGGAACTTCAGCTTGGCGGCAGCAAGTTTTCATGTCGATTTGTCTTGATTTACTTACCACTATAACTCTCGTTACTTGGTTCTTTGAGGTTGAGTGTTATTTCACTTGTTAGAGTATTTAAACATTAAATCATGCATTCATCTAATGATGTAAGTTTTTAGAAAAATTGTTGGTGATCCACAACATTTTTTATATGGTATTTAAGTTAAACATCCTACTCCTAAACCTTAGACCAAAGTCCACCCTTTGTACGAGGGGATGTGAGAATATTAAATCGTGTCTTTATCTAATAAAAAAATTTCACATGTCTATCTTTTAGAAAATCACCAATGACAACATGATAAAACCGATTAGACATTAGTAGAGAGAGCGGCTAGCACAATGGTCTCATGCTCGTTTGCCTTCCGTAGGACCTAAGTTCAAATAAGTAGAACAAATCTCATGAGGAAACCTTTACACCCTCAAGTGAAGAAAGGTATTATTTTCGAGTTAGAGGTGATCATCATTCAGACCTGACTTTGAGGTTGAGATCGAATTTTATACTCAAACTTATCCATTATTACTTTTTTATATTTAAATCTTCAGGTTCGGTCAAGTTATAAATTTGATGCATTCAGTTGTCCTAAGTTGAATGCATATTGTCTTTTTAATCATAGAGGCCAATTTTTTAGGGTTTGATCGGAGAACATGCTAAGTAGTTAAATGAGTGATGCGAGATCACATCTACGGAAAGATTGAGATTGATTTGGGATTATTATCTTTGTGATTTTGGTGCTATGATTGCATAGCAGGTGCTATCATTAAGCTTTATAATCTTTACATATATCCCATTTCTTTTTTTTCTTTTTTGTAAATAAGGTTATTACAGGATTTGTTTGAGTGTTAAAGTTATTGAGATCCCAATCCTCAAAACACTTGGAATTTCAAACCAGACTAGGAACTAGGAAGGTGGATTTTAGAGCTCCTCTCATAATGGTTTTTCTTTTGTCAGGCTCCTTTCAGAATGTTGGGCTTGTTAAGTATTATAATCTATATGTTTAGTAATATATGATATAAAACCATAATACTTTAATGGAGTGGCTAATTCAATTTTAAATATTTTAACATGTTAATATAATCTTAAACATTTTAATAATTTATCAATATTATCCTTTCGAGGGAAGAAGAAGAAAAAAGATTAAAAAAAAAAAAAGAAAAGAAAAAGGAAAAAATAGAATAAAAAGAGAAAAATGCCCTTGATGGGGTAAATGTGGCCTTTGGTCACAAAAAAAGTTTTGGATAAATGTTCGCTTTGAGCAAAGTTCGGGGTTTTTGTGGCTTTTTCCCTAATCTATATGTTTAGTAATATATGATTTAAAACTATAATACTTAAATGGAGTGGCTGATTCAATTTTAAATATTTTAATTATGTCAATATAATCTTAAATATTTTGATAATTTATCAATATTATCCTCCGTAGGCAAGGGGGCCTCTTTGAGGCTCGGTTCAATCAAATAAAAGGCTCGGCAATCAAATAAAGGACATAGGAAAAAAGAAAAAAAGGAAAAAGGAAAGAAAATTTCCATTTTTTTTTTTTTAAAATGATCAATATCACGAAAAACCTAAGAATGATATATTAGTAATAAATTTACTTAAAACTAATTTTTTGATTTAAAAACCTCAAAGTAGAACACGGGTGATATATTTACCATCCGTTAACTTCCGTCAAATATTGTTGTTAAATTGCCGATTTGGATACAAGTTCACGTGGATTAATTAATGGGTTAATATTATGAAAAATCTTAAACGGATATACATATTACAAATTTATCTCAAATTAATAATTTGTGACAAATTTACTCTAAACTAATTTTTGAATCACTAAAAATCACATACTGACACACGCGTGACGCATTTATCCTCTATTGATTTCCGTTCAAATTTAGCAAGAATTCTAGATTGTCTTCCTCTCCATCAAATCCATCATTGCTGTCTTTGCCTAAGGTCGACGAAATTGCAAATACCATTTAACAATAACTCTTTAATGACACTTTTAGTAAATCTAATAGTACTCTTGACAAAATGGCTCAATTATAGAATCCGGAATGTTGTAATTGTTAGAATCCCTAGATTTATGAAGAAAAGTAGCCAACTCAAATGCTCAGTACACTTGCCAAAAAATACTGCTTATGCTTACCTTTAAGAGGAAGTATTGATAGAAGGTCAAGTAAAACTCACAATGGCTTAATCCGTCGTTAATGTTCTTACATGAGATGCCACAAGCCATATGGTGGGGCTTGGTCAAGCAATTTTGTCATGAGTGGCACTAGAGTTACTAAACGTGTCATTAAATAGTTTTTACTAAATGGTGTTCACAATTTCTGCCGTCTAAGACAAAGACAATAACGAAGGACTCAATAAAGAGGAAGACAATCTAGAGTTCTCACTAAATTTAACAGTAAATTTTGAGATACCTAACAGAGGTTAAATGTGTTATGTGTGTATCTATTGGAGGTTTTTCATGATACCAATTTGGGATTTTCGTGGTATTAACCCATTAATTGATAGCAAGTCCATTTGGCACTCAAATCAGCAATTTAACGGCAATATTCAACGGAAGCTAACACGGGTAAATATCATTTGTGTATCACTTTGGAGTTTTTAGAGGTAAAAAAATTAATTTCAGATAAATTTGTACCAATTTGGAGTTTTTTATGATATTAACTTAGTAAAATAAAAAAAAAAAAAATTGTCCATGTCAATGTTGCTCATGCCACATAGGAGACTAATGTTCATATAATGATTTCCAACCAAATTTGGATGGAAGAATTATATTGGTAAATCGTGAAAAAGTTTAAAACTAGTAAAATTGATATAATTAAATAGTTTAAGATTAAATTGGACGTTGTACCATAGATTTAGAACTTTTTGAACAATTATCCCCCTTTTGAATCTAGATGAGATAGTTTCATGAATAATGTTGTAACTTGGAGGAAACCATGCCAAGTAAACTCTTATATTTCATGAGTGAAAGACGACTCTTTTCTTAAAAAAAAGAGCAAGAAGTAGTTGCTGCTTGTTAGGAGGCGCTCATCTGTTGGTAATTTTATCGTACATTTAGGCGCTCAATCCTCATTCTCTCTTCTCCTACTTCCGTGAGCAGGCCTTACTTGATGGACCGTTAGATTTGCATCATGTGTCCAATAAGCACAAAATAAAACTCTCTCTATCTAGTTGGGCCGTGGAGTAGCTGGAGATGTCTGCGGCGGCGATCCAAGTTCACTAGGTGAGGACTCGTAGAGAGAGGAGGAAGTGATTGCGGTTTTTGGGTGTTTTTGCAACACTATTGTGTCTTGTTGTCGAGTGCGTAAGTGGACGATGGAGATGTTCAGCGAGCAACGGCTACTTATAATTCAAACAAAAGAACAAAACAAGTTCACCTGTACCCACTTAAGCTAACTTGTCTAAAGATTTTCCACAATGACGTTTTCTTCTATAAGAAGCGAGGATATAAAATAATATCTAGGTTTCCCACAATAGTCTACATCATGCTTGAGAGCTTCACGTAACAGTTAGCTAACTTAGAAAAGAAAAATTGTAATCCTGGTGGCAATACGCTTGTCCCCACTACCCAAATTGTATCTTCAATTTGAAAAACACCATTTGGTCGTTTGTCACAAGATTTGTAGAAGCACACAAGAAATGAGATTCCAACCCATCATGATTACTTCGCCCAACCTACATGCATTTTGTATAACTATAAGACCAAGGTAAATTATTTTAGGATTGAGGATTACTAGTACGTCACATTACTTACCTATAGTAATTTGCAACGATTTAGAAATTGTTGTTGATGTATATTCCAAAATATGTACAAACTTGGCAGCACCCTTTGGACGCTGAATGGGTTTCAAAATTTGAAGAGCGTGATATTGATATTTTAACCACTAGTTAACTTGTAAGGGATCTTCAACCAATAAAAAAACTCGTAAGAGATGATTGTGCATGAAAGAGGCCCCAATTTCGAACCAACGTGCTCATTTCATATCTAATTACGCTTTTTTTTAAATGACCGTCAAGAAATTAGTACCGACCTCATTTACACTAGTTGCAACGAGTAAATCCCTCGAGAAATATTCAATGGCCTTTGCCTCTAGCTCTAGACAAGTCCGAGAGCACGGCAAGTTGAAGGATTCGAGCTTGCATCACATGGATGGGATCGAAGCACTATTGCCAGTTGTGTTGTGCCCCATGAGAGCCTAATTTTCCTTTGTCATGGGGATTCACATTGTCACATATAATTAATATATCATCATTTCTAGAGATTTCAAGCATTTTTACATTTAAAAATGTCAAAATACACTGATCGTATAATCAAGAAAAGAGTCAAAAGTCGAAAGTAAGAATTACTCCACACATAACGGCCGATGCCCTTTTATGTAATGTGTACATACACCCCGAAATCGATTGTCCATGATTCATAGCCTCACGAAGCATACAGGTCGTTTTTATATTATAGTCATATAGAATCCTGATAATATCATCCAATTATCGTAAATAATTGATGGTGCTTCCACCATAAGTCTTGTACGTGCATTGATTTCCGTGTTCTTTGTCTTGTTCATCTAGAAAGGGTTAGAATTTTCAAATCCTCAATAGTTGTGCTGACTGACTACGAATCTTGGAGATTTCGTCCGAGAAAGCAAGAGTTGTTGAGATCAATTCCTATTGATAATTCTCTCTGAGTCGCTCCCAAGAGCCCATCCCATGTGGTCAAGATGGGGGCGCCGCTGTGCCATTTAGTCAATTATTAATTGACGCTGGACATCTGAAGCAATAAATCAAAACCCGCAAATTAACTCCAGAAATTCAAAAAAGGGAAAAAGGGAAAATTCCTAGTCATATATATAATATATAGTGAATTCTATGAGCAGGCCTTGCTTGATGGATTGTATGATTTGCATCAACTGTCAATTAAGCATGAAAGAAAACTCTCTCTCTCTCTCGTTGGGCCATGGAGTCGCCGGAGACATCTGCGTCGGCGGCGGCGGTGACCCCAAGTTCGCTAGGTGAGGACTCGTAGAGAGATGAGGAAGTGATTGCGGCTAATGTTGTTTTGGCAAAATTATTGTGCCTTTCTGTTGAGTGCGCAAATGGAAGATGGAGACGTTGAGCGAGCAACGGCTACTTATAATTCAAACAAAAAATGACAAAAAAACAAGTTCGCCTGTACCCACTTATAAAAGCTAAATTGTCTGGAGGTTTTCCACAATGACGTTTTCTCTATAAGAAGCGAGTAAATAATATAATATCTAGGTGTTCCACATTAGTCAACATGCTCAAGAGCTTCAAGTAACAATTACTACCTTAAAAAAGGAAAATTGTAGTCCTGGTGGCGACACACTTGTCCCCACCACCCAAATTAGATCTTCAATTTGAAAAACACCATTTGGTCGTTTGTCACAAGATTGGTAGAAGCATGCAAGAAATGAGATTCCACCCATCATGATTACTTCCTCCAACCTACATGCATTTATATAGCTACAGAGCCAAGGTAAATTATTTTAGAACTGGGGATTGCTAGTGTGTCACATTACTTACCTTATAGTAATTTGCAACGATTTAGATATGTTGCTGCTGAAATATTCTAAAGTATGTACAGACTTGGTGGCACAATTTGGGCACTAGATGGGTTTGAAATTAGAAGAGCATGATATCGATCTTTTAACCACTAGTTAACTTGTAAAAGATGATTATGTGTGATGTGTGAAGGAAGCCCCCCAATTTCGAACCAACATGCTCATTTTATAATTTATTCATATTTTTACTGACTGTTGAGAAATTTGTACTATCCTTATTTACGCTAGGGGTGAGCATGGTCTAAATGGGTAATTCCAAGATAGGAACTAAGAACCGCCCATTAAGGACCGGTTCTAAAATATTAGAATTGGAAATCGCCCGTTGATTTCATGAACCTACTCGAGAATCGAATTGGACTGCTGGTCTAGTTCCCGAATTGGTCCATGGAACTGGTCTCCAATCCTTATGAATTAATATCATGGTAAACCTGGTTTCTGTGTAGAGTACTAAAGCTTGTTTGGCCTTAAATTCAGATTGAATCACGAGCCATTGATTTTGATTAAGGATTGAAAATTATAGGGCGAAACAAATCGATAATGCTCATTAGTTAGGAACTTAATTTTTCCAAAGGTCATAGTGTGATCTTTTTTATGATTTCCCGACATCGAGAACATGTGGAGAATTAGACTCTATTTTGGAAGTCCTAACCTTCAAATAAGTCAAAACATCAATCGTTTGATCTATCTTTTTTCAACGTCAACCTAATTTAATTATAGGGATGATTAAGGAGAGACCTAATTATACTCTTAAAAATGAGCTATTAGCTCTCAATTTCGTATCATGATGACAAAGCACCATAACATTTATGGACATCACCACGGTCTCATCCATCCTCTTTGTTTGTTTATTTTGTTTTGACTAAAAAAACAAATAAATGGATTATTAGAATGAACAAAAAAATAAGGAGTTAATCATATTATGCACTCAAGAGACAAAATTAGTCAATAATGTTTAAAACTACACACACACACACATATATATATATTATATATTAGTTGAAAAACTACAAAATAATTAAGTAAATTGAGTTGGAATTTCTTTTTTTAAATATATATACATACCGGTCGGTAATTAAAAAATGGTAGTGAGCCAATGGCCCGGTGATGCTGCCTTTCCTAGCTGAAGGACTAAGTGAGCCAATGGCCCGGTGATGCTGCCTTTCCTAGCTGAAGGACTAAGCTATAGCCTTTTGAGTAGGATTGTTTTTTTTTTGGTTGGTGGTTATGTATCCTTGAATGTTACCATATTCATGAATTATCTACAATTTTTAGACTTAAAAAAGCTTTTTGAGTCAGATCATGTAAATTTCACATGATAATTCATCTTTGGTCAAACTCATTTGAATCAAAATCATAGTAGAATTTTATAAAGTCATGCATACTTTTTCTAGTTTTGAGTCTCGAGCCATGCTTATTTATTTTTTGGTACTCCCGAAAAGTCACAATCAACCCTTTTAAACTTTTCCATTGAAATTTAAAATATTATTCCTATTTCCAAAGTTAAAAAAGAATTATATGAAAATCTACGTATAATTAATATAAAACCCTTTTTGGAGATTTCAAGCATTTTTTACATTTAAAAATGTCAATGTATGTTGATGACAAAATCTAGAAAAGAGTCAAAAGTCGGAAGTAAGAATCACTCCAAACAGAGTGGCCAATACCTTTTTGTGTGACGTGCACATGGACCCTCAAAATCGATTGTCCGTGATCAATAGCCTCATAAAGCTAGCATGTCGATTTATATTATAGTCATATAGAATCCCAAATCATCCAAAAACCGTAAATAATTAATGGTGCTTCCACAATAAATCTTATACGTGCATCGATTTCCATGTTCTTAGTCTTATTCATCTAGAAAGGGTTAGAATTTTCAAATCTTCAATAGTTGCGACAGGTGATCAAGCATCTTGAAAGCTTCGCCATGGAAAGCAAGAGATGTCGAGATCAAATCTTGTTGATAGTTCTCTTCGAGTCACTTGCAAGAGTCCATGCCGTGACGGAGGCGTTCGTCATGCCATCATGATTAGTCAATTGTCAACTGGCACCGGCCATCCGAATCAATAAATCAAAACCCCCAAATTAACTCCAAAATCCAAAAAAGGGGAAGAAAGGAAATTTCCCAGTCATATAGATACAAATAATATATATAGATAGGAGGACCATAGGAAGACCGATAAAGAATGCGTTGGGCCCAATCCTAGGACGAAGTCGTGGGTTGCCTTGCCGTGCCGCTCGTCCCGTTGTCCTGTTCGTCAAAGCGCAACCTTTTTCCTCAGTCGAGTTCAACAAAACCATTAAAGAAAGACGTCCCGAAAGCGAAAGACACCGCTGATGCGATGTTTGTTATTCTCTCTCTACGCGCGGCTGCAAGTGCTAAAAATCGCGACTTTACAGGGGAAAACTCGACCCTCGAGCTAAAGTAGTACCGACCCGGCATCAAGAACCTGCTTTCCTAGCGGCCCCCCTGCTGCCTTCGCCCGTCAGATCACGCACGACCCTCGAATCTTTCCCTTTTCAAAGCGCATTGAAGGGTTAGATACCGGGACATCACTCGCCTTGATTCGCTTTCCCATTTTACTGAGTTTCTTGTTTAGGTCCGGCAGGGGGGGTCTGTGTTACGAATACGTCTCTCTCTCTCTCTCTCTCTCTCTCTCTCTCGGTCCTTGTGCTCGCGGGCTGTTTCGCTTTACCCTCCTGTACTTCACCGCCACTGACTTGCGGAGAGATCATTCTGGGTCTGTGCCTGTGACGTCCCTTCTTGGGATTTTCGTGCTTCATTCTTCTGGTGCACTCCTCGTTTGTAAAATCCCGGTTGGCGAGCTGGGTGGAGTGTTTCTTTGCGTTTTGTGGTCTTTTCGGCTCTTGGGTTGTCGTTGTTTTGGCCATTGAGGCCGTTTCTTGTCTGTTTCCTGGGAGAGTGAGGTGCGCGGAAGAGAACGGAAGGAAAAAGGTGGGAACTTTGAAGCGTGGACTGTCCGGAGCGTCGTGGGCTCTGCGAAATTGAAGATGGTTTTCCGACGTTTCGTGGTGATGCTCTTCATTTGCACGGCGTCGGTCTGCGCTGGCCTCACTGATCCTCGCGATGGTGGGTGAATCGTCACTCGTGGCAATTTGCATTGCGTGATCTGGGTTTTGAAATTGCGTGCGTGCGTTGGGTTCGTTGTTTTAATGTTTGTTTGGTTCATGCGAAAGAAAATAAGGACTGCTGAACGACATTTGTAGCAGCTTGACTTGGCAAACACTCGCATTTTTTTCCCACATTTTACAAGTGTAATC
The DNA here is from genome assembly GCA_017140595.1 of Eucalyptus curtisii. Taxonomy (NCBI): domain Eukaryota; kingdom Viridiplantae; phylum Streptophyta; class Magnoliopsida; order Myrtales; family Myrtaceae; genus Eucalyptus; species Eucalyptus curtisii. The sequence goes on from CM029498.1 coordinate 31,876,077, forward strand.
TCTTTGGTTTTCTTTGCGAGCTGTCCTTTCTCTGTCCTTGGTTGTTGTTCACTATTAGGTGACATAGTCGTCTTAATGAACAATTTTCCCGAAGCAAGCCCTAGTGGAGATGGATTTCATTTGTGCATAACATAGACTTGTGTAGTCTGTTTCTCTGTAAATCATCAGCTTTTGTTTTAATATGTGAACTGCGAAACCTGAATTATGTACCTTATGCTAGCTCCTTTCTGCTTTTCAGTGGCGGCAATCAATAGCTTGTATGTTTCACTGGGCTATCCGCCTCTACGTGGGTGGTTACTTGTTGGAGGCGATCCCTGTGTTGACAATTGGGAAGGTGTCGAGTGTGTTATCTCAAACATAACGGGACTGTAAGTCAATTTCTCTCGTTCCCTTTTACATATTGATTTAATTTACTAAGTCATTTTGAGTCGGACAGAAATCTGAGCGGAGCCAATTTGGGTGGAGAATTGGGCGACAATTTGGACTTCGCATCACTCTTGTCGATGTAAGTGAATTTTTTGCCATTCCAATATTTGATTGACATCATTACAATCATTGTTTCATGAGATCTGTATGACCTTGCTGCCTGTCTGCTTAGATAGTATCAATGGGCCTTAATCTAGTTTGCACCTCTTATGACTGAAGTGTGTGACACGAGGTTCCTTGGGAAGCTGAAAACTCATATCTACTCTTTCCAATGCAACATCAGAATTAAGGGGTCCATAATCAACTCTTGATTCTTGAGAAATCTCATCAATGATGGGCATAGAAGAAGGAATTAGCAGTGTCTGCTATGTTACTGAAACTTGCATGCATCATGTTGAATGAGTGAATGAAGATACATACTTCTATATGTAGGAAACTGAGTCGTGGACATGCATTACTGGCAAACCTTTTGATCCTTCTAATTATTTTTAAGCAGTGATTTCAGCAACAATCAGATTGGAGGGAGTGTTCCATCCCATGTGCCGCCTACCATTCTTACAATGTATGTGCGAACTTTGCTAATGAAGTTTCTCTGTTTTCCTGACATCAGAAGCTTTCATTTATGAATTGCTATTATTATCAAGGGGACACTTCATGTTGGGCCTTCCTTTCTGTTGTGGATTGTATTTTATGTTTCCTCGTCATCTGATATTTACTGCTTATTTCTTTAGGTTGTTGGGCAATAACCATTTCAGTGGAATAATTCCAGACTCGTTTGAAGAGCTAACGAGTTTGGCACATCTGTAACCAACCATTTCTAGTTTTATCGTTTTTCTCCTTTTTATTTCTTCTTATGTTTCACTCTGATCTGACTTTCTGTTGCAGGGATTTGTCAAGTAATAACCTCACTGGTCCTTTACCTCCATCATTTGGAAACCTGTCAGCTGTTACCACATTGTGGGTACATATCATTGCACAAAAGGATCATTTCCTTCAAACATTTAACATTTCTAATGGATCATATAATCTTCTTCTTACAGGCACTTGCAAAATAATAAACTCATTGGGACTCTGAATGTTCTAGAGGATCTCCCTCTAATTGATTTGTATGCTTCTATTTGCTTGATCCTACTTCCACTTTGTCTGCAGATTCTAGTTCTTACAGAAACTTCTCTTCACTAGAAAATATATGCTGCCTTCATAAGTTGAAGACTAATAATATATTTTTGTGTAGGGATGTAGAGAATAACTTATTCTCTGGGCCTATTCCTCCAAAGTTGTTGACTATTCCAATTTTCAAGTAAGTTTACTCTGACATGCTGCCTAAAGGTGAATTTGACACTTGCTGCTCGTATTCCCCTGAAGTATGTTAATGTTGGGCTTGTTTCGTACTCACTTTCAAATTAGTCTTGATCATTGATATTCCAAATTACGATATTATGATGAAATCCATTGTACTTTGTGATGTTTGGTTATCCACTTATTTATCAGCCTTTTCAATAATCTCTCTTGAAAATCTAATACCCTTGCGACCTATGGCATCTCTAATATATGTTACTAGAGATGCCTAGATTCTGAGAATAGTAAAATTAGAGATTCAAAATGGAAAAATAGGGTGACAAATAGATTGATGACACCATTTCAAATAATCACTAGAATTGAAGAAAAGGAAGCATTCTTCAAGTTTAAGATGACGAACAATTCACAGTGAGCCTTCATATGCTTTTTGTTTCCTGTGAACTCTTACTTAGGAATGAACTAAACCCTACAATAAACACTTACCTCATTTCCTATCCATTTCTTGTATCAAGGATTTGTAAGTGTCCTTCTGGATCCTAAACTGTTGGTGTTTCAATTGGTAATTTTAAATTTCTAGTTTCCAATTCTTCAATCTTCAATTTATATTCCTTTTTTTTTTTTTTTTTTTGTAATTAAATTTTAGTTTTATCTTTTATACACAGGCGGTGCATGAATTCATGCATAAGCAAGTCTTATTTTCAGTGACATATGTCGAGTAAACATAACCATGGTTACTTGTATGGTGGCTAAATTGAAATTAGGAAAGTTTCAACATATACCAGTTAGCGAGTATTAAAATTGGAAGATCTTATTGTATTCCTTAATTTGTGTTTGTTGTTGTAATGCCTGAGAAACAACACATACCTTGTAATTGAAATCTTTTAACACAAAAGACTGGTATCTTCCAATTTTGAAATAAAAAAAAAAGCTTTTGAAGTCTTCTTGCCCTTTAAATCCATTTTAAACCACAAAATTTTTGAAAATTAGATTCTCAAGTATTCTCTCTTATTTGAAAAATAAATTTCATTGTCTAAACAAAAATAATGGGATTTGATGACAATAATTAGATTGGAGAAGATATTTCCACACTCTCTTTGGCTTTGTGAAGTCTAAGAAGAAAAATCCCTTGTGTCGTGTATCGCTTATTAATGCATCCTCATCATGCAGTAAGATGAGTGGTTATGGACCTTGGAGACCATCCGCATGGGAGCGGTGAAGGTAGAGTCCCGATTGGTATAAGAAAACCCGAGGGTGCTATCATCTAGCTTTGTATCGGCTAGGTTCATGAGTTGGAGATTAGGGGACTCAAGCCATTGACATCTGCAACAGGGTAAACCATTACGTCTCTGGCCCCCAGCTGATTCTACCATACAAGCCAAGAATAGAAATTTATTCCCTCCGTATACAACTTACAACTTTCATTGCATTGTGCTCTCCAAAGAGCAACTCTTCTCAAAATCTCTGGGGTTATTGAGTTGGAATCTCATTATAACTAAGGATTCTTGTGGTTCTGGGGATTTAGCTACAAGGAGAATTAGGAATGGAGAGCTTTCCCCGCCCTTTTTCACCCAATTCTTTGGTCTTAAGAATGATGATACAAATTTGATTATCTTTCTCTCATCTTTTCAGTTTTCACATTCATTTGAAAGATTAAACAAGCAATAATCCTATATTTTGTGCTCTTATTTCTTTACTATTTCATCTTTTATCTATCTTCCTTCTTTATCCTTTCCCCTCAACAAAAGCTTCTTGGTGTTTTCACTACAAACAAAAGATAGTGAAGGAACTTATTATGGTCTTACTTGGGTTGTAGAAAAATTCATCTTCCTTCCTCTCATCCAATCCAACGTATATTCACATCACTGTAGCTCAAGATTATGGAGAATCCAATCAAACTTTGTCTCCATTCATCAAAAGAACTAGAGTTTAATGTATTTATGAAGAAGTTCAAATGATTTTCGTGCAATGCAATTTTAACAATCGTTGATGGTCCACCTTCTTTTAGAAACAATTAGTTTTTAAGGAAATTTTAACTAATGTGCTGGAAATAACTGTAATTAACAAGAAGAGGTTGCAAAGTGTGGTTAAGTGGACCCACTTATGGATGAAGTCACATATGCACAATGTATGGAAAATTTCTCCTTAAAATTTTGTTTGTAATCTGGCGATATCTAATTATCAATAAATTTATCAATTTCTTCAACATTCACATCTTCAAATATACTGCTGTCTGATCCTGTGGCATCTCTGGTGTGTGTCCATATACGTATAGTCAAATCTGGTGGAGTTGCTTAATGGACCAAGTAATCATGATGCCTGATTCCAAAGCCACTGATGTTTGATAAATGACTAGTATGGTGAACTCTTTACCTTATGTAATTAAGAATTCTTCTCATGCTTCTTTTTGGCAATTAACAGCGCTGCTATGATCACACCCTGGTGATTAACAGGCAGTGTGAACCAATTTCCAATTTCTAGTCTATACTTGGTTTTGTACTTTCTATATTGTCACCATAGCGTTGGTCATGCAGAAAAGGTGGAAATCCTTTTAATACAAGTGTAATTCCATCACCAGCACCAGCACCAGAGCCAACCTCTGCACCTCCTCCATTCATAGGCCGGCCATCTTCTCCAAGCGTGCCTTCTAAGGATGGAAATGGATCTAGAGCAGAGGCACCAAAATCTGCTCATTCAGAGGGAGGGTTGAGGGTTAAAAAGGTCATTTTGATAGCTGTTATAGGGGCTCTGGTGGTCGTTGCGATTACATTACTGTGCCTATGCTTGTGGAGATGCAGCAAAAAGAAGCAAATGAATGAGACAGGCGAGAGACATGACATGCGTGTATACGCAAACAGTCAAGGGGCTGCTAAAAGCAAAGATTCATCACAACAACCTAACATATATACGGAGAGACGTTAGTCCATGATTACCTAATTTTTTACTATTAAATTGATTGTTACATTCGTGTTTAGCTTAAAAGATGGTTTTAATTTCATCAGAATTTCCGCGAAAAGCTGTTCCAGAACCTTTAGGCAAGATGGGAGAAGACCATGGAAGAGCCGGTTTAAGTAACAGACAAATGGATGTGACCAAAGCATTGAGCTCGAGGCAGAAGAAGGACCAAGTAGGAGACGCCAGTTTGCCCTTGCAGCCTGTGGTTTCTCCTCTTGCACCACCCATTCCGAATGAGAAGGTTATCAGAAATCCTGTTGTTTCTGCTCAGCCAACTGTACGGAGACGGCCTTCTGAGAGAACAGTCTCTTCACCTTCAGTCCCGTTTTACAGCATAGCATCTCTCCAGGAGTTCACAAACAGCTTTTCTCCCGAAAGCTTTATTGGTGAAGGCACACTCGGAAGTGTCTACAAGGCCGTGCTTCCTGATGGAAGGGTAAAATATCATTTGAACTTGATCACTGTTTTTGACTTCTCTGGAGGGCAGCTTTCGAGCCTGTTTGTTCCTAACATGGAACTCTTTTTCCTCTCACCTTTTAGATGCAATCTTGCCAACTCTATCTAATCTCCTATATTCACATTATTCCTGATTTAATATATCATGATTTCGTTGTTTATGATTATTTCAGCTTTTAGCAGTCAAGAAGCTAAAGGCTGCGGTTTCCAGGCACCAGAGCGATGAGAAATTTGGTGATCTGGTATTGAGAATCTATAAGCTTCGGCATAGCAATATTGTGGAGCTGGTGGGCTACTGCGCTGAGCATGCTCAGCGGCTACTTATTTATCAGTATTGCCGAAATGGGACACTGTATGATGCCTTGCATTTGGATGATGAGGTCCATGGAAAACTTTCATGGGCTGCGCGGATTCGTGTTGCCATTGGAGCTGCAAGAGCCTTGCAGTAAGTAGAGTAACTAATTTTCTTTATCTATTGTATATGCGAGCTTGCGGTGGAAGAGATTGGCACAATAAACGTAATGGTTGTTACGGCTACTTGTTTATTAACCTCCTTGCTCATGTCTTAAGTTTTCAATGTTCTAGGCGGGCTTTCACGTCCCAATTATAGTCATTAGACCGATAAACTCACGGTATCTTCTTATTTGGTGGGAAGGTATCTGCATGAGGTTTGTCAGCCACCTGTTGTGTACAGGAACTTTAACTCTACCAACATCCTTCTAGATGATAAGCTTGAAGCACGAGCTTCAGATTGTGGTCTGGCTTCTCTAATATCATCTGGCTCTGGAAGTCAGGTAATGCTTCACAAAACGTACCTTGTTGACTTGAATCATGATCTTGTCTAAGTTGATTACGCTATCTTTCCATTCCATTGAATGATGTATAAGGAGTTATTGGGAGAAGCCAGAGATGAGATGCTGGGGAAAATTAAGATTGGTGGATAGGTTTTTTAGTAGGATAAATTGAACCGGGGGTCTTGTGGCTGATTTGGTAAAAATTTCTTTAGCTGTAAATTATTAGCTTTTCCTTTCTTTGTTGATTGATCCTTGCTGAGAAAGTTGCTGTCTCAACTTTTTGGAGAGTTTATTGTTTCCCAGAAGAAATTTACTGAAGGTCAAACTGACTATTCAAGTCAACAAAACTTTCATGAACAACATGACTACATGTCTATGTCTACCTTATTTTAGATGCTAATTCGGGTTTTGGTTAAGTTTTTTTAACATTGACTGCTTATATCTCAGCTTTCCGAGCACCTCAATCCTAACGGTTACACCGCCCCAGAATCTGAGTCAGGTGCCTATTCCTGGCAAAGTGATGTGTATAGCTTTGGAGTTGTAATGTTGGAGCTTCTCACTGGTAGGAAGTCACTTGACAGGTACACAATTACCTAGAAAAGCCCATTCTTTTCTTTCTTTTTCATGTCTTTTTATTCTATTCTGATGATTTTAGATTTGAAATCTGGTGCTTGTCTTTGACCTTCACTGCTTCTTTTTTTTGCCATGATATCTTCTCTTGAAAAATTAGGTCAAGGCCTAGAGGGGAGCAATTTCTGGTTCGATGGGCAATACCCCAGCTTCATGATATCGATGCGCTGTCAAAGATGATGGATCCTTCGCTTAGCGGTTTCTATCCCACCAAATCATTGTCGCGCTTTGCTGATATAATCTCTCGATGCGTGCAGGTATAGTAGCCTCACTCTTTTTTGCATTTTCCACATAAATATGTTTGTTTCAATTTTTCAACAGAAACAATTTACTAATCCTTTCAAAATCAAGCATAATTACATATTTGATATATATATGTGTTCTTTTTTGGTGGCCGCTTGGTTAACACAGATGCATTGTTTCTGCAGAGAGAGCCAGAATTCAGGCCGCTGATGTCTGAAGTTGTGCAGGACCTATTGCGAATGATGTGAAACGAAGTTCAAAAATCACCCTGAGACTGAAGTTTGTTAGGTAAACTTAATAATGTCTATAGCGATGGCCATGGAGGAGACAACAGAACCCAAAATACTTTGATATTTAATTACAGTGCAGTATCAGCTATGGTAACCTCTCGTCCGATGGATCAGATGTTCACGTCGGGGTCGAAACTTATATCGATGTAACGGACGGGTTTTTCAGAAACTTAGAGATAGATGTCTTGTGCAGTTGATGACAAGTTGTGATTGTTTGGTTTTGTGATTCTTTTCTTGTGCACCAGATGGGCAATCATCTTCTTTCGGCTTGTTGGACATAGGATTGTCCCATGATTCAGTTTACTCAGTTCTTTGTTCATTTCAACAGCTTCTGTGGTGAGAGACTACATCTCTTGCTGTTGATCTTTATAAATCTTTTCTTTTTTCCCTTCATTTTCCATTTCTCAGATGTAATAATTGAGTTTGGCCAAGCATGATTCTCATGTCAGTTATAATTATTGCGCATCATTAGGCATCTTTCATCATCAAAACATATACTCCAAGGTGAAAAAAATGAAAAACAACCAAACGATAGATCAGAGAAAGCAGACAACAGATTCAAACGGAAGAAAAAAGACAAATGAAGGTGGAGATGAAGAATATTAAAGCCTGTCTTAAGGCGAGAGCAAAGAGGGACCATGTTGCTTGCACATGTTGTAGATGGGAGACAGGCCAATGGGGGGAAAAGAAGGTCATTGTGGTCTCTTTGAGAACATGAGTAAAGAAGAAATAAAGTAAGCACATCATGCTCGTGTGTCTGTCATTTTTGCTTGGGACGCTTCTAATTCCATAATGACATCTCTTTGGCTCCTTCTCAAGTCTTGAATATTCATTATTCTCCTCTTCTTTTCACTAAAGCTATTATGCCTCTTTAAGACATCTTATTTTTGTGCCCTTGATTTTTATGATCTTTTAGGTGCTTCTTAGAATAAATTATCTATCTCGTTTTCAAATATTCAAGAACCTTTCTATTGTGCAACTTTTCATTCTCTAGGTTTCACGTGACGTAATTTTTATGAGTCCCCTTTATGTGGTAATCTCCGCGCACCAAGCATTGTGGATTATCATCTGTTGCCCTATTTTTCAATTACGATCAGCCATCCCTTAGCAACCATTGTCGTTACATACCTACTTTTCTTTTTTCTATAAGTAAGGTTAACAGGAAGGATGGAAAGTTAAATTATGTTCTCCACGATATCCATAATGAGAGTGAACACAACTTTGAGATGTCGTATGAGTTTGGATTAAATATTTCTAGATAGGTACGAAAGCTAGCATTGGAACGAAAGCTGACCTAAATTAACTCCGGAACAAAGAAACACAGGGTGTATATTCTTCTTTCGTTTTTCTTTTTTGATTGAGGGCATCCATTAATTAGTAATACTTTGGGATCATAATTAGTAAAACATGGACAAGCATAAAAAAAATCTTAAATCTGTTGTAATTGTGTCGATTCAATCATAAACTTTTCTATTGTACTAATTTAGTTATGAACATTTTCATAATTTGCCAATTGAGTCTTTTTGGTCAAGTTTGGCTAGAAATCACTAACGTAAATTCTGGCTATTCTACATGGCACGATCAGTGTTAACATATTTTTTCCCGTTCAATTTGGTTGGCAACCCTTGGCCACTAAGCAATGGCCAGCGAGCCCTCGCCGACTATCCCCATGGCCGGCGAGGTGGCCCTTACTAGCAGCTGATGTCCAACGTGCAACCAAAATGAAAAGGAAAAAAAAAAGATAATACAAAATTTAATTTTTAAAAAAATTATAAAAATTATTCATATCATTGACCGTGCCACGTAAGATAGTCAATATCTATATCAACAAATTTCGGCTAAGATTAGGTAGAAGGACTCAATCGACTAATTGTGCAAAAGTTTAGGACTCAATTAGTATAACTGAAGGTTTATAATTAAATTAGTACAACTGTAATAAGTTTAAGACTTTTTTGGTAATTTTCCTAGCAAGACACTGCATATGTCTATTAGAATCTTTCATTAGCTAGAGCGTGAACCCATCAATTGGAAATGGGAATAATTGCTCAACTTGTTCTTGTCAAGCCGACTAAAAATATTTTATTTGATTGAAAGAATTTTTCGCAAATTAATTTTCTGGATTTTCATACATTTGGTTTGCTGAAAATAATCAGTCGTCGAAAAATTATTTATGGTCAAAGAAAATATGCATACTTGAAATTAAGAAAATGAAATTCCTTAACTTGAAAATTGGGAAATATCCTCCTAAAAAAATAATTTCTCGAAAAAGATTTTCCCAAAATAAACATGCCCTAAGCTTACAAATTGACTTATAAGTGCGGCGCTTGAATTTCACGAGCCACCGTGAGCGTATTTCCTCATAATTTTAGGTGCCATTGGGTCATTTCGAATGTCAATAAGACATCATGGACCGATTCATAAATACGTCGACGAATCAAACCTCCCCATTACAACGGTCAAAAAACAGCGAGAATATATACGTTCGAACCGGGACATGCATTGATGATGTGCAGACAACATGGTGCACAGTGTCATTTATCACCTTGTTTTGTTGAAAAATAACTAAGGGACCCCCACATAAAAAAGAAAAGAAAAGAATATTCAAGATTTTTTTTTTCTTTATCAACAAATCACCCGGCTTATTTTAAATTTAGGGTTTGCAAGGTAACGTTTCAATTTTTTTTATCTTTTTTTATCTTTTGTTCCGCAAAATAGATAAGAAATAGAAATTCGTTTGGTAAGGTCGGTTAAATTTTCCATTCATTGGAATAGAAAAGCTGGCAAGTAATAGATTTAGAACAGAAACAAGAAGTGAAAAAAGGTAACTTCTTGTTCCCGGAAATAATTTCTAGATATAAGTTTCTTTCTTTTTTTTTTCCTCTTCTAATCAGTCGTCGAAGCCTCGCCGCCCGCCACCATCATTGCTTGCCGCTGCCGTCTGCTGCCTTCACAAGGCTGTCGCCGTTGCCATAGGAGGAAGAAGAAGAGAGAGAAAAAAAAAAAAGAGAAAAATCTCAAAAAATTATTAAAAAATTAAAAGAAATTCTACGCAAAAAAAATAAAAATAAATTGTAGGTCGTACCAAACGTATTCCAATTTTTTTATTTAATTTCAGGAAAATAAATCTTATGCAGTTACCAAATATGTTATTTTACTTAGAAATTGTTTCAGGAAATAAAAATATAAAAGAATTATTTTTGAAAAGAAATTGTTCTTGGAAACACAATTGTTATCAAATGCACCATTATTATCTTGTTATAACAGCACTTCTTTTGTACGATTTGTTCGATTCCGTCTACACAAGACCCAAAAAAAAAGCCAATGGAAAGTAGATTGCATGGCTCCTTGTTGAGGAAGTTTCCTCTCGCGATGATCATTGAGTTGGAGGAAGGGTTGCCATCACGCAGCAGTAACACCAAAAGCAAAAAGAAGTTTTTTTAGTGGTTCGCTGCCAAGGCCAATATGAATACTGAAATTTAGATGTTCGAAAGTCAAAATGTCCTCCAATTGAGTGAAAAAATGGGGGTAAGAAAAAGATTGGTTTACAATATTATGCCACTTGGCAATCTTGGTGTAAGGAGCTGACCGTAAATAGACAATTACTTGTCAACGGGACAGGAGCCAATCATGAGCTACTACGTGTCAGGAGACACGAACACTGAGCCTACTAAAAAGGATTAGCGAATAGCATGAGCTATGCCTGATGAACTCCCTGAAACATCCTAAGTGAACAAGAATAATTTAGCATCCTACCACATATCCCAAGTCATTCTTACATGAAGCAAAGCTCTTGTGAAATAAACCGACAACACGCCCCTATTGACTCATTTAGCTTTCATTGAACTATAACAAAAAAGTTATGTCGAGAGTGTAAAAAAGTTCGTGTTCTGTAAATTTATGTCAAATTAATTTTTTGCCCAACTTTTCTTGCAAGCCGGAGGAAAAGGGTGACTCTATATATATATGGGTCTTCACAAAATAGGGGGATTAAGGAAATTAAGCATAGAATTTGCACCCTAATCATCTTCATGGAATTGATTCTCACATACATTAGGGCTTGTTTGTTTAACAATTAATGAATGATTTGGAAAATATTTTTTTATAAATGAAAAATAATTTCATTATCCATAATAATTATGTCAAAATTTTTTCATGAACAATGAAAATATTTTTCCATTCATACATTTTTGTAGCAATACACAAGCAATCATTTTTAGAAAAAAAAATTCATATCATATTTTTTTTCGCAAAATAAACGGAGTCTAGATTTCAGAAAACATCAATCAAGTATACTTTCCTAATTTGCTGAGTTTTGGGTCAAAAGAAGCCATAAAAAAATTTAATTGGGCAGTTGAGTAATGGACCCTCAGGTGGTTATACCTAAAGATTCAACGAGAAGGGAAAAAGACCTTTTTTTTTTTGTCCTAAGGCATCTTTATTTAATTAATTAATTTATTTTTGTTTCCGCTACTGAAGAAGAGAAAAGATATATTAGCGGCAGTTTAATGGTAGGTAGCTCGACTTTTCGTTTTGGTCACTTCCCATGAAAGAGAGAGGCTTCTGCAATTAAATGGAATCACGAATCAACTGACTTTACATAATTAAAAAAAAAAACAATATAAATTTTTGGGGCTTTTAAGGTGTCTTTGACGATAGATACAGCGTTGACCCGTGTACCTGTTCCTTAGCTAATTTTTTTTATTTTTTTATTGGTTTATTTATTTTATTTAAATTCTATTGGTTTCTACAAGTCTAAATTATAATAATTAAATCAGCCCCGGCCATTCCCAAGATATCATCGGTATTTGAGTGAATCTCCCTTGCTGAGACACAACCAAGACACCTTATATATATATATATATATATATATATAAAAGCAGAAAAAGGATAAAAATTAGTGAATTGCATTAACATTTAATATAGACACAAACCCTTTTGGATTCAATTTTTTTTATTCAAAATGATGGGGTCATTTTTATTAAATATTCCTCAATAACCTCTACGGATAAGCTTAGTGATTAGGCAGGAAAATGGTATGTGCGCATGACACAAATTTGATTTCACGTACAATGGAGTCTATGTTTATGCCACTCATCAAGGTTTCAGCTCACATCTTTACCTCTTCTAAAAAACTCGTCCGAAAAATTCGTAAAATTTTCCTAGAGTTCCAAATTTGTATATTTAAACAAAAAATTTCCGTCACGAAGAAAATCCCCAAACATGAAGTAATCATCCCTATGCAAAATTATCAACCTGTTCCTCAATCATTCATACGAAACACCCTTTTCCGTTACTTGCTCTTTTAGTTCTACATTTCTCACCATCCCCATTTTTTGACAGCATGATGAAGTGCATGCTACTTGGAAGCTTGGTTGAGTCTTGAAAAATAGTCGTGTATTTTAAACCTTTCGCACTCCTGAATGATGGATTTTCGCAAATGAATTTTCTCTTGAATTTACTTGTCCAATAGGCTACTTGTACATTAGCTTGGTATGCGACCAAAAACGAATATGGCTGTGAAAGTTATTTGAGTGGGTGAAGGTGAGGGAAGGGAAAAAGACGAGGAAGATGAGAGAGAGAGAGAAGATACTCCTTTTTTCTTCTTCTTTTTCCCTTTCTATTTTCCAAGGTGGTGCCATGTTAGCATTCACATTGAAAAAACTTTTCCACATCATAGGTTGGCAACGTCTGTCAACCACCTCAACTGGATCTCACCGAAATTGATGGACACGATTGGAAATTTGTGCAAATAGAAGTATTCGATGAGTCAAATTAGACGCGAACGAATTTAGACCAGAAAAAGAGTGAACCCAGAAGGACGAAAACCGAAACTTTTACCAAAGGAAAATCAGGAAATTCGATCCCAAACGACTCAAAAAATATGGTACATCTGAAATGTCTAGTTCATATCCCAAGATAATATTCTATTTGCTACTTAGAAACGTTCCTTTCCAAACAAATAAATAAAATAAGATAAAATAAATAAAAAAGACCTCGTCCACCGACCGACGTGCACAAGTCTAACAAAAAAAAACAAACCAAAAGAAAATTAGAGAAAATCCAAAGCCACGTCACCCAAATTTCCACTAATTAAATAATTAATTTCAAAATAAAACAAAACAACTGAAAATTTCAATTTTGGTGGCCCAGGAAAATGCCAGAAGGAAATTCCAGGGGGCAATTCGGTCATTTCACTCGGGGACCGAGACCAGCCCAATCATGGTCTGAAGAAGAAGAGCTTCAAGCAACGCAGCAAACTGACTAAAAGGAAAGACTGTCTTCCTCAAGAAAAAGCAAAGCGGGGAAGAATCAAGAAAGCAAAGCGACACTGTTGAAATCTCACGCGCGAATTTCTCGCGAATCCATCGTCCCTTCCGAATCTGCGCATCCGATCCCCATCTTTCGCCTCGTCCGAAAGAGACCGACTTTGTTGTGCAGAGCTTCCTTCGGGCTGGAGGAAAGTCTTGGGTTCCGGCTGCGGCTGCTCAATCTTGGGGTTCTGGGTTCTGGGTTTTGGCTCCCGAGTGGCTGGGAGGAAGATGTCCAAGCGGGGCTACAAGCTGCGTATCCTTCTCGTTGGCTTTTTTTTGAATTTTGGCGTTTCTTGAATGTTGAGGCCGTCGTTGGTGTCTAGCGTGTTCCTTCTCGCGGGGTGGTGAAGTGTTTGAGTTTTTGGGTCCGGAGAGATCTGTGGGTGCTTTAGGTTCGTGGGCAAGTCGCCGTAGTTGGATGCGTTTTTTGTAATTTGCTCGGAAGGGTGAGATTTGATTTTGGGTCAGTGAATAGAAAGATAGCCTTTTTGTCGTTTTTTTTTTTTTTTTTTTTTTTTTTTTTTTTTGGGGTCGGAAAATCCACGGAGGTTAGGATGTGTTTATAGTGCTGCTGACTGGGGGGGCTGGAAGGAAATGTGTAACTAGAAAGATTCGTCAATGCCGGGAGATTTTGTGTCAAGGGTAGTTCTTATCCTCTCCAAGGTTGGCATAGTCCTCGTTAGGAAATTAGGAGTCTGCTTGTTTCTAAATGCGATGGCCCTGGTGATAGTTGTGAATATCAGTATGCTTTTCTTTCCTATGCGGTTTTCGTTTTTTGTGTGGTGGATATGGGGATGCATCGCTTGTTGGGTGGATTTGTTTCCTTTGACTCGGATTTTGCGCAGAGGAATTTGTGGCCCATTCATCGAATGTCAACTGTCTCAGTATCGGAAAGAAGGCATGCCGGCTTTTTCTTACCGGCGGAGATGACTACAAGGTCAATCTATGGGCCATCGGCAAGCCGAATTCCTTAATGGTTAGTTGAGTTAGCATTTTATCTTGCCTTTTCCTTTTTCTTCTAATTGATGTGCTGCTAGATAACTTCTCCGTGCTATTCTAATCTTCTCTTCGCTGTAGTGCAAATTTGAAAGGTTTCTTCTTAAGTACTTAGTTCTGTGGTTACTTGTAAACAAATGTCTTTAGGCAGAATGAGCGCTGATGCTAACTCTTAATGGCAGTCGTGTCCTTCTGTGTGACTGTAATTTATATCACGAAAACTGAAAACTAATTTGATTACCTAAAATTTCGAAGAGAGCGACTTAGTTGTGACAACATCTGCTTGTAAGAATGATTAATAATGTTTTTATGCTCGACAATGCAGAGCCTTTGTGGTCATACAAATCCTGTAGAATCCGTAGCCTTTAATTCTGCAGAAGTGTTGGTGCTTGCTGGAGCTTCTTCTGGTGTCATTAAGCTGTGGGACTTGGAAGAAGCAAAGAGTAAGTTGATTAAATTCTTCAATGGTCAAGCATTTGAGTTATCGCTTGTCTGAATAAGAAACCTAGATATGTACTCACTTGATCACAAGCAGGACTCTATCGCATATATGGCAGTGTCATTATTGTTTTTTAATATATATCAATTCACTCTTAATTACTCTTGAAGCGTAGTGGTTCGTGGTCTTACTGGACACAGATCCAATTGCACCGCTATGGAATTCCATCCATTTGGAGAGTTCTTTGCATCTGGTTCCACTGACACAAATCTAAAGATATGGGATATCAGGAAGAAAGGATGTATACACACGTACAAGGGTCATACTCGAGGCATTAGCACCATCAGATTCACTCCTGATGGTCGCTGGGTTGTTTCAGGGGGATGTGATAACGTCGTGAAGGTAAATTGGTTACCCTGTGAGGCACAGCCTTCGGCAAGATTGCTCTATTCCTTTGTTGAGTAAAGCATTTGACTGTTCATACAGGTGTGGGATCTAACTGCTGGAAAGCTTTTGCATGATTTTAAGTTCCATGAAAATCATATCCGATCTATAGCTTTCCATCCCTTGGAGTTCCTACTTGCTACAGGTAATTGTCGCATTGAGATTTGTTGAATCCATTATTGCCATTAAAAATTTACTTTTGGTTCTGACATTATTTAAGCATAATTTGTTAAACACAATGATGGAAAACCTAGAGTAAAATACTTAGGATTATGTAAAGAGTGTCCTTAGGAGACTTGAGACCGAGTATGTCAAATGCTTTTGAAATTGTGTTTTTGTTATGACATACTAGAAGAATATGTTTCAAATTCTATGTACTTTCGTGTGCGTTAAAAAAATTGTAGGAACAGTTTTAGGTACTTACTGAGTTGCCTTATGGCACTTGTCAACAAGACCTAATAATTATTCAGTAATGCATGATATCTAGACTTAAATTTGTGGCTTTTTGTGATGGGAGCTCCTGAAATACTTATTATCTCCGGAATATATTCAGCACCATCTGCATTTGGCCTTTTGGATGAGTAGACCTTTAATTACATTTGTCAATCCAACAAACTATTATAACTCACTAATCCTCTTTCACTGTTCACTATTGTCTGTCTTTTGTGTGAAATTCAGTCTATTTCATTTGCATTCTCCTTGTTTCTTCCTTTACAAGTTTGATAGTGTAAATATTCTTTTGAATTTGTGCGTACTCCTGATTTCCGGTAATCCAATATGGATGATTTATTGTCCAGGTTCGGCAGATAGAACGGTTAAATTCTGGGACTTGGAAACATTTGAACTAATTGGATCTTCCAGACCTGAGGTATCTAATGGCTAGGTTTCTTGGAATTAACAGTATCATTTCAATTTAGTTATTTAGGATTTTTCTACTCCCTGCTTTTGGGGTCAGAATATTTCATAATAAGAAGTTGCAATTTGTCCTGTGTCATATATGTGAAAACTTACATGTAATTTTTCCTCATAATTGAGATGCTTGTTTTTAACTGAACCCTCGCGAATCTCTCATCTTTTATAATAATCATAGGATCCTGAACATTGCTGGGTTTACCTTCATGACTGAATTTTATTGTTTATTTCAGGCCACAGGAGTACGTGCAATTGCCTTCCATCCTGATGGGAGGACCTTGTTCTGTGGTTTGGAGGATAGCTTAAAGGTCTGAAACATCCTAATCATGAATTTTATCACATTTTGGAAGATGCTGGCATGTGATTTCTTGCTTGGTAAATGTAGGTTTACTCATGGGAGCCTGTAATCTCTCATGATGCTGTTGACATGGGATGGTCAACCCTTGCTGATCTTTGTATTCATGACGGAAAACTCTTGGGTTGCTCATACTACCAAAGTTCTGTTGGTGTTTGGGTAGCGGATGTGTCGGTAATCACTAGTCACCTTCATCTTTACTACGCTAGAGTTCCACTACCCTTTTCTCCTGTAAAGATGGCTTTTCCTATACAAGTTCGTTAGTTCGGATGGATTTTTCTCTGATGGTGGTACATCCTCTTTTCAGCTTATTGAGCCGTATGGAACTAATTTAAAGCCTCAGCAGAAGGATAGTGGGGATGATGAAATTGAACACCAAGAAAGTCGTTCCTCAGCTAAAGTAGGGACCACCATAAGATCAACTTCAATCATGCGCTGCGCCTCTCCGGATTATGACACCAAAGACATAAAGAATATATATGTGGATAGTAAGTTGGTTTTTGTGTACTTTTATTATACTGTCAAATTCATATACCAATATGATAACACATGGTCCTGTGCAAAGTACTGGAAGCTTAATGGCCCGTACTACTGTATGGAATGTAGATATACAGTGCTCATCAGATGAGGGTAAGGAAGAAGGCTGTAGCTGCATATCAAAAGTAGTTTGTTATTTTGAGCATCTATCACAATAGTATTTAGTGTGATTGGGTTCACCATCAAGTACTTTGGGCAAAGTGGAGGATTATCATTTTTTTTTCTCTTGTTCTAATCTATTGTCAGCCATAAATGTTTGCATACATAGGGTTTTCCTTAGCAAGTTATTTTCTAGTTGTCAGTGTTCACAAAGGAAAGTTTGACCTTGAATCAGAGACAGATTCTAACTTGTGTAAAGGATAAGTAGTCCTTGAACTTGGTATTCTTTTCTTCCGTTCTTCTTGAGTGTGCAAAGCTCGGAGAGTCTGACTTTGCAAAGTTGCATCTTCAATTATTGATGCTTCCATTCTTTACTGGAGGCACTTCTGGTGGAGAATTTCTTTATCCCAAATACTTGAATCCTGCCTATCCTCTTCCTGGAAGACAGAAGTTTGCTGGCTTTAATTGGCATCATTTCTTGCCCACGGTTTCAAGTCTTCTTCCTGCACAAAGCATTAACTCCGTCAAGGAGTTTAGTTTCCCACTTGTTTGATGGTTCTTTGATGAGATACGAGATGATTTAGATCCCAGATCCTTTAAGAGTACTTTTAATGCGTATCAGACATATTACTGTCCCCACGTTTACAGGTGGAGCTTCTTTTAGAATACTCATGTAGTGCATGTATTATTGCTGAACACTGGTTTACATCCTAAAGTATATTATCTTGTTGTTGATGTGTTGCTCCATCCTCTTTGTGCAGCCGCTAGTGGAAATCCTGTTTCTCCACAGCGTGTTGGTACCACAAACTCTGCAAAAGTGATTCAACCGCTGGATTTTAAGGATACTCCTAATTTGACACTACAGAGGCAGGGTTTGGTAACAGAAACGCCAGATGGATTAAGTGGGCATGTTCCTAGTAAATTTATTACTCAACCAAAAGTTGTTAGTAGGGACAGTCCCGATGGAAAAGACTCATCTCGAAGAGAATCTATTACTTTTTCAAGGACTAAACCGGGCATGTTGCTCAGGCCTGCTCATTCGAGGAGGCCATCAAGCACCAAATACGATGTCGACAGGTTATCAGCATGTGCTGAAATTGGAGTGCTTAGCAGTGCAAAAAGTGGTTCTGAAAGTCTTGTAGATTCATTTTTGAACATCAAAGTTGCACCTGAAGATGGAGCAAGAGATGGCTGTGAAGACAATCATTTGAGTGTCAAGAATCTCTCCGCGGAATCTGAAAAGGTGCTACCACTGCAGACACCTAAAACAGAAAAGTGTAAGCAATTTCTCTTGAATATTGATGGTTCATTGGGTCATGTCTACGACTTTGCATAGAAAATACGAATCAAATTGAATGAATGCAAAACGATGTTACTGCATGAATTTTTCAAAAAAAGAAAGAAAGAAAGAAAGAAAGAATAGGATAAATCCTTATAACAATATATCTTGCAATGCTTATAACCCAATGAGTGACTAATGGGGAAATTGTTAAAATAGTGTTCACCATACTTTTCATTTTCTCTGAAGAATCTTAAGCAAATCATTGCTGTAACAGTTTCTGCAGTTCAAAAATATCGATTTTACAATGCTAGTAACTGTTGCTCTGAGACCATGGTTGTTCATGCCATTGGTAATGTAGTTCTAATCCACTGGTTTTACGTAGGAGGTAGAAGTACGAAAGCATATCTAGAAATTAGCCAGTGCATAATTTGCATTGGTAAAGATACAGCAGTTGCTTCTTTTGAAAGTATTTATGCCATAGTTGAATAGTTTTGTTGGAGACTCAGATGCCATTTTGTAAACTAGATCTGAAAATCTGCTGACGTAGATTTGTTATTGTGTTCAAGGTGACCAAACTGTCACTTTTAAAGAAGAAATCAACTCTGTCAAGTTTGTCAATGGAGGTTAGCCGCTGCTTGCCGATTAGGTTTAACTCCTAGTAACTATTGAATAAAACTGACCTTTTCCCCTCAAACTTGGTTTTGGCAGTTGCAGTTGTGCCAGGCAGGACGCGCACTTTAGTTGAGAAGTTTGAAAAAAGAGAAAAATTGAACAGCACTGAAGATCAAACAATCAATACACCTGAGAATCCCACGTTAGATAAAACCCCTCCCTCTCTGGCAGAGAACGTGGAAAAGAGTGACAGATTAAACATCATCGAACAAAAGGCAACAAGTATGTCTTCTCATATGGTAACCACTGAGGATAGAACACCTGTTACCCTTGTTCGCAGTACTGAAGATCAGTCAACTGTAATGGCTCCTCGAAGAGAACTATCAGCTGATGAATCAAGTAAAACTCCTCCATTGCCGGTTGAGGATTTGGAGATTCATCATGGATCAAATGTCAGTGAAGATAAGGCGACTATTTTGTCTTCTCAGACAGTATCAGAGGAGGATAGCAAACGCTCTACCCTTATTCGCAACTTCCGTAGAAGAGACAGATTTAAAAGTACTGTAGGTCGATCCCCTGTAATGGCTACTCAGAGAAAACTACCAACAGATGAATCAGGCAAAACTTCTTCTTTGCCAATGGAGGATCTGGAAATCAAAGTTGGATTGAATGTGAGTGAAGATAAGGCAACTAGTTTCTCTTCTCGTGCATTACCGGGGGAGGATAGAGCACCCTCTGCTCTTGTTCGCAATGTTCGAAAAAGAGACAAATTCAAAAGTACTGATGATACAATTACTGTAATGGTTCATCAAAGAGGACCATCGACAGATGAAGCATCAACTGTTTCAGTTGAGAGGGTCGAAAGGAGACAATTATCTAACAATGTGGAGAACCCACTAAATAATGTGCCCCCTCACTCAGTACCTCCAACGACCACGGTAGAACTTTAACCCTTTTTAAATGGTTTAAGCGGCTAGTATTGAATCCATGATAGTGTGTTTTGTTTCCTGGTTGCTTATCATATTTCTCAACCTACAGAGAGGGGAACCTCAATATGTGGGGAGTGAGTCAGACTCTGTTAACCATGAGGATGTCACTGAACTTCTACTGGGAAATCATGAAGTTTTCTTAAGTACTCTCCGTTCTCGCTTGACAAAACTACAGGTAGTTTAGCTCTTTTTGAATGTTTACATAGTTGAGTAAGGCTAATTTGTATATTGCATGTCCCTGTATACTTTCGTTTTGTATGTTGGCCTCCTTACACTGTGGCTAGTCCTCTAATAACTAGTCTTTTATTCCCCACCACAATCGTACGACTTGTCAGGTAGGGTTAGCTAAGGGTTGCAATTATGTTGGCACCATTTCTAATACTTGAAAGACATAGTATTAGCAGAAAGTATTGCAGTTGCAGCAAAGTGTGATGACCAAATGCTTCTAAATTCTAATGCGTAAATCTAATCACGGAATGGATGGTTCAGAAGTCATAGAAATGGCATTTTGACCGACTATATATTACTTTTCTTATCTGCACTTCTACTTGGTAGTTGCCTTGACAATTTTCTCTTGTATTTCCAGGTAGTCCGGCATTTCTTTGAAAGGAAAGATATGAAAGGTGCTATTAACGCATTGAGGAGGTTGCCGGATCATTCTGTGGGTATCATCATATGCACTTTATCCTAAGATACCTGATGTATGATAATTTCCTTTATTTTTCTGAGACACGTGATTGTGATTGTGGTGCAGGTTCAAGCAGATGTAATCAGCATCCTTGTGGAAAAAATGGAGATGCTGAACTTAGATTTATTTTCTTCCTTGCTTCCTGTGCTTGTGGGTTTACTGGATAGCAAGGTAGAAAGGTAATGTGGTTATAAATATATGCTGGTTAGCTTAGTTAGGTTGCTAGAAATAGTTATCTGTTTGAAATGGTGTTTTTACCGTCTAATTGCTGGAACTGTACAACGGGAGTTATGAATGCTCTTAGTATCTATAAAGGAGCAATGACATGATTCTGGAGCATTAGTTATTTTATTTTCAGAACCTAGCATGAATTTGTCATTCGTATGTGTATTTAACCTTTGATACCTTAACTTGTTTACTTACTGAAGGTTTCATGATGCAATGATCTCTTGATTTGTTCTTTTATATTACAAATCTGGTGCCGAAAGTTCTGTGTTGATTAAGAAATGGTTGATGCCTAGTCCTTTTTAATCAGCAGTGTACCTGAAATCCTTGATATAGATTATGTACATTTTCCAGCGATAGTAAGTCTCTGAATTTGGTAGCTTTACATCCTCTTAACTGATTTGACATTTTCCCTTTTCCGAAATTTACAGGCATACATGTGTGTCTCTCGAGATGCTACTAAAGCTTGTAGCAGTCTTTGGTTCAGTCGTTCGCTCAACAGTTTCTGCACCTCCGACTGTTGGTGTTGATCTACATGCTGAGCAAAGGTTTTCTTCGTTGGACTGGGCACTTTCTATCTCTCATTTGGCTGTGTTCTTGGTACTGGGTACTGACAGATTTGAATACTTGATCTCAGGCTAGAGTGCTGCAACCAGTGTTTTACAGAGCTGCAAAAGATCCAGAAAATTATACCTATGCTTGTGAGGTAGGCATGTTGGGAGTTGTTGATGAAGTTTATATCATCCCTTTTAACTTGGAAGATGTGTAACCACCCACTGTTTCATAAATATCAGGACCATCATTTGTTTCTACAGTATTGCATGATGTCTTATCTTTGGAGTTTGGTTAATGAATTCATGAGCAGTGTTGCTTCAGATTATATGCTTAACACTTAATGGGCAAGTTGTAGTTCTGACGCACCCACGTGATTGGTGTGAACCTTGTATTCTGAGGTGAAAGCAGAATGTTGCCAGATGAATTTGATTTGCTTTTCTTTTCCTTTTTCTTCATTTTATAATTGAAACTAGAGAATAATGGCCTTTGCTCATTCGTGGATTCCACATGACATAAATTTCTCTGTTGCTTCTATTGCAGGAGAGGTGGTGTAATTGCAAGAAGTGCTCAGGAATTGAATCTAGTCCTTCAACAGTGCTAATGGACCATACCATCTGCATCCCTTTTCTGCTTACCTGCAGAGTCCAGTTGGATGATATCTAACAGAATACTCGTGTATATGGACACCATCTGTCCTTAACTCGGAGTTTGGCTTTACGGCTACTGATTTTGCCGCTTCCGTCAATCAGTTTTGCTTGGTTTCTCATGAGGCAAATGCCCGAGCACTACACGCATGGAAATTAAGCTCGAAGACTCGAGAGGCCTTGTTCGGGGCATGACTCCATGATATTCCGAAAGAGTAGGATCTCTCAATTCTTTGATTCTGTTGTATGGTGTATCTTATTGTATCTTCTATCTGCCCCCCATGTAATTCATGTGTACTTCTGGCTCCCGTGTAATTGATGGGTACTTCTCGCTCGTATAGTGAAAATCCACTTTGTTCATCATAACCGAAGGAGTTTGTCTACTGTGCATCTAACTTGTTAGAATTTCACTGTAAAATGAGGATGCAATTGTATCATGTCATGAGGAAGCCTCCATTAAAGATCAGATTGTCTTAGCTTACCGAGTCACATTATAGGAATCACTGTGATCCTTGACACATTGGGTCCATTGCCAAAGGATTCATGCAGAAGTGAGTTGAAAGAGGGTGGTGAGCCACAAGGCTTTGAGTGGGAATGAGCATAGCAGAGATACGTGGTTAGGTTGATGCTGCAAATTCACTTTGCCTCCTTGAATGTAACTTTCTGAAATTTATGGCGTCGATTAGAGTCCACAGGATGGCCCTATCATCGGAGGCGACAAATCCGATGACATGGGTTGGTGCAATTAAACCTGTTCTGCTGGTGTGCACAAGCTGGACGACGTGCCGCCTTGTCGACTATGCCATTCTCTTAGATAAAATTGACCGTTTAAATTTCAGTTACTACAACTCTACGTGAACCTGAGGATGACAAACTTGGTCACATCCCCAAAAAATGAATACCAAAAGTTTTGCATCATTTGAAGGTCACAAGGCCGAGTTTTACGAAAGGTTCTCACTTCTTTGTTTTTAACTGAATGTTAAACAATTAGTGAAAATGGGGACGCAATTGAGTAGCTGTGATCGATCTGATGATGCGTTTTTGCTGCAGATTCGTGGAAACTATTCATATTACAAACCTGAAAACACCGGGGAAAATAAATTAAATAAACAACTGACTAAAACCGATCATGATTAACACGAATTGCAAGAGTGATATTGGCATTCCACGTTCACGTAGAAGCTGACAATGGAGGCCATCCATTCCAGAGTAGAAAAAAAAAAAAAAAAAATATATATATATATATATATATATATATATACACATATCCTCTTTAAAATTCCTCTAATTCTTTCTTGTCATTCTGTTGACTGATTCCCAAAATAGATAACTGAAATTAACAACCTTAAGCCATAGAACACCAATAACTTATCCTCCAAGAAAGGAAAAACTTGAAAAAGGTTTAAAAAAAGGAAAAGAAGCAAATAGCTCTCATAATCTTTATATCAAAACCCAGAATCACATAACCTCTCTCTCTCCAGAAACCTGCTTTCCTCTTCCAATTTTTTTTTTTTTTTTTTTTTTTTTTTTTTTTTTTTGGTCTTGTAAGGCTTTGTCAAACCTTTTTTTGAGGCTTGAGGTTTTTAGGTAGGCGGGTTCGGAGTCAGACGGGTCTCGAATGATCTTCATATAATGATGATATATACTCGCTTGATCGCCAAGTTGAAGGAAATAGGGGGTTTTGTTGTTTGGGCACCGACCAAGGCCGGGGCAAATAAGATTGGAGAACGGGAGGTAAAGGATATTATATCCCAAAGCGTGTGCATTCGAGTCAAAGACAATGGAGATGGGGAGGTGGAGCACATGGGACGAGCTCTTGCTCGGCGGCGCCGTGCTCCGGCACGGGACCGGAGATTGGGACCGGGTCGCGTCGGAGCTCCAAGCCCGAATCGTTTGGCCGTGTGAAATCACCCCAAAGGTGAAACTATATCCTCTTCCCTGAGCTCCTATGATAATATTAATGTTACATGTGATATCTGTACTTTTTAGGGTTTACCAAACTTATGATGTTCCCTGGGAATTCTCTCTCTCTCTCTTTAGTTTCCTTATTAGAATGTAATTGCCATGTCATTCTAGCTTGTGTGCACCAATAAGGAAGATAAAAGAAATTAAAGAAAAAATAATAATTTGATTTCTATTTTTGAGGGCATGTACTGATGATGCTAATCCAAGAAGAAGCCATGTAAAAAGGAAATGCTATATTTCCTTGTTTGGTCTTTTCCTGTTTGGGTTGTGTTTCCCTTATTATATTTGTTGATTGAATCTATGTTAAATTAGTATGAATTTCTTGATAAATATTTGGGACTAGTTGCCAAGATTGGGCAAGAAGATGGGAAGCTACCCTCATCTTCTGTTTTATTTTATATTTTTTGTGCATACTTATTCAATAAGTCTGGAACTTCTGTTTTTAATCTTTTGTAATTTGAAGTTGACGTGTCCACACGTGTGCCTTCCGAGACAAGCGTGTCCATCTAATTGTTTCAATAGAAAATTAGATTTGCCTCTAAATTTTCAACTGATACATATTGTCCTGAACTTTCATTTTGTTGCAACTGTTAACCCTCAATTGTTGTTTCCATTATGATGTACAATTCACATGACTTTTTGGGAGAAAAGGTGTATTATATTTTTTTTTTTTGGAAGAAACTTTTCTTTTACCTTAATTGAGTGAAAAATGAAAAGAGAGAGAGAGAGAGAGAGAGAGAGAGAGGAGAAAATAAGTTAAGTGATAAATATCAACAACAATATTGACAAATAAAAGAAATTTTTAAAATTTGATGATTATAATATTAAACCTGATAAGATATTTTAAGAAAAGAAACATAATTTAGTAATTTAAAGGGAAAATGACCTTAATAACAAAAAAGGGCAAATTCCAAAAATTAAACATATTTTTCAATGGTTAATTAATGTAAAAAATGACTGAACAATAAAAGTCTTTAAAAAATCACCTAGATTTCATGAATCATTTCCTTTGTTGGGTTGAGAACATCATTTCTCTCTATAATAAAAAAAAATTGTGGTAATAAATCATTTTTACACTGATCAACCATTTAAAAGTACACAATGAGTAACTAATTACTTTCATTTAAACTTTTATTAATGAGCCTTTCTTTTGTAATTACTTAGTATGTGTGTACTTTTTTCCTTTAAAATATCTTAGTTAGTTCTATTAAAGTGGATAAATTCATTAAATTCTTTTTGTATAATATCGTTTTCAATATTTACTTTTTCAATTATTGGTGTTTTAATTGATTTTTCCTTTAAAAATGAGATAAAAACGAACCATTGCCCCTTAAAAATCTGTGCATGGTCCATAACAACCGAAAAAAATTAGAGCGTCAACGGCTATAACACGATGAAAATTTAGGGGTATTGTGTAACTGTTGAAAGTTTGAGGGCAAACGTGTACTACTTCCAAAAGTTAGGAGGAGTTTGTATAATTTTTCCTTATTTCACCCTTTTTATTTCATCTCTCACTTAAATACTTTTAACGTGTTGACCATCATGATGTATTATCAAATTTGATTTTTTTTTTTAAAAAAAGATCCAGCTAAGCATATGTACTTTTTATTTGCTCTTCGTATATAGTATTATATATCTATTGCATTATAAAAACAACTAGAGCTTTAGCAAATGCAAAAAGCTTAGATCAACAAGTAATAGAGTCAACAAAATAGAAAGGCAGACTTATATCACAAAAACTTAGATAAAGGCGTAGATTGAATAACCCAAAGGTGCATTATCTATACTTCTACTGGTGCAAAAGTTCTGTCATCTTCTGCAAAACTGTCAATGCAGTCGCTAACTACATATTAAATGTAAATTCCACGTTGTAATGCAGGTTTGCAAAGCCAAGTATGAGGACCTGCAACGGCGATTCTCAGGTCACACGTAAGTAGAACTCTTTTATTTCTCAAAAGCCGTCACGATACTATCCTCGTTTCTGCAATCTTAAGCAGTGTACGGTAGCCATGGTTGTGTAAGAAATGTAATGGCATTTTGATCGATTGGAGCGAGAGACATTTGCTTGTCTAAGAGCCTTTCATCAATTACTAAAAGTAGTGGCATCATAATGCTTCGAGCCTTCACAAGCTGGGGGACCGAGTTCATCGCCATTATGGTTGCTCTTTGATAGCGGGCTCATGCTTTTCATGTTTCTATTTTAGAGCCTGGTTCGAAGAGTTACGAGAACAGCGAATGGAGGAGTTGAGGCGAGCCTTAGAGCAATCTGAAAGCTCCATTGGGTCAGCAATCTGATCTTTTTGGTTTATCTTGTCTTCCGAGTCGCCTTATAGACTTGCTTGTCCTTGTGCATCCATCGCCTTTGAAGGGAAATTAAGGACATGAAATGTGTAAAACCGTTATTACTCGAAATCTGTTGAATTCTAGATTGAGTTGGAGGTTACCCTGTGATTTTAACTATCTAAATTCCGTGGACATCAATGCTCACCCTTTGACACTGGAAGAGTCGGTTTTTCAGTGAGATATAGAATCGATATATGGTGAGTCCGACAGGGGAACATCATTTGTCTGTCATTGTGTTGTGCTTTGATTATGGATTCATGTTTTTCTCTGTCAGGATTCTGGAATCAAAGCTCGAATATCTCAAGGCAGAGGGCGAAGCTTATTCCAACGTCGATTATGACTCCAGCCGAACAGTGTCGGTTGTACCAGTTCAGAACTCATATGGAGCTAAATCATATCGAAGACAGATGCCGGAAGGTGCTCTCTCAGATAGTTTCACCCAAGAAGTCTCCGCTAACTCCTCATCAGATGGACATGTTCAGCTTTCAGTTTCAGCTGAAGAGAAGGAGACTAAGCCACGTACTTCCAAGTTGTCTAAGCGAGACAAGGATCGCAAGATTGATATGAAGCTCCAGGAGCTATGCAGAGGTCAAGCTGGCTTCCTTAAGAAGAAGAGAGGTCTGAGAAAAAGGAAGAATTGTGTTGTGCAAATTAAAGAAGGGAGTGTAGGAGAAAGCGAATTCATTGGCCCGGTTGACGTTTTGATGGATTCTCAGAGTCGTAAAGGTCGGAGAAAGGAGACTGTTGATGATCTGATGAGGATTTTTGATTCTGTCGTGGAGCACAAGAGCGCCAACATATTCTATCGCCGACTCAATTGCCAGGTGAAGTTTAGATTCAGTGCATAATTCGAAGCCAGCTCTTATCGATGTTTGCCTGCAAATCCTACTTCGATTAACTTGAATCCTACTTCCGAATTCTGTTTATCCTGTCAAGTTTAGATACCGCTGTTAATGCAGCTGAATATGCAACTTCTCTATGATTTTTTTGATACCCATGTTATCGCTTGGAACTCTAGGACTAGTCATGTAACACAGTAAGAATAATAAAAACAAGCGTCTGACTCTACATGTTCTATCGTATTCATCTGTCGCAGAAGAGAGGAAGATACAAGAGATTGATCCGCCAACACATGGATTTTCACACCATAAAATCAAGAATATCGAGCCTCGCCGTAACATCTTCCACAGAAGTGTTCCGAGATCTTTTGCTCCTCGTAAACAACTCGTTGGTCTTCTATTCCAGAAGGACACGGGAGCACAAGTCTGCATTGCTCCTGAGAGACATCGTCACCCAGAAACTGAGGCAACACTACAAAGGGACCGAGTTCGTCCACACCGCCGACGTTCCGGTCAGGCCTCGAGGCGGCCCTCGTCGCGGGGCGCACAAATTGCCCCCGAGGGCTTCGAATGCCAATAGCATGGTTTGGACAGCGTCATTGGGAAGCAAGAGTGCAGGCAACTCCGACTCTTCCCCATCGGCGGAGTCTTCGGCTATTGGCAAGAGAATTTCGATCTCGAATTGGCGGCGGAAACGTAAAAATGCAAATGATGGCCCAAGATCTGTGAGGTCTAATAGGGGAAGGAAGAGAGTTAGGACTAGGTGAACAAGTACATGTATTTTTTTCCTTTAGAAGGATGGACTTAGATGCAAAAATTTGTGGTTTTTAGGGTTTTTTTATAGTACATGTATCCCGTTTCTTCTGTCTCCTGTTATTTTCGTGGGTTCCTAATCTTTGTGGCTGCCCTTTGTTGTACATTCACATAAGTCTTACTTGTACAATCAGAACTCCATTGTTTCTATCGAAATATACTATTCTTTTTTTTTTTATGAATTTTTAATAAATATTGGTAAAGTTAAAAAAAAAAAAAAGGGCTTTAGTAACTTACCAATACTTTTACGAAATTACCAACTTATTTTTCCGTGCTCACATTCTGAATGTTATTTGCATAACTTGCTCCGCACTAGCTCTTATATGAAATTATCAACCTAGATTAGAGTAATTTATCACCACTTGTTAGATTAAATTATCAACTAATTTTTGGTAACCGATTAGAGTAATTTACCGCCATTTGTTAGATTAAATTATCAAATAATTTTTGGTAACCAACTCTTATTTGAATTCCTTGCCAACATCCAAACAGTTTTTTTCTTGTTCAAATTACAAACTTTTCGATTAAGTTAACAATTTTTATTTGACTTGGTCAGCAACTCCATACATTTACTAACACTATTACTAAGCTAAATTGATGTGACTTGCCAAGTTTTATCCCAATAAATTATCTCTTAATATTGAATTACCAACTCTCTGTTGAGAAAAAAATTGGTAATTACTCTAATGAGGTTGATAATTATTAAAAAGGGCTGGTAAATTCGATATGTTGATAAGCAAGGCAAATGTAAATTGATAATTTAATGGAAAAGTAGGTAAATTCAAGGAAAGAAATAAATAAATGGTTGTAAATAACTTGAATGAGAGTTGGTGAATCGGAAATAGTTGATAACTTGTTGGAATCCAGTCATAGAAACAAAAGTTGGCAAGTTCTTATAAGTTTAAGTCTTTTTATAACAAAAAATAATAATAATTGGTAAATGATAAAGAAGCCTAATACATGTTGGCAAATAAATGAAATGAAGGTTGGTAACTCAAAAGTAGTTAGCAATTCAATCGGAAAAAGTTGATAAGTCTCTCATAAAAATTTGGTAAAGTAAGTTTATGCCGTTGGTTAAAAAAGGGAAAAAGATACGAAAGTTTGATATTTATAAACTATTAAAAAGTGTTTATAATTTCATACTAATATCGCTTTGCTACCAATAAGTTATTGAGAAATCAAGTGATCAGCAAATTTTTTTACCAACAATTTTTTTCGCCACTTGCAACCCCTTCAAAAATCTACTACAAAAAATCTGTCAGTAAAATGTAAATTATCTTTGATAAGTCTCTGATAAAAAATTGGTAAAGTAAGTTTATGTCGTTGGTAAAAAAAAAAGGATAAAAGATATGAAAAGTTGATATTTATAAACTATCAAAAAGTGTTTATAATTTCATAATAGTATCGCTTAATTACCAATAAGTTATCAAGAATCAGGTAATCAATAATTTATTATAACAACAATTTTTTTCCACTTCCAAACTCTTTAAAAAATCTACTACAAAATATCTGTTAGTAAAATGAAAATCATCTCCAAATTCTCTATACCATCTCAAGCTTTGTACCTTGTAATTGGTTGTGGATGCCATAAGAATGTCCATATCTCAGAACTCACATCAGTTAATGAAGTCTTTTGTCTGCTTGGACTCTAAATTTTTCAAACTCACGGAAAGCGACATATTAGGGATGGGAGAACTGCATCCCATACCCATAGGTGATATGAGGCTAGATCTTCTCGATCCGTCTTTTCTCTCAAATTGAGAGTCGTTAAAAATCTACCTAGATGATGTGAGTTGTTTTGTCAACAAAGAAAAAGCAATTGACAGCAAAATATAAGAGAAAAGTATAAGTGAGTCTGGGAAATATAGATAGATAAAGCAAGACAAGGACGTCACATAACCTTCTTTTTTTTACTTCTTCCACAAACGAGAAAAAGGAAAGGAGCAAAAAAAGACTGTCGAATTAATAAAAGAAAATCGGGATGCGTTTTTTAGGCCCATCAAAGTTGGGCTGCATGTAAAATATTGATAAAACCATTATCAGCTTGAGGACAGAATTTTTCCATTTGGGCTCAGCCCAGTAAAAAGTATATTCCATTGAGTTTTTACGAATTACAAAAGTTAATTACGAAAAAGAAATCACAGCATAAAACCCAAGGAAATTACAAATTGATCGGGAAAGATACTTATAAAAGGATATCACTTTTTTTCTTAACTTTATTTAGGAGGAATGAGGATTTTTCACTTAATATTACGGAATTACAATGTTACATGATATTCGGATTAAAGATGCAAAGAAATTGCTTGTGATGGTGTGAGATTTCGTTGACCTTATATTGGGTGTTGGTCGCGGCCGAAATAGTCCTATCACATTATCGAAATCACTACAACAAAAACAAAGAAATTCCTGTTATAAATGGAAATAAGAATCTGCGAAAGAGAGAGTTGTGTAATTTATATATTTTGATAAATAGTAAGCGAACTATTTATTGGGTTTATAAAATAACTTTTTAAAATTTCTAAGATATTATGATATCAAATATAATTGATTTGGAATACCAATCAATAAAGATATCCGTACAATCATAAAAGATATGGAGATCCTTTCAAATATTTTTTTAATAGATTGAATGAATTCATATATTTTGTATAAAAAAAAACATCATTGAAGAAAGAAACAGGAGGTCGCTTCAATATCAATTTTTCTAGGGTTTAATATGTTCCTCACCAAGCACCAATAACCTTTCTCCGGACCAAACATTTCATTGAACGGCCCATGAGAGTCTGTTGAAGCATCATGGTCACGTGCTTAAGATGCAACCATGATTTGGTCATTTGCTTTATTGTTAAGCAAATTCAATTTATTATTTATTTATTTCACAAAAATGAATAATTTTGAAAATATTTTTCTAAAGCTAATTACTTATACCGCTTAAAAAATAAAATAATGAAAGATGTTTTCATTTCCGAGAATAATTTACGTCTAAATATTTTTGTGAACGATGAAAATATTTTTCTTTTCATCCATTTTGGTAAAGCGATACATGCTATCATTTTGAGAGAAATATTTTTCAAATCATTAGTGAATCAAATGCACCCTAACACGGCAAATCACCAAAGGAATATAACACTAATCGATCCTAAACTTTAAACAAATTTGCAATGTCATCTTTAGATTTTTAATTTCTTTAATATGATATTTTTACTATTCCTAAATATTTCAATATAGTCCTTTTATTTGATCAAACAAGAGAGGAAATCACTACAAGCCCCTAAATGTTTCAAATAGAAAGACTTTCTCCCTTATTAGATAAAAGCACAAGGATTACACTAAACATTTAGGTAGAGTTAGACGATCATATTAAACGAATTAAAAGTTTAAGAAATCATATAAAGTTCATAAACTCTTGGTGTTGTTTTCCAATCACGAACGAGACATTTGATGACAAGGAAATAAAAAATAATTAAAAAAAAAAAGAGCTTGCAAACTGTTCATATATTGATAAGATGGGCCCTTTCACTTGGACATATCTAACTTTGAGAATGATTGATTAGACGATCATATTGAACGAATTAAAAGTTTAAAAATGACATTGCATATTAAGCCGAAATTCATAAACTCTTGGCGTTGTTTTCAAATCACGAATGAGACATTTGATGACAAGGAAATAAAAAAATAAATTAAAAATAATTAAAAAAAAGAGCTTTTAAACCGTTCATATATTGATAAGATGGGCCCGTTCACTTGGACATATCCAACTTTGAGAGTGATTGGTTAGAGGATGACACGCCTAATGTGCTAATCAAAGTCTACTAAAAACCTTGGATCGCCAATCATTGAATTTTTTAATTTTCATTCTCGGATCGCTACTCATGAATTTTTTTATTTTATTTTCATTATCCTGCTTAATTTATATCCACTTGATGTGGGATTCACAAGACCAATCGCAATCTCCTTCTTTGGCTTGACTTGGGATTCATAAGACCAATCGCTATCTCCTTCTTTGGCTTTTCCATTTTTTTTTTCATTTTTTTCATTTTGTTTTTCCCCCTCAACTGGACATTGAGATTGGAATAATCTTGATATGATCACGACAATTCGGGGGGCGTTAAATATAGTTTTATAGAATGAACCCCAACAACCAGCTTCATAACTTATTCTTTGATCTAACCGTGGAATTCACGGGAAACTTGTAGCTTAAGCCTCGTGACCCCATTAAAAAGAAAAGAAAATCGAAGAAGGCATCCTTAGAAGGTTATTAAGTTAAACGTGATGATTAAGTTAAGCATCGCATCGCATCGCATCAGTCAATTCTCTTTCGACCCATCAACACGGATCGAGAAGATCACTCGAAGGTGTATGAAATGTGAAACCCGTCGGACGTGCACAAACTCTTTACTTTTCCAACGCCTTGTTTACTTAGAAGGTGAGTCGAAACCCGGTTTAGTAGCCGGATTGTCCGCACTTGGGGGCGTGAGAAACCAAATCTTAATTTATAGAAAAAGAGAGCATTATTGGCCTTTTCAGTTCAACCCTTGATTGATTAATTCTTTGATTTGCTCCAACATATACTTTATGAGAATAAAAAAATTAGTAAGTTCAGGCGTGATCTAATCGTCATGACTCTTGAGAATCCGTTGGATGTAGAAATTTCAGGAGATTAGTCAAATGAAGTCAATAGCTGCTCCACTATCTTAATAAAGTAGAACAACTTCTAAACTACTCCATGGACCTTCCCCAGCTAAACCGAAGAGAGAGATTATTTGAGGTAAGAGTCGAGAAGAACATCCCCAGTTGATACCTTATGACGGCACTCAGGTTACAATAATAGAGAAAAGACTCAAAAGAGAATAGGTTTGGTCGACCCCACTTGCCATTACCTAAACAATGAAATCAACATTGAATACAAGTTCTACGTGGTGAACATTTTGCACATTTTCCATTGGTTTGGTCTATTCCTACTTCTCTTTCGGGCACTAAACATAATATTTTAAGTAATTAAAGTATACACCGTTAGTAATTATTATTTTTCTACAAGGGGTATTTTAAATTGTCGAATTATTTATTGAAGAAGTAGCTCATTGAAACCCATCAAACAAGGATAACTAAAAACCGCCGGCTCGAGTTTTCTTTATATTGCCGGCATATAATTTAATTTTTCGTATTTAACATTCCCAATAAAGTAGGTGATTAGAAATGAGAGTAGGAAGTTGATTAAGAATTATCTCAAAATGATCATACCCAAATGAGATTTCACACTTATTGAGATGTAATAGTATAGTTTAAATCTCCCAAGGCTGTCTAAGAAATTATTTACACCAGTCAAGTAATTCTTTTATTATGTGGGCAAACTTAAATATATAATATTATCAAATATATATGTGTGTGTCTATTATATATATATATATATATATATATATATATAATCTTAAGGACAATGGCTTAGGTACGGCAAAACCTGTCTGTGCCGCCACGTGTTTGAAATACTGGATTTTTTTTTTTTGACGTACTGGATTTCCATGGGTGGAGTTTGGTACTGACAACTTGCTAGATTATTATATATTTAATTTTTTATCATTAATCTAATCTAATGCCTACACGCCTACCACTTCATGAAATTATGATTAATGACCAACCTGGGATTCCGATTCAAGCAACCAGATTATTACTAATATTTATTGTGGAAGGGTATCCCATAATTATATTTCATTAATTAAAATTCTTTCCGAACTCTCATGAAGAATTGTACATTTCGCTTTCACCGTATATATCATTATTATTTTTGAAAATGTTAAAAAGCGTCCTTACAACACTTATCAAATCTCATTAGTTGTGCTTTGGAACATAAATATTTATATCTAAAGCAGGTGGTTTTTTTTTTTTTAAATGTGAGATTGTTCAATTTTCAGAGTGAGTTGATGCACGTCATTTTTGTTTTCAATGATTTTAACTAATGTCTCGAAATACTCATAATAAGCCTCAAATTTATAAGGACCGCAGGGGTATTTCATTCGATTTCATTGTGCAATTTTAATAGTTTCCAAGCGTACCAACATATGTGAATTCCATTTTCAATAAAAAAAAAAAAAAAAAACGTGGATTGGACTTGCAAACGCTTTTTCCATTAACTTTTTCACTAAGGTCAAAAAAATTTTTCATACTCAATGATTTAAATATTTCTTCATCTTTTCTCCACTGTGTAGTGATTGATTTGATGACTTAACGTTAATCGCTCGACTAATCTCTATAGATGGACCAGTCGATATGCATACATTACAAGTACCGATGATTTCTTTAATATAGAATGTTAGCGACTCATTCCTTGGGTAGATTAACGCCTTTCTTCATGATAAAATCATCTCTATAAGTCAAATCTTCAGCTAGTCAACATGACTTTTTGCCAATCTATCTTCATGCTGAAACTTGTAAGAAAGGACACTAAAGTGGAAGGCTGTTCTCTTAATGATTTATAAGATCGACATCTATAATTTTAAAAAAATTAATTAATAATTTTACCTAACTTTAGGAAGAGATACATCAACATATAGGCTTTTTAATTGCTGACATGTGCTTTTTGTTTTCCTTCTTACCCAATTTTTCTCCACCTTTCTTCTTCTTCCTTTCCAAGCCGCCTCATCCTCCGCCGTGGAATTATTATTTTTTTCTACAAGGGGTATCTTATATTGTAGAATTTATTTATTAAAAAAGTAGATCAACAAAACCCATCAAATAAGGGTGGATAAAATTGCCGGCGTGAAAGAATTTAATTTTGCGTATTTTACGGTCCCGATCAAAAGTAGGTGATTAGTAAAAAGCGTAGCTGATTGTATGTATGTATCTTTTGACAATTATTATATATTTCATGTTGCCCACATAATAAAAGATATACTTGACTGGCGTAAATAATTTCTTAGATGAGAAATTGAAACTAAACTATTACATTTCAAGAGAACGACTTAGATGGCGGCAAAACCTGCCGATGTCACCACGTGTTTGAAATACTGGATTTCCACGGGTCGACTTTGGTACTGACAAGTTCCTGGATCATTGATATTCAATTTTTAATCATTAATCTAATCTAATGCGTCTACGCCTCCCACTTCATGAAATTGTGATCTGTACCAACTTGGGATGCCAATTCAAGCAACAATATTATTACTAATATTTACTGTGGAAGGGTGTCCAATAATTATTATTTTTTATATTATTTCATCAATTGAAATCTTTTCCTAACTCGCATGAAGAATTGCGCATTCCGCTTTCACTGTATATATCATTACTATTTTTGAAAATGTTAAAAAATGTCCTTATGACACTTATCAAATCTCATTAGTTGTGCTTCGAAACATAAATATTTATATATGAAGTGGGTGACTTTTTTGAAAAATGTTTATCACTCGATTTTCAAATTGCGTCGATACACATCATTTCTATTTTTCTGTGATCTTAATCGATATCTCGAGACATTTGTTAATAAGACCTGAATTTAAATTGCTACTTAAGGGCTGCATGTGTAGTTCATTCGATTTTGTTGGTACAATTTAATAGTTTCCAATCATAGCAACTATGTGATTATTCCATTTTCAATGGAAAACACATGGATTAGACTTGTAAAAGCTTTCTCCATTAGCTTTTTCACCAGGGTCAAAAGATTTTTCATACTCAATAATTTAGATATTTATTCATCTTTACTCCGCTATGTAGCAATTGATTTGATGACTTGATGTTGATCGCTCGACTAATTTCCATAAATGGACTAGTCGATATGCGTGCATTACAAGTACTGATGATTTTTTAATTTAGAATTCAGCAAACTCATTTCTTGTGCACATTAATGCATTTCTTCATGATATAAAAAATCATCTCTTTCGGACAAATCATCAGCTAGTCAACATGGCTTTATGCCAATCTATCCTCATGATGAAACTTGTAAGAAGAGACATTACAGGGTAAGGTTGTTCTCTTGTTGATCTTTAAAATCGATATCTCTAATCTAAAATAAGTTGATTAATAATTTTACCTAACTTTAGGCAAGTGATTCTTCAGCATATGGGCTTTTTAACTGCTGACATGTGCTTTTCGTTTTCTTTCTTTCCCAATTTTTCTCCACCTTTCTTCTTCTTCCTTCCCAAGCAGCCTCATCCTCCGCCGCGTAGCCACCGTCCCCGCTCGCCAACCACCGATGCCAGCCGTCGCAATGCCACCGTAGTCGTCACCCCTCCACCTGCGCCACCATTTCTCTCTTTCTCTAAGAGAGGCGATGACAATGCCAATGATGGCAGCTTGAGTTTCCGTTCCGAGATTGCATGTATGATAACAATTGATGATGCATGTAAGATGCATTCTTTTGGCATTAGATTGTTATCAATGAGAGTGATGGTTACCTACATAACACTTCTTTAAAACCCTCACCAACTATGGCAAAGTCAATAGTGGAAGATGCAACAATACACGTGAAGTTTTCATGATGAAATTTTTTTCCATAGAAGCATGTCATTATCGTTTCTCTAAAAGGACTCTCAACCCATGACCTCCATTAATATCCACTTACTACCGTGGTCATTTTAGGTTCTTCACGAACATGACATAACCGTCCACATCACCCGGCGTGTTTAGTCAAAATTATCCACAACGTGCGAAGTTTGAATTTGAGCGATAAAAAGACAAGGACAGATCAAATTGGGTTTGTCACTCAACTTTTGGCCATGAACAAGTTTAGCTAGAAACCCTAGAAAATAAAGAGAGAGCCTATAAATTCACCCAACAAAAAGGAATAACATAGACCTAAAAGAAGATCTCCAGGAAGCAAGCCAAGGATCCGAAAAAACGATAGTATGGGGGGCTAAAGCTAAGGCTTCTCCATCACTGTCTACTTTTCTATAGCTTGTTCATGAAATTAGCAAGGAAAATAGTCAACTTTGATTTTCTAGTTTGACCTTACCTATTCAATGGGATTTTTTCGAGGCTACCTAGTTTGAACCTCTGCCTCTTGATTCAAAATTCAAGATGGTATGCAATAAATGATATGATCCTCCATCACTTGAATGCAAGAACTATACAGCTTGTTCTTGAAATTTAATAAGAAAATAGTCAGCTTTGATTTTCTAGTTTGACTTATCTAATCAATGAATTTTTGTTGAGGCTACCTAATTTGGACCGTTATATTTTAATTCATAATTCAAGATGATATACAATAAATGATACGATCTCCATCACTTGAATGCAAGGACAATATAGCTTGTTCTTGAAATTTAGTAGGAAAATAGTCAGCTTTGATTTTCCTAATCAATGAAATTTTTTGAGGCTACCTAATCTGGACCGTTATCTTTTGATTCATAATTCAAGATGATATACAATAAATGATACAATTTCCATCACTTGAATGCAAGGACTATATAGCTTGTTCTAGAAATTTATTAGGAAAATAATCAACTTTGATTTTTCTAGTTTGACCGAACCTAATCAATGATTTTTTTTAAGGCTACCCAATTTGGACTTCTGTCTTTTGATTCATAATTCTAGATGGTATGCAATAATGATACGACCTCCATCTATCCATATCTAGGGTTTTGGTCCACACCTACGAAGGGACATTTATTTT
The DNA here is from genome assembly GCA_017140595.1 of Eucalyptus curtisii. Taxonomy (NCBI): domain Eukaryota; kingdom Viridiplantae; phylum Streptophyta; class Magnoliopsida; order Myrtales; family Myrtaceae; genus Eucalyptus; species Eucalyptus curtisii. Next base: position 31,913,816 of record CM029498.1, read on the forward strand.
GTCATAATTAGATTGCATGATGTCATCTTATGTCGATTTCCCTGCCTACATCATGCGAGTTAGCAAAATAAAATAAAATAAAATCCAATGGCCTAAAATTGAGAGGATAGTCCAATTTTATAGGTGTTATAGCAATTTTATCATAAACAAGAAAAGTGGGTTGATTAAATAGAGCGCACGTGTCGCTCGCCGGATCTCACGTGTTTTCTGTGAGCGTCGCACTCAGATCGGTGGCATGCTTCACTAATTAAGGGGGGGGCAACGGAAGTATTTATTTGCCAATAATCCTTTTTGATTATTATATAAATTTGACATTTTCTGCTCTCTTTATCCCCTTTTTTGATTATTTCCTTTGTCTAGTCGAGTTCGAAAGTGCCATTTTCGTGGCATTTGGTGATCATATACCACTTGTTATCAAATAAAAGAAATAATGAATTTATGACAAGAAATTATTTTCATCTTATCTACTGTCTCCAAATTAAAACATTTAAAAAAAGACTACGATTCATCGTGAAGCCAAGTAATTTTAGGTCGTTGAGTACGGTAAGATTCAGGGGAGGCTCATCGACGCTCATTAGACCCCCGATAAATTTGGTCTATATGGGAATTTGCCCCGTCTTGACGGAACCTAATGATCTAATTAGACAAAAGTGGATCGCTATAATGATGGCCGCAACATGCGTTTTCTTTCTTTAATGTTGTAGAGTGGGAAGAATAAAATATATGTACTAGGATTGCGAATATCATCGACAAATTCTATACTAATTTCGAGATGGGGTATCTAGAAATCATAAAAGAAACTAAATTAATTAATAATAAAAAAAAGTTGCTGGTCACTTTTACCAAAGCATAACCATAATTATTTAGTTAATTAATTGATTAATTAATTTTTTTTTAATCATACTACGTGGCCGCTAGGCAGCTCACTTACTCCTCCCGATGAAACGCTGGTTTTGGCACCCAATTTTTCTCGAGTAGGTCACCCAATTTGTCGTCGCTATTTGCCCCTCGAACATGGTCGCTAGTTATAGAAAATGTTTAGGTCGAAGGTGGCACGTGGCCACAAGACATCGGTCAGATTCTTCTTCTTTTTTTCCTCTCATGTCAAAATCCTTCTTGAATTATATCAACTATTAAAGCTTCATCTATATCGCAAAAAGTTGACAATTCGAAAAATATGATACTAAAAGATGAAAGAATGAAAAGCATTTTTATTACATATGTTGATATTTAGACATAAATTATTGTTGACGATGAAATTATTTTTTATCTACTAATTATTTTAAAAAATATAAATAAATTATTTTATTTTATTATTAAAATTATTTAGAGCTAAGAATATGTCTTAGTGATATTTTAATTTTGAGAGGACACTAGCCATAGGTTGCTATCAAAATTCTCAAAATTGGGACAGTGTTTTAATTAATAAATTGTTTATTCAGAAGCGGTGGAGGGCCAGAGGTAAAGAAATATGGTGGGCCCCATCATCCCTATATATTTTCTACATTTAAATTTCATCACTCTATGTTCGATGATATCAAAGCGTGGCATCATATCATATTTTCTACCTTTAATTTTCATTACTCTTTGTCCAATGGTATCAAAGCCTAAGATCATGCCATATTTTCTACATTTAAATCTGTTTATCCAATAGTATCAAAGTATAAGATCATACCGTATTTTCTTCATTTAGATTTCATCATTCTTTGTACCATATTTCTACATTTAAATATGTTTGTCCAATGGTATCAAAGCCTGAAATCTCACCATCTTTTGTACATTTAAATCTATCCATCTAATGGCATCAAAGCCCGAGATCATACCATATTTTCTACATTTAAATGTCATCACTCTTTGTACCATATTTCTACGTTTAAATCTGTTTGTCCAATGGCATCAAAGCCTAAGATCATGCCATATTTTCTAAATTTAAATCTGTTTATCCAATGGTATCAAAGTCTAAGATCATACCATATTTTCTACTTTGAAATTTCATCACTCATTGTACCATATTTCTACATTTAAATCTATTTGTCCAATGGTATCAAAGCTTGAAATCACACCATGTTTTGTACATTTAAATCTATCCATCTAATGGCATCAAAGCCAGAGATCACACCATATTTTCTACAATTAAATTTCATTACTCTTTCATGCCACATTAGAATATATTTGTTTTAAAAAAATAAATGATTTAAAAAAATGATCTTTTGGATTATCATAAAGTAAATAAACAAAAAATATTTTCATTATTTACAAAATACTTACACATAAATTATTATAGATAATGAAAGTATTTTTATTGAATAATTATTTTAAGAAATATAAGAGATTATTTTTTCAAAATATTTTAAAAATATTTATTTTCCACGAAATAAACTTACCCTAAGACTCTTCCTATCTATCAAAAACTTTATACTCTCTTGTCGTGATGACTTTTCCACGGTTCATGCCCAAGGTCTATCCCTTCCATAGCTCTCGACAAGACGATCTAGAATGAAAGACATCGACTTGATGAAAAAAACAATTAAGTCGTCGGAAAATAAGCTAAACAAAATTCACGAAGCAAGAGGCAAAAGAAAAACGAATGCAAATTCAAAATTATTTTTCATCGTTTCTAAAAATTAAAAAATACATATTTTTTTAAAAATACACATTTTTATTTTTTAAGGTCGGAATCGCCCGACAAAACCTTTTCCGGAGCCGCGGTTTTAATTATCCACCAAATTTGAAGGTGGCTTCCTCGTGGAAAAAGGGCAAAAAAAAAAAAAGGTGGAAAAAGGAATAATTATTATTATCAACTCAATATAAGGAAACGAGAAGTGTAACAGCTGTCGGTTAAATCAACGACCCGGACAACCTCCGAGCAGATGCCACGCAAGCGAGAAAGAGAGAGAAAGAAGAGAGAGATAGGAGAGAGAAAGAAGAGAGAGAGAGTGCTGTTCCTCGTCGGCGAGATTTACCATTTTCGCAAAATCGCAAGCTCGCTCCTTTTCGCTTTGCGCTTTGCTCTCTCTCTCTCTCTCTCTTTCTTCCTCTGTCTTTCTCTCTCGGTACCCTCTTCGAATCCCTTTATAACCTGGCGCTCCCGATACTCTCGTCTCTCGTCTCTCTCTCTATATCTCTCTCTTTCTCTTTCTCTCTCTAACTTCCTGTACCGCTTGCTTCCGGGCGTTCCTCGGCTGCTGCTGTCGCCCCTTCCCTCCGTCGAATCGTGGGCAGGATTCGGTCCCTGGCGATCGCGTGTTCGTTTCGCGGGACGCCTCCGAACAGGTGGGATCGAGCTTCATCCCAAGAAACCAGAAGAGAGAGAGAGAGAGAGAGAGAGAGAGAGGGAGGGTGGAGGACGGCGAGGATTTCGGGGGCGGGCGTTGTGGGTTCCTCGAGAGTCGTTCTGGGTTCGTACGTTCTTCGCGTTTCGGGAGGTGGGTTGGTTGGGAAAAGTCTTTTGAGATCCGGAGAAGGAAGAAAGGAACGAACTTGACGCGGTACTTGCATGGGGGAGGATTGCGGAGTTTTTCGTTACTGTGTTTTGGCCGTCCTTGAGTTTTCGTGATTTGTTCTGAGTTTGATGATCTTATCTTTAATAGACAGTACATGGAACTTGCTGCGTGTTCCTGTTTTTGTTCATCGGATAGCAAGGAATCGAGTCGATTAGTTGCAATGTTTGCTTGGTTGCCTTTCGAATTTATTTTATTTTATTTCTTTTTTGGTGGGGATTGTTCATGATTAGATTTTGAGGAGATTCTTGAGTGTGGTGCCAGATTTCCTTCTGATGCCTTGGGGGGGGGGGTTTCAGATTCTAAAATCTGGAGGGTACCTTTGATTCCCCACATGTTATTTCGGTCGTGTCTGGCATTTTTTTGCTCTCAAGTTGTCAGGGGAACTTTTTTCTTTTTGGCATTGAGTTAATCGTTCAAGCATGTGGACATGCACCGGGCTTCTAGTGCTTTCACATACAAATATATCAAGCTATGTAAACAGGCCGTAAAACTGATCATCTCGTTGGAAGTTGTTTTAGTGAGTCATAGAAATCTTTGTTGGATCATGATTTGTTTCTCACACTATCAGTTTTAAACTTTGGATGATTTCTAGCTTTCCTATTAGTATTTCTCAATTGATTATTTTCAGAGGGAAAATGTGACCAATTTATGAATTTTAACACCTTCGAGAACGCTAGATTGGTGATATGAACTGTGTTGGTTTTCTTAGCATGAAAACTTTTTAGGAATGATTTCTGATTGGATCATATCTGTTTTGCCTCAGTGGAAACTTTGTTATGAGAGAAAGTAGAAGCATCTGTTGTCTATGAAGTCGATCAAATCATGGAGACTTCTCATGAGGAAAAAGAATGCATCGTTTGATGGGTGAGTTTGATATTTATTCCCTGTTCACATTTGGAAGGCTTTGAATAGTTTTTCATGTTTGTAAGTTTGATTTTCATTTTCAAAGTTCTTAACATGGATTGCTGTAGGGACTATTCGGGCTCAAGATGAAACAGCTACCATTTATGGGGATCATCTGTGTAGTGATGTTGTTTATTGTATATAGAACGACAAAATATCAATACCGTCAGACGGAGGTGAGTTCACTCTATCAGTATTTGAATTTTATAAAATATAATCTATTAAAATTAGCAGGGCAACAAGGGACTTCAACCTGTATTCTTTTGGCTTTTAAGGATCTTGAAGTCTGCCTAATAGTTAGGCTACGGCACCGATATGGTTTGAGGGATAAAATGAAGCAATAGAAAATAGTAGAATGTAATGTCTAGAAAGAATTCATTGAATTGGCCCCTTCCATGGTAGCTGGCTTCACCACTTGCCATTTTTAATTTCATCTGATTAGGCTGTTGCTGTATCATCTCTAGACCTTCCGACACTTACCTGTGAAGTTGAAGTTATGATTTGTTCAATGCATCTTTTAGTGAACTAATCCTTTTATTTTGCTTCCTTTGTTTTATCAGATGGAAATTAATTTACACCCTTTTGACACGCTAAAGGTACAAGCTCTACCCGCCATTATTCACTTTTGAACATTTGCCTTTGGAATTGAATTAGTGTTGCTGCTGAAGTTCATGATGATTTTAAGAGCTGGATGATGGCTTCTTATGATGCATTTGATGATCTCTTTTGTTGTCCCCTTTTGTTTCCTGCAGGAATCTCAGGGTCTTTCGCGGAGACTAGGAAGTCTTCCACGTGGCATCATACAAGCAAGATCAGATTTGGAGTTGAGACCGTTATGGTCAACAAGTAGTTCGAGGTCAAAGGTCAGACTTGGTGAATAGAATGCTTCCGTAAAAGCTGATATGATATATAGAGATACTGAGATACTAGGGGTGCATTCGGCTTTATCATCAATTGCATTGCATGTCCCGGAACATGAATTGAGGCCTTTTGACAATTTTAGGTTGATGTCTCTAGCAATGAGGTAGATACTCCCAGGTACCGTTACTTACTGGCAATTGCTGTTGGGATCAAGCAAAAGCATAATGTCAATGCTATTGTCCAAAAGGTAATACTTTCAAGCTTATGATTTAAGATGGGCTATGGTTGAAGTGAGATTCACTACCTAATTTTCTTGAATTCAGTTTCGTCCAGACAATTTCACAGTTATGCTATTCCATTATGACGGCAAAGTTGATGCTTGGGGAGATCTTGACTGGAGTAACAATGCCATTCATATAGTTGCTCGAAACCAAACCAAATGGTGAGTCTGACCTTCAGCACTTTGAGTTTGAGATAACTTATCTGGAGCATGCTCTGTGAGTTGAGTTCGAAGACTTAGGAACTAGTGCACTTTGTGAAGGGAAAGCTGGTGTAGTGTGTAATTTAAGCAATGTCTATAGGTTCAGAAACAAAGTGAACTTTGTTAATTTAGCTGCAGGGTCTTATAGCAAGTTTATCTTGCCATTTGAGTATAAATTTACAACTCATTTGACAAAAGTCTTATTTCTAAAAATAGTTTTGAATAGAATCTAGAGAGAACAGCTGCCTTTGGTTAGTCTGAGCTGTGATTCCTTTTGAAGAGTCTTATAGCAAGTTTATCTTGCCATAGGAGTATAAATTTGCAACTCATTTGACAAAAGTCTTATATCTGGAAATAGTTTTGAATAGAATCGAGAGAGAACAGCTGCCTTTAATTATTCTGAGCTGTGATTCCTTTCTTCTTGTTCTTGGCTAGCTGTATGTTGTTTGAGATGATGATGTTGTCCCTCATCTCTTCCTTTTTTCTGAACTTATGAGTTGCTCTAGAAGTCTTCTTGCATGATTCTTAAGCAACACATGCTTCTGCAGGTTCTCAGGCAAAACTTTGTGTCTCCAACTCACATTTGAATAAAACTTTCTGTTGCAGGTGGTTTGCAAAGCGTTTTCTACATCCCAGCATTGTGTCAGCATATGATTACATATTTCTCTGGGATGAAGATTTAGGTGTGGAGAACTTCCATCCAGGGAGGTAATAGTAATGAGCATAGTTTAACATCATGTCCCAGCAATTGTTATCATATGCTATCTCCAACCTGTTTGCTCTTCACATGCTATTCTCTCTTTTTTTATTCACGCAAACTTCTCTGCAATTTATTTTACTTAGTAAGTGTACCCTTGTAGAATCTTTTGGAATCTTTAGTATTTTAAAATCAAGTAAACTTTCTTGTTTTCTGTGGGTTCCATGAAAACGAATGCAATTTTCTCTCCCATTTCTAGTCTGTTTCTCAAGGTTCTCTGGTTCTAATGTGGCCTTTTCCCTCTGTTTGGTTAGCTCATACTCCCAAATGATCTGTGATTTTTCTCTGATTGTTTTCCTTTTTTTTTGGTTGCTCTCAGATACCTGAAAATAGTAAAATCGGAAGGCTTGGAGATATCTCAACCTGCTTTACATCCAAACTCGACAGATATACATCACAGGATAACCATTCGTTCGAGAACAAAGAAGTTTCACAGGTGAATGGGATGTAGTTATGTAAGGTCCTTATACTACTATGGCATGAAGTTTTGAAGGTACTTAAGTCAAATGCATGATGCAGGAGGGTATATGATGTGAGAGGCAGCACGAAGTGCACAAATGTCAGTTGGGGGCCGCCCTGCACTGGGTAAGTTCCGCATTGGATGACTGTTAATTCTTTTTTACCTTGTTCTTTTCCTTTTCACTAAAAGATTTGATGGGTAATGTCATAGGCCTAATTCTGTTCCACAGTAGTAAAACCTTTTTTTTAATGTTAATGGAGTTGGTGGGACCAGTGTTCTTGTAGGAGCCTCTGTAGGACAATGTCTCTCCATCAATGTCATAATTCATTGGTCTTTCGTGAATAAGATATACTCAGAATGCGACGTCTTAAAATATTATTTGTTGGGAATTTGACAGTAATGCACATTCTTTGGCTAACTGTAGATTTGTAGAGGGAATGGCTCCAGTTTTTTCGAGATCTGCTTGGTTTTGTACTTGGCATCTTTTGCAGGTAATATTATGTTACTCGCCTATCTTCATTGGATAACTTATGTTTAACTATTTAAGAATGTTAATGTTTCAATGGTAGTTTATCCTTTTAAAATAAATACTGCTGTAACAGTAGAAGCAGTAGAGCTTTCACTTGATTATGGAGCTTAATTCTTCATCCACCAATATTAATCCTTGGAGAAGGCATTCAGCAAAGTCTTCTGCTCAGATCATTTTTCCAAATTTGCAAGCAGCTTTTCATGTACAATACGCATTTTTTGGTCCCCAGATGTCATTGCTATTTCTGTCTGTTCATGAGGGTAATATTTGAGTTTTGCTTTAATGTAACTTTTGTTGTTATTACAAGCTAGGTCTGTCAGGCTTAAATCTCTAGGTGGTTGATTGACCCCTCCATGCCTTGATAATTGACAAAGATAAAGTGCCTAGATCCTTGGCATTTCTGTTTAATTAGACTGGCATTATACCATACATTCATGGTTCTTTTAACTTTTCTCATTCAAGATCTATCAGGTCACTGCTATGAAAATGCTTTGCTTTCGTTCCCTTTTTATTGATGGCTTTTTCCAGTAAGAGGGAATTACTCTTCTACAAACTAGCTTTATTCTGTTTCTTTCGCTTTTTTTATTTTATTTTAATATGTCAGAATATGATTATATCATTGCCTTTGGTCTTCGACAATTTGATGCATATGTGTAATACAGTAACGTAATTTTTTTTTAACTCCTAAGAGTCCATTGGTCTAGAAAGCTACAACTAGGTCTTTGCTATACTGTTTCTTTCACAACATTAATCACTCTTTGATTACTCTCTTCCAGAATGATCTAATCCATGGATGGGGAATGGATATGAAACTTGGGTACTGTGCACAGGTATTACTCAGAGTTTAACTCGTCAACTTTTGCATTAATGATTTGCCAATTATCTTTTCTTTTTTCATAAATACTCATGGAATAAGTACCTCCCAATTCGGGTGGGCTGTTGCATCATCTTTGAAGCATCATTTTGTCCTTGAAGGATAGGAAGATTAATTAGGGGTCCAGAGCTATCGGTGGAAGAGTGGGTTAGGGTGCTCTTCCTGAATTTGAATGTAATTAGTGGTATAAGCAAGCACTAATTTCTTATTTATTGGCATATCATCATTGCTGAAATTTCATAAGAAAAAATTGCTACTCATGAAGGTTCTTATTATTTTTGTGCATTTTACTTTTCCTCTCGAGTCACAATAGTTGGGGCTTGTTCCCGAAAACAATTTCTGATAAGAAATAATTCTTTTTTATTATGTTTCCGGGAATAATTTCTAAGCATTTTAAGCTGTTTGGTAATTGTCCAAAATTTCAATTCCCGGAATAGAATTACGTTTGGTACCGTTTTCAAAATTTATACTTCAAATAATTTTTTTTTAATTTTTAAATAATTTTAGTACTTTTTTTCATTTTTTTCTTTTTGTCCTTTTCTTTCTCCTCTTCTTCTTCAAGGTGGCCGGCCAGATGAGGGCTGGCGACGCTCCGGAGCGTCGTCGCCGGCCCTCGGTGAGGCCGTGCCTTGTCGGCCGAGCCTTGCTGGTAGCTGGGCGAGGGCTGAGCGAGTGGCCTTGCCCAGCCATGGTCGGCTTGCCCGGCCAGGCGAGCCTCACCGGTGGCTGGGGGAGGCTCAGACGAGGCGTCTCCGCCTGGCCACCGGCAAGGCCGGACCTCGCCTTGGCCTAGCGAGCCTCCGACAAGCTCGACAAGCTCACCGGACCGGTTGCCGGTGACTGGCGGTGGTGGGCAGTGGACGGTGGACGGCGGCGGCGGCGGCTGCAGCAGTAGTTGAAGAAGAAGAAAGAGGAAAGAAGAACAAGAAAAAAGAAAAGAAAATGGAGAAAATAGGTTGATTGATTCTAGAATTGTTCCCGGGAACAAAGAATCAATTTTTTTTACTTCTCGATTTTATTCCAAATCTACTTCCGGGAATAAAAAAAATAGAAATTTGTTTCCGGGAACAAAAATTTTATTTCCAAATCTACTCCCGGAACAAAAGAATAGAAATTGTTACTGTTTGGGAAGTTGCCAAACAGAGCCTTAATGTTAACATGCAATGTGGAACTGTTTCCTTCTGATAATTTAGTTCTTACCAGCCACTGAATGAAGATTCAGTGACATGTTTACAGGGTAGACTCGGATCATTGGGAGGCTTATAAACCTGTCAATGTCAGAAAGCATTTCTTGTTATTAGAAGTGAAATTTCTTTCACGTAGTTTCTTTGAATTCTTCTTCTAAACCTTGAGCATCATAATTGTTTTGCCTCTTGATTTAATCTCCACAATATGTTTGGAACAATTTGTATTGTATCAGAATCAGCTATGATACCCTTGTTGAATTGAGTTGTGAAAGTATATAGGCTCTAATGTGTCCTTCCATATTTCCCTCTTTTCGTGAGGTCAATATTGCTGGTGTGTGACCTGTTGTATTTAAGTTATAATTATAGGGAAGTGGAGTGACTTTATTGGCTTCATTTTGGGGGATCTAGAAGGTCTCATGTATTAATTTCTGCATTGTTGTAATTTATGGAACAGGGAGACCGTACGAAGAAGGTAGGAGTTATTGATCGCGAGTATATATTTCATAAGGGTATACAAACTTTAGGTGGAGGTGGTCCACCTGGGAAAAAGGTTGGTTTCCTTCCTTCTTGCCTTTTCCCTGTTCGAGTTGCTCACTTGCTCAATAATCTTTCAACTGTTGTTTTCTTGTGCTAAGTATGTGCTTCATTTTACTTTACGCAGGGCTCAAATTCTGAAGAGTCAACAAAGGTAAATATTCGTGTGTCTATAACTTCATTGTACTATAAACATCACAACAGTCGCTATTTTCATCACTCAGTGATGAGTCTGATGAGTTTACTGGTTGCTTGTCTTGCAGAGACACAGCGCTCCATCGGTGGACATGCGAGCAGAGGTGAGACCTGTTCCTTTGCTATTTATTCCTTCTTCAGGGCCATTTTCATCTGGTTGTATTGAAAGAAAAAAGACTTCTTCCAATGCTTTAAGTGCCTCTAGTTGGGAGGGGAGAAAGAAATACGCGGGACTCTTATTTGGACTTTGCCTCTGTCTGAGCAGATCCGGAGACAATCGACATGGGAGCTTCAAGTCTTTAAAGAGCGGTGGAATAAAGCCGTGGAGATGGACAAGAATTGGATAGACCCGTTTCCTAAAGACATGTTTATAAGAGATGAAAAGCGTCGAAAGCGTAGTAGGCGGCATCGTCAATGAATGCCAAAACCCAATGGCCCCAGGGAACAGCTTGGTAATGTTAGGTTCATCTTGGCCACACGCGATCCACACTCAAATCAATTCTACTCTCATTTATACCTGTAACATCTTCTTTAGTTCTTAGCATGCCATTCGATGTCAGGCAATTAAATTCATTGTTTCTCAACTTGCTCGGTTTTGGTCCTTGGCCATGTAAAAATTTTGCCCTCCACATCTTTCTCAAGCCCCAGCATAATCCCCCAGGTGTAGGAACATTCCGAATACATCGGGTATACCATAGGATCGATCATACAAGCACTTAAGAGTTGTGATTAGAGAGCACTCTTGTTCTGTACGATCAGATATTAATTGGCTATATAGAACGCCACCCCTTTACATTGGTTTAGGCCTCAGTTGTTCTCTGATGGGTTACAGTTGTATTATTCCCGAGTTAAGCAATTCAAAAGCGCCCGAGCATCGGAGCTCATTAAACCTTGCGGTCGGCGATTAAATTATGAATAGCTGAATCTGAAAAATTTCAGTTCTGTGAATGAAAATTGGTACTTTCAAAGAAGCTGAAGGGGCAAATTAGTCCTGCACAAGCTGTTCTTGGACTCTTTTTATGAGAATGGTAATGGTGGTGGTGTCATGGTAGTTTCTGAAATTTTTATTCGGTTCTTTGAGCTCTTGGAATTTCGCTCGATGTAATCATTTCGTAAGCGAAGCGTCATGCCAACTTCTTATGCATCACCACTCGTGCTCAACCTCACGCCTGCCCTCTCTTGTCCTCTTTCTTTGTGCTCCACGCCTCAGTTGGTGTTGTTCTAGTCAAGTGGTGGCAGGTGGTGCGGCGGCCGGCGGTGCTTGACTGCATGACGACCATGACGGTTGGAAGGGAGAAGAAGGAAAATGGATACTCGTGATACCTGCCTCTTTGCAAATTTGCACAGTGAACAATCAATTAATGGGGTTATTCATCACCTCAACAATTTTCATTAGTCTACTTGATGGAAGCGATTAAGTTAAATCAAAACAAAGTTCGGAGGACTGTGTTGAATACCGAGCAAAGATTTAGAGATAATTCGTGACATTATCCTTAGGACAAAAATCAAATGGTAAGATGCATGGGGGACTATTAAACACAGTTCCTCTGCCTCTGAGCTTGGTCAACATCGTTCCACATTTGAACAAGCTGAGAAGATTCTTGGTGCCATTCAAATTGTCTCAGCTTGTTCAAATTTGAAAAAAGGGAATGGAGAAGAATCTTCTGCTTCTATCGATTTGAAGTGGGCCTTGGTGGGCTTTTGATTTATATGCGGACAAACGTACGGAGCTCAAACTTAGCCGGCTATTGTTATATGTTGACATTGATAATAACAAATTTCTTTTTTCTTTTGGAAAAACATTTGCATTTAGTTGGGTTTTCATATGGCATCCCAATAATGTCAACGATGCTAGGACGACACTCCAATGCAAGAAAAAAAAATATATAGTTAGTTAACCGCATGAGCTTAATGGGCGAGCGTGATGCCGATGTACCGGGTCGACTTTTAAGCTCCACTCATGTTTCGTTGACTGAACTAATCTATTCCTTAGTTTTATACATAAAGACCGATTTTGGCTATACTTTGATTTGATGGATTCAAGTTGAAGATGTTGATTGTACAAGTTAGTTTGTCGATTTAATAGATAACTTGTTGATTTTATGGTTGTCGATTGGCAACCTAAACGTCGATTTACGAGGTTGATGTCAACCATAAGGCTCTTAATCGATTACCTAGCAACTAGAAGCTATTCTGTCCGATTCTATCGTTGTTTGATGATCTTCTATGATGATTGTTCGGCTTCCAAAATTGAAGCATGAATTTAGAAGAGTCAAAGTTCAAGTTTCTATGTGTTCTAATGCATTTCATAGTTCCTAGGTCTTTATTAAGTTTTTATAGTTTAATGTCCTAATTATTTGAGTAGTTCCATTTATTTAAATGTTGTACTATTTCCTATGCTTTTGTTTCTTTGTAAATAGAGGTGTAATCTCATTTGTAAAAAAACAAAAACAGAGAGACTTGAATATGGATAATATATTATAGTATTCTATGTGTGAGTGAATTTCTATCTCAATTTTTTATAACTTAAAGGTGGACTATTTTTTTTATGGTGAGCTAAGAAGCCTTTTATTCTTGGTTCATGGATTTTCCTTTAGGTCTTGGTGGTAAACTTTTCTTATCTTGGTTCTTTTCTTGGTGGTGAACTAAAAAGTCATTTATCCTTGGCTGGTGATTTTTCTTTAGACCTTGGTGATGAGCTTCTCTTAATTTGAAATCCTTTATCCTTGGCGGTGCTTTATGCTTTAAGTCTTGGTAGTAAATTTCGTCAATCCTAACCTTTATCCTTGACAGGTGTCGTGTCATTTAAGCTTTGATGGTGATTGTAAACCATCATTCATCTACCAAACATCATCTAATTATCACTCAAAACAATTTTCCCATCCTCGCACCCGCATCGAAACTGCCAAAGGATTGGCCAAGTTGATGAAAACGTCTAGTATTTGTGTTACCAACGATCCTATCTCTTTAAAATCGAGTTCAAAGCAATTCTTTGTGAATTCTTTGATTTTGGCATGGATGAATTACCTTTGATCGAGGTTTATCTCATTCATGAAATTTGAACGGATAAAGTGTCTAAGAAGTCGGTTGAGTGGATGAGCACTCGATTTGATGTTGGCAGATCCCGCATTCGAATCAAAGTGCCCCTCATTCAAAATAGATTCAGGACTCTCGGGTAAAACTTCATTTAGATGGAGTAGACAAAAAGATTTGTACGTTTGTAGAGATTTTGAGGGGGGCTACCGAAAAAATTATAAACTTATTATACGAATGCCAATTAAGCCAAAAAAATCTTTTAATTTTAGCAATTTAATCAGAAATCTTTTAATAATTATTCTAACCAATTTTAGCTGGAAATTACTAACGTGGCATAGTCGGTATTGATGCAAATCACTTCAGAAATTTTTTAAAAAATTTCTGAATTTATTCCTATATTTAATATTGCCTCCCCACCGGCCATTGCGGAGGTGGTCCTCACCTAGATTTGGCGTGAGCTTGCACTTTTTCGGCTGGTGAGGGCCTGGGTAAGTTTCAAGCATGATGATAAAAAGAAAAGAAAAATTAGAGAACTCTTTAAAAATTTACAAAAGTTGCCCATATCAATGCTGATCATATTATGTTAGACAAGTGATGCCGTGTCAGTAATTTCTGATTAATTTTGATCAGAACAGCTATATTAGCAAATTATCAGAACATTTAAGATTAAATTAGTTGAATCAAAGGTTCGGAACCTAATTAACATATATATAATAAGTTTATGATATTTTTAGTAATTATTTTTCGAAAATTTTATTTAGCTAAAGTTCAAATATCCAATAACGTTACATATAGCACCAGTGCCGCGCCGAAAGGGTGAAAACCAAAGGAAGCATAGGAAGAAATGAAGGGCTGGCAGACAGATCATGGAAGGGACCAACAAATCAAACATCGAAAGGGCCGGCAGTCAACATCGACGATCGATTTTAAAATGATCGTGACACGTTTGAACTTTCCGCAGGAGAGGTCAAAAGAGAAGGGCGACGTTCCCTCCCCCACAAATTAATAATTTCATTATCATGAGAATATTTTTCTTCATTTGAAAATAAGTAATTTCACATTGCATCCAGAAGTGGGGTCCAAAACGGAACGACCTCCAAGAGAAGACAAAAATCACAAGGGCTAAAATATTAAAAAGAAGGATGGAAAAAAGAGAAATGCCAATTGACCACTCTATAAGAGAGTAGCTACTGAGGATAATTTTTTTTTTTCTGGCAAAAAAAAATTATGACCTATGGATTAGCTCTCTCTTATGGGTTTGGTGAGTTTTGATGGGACCATTCAGGTCTTTTTTAGCAGCTCCAGGAAAGTAGCCTTCTAATAGCATAGACATTTCCAATCTCAAAAATCAATTTAAAATGACAAATTTCAGAAAATCACTTCTTTGTATGCAAATTGAACATTTGGGATGTACGCATGCACTCACTTATAAATTATAGATAGAAATATGCTGGCCCTACTAAGATAATCACCTGAGCTTACGTATTTTCCCCATTTGTAAATGATGAATTAGGCGACAACTGATTGGTCCACGCAATTTTGGGGTTCATTAACATGTCCGCGAAATGAATTGGGGTTTCACTAAAATCAGATCATGCAATTGAAAAAGTCTAAAGATGAAAAAGTCTAAAGGTAATCTAAGGGTGCGTCATATTAGCATTAGATCTCTAGTAAATAAGCGCCGTTTATAATATATAGTTTGCTCGTTTGCCATTTGACATTTCAACCCTATAATTTTCCTGATTATTAAATAAACATAATGATCTGAATTACGCATGCAATATCTATATTTTCGACGTAATCGTTCCTAAAAAAATACTATCTAAAATGCGAGTCAATGCATGAAGTTGAGTAACAAAGTAATATGATAAATTCTATCATTGGATAAACATGATGATCTGAATTGCGCATCCAATATCTGTGTTTTCGATGTAGCAGCGTTTAAAAAAATACTATCTAAAATGCGAGTCAATGCATGAAGTTGATTGATAAAGTAACACGACAAATTCTAATTCGTCAATTTTTTTATTTCATTTCGACCCCCCTCAAAAAAAGTCTTTATTCCACAAATAGGAATATTTTCTAAAAAAAAAAAAAAAAGAAAAGAAGAAGAGTAGGAACAATAAAAAAAAAAAAACAAAAACAAATTAGGACACCTCTGTTTTTTCACCCATGAAACGACACATGGCTATCCTCAAGGAAGGAAAAAACCTCTCTCTCTCTCTCTCTCTCTCTCTCTAGCATTTCAAAGCGTACGTATTTGTCCGCGAGCTGACCGAAGACTAAGTTGTCTCTCTCTCTAGAAGAGCTTAACTTTCGAGGAAAGGCTCGAGCTTTCAACTGCTGCGAGCATTTGAATTCCTTCTTCGGTAAGCAAATTTCTCTCTCTCTCTCTCCCTTCCCCTGTTTTCGTCCCTTCGATCCCATCGGACGTGTTTCACACTTCTTCTCTCTCTCTCTCTCTGTCTCTCTCGCTGTGGCTGCAGAGCTGAGGCAAAGCGTGTTGGACCATGGCCGGCCGGTACGACAAGAACCCCTTCGACGAGGAAGAAGTCAACCCCTTCTCTGTAAGTCCCTCCTCATCGAGTTTTCCTGCAATTCGCGGGTAACCCAGTTGCCAAGTTCGGATTTTGGGTGCGTTTCGTTTGGTGATTGGGTAGTTTAGGATTGATATGGGCTGTTGGTGCTGAGGAGGGGACGGATGGATGGTAATTGAGGTTTCTGATCTTGGGTTCCTGGCGAAGGACCTGACTTTTCGTGGGTTTGAGTTGTGGGGGATATTTAGTTGGTCTGGATAGTTGAGTGGAATCATGCTTGAATTTGTGTTGTGATCGGTTGATTGATTAGATCTGCCTATGAATTCTTTCATCTTTCCCTTTGTTTGTGATCAGATTGTTCTTGATTGACTTTGACTTTCAGGACCCAGCAGTCAGGACCAAAGCTTCCACAAACTATGGCGGGGGTGCGTTTTCTACGGTAAATGCTAAAATTCAAGTGAACTTCTGGGTTTGATTTACTCTCTCGGTTCGTATCACGGGGCTAGGGTGCAATATCTTGCTCTAGTTGCGTGTTTTATCTATTTCTTTTATCTGTTCCTCACGTTATATGGCTTTTTGCCAGAGTACTGGGGGTCTACCGAACTCAAGGCTTTCGCCACTTCCCCCAGAGCCTGCGGACTTTTACGATCGTGGCGCAACGATTGATATTCCTCTTGACACGGCAGGATCAGGTTATCAGGTTGGTCACAGAATTTAAATGTGCATTTTCATTTGGTCTTTCTCTATTTGGAAGTTATTTTGTCTGGGCATCTTATCAGTCACTAATTTTCAATATAGGATTTGAAAAGGAAGGAGAGGGAACTCCAAGCTAAGGAGTCTGAACTGAAGAAAAGGGAACAGGTTATTGCACTTCTAGTTTCCAGCGTGAACATGCGTTTCTTTGGATTGCCATCTACACAAGATATAGGATCAATTGTAAGATAAAACAATAAGAGACAAATGAGAGGATCCACCGCTAACTTGCGATAAAACAGTGCCCGTCGGACTAGTGATATCTATTTCATGCATTCTCTGCTATAACAACCACGATGACTCATTTTCTCTCTAGCAGAAGGCATGCGATGATTTTCATTCTCTACTAGGTTTAACTTGACTTGTGTAAAGAGCATTCGGAAGTGAGTGTTAATGGTGAAGAGCATGATTACGAAATTTCACTAAAATAGAAGAATAGTATGTAACAAGGGTTTGGAAATCTTAGGCTCTTAGGTTATACATAACAGGCACTGTATTAATTGGCTTAGTGACCCTGCTGATGTGGAGTTTCTTCTGCTCCTTGTGCTTGCAGGAAGTTCGACGGAAAGAAGAAGCTTTAGCTCGAGGTAATTGAGTTCTGGAACACTGGTCCTATTTCTTTGGGGAATCAGTATGGTGTGTGTTACTATATCCTTTGGGAAATTATTAGTTGATTCTCCATCTGAAGGCCTGTGGGTTATCAAGGGATATCTTATCACATTCAGATCAATTGATTGGCATATTCTTTATGATATTCAACATGTTGCTCACCTCATTTACTCGAAGCAGTGAGTAATGTCGTTTGAGCCATTTTCTTCGTCTGACATGGTTATGTGAATTGCAATCTTTTTTGCAGCTGGTATTGCAATAGAGGAAAAAAATTGGCCACCGTTTCTCCCCATTATCCACCATGACATTGCAAATGAAATTCCGATGCATCTTCAGAGGTTACAATATGTTGCATTCACAACATTTCTAGGTATGTAAAAGTTGATTAATTCTCTTCTTGAGATGACAAGATGTTACCCATGACATTTGACTGCTAGTAGCCTTGTGCTGTACTCTTCAACTCTGAAATACCGAGTTTTTGAAAATTTATTCTCGCGTCATCTTGCCCAAAATCATATATAAGATATCATATCCTTTTGGTTTGCTGAGTATTATGATTGGGTCCGGTGTCCTTGTAAATGTGTAATGTCATTGTCAAAACCCAAATTAATTAAGTTTTGCATGTTGTGTTATGAGGTGCCATCAGTACCCGTAGGTTTTACATTGTACCATTCAGTTTGTTCTTTTTCCTAGAGTTTGACATTTGACTTCTAGGTAAATCTTGAGCCTGTGAAATATCCAATTAATCATATGGATCGATATGGTAGTTTTTGCATTTGATGGCATGGAATTTTACTTGTTCGGTGTTATGATCCACGCTCAGATGTCTGTTCCTTAACCTCTAACCCTAACTTAATGGGGTTAACAAGACCATTTCTGCATGGCCTGACCCGATTGACCCTTGCTTCTTTAACATATTAAGTTGCTGCATATGCTTGAAAACCGCTTGAGTGGTTCTTGTAGTTATCTTTGCTGATAGTTTAGTTAAATAAAATAATAATTATGCTTCAGCACACGCTTCAAAATAATTCAAATTTATACTATGCAGGAATGGTGCTATGTCTGTTTTGGAACATAATAGCCGTGACAACAGCATGGATTAAGGGGGAAGGTAGGTTTGCAGTGACGATAGTTTACTTCATGCACATGCTGGGGCAATCAATTTGTGAGATTTCCCCTTATTTGAGTTCATGGCTCTTTTCTTAGGGGTTAAAATCTGGTTCCTTGCACTCATCTACTTCATCGCGGGAGCTCCAGGTGCTTACTTTCTGTGGTATCGCCCACTTTACCGTGCATTTAGGTATGTCATCCCACTACTCCTATATGGGTTTATTTTATGCCCCATTTTTGTCCAATTCTACTATGTTCTGTTATGTCTCCCTGACTTTGCAATGATCTCAGAGAATAGGATGCCAGCTTTGGCTATTTTTTGCTGATAGTCACTTCCGTGTTCTATTGGAGTCTGACATTGTTAAAAAGTCGGTTGGCCAATTGCCGATCCTCGAACCAGTTGGTTCAGTTGTTATTACTTATTCATGTTCTTTCATTTGACACGTTATTTGCATAAATCATTGCAGGACTGAAAGTGCTATAAGGTTTGGCTGGTTTTTCCTGTTTTACTTGGTAAGTTAGCCAGACTTGCAATGCATTTTGTTATCTTACAATTTTTCTTGGTCTGATCAAAAAAATGTTGTCCTTGTCCCTGCAGCTCCATATAGGCTTTTGCATCGTTGCTGCAGTTGCTCCCCCAATAGTATTCAAAGGAAATTCTCTCACGTAAGCCAGCCACTATGATCTATGATTTACGTCCCACTTCATTTCGTGAGGATTTTAGTGTTTACTTGATAAATTGTGGATGCTACCAAGGTCTTCGGTCACAGTAAAATATGGTACCTTGCAGCTTTCAGTTCCTTTTGCATTTTTAGATATCCGCTCTAATTCTGAACATTCTTTCGAGTGTTGGCTTGGTCCGGGAAGAGTCCCCTCGCTTTCTTAACCTGTT
Source organism: Eucalyptus curtisii (assembly GCA_017140595.1). Lineage (NCBI taxonomy): Eukaryota > Viridiplantae > Streptophyta > Magnoliopsida > Myrtales > Myrtaceae > Eucalyptus > Eucalyptus curtisii. Next base: position 31,933,037 of record CM029498.1, read on the forward strand.
TATTAGCTTTATTTCCCTCCTTTTTGCAAGATTTTCTGCTAAATTGCTTATCTGCTTATGCTTAAGCAGTTATCACAATAGGCTTATGGGTTAAACTAGTAAGTGCAATACTATATCCTCTCCTCTGAATTGCTGACCTCCTTGCATTTTCTAAACAGGGGTATATTGGCAGCAATTAGTCTTTCAGGCAACAGCGCCATAGTTGCGGTAAAGTTTCCCATTTATTTCTTCTAGGCATTTGTCTCAGGGCACTGTGAATGCTTGTCCACCTTTTCGCCAAATTAACGATCTTTAAGCTGCCAGCGAAGTCCTATCGGACTAATGCACTTTCATCCTTTCACAGATCTTCTATTTCGTTGGCTTCGGGCTATTCTGTTTGGAGACGTTGCTTAGCATCTGGGTCATTCAGGTCCTTTCTTATCCTTTCTTCGTGCCATAAAAACCTATTGAATGCATTGTTGCCACGCGCTGGACTTCATTTAAAGATTTCATTGAAGTTGCTCAAATTTTGCGTTAATGCCTTTGGTTGCAGCAAGTATACATGTACTTCCGGGGAAGTGGGAAAGGCAATGAGATGAAGCGTGAAGCTGCGAGAGGTGCCATGAGGGCAGCATTGTAAGCCAGAATCCGGAAGCACGATGAGCTGGTTGGTTTCGCTTCTGTTCATACTTGTTTGTACGGTTACCCTTTGTGGTTAGTGATGCTTTGTTGAAACCAAGATTATGCATTTTTCGCTCCACTCGAGGGATCATTGCAAAAATTCTATGTTGTAATCAGGGTGATGTAGAGTTTTGTTGTTTTACAAGTCTCACAGTATTGAACCCATACGTTGAGTTTGAAGTCGTTATTAAAGGCTTTACTGGTGTTTAACCGGCGGAAAGTGGCGCGGCGCAAACCGAGAATTCGATTGCAACTTACAAACCCCTTCCCCGTGCGTTTGTTTCGATGTTTAAGGTTTCAAGGAAATGCTTTTTCGACTTTCATGTCTTTGGTTCACAGAAAGTATATGATCGACGGAAAAAACAATTTACGGTCAAAGAAAATATCTGTACTTGAATTAGGGAAAATGTGAGTCTGCATAAATTTTCAAATTTTTCTTAGTACTCCGACAGACGCGTTTCAAGATCTTTGTCTACAAAATCTGAAATTTTCACATTATATGATATCCAGTTCAATGTATGACTTTTTTTTTTTCATGTTTTATTCAGATTTGAATACTATACTTCTAAGGCAAATACAAATGAGGTTGGGAAATCATTAGATGCATGTAAAAAACACAGTCAAAAGTATATGAGGAGATTGCTAAGAGGAAGTCAAACTTCAATGACTTATAAGTCAATTAAGATACATTAACCGTTTTTTTTACACCACGTTCTCGATGTCAAATTTCTTTTGCCAAACGCACCCCCGCACTGTGCACCTTACACGATCTTTCTCCACGTCGTGAATCGAAGCAAGCTCCATATGAAATGAACGTATAAATCCATGATGAGGGAGGACGAGGTGTACAATCGAATGATTTTGTGCAAAATTGTCCTGTTAGAACAAAGGAAAAACACTTAAACGCACGAGAAAAACTAGCTAGACGCTTGTTGGGTGATGGAAACACGTGAAAATATTAATTTGATGCAATTAATGCTTCGGACATGTTGCGATAGGGCTTCATTAATCTCCCGGGCCGTCCAAACCCCAGATCTCAAAGATCATCTTCAAAGTCAAATTAAAGCCTTTAATGCTCCCCAAATGTCAATTGAAGAGGCCCACTTGGATTTCTCCACAAAGACTATTGATATCCAAGACGCGTTTATTTCACAAACAATAAATATTTTTAAAAATATTTTCTTAAAAATAATTATTTGTATGACTTATGAAAATGAATAATAGAAGAAATATTTTCATTGTTCACAAAAAAATATTTAGACGTAAATTATTATTGATAATGAAAATATCTTGATTGACTAATTATTTCGAGCGATATAAGCGATTGATTTTAAGAAAATATTTTTCAAATCATTCATTTTTTATAAAATAAGCGCATCCTAATGTAGTCGCCAAAGTATTGATAATTTATGTGAGAATTTATGTATTTTACTTGTCTAAGCTCTAGGGTATGGGCGCATAACCCATGATTAACTTAAGTTAACCACACATTTAGATAGTGATAATGATTTTTCACTGTACAATACATAACTGATAGGGACTACCCTCCTATGCCCTTATTATTAATCAATGGAATTAGGAAAAAAAAAACACTTTTCTTTTTTGTACCGCATGTGATCATTGTTTTGAAAATCCAAATATTCTTATGGGTACGTATAGAGAAAGTATCTGTGCGTTAATGACATAATCAATTGAAGGTCCATGTTTGCGGGGCCCCATGTTGGTGACAAAGGAGGCAAGATAATTCTGAAAAGAGAGAGAGAGATCCTTAAAATCCTTCAATTTTAAACATTGGTACATATGAGGATTTGAAGATTGGTTTCCCTAGTTCATATCTTTCAAGTACTTCCCAACATTATGATGAGGAAAAGTTCGAAATCAAAAACGAAATTCTTTTGTTCTTTTACCTGCCAGTTGTATTCTTGAATTTTGGAGCTGCTGGAACTTGACTCCAGGCTCCAAATGGGCCCATCTGGGAAAAATCCACAAACCCATAAACCACCTTATTTGGAAGACGGGGTTTTGAACTCCCCATCTTCCCATTGCCATATAGGAACGGTGAGCTATGCCCAGTCAAGATTTGCTTAATCGAATAGTTACATGTGTATGTACAAGATTATGTCTTAGAACATGTTAAATGTATTGTGTCATGTAATCCACTAGATATATGTGTTGTGTTTGGGTTTCAAGCGTATGTTATGAATAAACATGTCACGTTTATAGTAAACCGAAATGCAGCACAACACGATTATGGGATGTAATTATACGAGTTAATCCATCAAAAAAGGATTTTTCTATCTTTAGGAAAGAGTACACGTCCCTTTTTCACTCCTTTCGGTAAAGAGTCATATGTGAAAGAAAAGGGAAAGTTGCACCAAAAGGCCTAATGCAATCTAGTCTTAACTTTCGACCGAAAAAAAAAATCTAGTCTTAACTGGTTGGTGCATCCTAATCTTAATTTTAAAAAAAAAAATTAGAAGCATTCGAGTCCTCACAAATTCACAATCAATATTTCTCTCATTTATCTTTCACGTCACCCTTTGCGGCTTATAAGGTAGATTATCTCTTATTGTTAGATAAATAATTCTCCGTGAAACGACTTGATTGAACTGTTTGACAATTGAACTGTTTGACAAAAAAAGAATGAATGAAAGGTTTGAGATCAACTGCATCCTATACACAAGGTTTACGATTTAAATAAACTTTTTTTTTTAAAAAAAAAAAGCCTTCCAAATAGAACTTATTTCATGAGCATAACCTGATATATTTCAATATTTTGTTATAGATTTCGTCACCTATGTTCTAGCAGTGAGAAATGTACGAATAGACGTTCTATTAATACATATATTTATACATTTTGACGAGGATCTCACATATATATAAATGATCACGAGCTCTATTTAATTACATCATGATTGCATCTTTTCACAACTATAAACGTAAAGTGATAGTAAGTTCTTAAAATGTTTTAGAGAAAATGATATAAATGGTCCTTGAAATTTAGCCAAATGCGTTATGTGGTCCATGAACTTTCTATTTGTTTAATATGGTCCATGAACTTTTGATACATACTCAATTTAGATTCCGGATTATATGAAAATATTCAATATTATCATTCCATTAATTCAAATTTAGGAAAAATATTGACCAAAAGTGTAAGGATCACATTGAACAAATTAATAGTTTAGGGATGACATTACACATCGGACTAAAATTTAGTTACACATTAAATCAAAGTTTGGTAATTATTTATGTCAGTATTCTAACATTTTATCTCTATAAAACAACTCACCATATAAGAAAGTTAAATAAAACAAATGTCTTCATTGGCTATCTCTATAATTAATTGCACGGTGAGTACGTCTCAATGTAATGACAGTAAATGAACTTAATAAGTGTGCACAACCTACCCTATTGTCAATGCCAGTCCCCTCAACTGTCCTCCAACTCACAGCCACCATTAATGCTCTATTAACTTTTTCTTCCCCCTCTTCCACCATATGCTCCCACTTAAATATTCCCTCAGAGCAATCACCCATTTCCTCTCATCAATTCCACACCAATTCGCACTCCAAAAGCTCTCAACACAATGAAGAACAAAACCTCCACCACCACCATCAACGCCGCTATCTCCCTCCTGGCCATCTCTTTGCTGCTCATCTCGACCATCTCCCTCGCCTCGGGCCGGCCTGACTCGTTCGGGTCCGACCGCAAGTCCTCCAAGGCAAAGGGGGCCGGGAATGACAACGGCCCCGGCGGGTTCTTCGGGCCAGGCGGCGGCGGCGGCTTCGGGGACATACCCGGGCTCGGGAACGGGTGGGGCAGCGGGATGGGCGGCGGGTACGGGGCCGGATACGGGGGCCCGGGCGGGGGGTACTCCAAGGGAGGCGTGATTAGGTCCACCGTGGTGTGCAAGGACAAGGGCCCGTGCTACAAGAAGAAGCTGACGTGCCCGGCCAAGTGCTTCACCTCCTACAGCCACTCCGGGAAGGGTTATGGCTCCGGAGGCGGCGGCGGCGGCTGCACAATGGATTGCAAGAAGAAGTGTATTGCTTACTGTTAAAAGTGAGTGAGGTAAGATATGTATTAAGAGGGAGGTTTCCTAGTAACACTCTCTATATGCTATGGCATATGCTATGTATGTGATCATTTTGATCCTTTGTTTTGTAATGTAAGCTGCTTGGCTGAGATCAGTTGACTCTATAGTTCTACTACTCTGGTCTTTGAAGGTTTAGCAAAATATGGTCATTATCAATAAATGGTGTGCTAGCATATTAACATATGGGTTTTCTTCATTTGATTGTTATTATTATTATTATTTTTAAAATTTTTGGGGAGACTTTGGGTCTTGATGCACTATTTTGTGGTTGAAAATCAAGGAAAAAGATATATATAGTGGAGCAAAAAGGATATAGCTAGGGGTGGTGGGTTGATATGGGGGTATGATGGGCGCTTCTATGATGGATTTATTTCTGGAGTGGATTTAATGGGGCCCATCGAATTGCATGACAATACTGTTGAAATGCTTTTTTTTTGTCTTTTTTGAAGTTGTTGTAACGGTTAATGGTGAAAAATTGGCATAAAATTAGGTAAATAATGTGGTAATTTTTTCCATAATTTGTGAATCATTGTTCGAAAAAGTAACATGTGTATGATATCGTTCAAGATGTTCGAGGAGTCTTTTGTGTTGACCGTGACATTTTCTATGGACGTGTGGTCAAAAGTTTTAGATTCCTTTTTCACGTGGCGGCAGGCTTCTTTTTTGCTTATCACTATCATTCAGTTTCGGTGGAACTTTTTCAGAATTTGCGGCTACATAGCCATTACGATAACTTTGCACGATCCAACACAGCCCGCTCTAGGGAAAAAGAAAGGAGGACATAAACCGGGATTATTATTATTATTATAATATCATCATCATCATCATTATAACATGGAGGTGGTTGAAATTTTGTGTCTCGACTATCCTTGGCAGAAGTACACAAATAATGCGATCCACGTGCATTGATTTGAATGTAGAATCTACCAAAATACTTAACCACTCAACATATCTCCTCCGAGATTCAGCTGATGAAGTATCAACTATCTTTAAACCGAACTAGAAGAGTTCTTTCCCTGCTAAACAATTCGTCCCCGTCTTCGTAGTTATTTTGGAAAATGATCTTCACCTGATTTGAGGGACGATACCATTGATGGTCCTTGTATTCTCGTTCAAAATTCAAAAGTACCCCCATATTTTTCTTTTCAAAATGGTTCATGAATTTTTTAGAGTGAGTGAGCAGCTAGCTGTACCTTGCGATTGCAACCATTGCCGAGGCTCATGACCACCTCAAGGCGGCGGCACGCCATGAAAGTCCGAAACCCTTGCTGTGTGTAGAGAGGAAGGGGGAGAAACAGTCATATGACCACCTGTGGGTGGTAGCGGTCCCGTCTTGCAAGGTGGTTGAGGCATTAATTTTATGTGCTACACCCCAAAATGGGAAACCAATCAATTTGGTCCCCAAAAATCTGGGTCAACATCTTTTTGAGGCATTCAACTCACATCAAATGAATATCCCATTGTTTGGTTGGAATTTATCTCTCGACGAAATACATTTCACTAAGAATCGTTTTTTGGTTTTTATTTGAAGGGATAGGTTCTGCCTTATTCCCCATAGGAATTTAATGGATGGTAGGACCTGGAAAATATAGACTCTACAACAACACTGAACGTAAACAGATTATGGCGAAATTTAATCGACAATAAAACTTGAGAACGCAAAGATATTACGTTGGAATTTAATCAACAATGTGGATCTAAGAGCTATAATTAAGAAACACGTTGGAATTTAATTGGTGACATGAGTCTGGAAAATAAAAATACAATGCGGGAAAGTGATGATAACTGAAACATAGTGAATTTGCTTGATTTGTGTCGAGGGTATCCATTTGATGATTAGTGGTATTTATAGTGGTTGTGCCATAATTGTTCTTGAGTCGTTTTGTCCAACCGTTGTATCCATATTCCTCCATCTTTGCAAATTTTGTGCCTATACCTTCACGATGCCATGATCTTGTTCGCTATACGGTTGTTCCATTGAAAACGTCTCCCATTGCTCCACGACGTCAATCATTTTGTTTTTCCAGCAACTTCTCTCCTATAATTGTAACTTGATACTTACCATGCGTCTAACCTTCTCTTGATGCATTGACAGCTCGCCAATCTCATTAATCGATACATTTGTCAACCGTCGTTAGTCATATGTCGCTGTATATCGACAATTGATTAGTAATGAACATTTATGTGCATTGCTATTGATATCGATCCCTGTGGGTGTCAATTACAGGTCATGTGATCGATAATATTCACGCTCTAGTCACGTGCTTATCTGTATTGACAACTTGGTCATTTTTGGCTGCAAACACGTTTCAAAACGCACTAGGATTCTTTTAAATGAACAAGAGAGAGAGAGAGAGAGTAGGAGACCAATCTTTGTACAGTGCGGCTATCCGAGCAAGGCGTCCAGAAATCAAACTCCCAATCCGCTCGCATCGAGATGGAACTTTTTCAGAATTTGCTGTTACGCAGCCAACACGACAACTTTGCACGATCCAACCCACCCCACTTTAGGGTAAAGAAAGGTCATAAGCCGGGATCATCATCATCATCATCATCATCAATCATTATCATTATAGCATGAAGTGGTTGAACCTTTGTGGCTCGACTATCCCTCGTACAAGTACACAAATTATGCGGTCCACGTGCATTGATTCGAATATGGCATCTGTCGGATCTAATCAGTGTACTTAAGCACTCAGCTTTATCTCCTTTTCTTGGATTTAGCGGATAAAGCAAGGACGATGTTAAACCAAAGTAGGGAGTACTTTCCCCGCTGAATGATTCGTCGTAGTCTCGGTCGTTACTTTTGAAAATGATCTTCACTTGATTTAAGGAAATATAGCAGCGATGGTCCTTGTACTCTTGTTCGAAATTCAAAAGTATCCTTGTATTTTCTTTTAAACGGTAGAGAAAGCGAGCAAGCGAGCGACTGGCTGTATCTTGTGGTTGCAACCACTGCCTAGGCTCATTACCATCTCATGGTGGCAGCGTGCTTTGAAATCTGAAACCTCTCTGTGTGCACAGAGAGAGAGAGGACGGTGGCCGTCACTTGAGACGGCAAGAGTCATGACTACTTAGGGATCGCCGCTTCACACAATGTGGTTGAGGCATTAACTTTAGGTCCTACACCCCAGTATGGTAATTCCAAATGAATTTGGCCCGAAAAAACTAGGTCAACAGTCTTTTTAATGTTTCGAGATGAATATCGTATTGTTCCGCCAAAATTTCTCTCGAGACAAAATACCTTCTAGCGACAGTCTAATCATCGGATTTATTTGGAGGAGATAGGTTTTGTGTAGGTTTTGTGCCGACCCTAGACAAAAATATCACAAGTAATAAGGAAATCAACAACATTAATTCAAATAGAATTGTAGAATTTAATTGAGATAGGGCATGGAAAATACAGACTCTCCAATGAAACCAAACTTAAACAACTATACCGGAATTTAATTGACAACAGAGATTGAGACGCAAAAATTGCTACATCAGAATTTAATTGACAATGGAACATCCATGAAAAGGATACACATTAGAATTTTATTGATAACGCGGATCTAAGAATTACAACTAAGTGATGGGAGAATGGTAACAATTCGAACAATATCGAATTAACGCAGTGGAATAAAATAATCTCCCCTCTTGTATAAACCTAATAGGAATTGATATAGTAGAGTAAAATAAATACCAAGCACGCGAACCCAAGACGGTTTTTTTTTACGTGGAAAACCTCTTCGATGTGAGGAGATCAAAAACCACAGGACCGGAGTCCACCTAAAAATCTTCACTATCAACAAAATTTGGTGAACAACGTTCTTCTCTAGCAAATACTAGAGGTGCATAGCAGCAAAGACCTCAAGAATATAATTTTTGGCAAAACACATGAATTTCACAAAAGATTAAGGATGAATCTGACCAGAAACGCATATTTTGATCAATCCACGAAAAACCTGATGTAGGGAGCTTCAAACAAAAATTAGACTGTTCAGATTCGAGAAGATTGCACCACGAACATGCTGACAAAATTTCAGCTCAATCAGACCATGAATCGACCTCCGATGCTAGCTTGATGTAAATCAGACTTTGCCCCAACCCCCAAATTTTCTGCATTATCTTTTTCTCTTGTTACTACGTCTTTTTGCGGCTACCACTTTCAAGATAGTGAGAAATCATATTTATCCATATGACTTATTATATGGGCTCAAGCCTTTTTTGGGCTTGCAACTCATTGGGCTTCTTCCACATAGGAGTGGACCCAGCTAATATTAAGAAACATGCCGGAATTTAATTAGCAATACGAGTCAAAAAGATAAAAGTACAATATATGAAATTAAATATAATTAAAAGATAGTAGATATCTTTAATTTGTGTCGTGGGGCTTCTAGTTGACGATCGGCAATATTCATAGTGATTGTGCCATAACTGCTCTTGAGCAGTTTTGTCCAACATTTGTATCCATGTTCCTCCATCTCTGAAGATTTTGTGCCCGTGCATTCATGATGCCATGATCTTGTTCCTTGAATGTTCCTTTGAAAACGTTTGCCTATTGCTTCGTGACCTCAATCACTTTGTTTTTCCAACAACTTCCCTCTTGTAACTGCAATCTAATACTCGCCACATGTTTTACTTTCTCTTGATGCCTTGATAGCTTGGCAATCTCATTAATCGATATCTTTCTCAACCATCATCACCATACATACAGCGACAATTGATCGCCAATAATAATTGATGTACGTCGTTATTGATATTGGTCCTTGAGCACATGCTTGACAATAATCACGCTCTAGTCACACGCTTCTCCATATTGACAACTTGATCACTTTTCGGTGTAAACACATTCCAAAACCTATTAGAATTCTTCTCAACGAAAAGAGAGAGAGTAAGAGACTGATCTTTGAAGGGGAGGGCGACTCGAGCCCTGTGTTCGGAAATCAAACTCCCAGCCGGCTTGTACCGAGAGGGGCTCGCATCGAGTTGGCGCTCCGGCGGAGCCGTGTTGCCGGGCCGGGGGGATCTGGTGAAGATCTCTTCTCGAATGTCGGTGTACGGCTCTGGTGCCCTATGATGCACGGACACGTCCCACATGCCTCCGTGTCGTGTCCGACACGTGTCGGAGCGTGTCGGCGTGAGCGTGTCGGCGGACACGCGTTGACCGCGTGTCGGATTTGTCGACACGTGGTCAACTTTTGTCGACACGCTTCGACACGCGTGTCCAAAAGAGAATGGAGGGCGGAGGCGAGGGCGAGGGAGTAGAGATGAGGCCGCGAGCGAGGGCGAGCCCGTGACGGCGAGAGACGGCCAGAGAAAGAGGGCGAGGGCCGTGAGGAGAAACTTTAGGAGGGACGCGCGCGTGGGGGAGGGCGGCGTCGTCGAGTGGGGGGCGGCGGCAGCGGCAGCGGCAAGGGGGAGGAGGAGGAGGAGGAGTTCGCGGCGGTGTGCAGCCTCTCGGTGCACAGGGACCGCGCGTTCCGCCTTCTTTTCCGATTCCTTTTCACTGAAACTTTTCTAGGTTACTCCCTTTTCCGCTCCTTCGGCGAATGCTGGTGCTTTTCTTGATCGAGTCTTCGATGCTTTCGGAGATAGGCGTCGTGCGGCGAGGAGGAGGAGAAGAAGGCGCCGCGCTGCTAGGGTTTTGAACTTTTGAGAAGGAAAATAATAAAAAAGGACGCGAGGAGGAGGAGAAGAAGGCGCCGTGCCGCGCTGCTAGGGTTTTGAAAAGAATAAAAAAGGACTTGGCGTGTTGGAGGGAGGGGAAAGTGACGGGAGGGAGGGGGAAGTGATGGGCTGTCAGGTGGTGGGGAGGGAAAAAAAAGCGAAAAAAAATTTGGGGGGGGGAAAGAGACGAGGGAAGTTTGGTCGCAGGGGGGTGGTTTCGAAAAACAAAAGTAAATTTGGGGGTGGGGGGAATTTCGAAAAATAAATGTAAATTTGGGATAACGAAATAAAAAAAAGTGTAAGATTTATTAATATTATTAGTATAAATTCATTGTAAACTCCTTATTTATTTATTTGTAAATTTGAATTAAATTGATTAAAATTAAAAATATTTATTTAATATTTAACGTGTCGGAACGTGTCGAAATTCTCTACTTTTGAAAAATGACGTGTCGCGTGTCGTGTCGCCGTGTCTGTCTTTACATAGGGCACCCATACATATTTATATAGGCAAAAGGACGCATCTGAATGTCATCAATTTACTCGTCGAGGACGAGCGAGCGCAGACGCGGTTCACTCATCTGGACACGAAAACGCGTGGGCCAAAATGAATCAATTTTGCATTGATGGATCTTGACAGGAAGCCATTCTTTTGCTTTTGTTTAAGGAGTATATAAAACTCCTATAAAAAAAAATTACAAATCGAGACGTGGAGCGTCCAGTGACTCGAATTGGGTAGGGTTTTTTTTTTTTTTTTGCCTTCTATACAACTAAATCCACTCTTATTTTACTAGATAGACAAGATCGTCCTTAATGGTTTCCTTTTTTTTTTGCATAGTCTCCTTTAGCTTAGTTATTTTCTTTTTATGGTTTTCAGTGAAATTTAAACTTATTGCTATCAAGAAAAGAAAAAAAATAGTCTTTTCTCCATCATTGCTATTATGGCAACTCATTTATTTTTCGTCCCTTCCATGTCAGAAGTTTACTCTTTTAGCGAGCTTTTTATTTTTCAATTTCATTGTCTAAAAAAAATATATCAAGTCCATTGATTTACTATGTCAAAGAATTTTTGTTTTTTCCTTACTATTGGCGAGCCACTTTTACCTGAGTATTTATGACTTTGTAGGAGTTTCTGATATACATTAAAGACATTGACATGTAAAAGTTATGCACGTGAAGCATCTTGGTAATGTTTTCTTAAAATACTCGATGAATGATACAAATATTTGTCAATCGCAAATGAATGAAATTTTACTGGCATATGAAAAATTTTGCTTTAATTAAATCTCATCTTTTAAAGCTTCATGTTGGGAAATGCAACTGCGATTTTGTTTTGGAAAATCTTTAAAGAGTTTATTTATTTATTTATTTTTGCATCTGCTTATCTCTTAAGTATATAAAGACAACTGATAAGATAGAATTTGATAGTGATGTACACAACAAGTATTAAAGTTCATAAACATGTAATTGTGTTAAAAAGAGGTTTAATTTAAAATCTTTCTAGATTCTACTTGATAGTTATTCCGTAAATTTGCTTGACAATATAGAAAAGAAGTAGGCTTCTTGAAGTTTCTCTCCTCCACAAAGCTAATTTCTATAGGAGTAAAAACTAAAATTAAAAAAGAAAACATAGTGACTCTAATATTTGGTTTTTGATTGATTTCAAGTCCGTAGTGTTGGTGTGAGAATTCAGGAATTGAGGATTCGCTTTTTTGGAAAAAAATGTTGATTTCTAATATTATAAATAAGAGCACGAGAATAATTGACGGCATACGAGATATGCTTTTGGTATTTTTGTGGGCTATAATTTTTGGATCTTCCAATAAAAGAAGGTGATTGAATCCATGGGCCTTGATCCAAATAGTTGGCTGGCCCAATGAAATTATATGTTCGCGCTTGGCGAGACTTGGGATCTTGTATGAAATAGCCCAATAGGAATTCGTTTAGTTACTATATATACCAATTATAATACTTTTGAGTATAAGTATACAATCATAAACACCTATGAGCAAAAGAATATTAGAAGTGACAAAAATTATGCACAACACTTATCTTAAAGCAAAAAATTTCACCATATCACTTAAGTGTCAAATCAGAGAAAAATATTCACTCAAGTGCCAATAGAAAAAATTCCAGCAAAAAAATAATGCGTGACTTTTATAATTAAAAATTTTATATGATTTGACATATTATTTAAAAAATCCAGTTCATGAGACATTTTCACATAGCATGCTTGGCACTAAAGTGATCGTTTTTTTAACAACAATTGGCATTTTAGTCAACAATTTAAACAAAATTTGGTACTCAAATGATCATCATATATAACTTTTAGATAACGTCATTTAGAGGTTATATGTTGACTGAGCACGCCGGTGAGCCATGTAGGATTGAGAAATTAGTAAAATATAGTGACGTCAGATTTCTGATGACCCATATGGGAATTGGTACTTAAGTGATCATTTTTCTAAATGGTGACACTTAAGTGATTCGAAAAAACTTTTGGTATTAAAGTGAGTACACAACTTTTGACACTTCTAGTGTTTTTCTTCCAAACATATTCAACTCATATCTAGATACAGCTTTTTAGCTAAAGGTGATACCAGGCGACTGTAATACGAGATCACCGAACATAGTCAAGATTTATACTAATGTAAACTTAATAAAAAATAAACACATCTATCTCCGCAGTGGTAACGTCTGATTTGATTGACATTTCTCATGCGAGCAAGTCATGTCATATTGTTATAACTTGGTTTCTTGTTCGTGTTGTGAAAGTTACACCAACTTCATTATTAAGGGGAGTCAATTGCGATCTAGAAAGGTTCTTTTGACTGAACTTTCAGAAAATTCTGTCTTTGACTTGTGGAAGGAAAAGTGTTAAAGAGTGAGAACACATAAGAGGGGGATCTCCAAGCAAAAGAGTCCCATGGAAAGTGCAATCACTCCTCCACGTGAATACAAGTAGAAGTTATTTCGGTCCTCGCCACACCTAATAATTTTCCCACAAAATCCAGAGCCCTAACTCAACCTTCCCCTCTTTTCTCTCTCTACCCGACCCAACCGCCGCCCTCCGCCCCTTCGCCGCCGTGTCCCACCCGCCACCTCAGGCGATGGCAACCACCGCGACCACCATCCCAGCACCAGTGTTGAGTTCGTCTCGTCCTTTGCAACTGCTCGTGCGCTCGCTCGTTTACTATCACTCTCCGTCGACCGCCATTGTTCGCTCGTGTAGCCCTAACATTAGAGATTTTGCTAAAGTGACAATAAAAAATAAATTACACGGTAAAGCTCGCAAAGGGGCATGTCAAACCTTGTGAAACTCCATATTTGCACCGTACGTTAAAGTTACTAAAAGTTTTGACTTTTTTTTAGAACATATTTCCAACCTTGAAAAATTACACTTTGGATGATGAAATTACTAATCAATGGTATCGGACCTTCTAAAATAGAGAAATCTGGTGACCAATATGAATAACTTAATTGCCATGTATCATCTTCTATGTGAAAAGTGAAATATTCGAAAGATACTAACTAATATCTAAATACCATCAAATCTTGCTTTTTAACTTTGAAAAGCTAACAAACATAAAGAGATATTAACTCTAATCACCCATATGGGGAATTGAAAAAGCTTCGAAGAACAATGACCAAAACGCAGTAGAGAATTAAATGCACAAGTGACATTGAATATAATGAAGTTAGGGACCTTTGCATCTGCTATAGGTCATCCTTGCTTTTTTACTTATTAAACCAAATTCCCCATGTGAAGCACACGACTAAAAGGCCTGAATTGGGTTACAGCATCTTCTTAAGAACTTGGATGCCTCCTTTAACATCATGATTTGCTAAAGTGCCATCTTTATAATCTCCACTTAGTCAATTCCGTAATGGTCTTTGCTTTCTTTTCTTTATTCCATTTATTATTTTATTACTTATAGTGGAGCAAATGATGCTGCAAGGTAAAAAAAGTGATGGGTATGTGTTCTTTCTTGGCACCATCTTTCTTTGTTATGCCAACCTAAAAAGATACACTGAAGTTGTTGTCTATCTACAGAACTGAAGAGTTCTGGATCCACTGTTTTTGAAATTTTCACAGGGTACACAGATTTGATTTTGTAATCTTAATCTTTCGAGTTGTTGCTTAAACCCCCTAACCTTTAATACTGATGCGCCATGGTCCATGAAATTTGAAAAGTTACACGTTTATCCTCATTAACTTTGGCGCCATTAAGCAACAGCCCCCGGACTTTGAGAAGTAACGGATAATCCTGAACTTCTACTTCTAATGCATAGTCATCAGTTTTTCCATTTGCACAATCATTAAGTGTTACTCAAACATGGACTAACTCACTCTTCTTGGCCAAAATAACATTTGCTAGATTTCTTAACTTCATTTGTCATGCATTATGCTCTGTTTTTTTTTTTTTTTTTTTTTTAAACTTCATTAACCATAAAATTTACGCTATCTTCATCAAGAAGATGAGTTAGTCCATATTTGAGTAACACCTAATAATGGCCATGCGGACGATTGTTTGTATTACTTGAAATAATTAATCAATGGATAATATTTTAATTAGCAATAACAATTTATATCTAAACTTTTTGTGTATGATAACAAATTTTTTCGTTCATTTATTTTCCTAAGTTATATTATAGCAATTTTTTTTTTTTAAATATCCTTTAAATCATTCATTTTTTGCAAAATAAATGGGAACTAAATATATCTTGTTTTTCTCCTTTATGTTGACATTGTATCCACCCTTCTTATTACGACATAGTTAATTAATCTCATATGATTATAGCAATTTCCCTTAAAATTCTCCCCGTCAGAACCCGAACTCCTGATCACCATGATTCCTAAGGTCCAGCCTAAATTTTAGACATAACCGGCTCGGTTATGTCTTAAACTTTTCAATTAGACGGTTAGCATCAACTTAAGAAAGGTTGTCCGCAGATACAATCGTCATGGCCTGAACTAAACTCACTATCCAATCTCGCATCAAAGTGAAAAGAGAGGATTCCCACCACACCTCATATACCGGAGCTAAAATCCCAATTCAAACATTTACGTGGGTCAATATGCAAGCATTTTGGATCTATTAAAGAATGAAAGAGTTGGCGAAAAGGTAACGAATGTCAAAAAGAGAAGTCTAAAAAGGCGAAGGACCTCATCTCAATAATAATGAATTTGAAGGGCGTGCTGTAAATGTTGTGCTTTCTATATAACTCGTCCCTAACAAGCTTTTTAAACATCACGCCTCTCAAACTCCATATCCAAGAACTTGTTCAAAGCTTCCATTTCATCTCTAGAGGAACAAAAACCAGGAAATCAAGAAGAAGAAGAAAGATATGGGGGCGGTTCCAAGGAGTGCCAAGATCGACGGCGGACGTTCATCACGGAGGATTCCTAGCCGTTTGATCCCGAAGCGAGGTCAAGTGAAGGCCGCGATCGCGGCGGCGCTGGCCCATCGCTTATCTTCCATCTTCTCTCTCAATCCCAGAAACAGATGTGCTGGTTCTTAGGTTTCTCAGTGACCAAACTTTCACCATATTTTTTCGAATTTTTTTGTTTCTTCTGTTTTCTTGGGAGAGGGAGATGGCTTTTCTTGTCTTTTCTTCATTTCATATTTATCTTGCGGATATGTAGTATAGGTGCTATTTGTTCTCGTAAATAGGATTTTGGATACTCGATATTTTTCTATTAAATTTTAAAGAAAAAAAGGCCGATTTTTCTATTAATCCTCATTATTTCCACTCGATTATTTTTAGTGATAGCGGCAACAATATTTTGAGTCACCTTGTTAGTGAATGACATGTATCCGATTAATTAGAACGGACATATTTACATACACATATTTGGAAAATCTGAATAAAAAATTCAAGTTTTATGTATATTTTACCCAAATATTATTCGAATCGAAAATTCGAATATCTTGGAAATAGCGACATTACCAACGTTTCCACAAGGCAAAATAACAAAACAAAAATACGGTTTCGGATCAATCAGCCCATGCTTCAATTTTGTCTTGACTTGCAAGATTTTACTGCGTAGAATTAATGCCAAGCAGTAGACCCAGCAGACGTTGTTGGACCAAGTTTCGAATGTTTCATCCGATGGATATTTTGCACCTTTTTAGGCCTCTTTTTGGTTCCGTGGAAAAATATCCTCAAAGGGAATTCTCATTTCAAGTAGTCCAAGTCATTGGATTAAGTTTTATTTTCTATTAAATGGATGACAAGATATTTTGGCATTTTTGGAAAATAATTATTTACCTACAACCGCAATGATAGGCGACCAACATAGCTACCGGACTCTATAACCAACAACCGGCGATGGTGATTGATAGTTATCTACAGTGAAATTGGGACTTTGATGATTCTGTGATTATATATATATATATATATATATATTTTTTTGGGACAAAGTAGCATATTTATATTTCCATGTTTTGTGGTAATATAAATATGGAAATAATGTCTCAATAATGATTTAGCTAGGTAATCCAGTGGTGTGCATTTTTGAGGAATTTTGATTTCTCCTTGAACAAGAAATATGTAGAAATTGTTCTCATTTCTAGAGGAATTTAATCTCCTGTTAAATAGGATAAGGGTGGTGATTACAATTGACAATCCTACAAAATCTAGATGACGCAGCCTCCATACAATTAACATGATGCAACGCTTCACATTAAAGGCACTAATCAGTCATCATCAAGAAAGTACATTTGAAATTTTAAATTTTTTGTATAATGCTTAATTTAATGTTTCATCTTTTACTTGATCTATGTAGCAAGGATTTTATCATTGAAATAACGTGACGTTATCGTTTTCAATGATCCAAACCGATGGAATAATAAAATCGAACTAAATTTGAAAATTAACAAATTTAAACGATTGTTCGATAAGACATATAGAGGAGACGCCGCAAAGAATGAGGCCGATTGTCACCTCCGATACATTGCCCGGAGGGGGTGCACCTGTCCCGTCAAAGACTCTTTTGATATGTGATGAACAATCCCCCACGTGAATAAATACGAATTCATTGGAGACATGAATCGCTCCATAGTGCTTGCAAAAGTGGCATCTTTCGCGATCTCCTTAAATTAAATTTTACGTGACAAAACCTCACCTTTTATATTTTCTTTAAACAGAATCCATCTTATTAATTCAATCACCAATTCAATCACATGATAATCGATATTTGAATATATATATATAAGAGATCTTGACTGAATTTATCAGAGTACAGTCCACGTATTTGTTATATGGTTAACTCTATTTGTTAAGTCATTTAAAAAATATGCCCATTAAATGTTGTCTGATAGTATCAAAATTTTTATTGTTGTTGTCTCGGGGAGACAAAAAATTTAGTATGATTAATTGTAGTTTGACACGTATTTAATCATAGTGAGACATTTACGTACTTGATTACGTATTGGATTTACGAAGATAACACTCTCCGTTTAATTATTGGTGGGCTAGGCGAAAAGGGTCAAAGTAGACAAGTCCAAATTCAAAGGGGCCTCACTTCAATTATGATGAATTTGAAGGGCCTGTTGGAAAAAGTCGTTGTCTATATAACAATCTGTCTCCACAAAGAAAGGCAAGTGCCCGCTCGAGCTTTTCTAACACATAAGCTCCTCTCAAACTCCAAATCGCTAGGGCTTCTTCAGAGCTTTCGTTTCATCTTCAGAGGATTCATTCGAAGTGCCAAGAGGAGGAAGAAGAAGAAGAGATGGCGATTTCAAGGAGTCGCAAGATCAATGGGGGCATGTCGCGGAGGATTTCGAGCCGTCCGATCCCGAAGAGAGGGCAAGTGAAGATGGGAATCGTGGTGGGATTGGCTCATTCTTTCACTTCCATCTTCTCTCTCAATTTCAGAAACAGGCGGGCTCAGTTTTCTCAGTGACCATCATGCACTCACCATAAGTTTTCTGCTTCTTTCTTTCTTTCTCAATCCGAGAGAGAGAGAGAGAGAGAGAGAATATGGGCGTTTTGTTGCTGTATTTCTGGAAGAATTAGGAAACAACAGTTTGGTCTTGTAAATAGGAGGTTTCTCTTTTCAATTTTGTACCCCTTTTTGTAGAATGAAATATAATTTTGCAGATGATTTGTGGTTCTCTTCTTCTCTATTTCTCTTGTATAATGTACAGTTGATAACAATACCGTAAGGTATATTAAGATCGGTATATAAAATTGGTATATGGAGTCATGAGGCAGACCGCGAGCGAACAGACAAATAGCTCAATTTTAACACCCAATTACAGTTTGCCACATCAATTTTTAAGTCAAACTTGGTAAACATAACATTTCTCTTGTGAAGAAACCAAAATGGCGATGCAGTGAAAGTGACACCAAGGGCGAGCGAGGGCCTTCATTGCTGGTGGTACGATTCTACTATAAAAAATGAGTCGATCTAACGTTGTACGGATATGTTAATTAGGACCTTTGATGCCGTGGCAAGGTTTTGATGATGAATTTGTTCCAGACTTTTTATTTGATGAGTGATATTTTATAGTCATAACTCAAAATGAACATTATAAAAATAGACGTGACTATTGTCCGATTTGCTAAAGAAAGGAGATTCGAACAAGCTAAACGTGACGTTCACATTTATAGGAACATTATTAATTTGCAAAAATAAAATTTATCTATTCTCTTTTTCTCATGGTCCAGCTTGATGCTTGTTGCTTGAGGGGAGAAAAGTTACGTTCTTTTTGGGAGATTACAAAAATTCATCATGGAACAATATGCTCTTTTTACAAAAATTTCATAATGGGCTCGAGTAGATTTTTTCTAGATCGATGATCATGGCTATCACAGTTAACCAATAATGGATTTGCAGTTTTTCTCAATGACACCTAAATGATCCAAAAATCTCTTAAGCCAAACTCCCTATTGTACTTTGCTTTGATAATGCCACGAACTCGGCCTCCATCGTGGACAAGGCTATACACGTTTGCTTCTTCTGCGCTCTAAGATATGGCGCCATTATTCAGTAAGAAAACAAAACCAGAGGTAGATTTTCTTTCATCTAAATCACCTCCCCAATCAAAGCATCCGAATAGCCTTCAAGTCGCGAGAGCCTTTCCTTGGTAATTCAGCTTGTAATCAGCAGTTCCTTCAGATACCTCAGTATTATTTTAACGGCCTTCCAATGTGCTTGACCTGGATTGGATTGGTATCTACTCACCATTCCAACTGCAAAACATATGTCAAATCTTGTACACATCATAGCGTACATCAAGCTTCCAACAGCACTAGCATAAGGAACATGTTTCATTTGTTCCTTCTCTTGTAGAGTCCTTGGACACGTCTATGGCTCAATCCTTCACCTTTTGCAATAGGAGTATCAATAGGTTTACAATTTTGCATACGAAATCGTTCAAGAATCTTATTTATGTAAGTTTCTTGCGAAAGAGATAATGATCTCTTCGAACGATCTCTTGAAATCTTAACTCCAAGGATGTATGCAGCCTCGCCCATATCTTTCATTTCAAAGTTGGAAGATAACCAACTCTTGACAGTGTCAACTAACTCCATATTGCTTCCGGCAATTAGTCCATCATCAACATATAATGATATGATCACAAATTGATCTTTAGATCTTTTGATATATACACAATGATCCTCATCAATCATTGTAAAATCATATTCCATTATGGCATTATGAAAACGTATATACCATTGTCTTGACTACTGCTTAAGGCCACATATCGATCTTAAAAGTCGACATACCTTTTCTTCTTGGCATTTCATTATGAAACCAGCAGGTTGTTCCATATATATTTCTTTATCTAATTCTCCATTGAGGGGCACACAAGAAATCGCAAGAAATGATTTGACATCGTAAATTGATGCATTACTATGTATTGATACATTAGTTTGCCTTTAGGAAAACTCTGCAGATTTAGGGGCAATTATAGGGCTTAATTTTAAAATATACACCTGATTAGATCCAAATCTAATTGTCCACCAGACACAATCCGACACAAACTGCGGAGATGTCCCTACCAAATAGTTAAACAAAGCATTCCAGCTAAGATTCATTGAACACGTTATCCTCCTCCATCAGTGTTCACAAGTCACAACCACCCATCATTTTATATTTTTTAGGTAAGTGCATGTCTAATTTCTTATTTCACAATTTTCAATCGATGATTCTGCCCTTTACTTTACTGTTTAAAAAAGAGAAAAGCAACAACTTTGAGATCTTCAGATTCTATGATTAATTCAATATTACTTAGGTTAAGTGGAGTGTCACATGGATCATGTGGAAAGAAGAATGGTTCTGGTTCTTCCCCTCCAAATATCATATTAGAATGGAGGTTACAATTTGAGAATTTTTTAATGTCACAATGGTATCTCACAACGCGTCTTTATTGAATTTATATATATTTTTGATATAGATGCAGTCTTTCTTAATTTATCACCTTAGATTTTTGGATTGACTTTCGTTTGTCTATTAGTGTATACATATGTGTTCTTTAGTCGGACTTTATAACCGCGTTGTGCTTGGATTTGTATTATATTTACCAGTCGAGGAATTTGCATAGTTGGGCTTAACATAATTAAATCCGCTACATAATGATGTTGTCACCATTTAATGAAACCTACTTAAGGCAGAATAAGACATGATGAGGACATCTAAATAAGATTGAATCAAAGAAGTTGACTCATGTCTGACTGGATTGCGTAAGACATAAGAAGACATGTTTCAATCTTCCGTTAGAATCGACATTTTTTAAGAGATTGTTCACTTCAACCCAAGAACAGAAAAGTAAAAAGAAGTCAGTGTTCACATTTGGTCTGGCTTTTAGCCAACCAAATTATTCTTTTTCGAGTTTCCTCAGCATAATGCCGAATTTAAATATTAAAGAATTTTGTAGCGGCTGAAATCATCATAGTTTGGTCCGTCTAGGAGACCCCATATCGGTCGTGACTTCTATCAGCCGTTCAAAAATTTCGAAACAAAAACCCACGTGTTCATGAAGCACATCGCAAGACAAAGAAGCATATCTGATCATTTTTTATCGAACAAAAGCAATAAATAAATAAGAAAGAAAGAGTTTCCTGGCCCCCCCATCCAATACTTTACCAAATATATTCAGATTATTTTATGTACAAAAATTTGCTTTGTTCGGCAAATTTAAAAGTACCATCCTCATAGAATAAAATTTGTGCTCCTTAAATTACAAAAAGTAAAACAAATATCACACATAAATATTTTCGTTCGTTCAATGTTGTTCTATCTAATTTGTAGAATATATGATGACAAGATAATTGTGTTCAAGATAAAAACTTTATACGATGTAAAAATAAACTTATCTAATTGATCATGCTAGAAAATTTCTAATTAATTCGAGCATATATCATATGAATAGGCAATCAAACTAATTATGTCAAAAGAAAGAAATCCATTAGAAAGTTGCGTACTTACCTTTATGAGGTATCGCATCATAGTAGAGCAACTCGAGGGGTTATATGTCTAATGTAGCATTAATTATCAATGCATCGTGAGCTTAATACATTATATAAAAAGTCGCAATTTTTTTATGAGAAAAAAAAGTATCGCATTTAGGTAGTGGGTTATGTAAGCTTTTTTGACCAAATATTGAATGCCAATTAGCAAGCTACTCTAATTCCGCATTTTTTTGAAGAATTCTATTCCATTATGATGTTAATCCCACAATTACTATATGAAAGATAGAGAGACAGTGTGTGTTTTGCCTTTTCGGATTTGATCTTTTAGATATGTATTAGAGTCAGTTTATTTTGAGGATGCATGGTTTTCCGTTCTTCAATCCCACTTTTCTTTTTCCAGATGATTTCATGCCAGTTTGCACGTAAGAAAGAGTGCTAAAGAGTGTCATCTTGCATCGCGTGACTACTGGGTTTGAAGCCTAAACTTATGAATTGAATTTTAGCATCAGCAAATGCAATGTTGACATTATAATGTAATAGGTTATGGCAATTCAGTGGAGGAATTTTACTCTAGTTTGATTTGATGGGGGAAAAAAAGGACTGCCATGATTGACCACTCGTTGAATTCCTTAACATTCAAGTTTCGTTTATTGAAATTACATTAGTGATTTGTTCATCAAAAAAGATATCACAACATTATTTGAAATGCCATACAATCATTTCAATGATGCTACTCATCATTTTCGAAGATTAAAGTCTTCAGACTAACTTAAATGAATGAAATGTGAAACTCAATGAATTTAATGAGCAGCAGAAAAGTTGTCACACAATGATGACTGATGTGAATAACTGCTCCCATAAATTGTTAAGAGCAGGGGCTCTTTTTCTAATAAACAAACAACGAATGTGAACAATATGAATTGATTAGAGACCTAAATTATTCCATTATGCGTGCAAAAAGGTTGCATCTTTCATGATGTCCACTCGCCATTTTCGAAGAATAAAGTTGCCCGGATAACTTAAACGAACAAAATGTGAAATAAAAATTTAATGAGCGATGAAAAATTGTGGCACGAATGAATGAGGCGAATATTCGCTCCCATAAATTGTCGGAAGCGGTTCTCTTATTCTGATAAACAAACACCCACGACAACAATATACATTATTAATTAGAGACCTGAATTGTTCCATTATGCGTGGAAGGTGGCATCTTTCATGATGTCCACTCAGTTGAATTCGTGTGACAAAATCACCCCTCTTCATCATTTTTCCTTTACTTAAATCCATCTTATCAAGTTAACTCAATCGCATGGAAATTAATATAGATAAATATTATCATATGAGATCTTGACTGAACCTTGATAAAAACAATTATCCCGTTAAATTTGTTATATTGCAAATCCATTCATTATATGATTTATGCCACAAAATTTGACCGTCGCCAAAAACTTATAGTACCAAAGTACGTGCTATTTTCAATTCAACAATCTCATTTTCTATCATCTTGGTCAAAGTGTGACAACTACGTACTTTTTGATCTCTCTCTCTCTTTTTAAATTATAATTAGTGATTTATTTAGACATCGGGAGACTCGATGGGCGAGGTCAAACATGTCAAAACAGACCAGTCCAAAAACGAGGGGCCTCACTTCAATTATTATAAATTTAAAGGGCATATTGGAAAAAACTCTTCTCTATAAAACGCCTCCTCACAACAAGTAAAGGCAAAGTGCTCCCTAAAGCTATTCGACACCTTACTCCTCTCAAACCTCCAAATCCAAAAGCTCCTTTGCAGCACCAAGAAGAAGAAGAAAGGAGAGATGGCTATTTCAAGGAGCGGCAAGATGAACGGTGGAGGCATGTCGCGGAGGATTTCGACCCGTCCCATCCCGAAGAGAGGGCAAGTGAAGGTGGGGATCGTGGTGGGATTGGCTCATTCTGTTGCCTCCATCTTCTCACTCCATCTCAGGAACAGATCTGCTCAGTTTTCTCGGTAATAAAGCACGAGGGAGAGAGATGGGCGTTGTGCTGCTGTTTTTCCTCATTAGTGTTTTTGGAGATCGTAAGAAGAACGGTTTGGTGATGTAATTAAGAGGCTTTTCTCTTCAATTTTGTACAAATCGTTGTGGAAGGAAATATAATTTTGCAGATGATTTACGGATTTCTCCTACTCTATTCCTCTGGTTGAGCAAAGTAGTTGACATTCATGTACATCGAACGATATTTCATCAACACAATAGCCGATATGATCTCAAGCTTTGCCCTAATTAGGTTTTCTTCTTCTTCTTTCTCGGTCCGAGAGGGAGGGATGGGTGTTGGGTTGCTGTTTTTCGTGGTTAGTGTTGTTGGGAAACTTAGGAAGAACGGTTTGGTCTTGTAAAATTTTTGCAGAACGAAACATAGTTTTGATTTATGGCTCTCTCTGTGTTGAGCAACAGAGTAGTTGACGTTCATGTACATCTGACCAGATTTCATCAAACAAAGTACCCGACATGTTCTCAAGGTTCGCTCTAATTAGGAGTCGTATTATGATTCAAACTCGAATATTCTCAACCCCAATACATTGGTTGACCAATCAATCAAATCCTTGATCAAAGTTCTGAATGTCAACTCCACATAAACCAAATTCCACTTAAGTGCCTTTCTTGGGTCTATTGTTTCTGGAGAGCTGAATAATCATGGGAAAATGGCACATCTGACCATGTCTTTGCCCAAACTCATTACAATCTCAAGAGAATGTTAGGTATATTAAGATCCGTATATGAATTTGGTACATAGAGTCATGCGCCGGGCTATGAGTGTACATTTAAATAAGTGGGCCAACTTCAATACCCAATTACAGGTTACCATATATATCATATCAATTTTGTAATCGAAATTCAGTAAACATGGCATTTCTCATGAACAAGAAGACAATATGGCAAGCGCGAAACTAGGAGTGTGCAGGAGGGGCATCATCATCGCTGGTACGATTCTACAATTACGAAATGCATCCATCTAGCATTTTGGGAATATGTTAATTAGGACCTTCAATGCTATGGCGAGGTTGTGATGATCGATTTATGTCAATTTCGAACTTTTTATATTGTGGGGACGATAACTTTATAAGTGAACGATCATGACGAATATGATAGCTACTTGATTCGCTAGAGAAAAGAGCTCAGGATGAGGCAAAGGCGGCATTCACATTTGCAGGAACATTCTTAATTCGCATAGGAGTGGATTAATGTTGATGGTAGCTAGGTGAGTTAAGCCAGAGAGAGGTAGAGAGAAGGGAGACAAAAAAGAAACATTGTATACATAGCCTTCAGGGAAACTTTGCAGATTTAGGTGCTAATATAGGGCTTAAATTTTAAAATGACACATGATTAGACACAAATCCGATTTTCCAGTAGACACAATCCGACAGGAACTGCATTCCACCTAAGGTTCATTGAACATGTTTTGCTTCTTGTTCAATCAGCGTTCGCAACCACTAATAATTTACATAATCGAGGTTAG
Organism: Eucalyptus curtisii; assembly: GCA_017140595.1. NCBI lineage: Eukaryota > Viridiplantae > Streptophyta > Magnoliopsida > Myrtales > Myrtaceae > Eucalyptus > Eucalyptus curtisii. The sequence continues at coordinate 31,958,372 of CM029498.1, forward strand.
TGTACGTCTAATTTCTAATTAGATCAATCCGTCCCTTTGCTTATTTTTAATTGATGATTCTGCCCCCTTACTTTAATTTCTAATTTGACATCTTCAAAAATTTAATTAAATATTAACTACATTAAGTGGAGTGTCACATGGATCATGTGAAAAGAAGAATGATGCTAATTCTTCTCCCCCAGTTATCATATTAGAAAGGAGGTTGCATTCACATAATCTCAATCATTTTGAGAATTTTTCTTAATGTGAGTGAGTGTATATATGGCGTATAATGAAAAGCTACTCAAGACAGAATAAGATGTGGGGAAGACATCTACGTAAGATTTGGTCGAAGAAATTGACTCATATTTGACTGAATTGGGTAAGACATAAGACGTGTTTCTATCTTACGTTTGAATTAACATTTTTAAGACATCGTTCGCTTTGACCAAAGAACAAGAAAAAAAAAAAAATCAGTGTTCACATTTGGTTTGCCCTCAGCCAACCAAGAAATAATAAAGAATTCAATAAAAAAATGGTGGGCGGAGATCATGGAGTAAAGGATATGGGTTGGACAGTCTCGGGGGACCCATGTCTATCATGACTTCTATCAGCCGGTCAAAAGTTTCGAAACAAAAAACAAAGAATCGTATTTGATAAATTCTAATCGAACAAAAGCAAAAGAAAGTAACCAAAAAAAAAAAAGAGTAATAAAGCTACAAAGAGACAAGAAGATGCCTGGCCCATCACTCAATACTTTAACTAATAAATTTAGATTAATCATTGTAATATAATATGATGCATTCGGCAGATTTAAAGGTGCTGCCGTCATTGAATAGAGTTCATTTACTCTTTAAATTACAAAAGATAGCAGAGGACACCATCCGGAAAAAAAAAAACAATACATATTAGTGATTCGAATTAGATTTAACTATCTTTTCCCTATGAATGCTAGCTATATTTATTGATAAGACATCTTGAAGAAAAGTACACTAAAAATTTTAAATCATTTGCACAGTACTTAATTTAATGTCACACTTTTTTCGATCGCTCATTTGAACTCTTCAGCTTTCAAATTTCATTCATTTAAATTACGTACCACACAGTAACGATTTCATTATCAAGATAATGCCACGGAAATGGATTGAAATGAATGATTTTGAGGTCCTAGTTTATTTTCCCCTTGATCCATGGGTACCAACTTTTGAGTCTGTCAAAGTTTCAGGAAAAGAGACCAAAAACAGAAAAGAAAAGTAGAGTGGACACCACAAAGGATGAGGCCAATAATTAATAACCACCTTTCAATGAACGCGTCACGGGGGGGTGCACCGGCCACGTCATAAACAAACCCCCACGTGAACAATGTGAACCTGAATTATTGCAATAACGCGTGCAGAAGTGGTGTCTTTTCATGATCTCCACTTGCCTAACTTCATGGGACGAAATCACCCCCTTCCTCATTACTATTTCTTTTAAACTAAAAAAAATTCCATATTATTAGGTTTACTCAATCGCATGGCAATTAAAAATATAAATACAAGTATAAGTATATGAGATTCCGAACTTTTTGCATTGTGATTAATTCTATTCATAACGTCGTCTATACAGTGAATTCGTTAAATTTTGTTTGATCACGTTGCAAACTTACAAGGTGTTTTTTCCTTGATTTAGAAATAGAAACCGACGTTGTTTGTACTAGTTCCCATTTTCTAGAACATGCCCAATTTATTATTTTGTGTAAAAAACGTCAAAGTTTAATGAATTTACTTCATTTCCTAACAAAAGCCTATGTTGCATAAATGATTATGTTATTTTTTATTCATGTCAAAAATTACGGTTTGATTTTTGTTGGATGCGAGAGTCTTCTTTATTTTCTAAAAGAAGCTCCAAAACAAGTGTAATACGGGGAATTAAATCAATTGAACCAGTTTAGATCAATTCTTAAATGAATCGGTGATCCCAACCTTGGAACCGGATGAAACGGCCAAACATTAACAGGTTCGTGGAGTCGGGAACAAAATCGATTCAATGCTAGTTCTCTCTAGAACCGGTCTATATAGCCGACCTTGAATCAGTTAGGTTTAGTTCAATTCACTTCCGTTCTCAAATCAAATCAAACTTGAGGTCCATCCTCACTAACTTTTACTGTCGCTTTCTCAGGAAGACAAAATCTATAGTGTATTCACCTCACAATTGCAGCCACAAGGGAAATGAAATGTTCAATGTTACATTGCTAGTGCCAAGTGGTGTGCTATTTTTAATCCAACAATCTCACCTTTAAATCATCTTAATCATGGTGCGACGTTTCCGTACTTGGTAACATAAACAATTTTGGATTTATTTAGGTAATACTTTTTGTGTATAATTAATGATTTGTTTAGGCAACATGAGAGTTGGAGGGCGAGGTCAAAAACGTCAAATAGAGGAGCTCAAAAGCAAGGGGCCTCACTTCAATTATAATGAATTTGAAGGGCATATTGGAAAAAGTTGTTCTCCATATAATACAACCCGATCACCGGAAAGTAAAGGCAAGCGTTCGCTAAAGCTTTCCAACACATCCCTCCTCTCAAACCTCAAACCCAAAAGCTTCTTCGAAGATTCCGTTTCATCTTCAGCGGAACCATTTGAAGAACCAAGAAGAAGAAGAAGAAGAAGCAGAGAGATGGCGATCTCAAGGAGTGGCGAGATGAACGGCGGAGGCGTTTCGGGGAGGATTTCGAGCCGTCCGATCCCGAAGAGAGGGCAAGTGAAGGTGGCTATCGTGGTGGGGTTGGCTCATTCTGTCGCTTCCATCTTCTCTCTGAGTCTCCGGAATAGGCGTGCTCAGTTTTCTTAGTGACCAACCACTTTCCATAGGTTCTCTTCTTCTAGAGAGAGAGGGAGAGAGATGGGAGTTGTGTTGCTGTTTTTCCTTGGTAGTGTTCTTGGGAATCTCAGGAAGGACGGTTTTGTCTTGTAATTAGGAGGTTTCTCTTTTTGAGTTTGTACAAATTTTTGCAGAACGAAATATAATTTTGCAGATGATTTGCGGTTCTCTCTCTCTCTCTCTCTCTCTCTCTCTCTCTCTGGTTGAGCAACAAAGTGGTTTATATTCATTTACATCGGCTGATGCGATCTCAAGCTTGCTCTGATTAGGAGTTGTGTTGTCATTCAAACTCGAATCTTCTCGACTCCAGTACATCGGACTCGACGAAAGTAAAGGAGAAGAGGAGTGATGGCAATGGTAGCTAGGGGAGTTTAATCGGAGAAACGTAGGTATGTGTTTACGAATGAAAGCAAGCAATTCTGGCATGAATCCTGAGCATAAACAACTTTCCCAGAAGGAATGCGAAGAGGAAGTCCGACAAGGACTAATTGAACCGACAGATTCTTAGTGGGTATGCAAAACCTTTTACATCAACAAGCAAGTTGAGCAAACCAGATGTTCTCAACTACCAGCCTTTGAATCAATTTCTCCATGATGACGAGTTCCTTTTGCCGAACGAAAAGACCGTCTGGCCTTTTTGATGCCAAGAAATACTCCAAGTTCGACTTTTTGGCAGGATTTTGGCAATCCTTTCATTTGGTCTCGAGACTGCACCATCATTGTTCCAGAAAACGATATGCAAGAGTAATACGAGTCGAGCACAGCTGGAATTTATCTCTGCAATTGGGCCGCACTAGTCCAAAAGCTTATGATGATTCTACCTTAGATGATGGAGATCGTGCCCCATCACGAACGTTTCAATCAGAATCTGCGTTTAGTCTGTTAGTTGTACTATTGTGCCCCGTGGGACAAGGTTCATTGCATTTGCTCAAGGCTACTGAGAAACTTTTATTATTGTCCATTCATCTTGTAAAAGTATCCTGTGAATGCACATGTGGTCGTGTCTTTACAATACGATGTGTTATTGTCTTGAAAGCGCATCTTTTAGATTAGCTCCGCCCATATAAGAGCGACTTCTCCTGAAAGTTGCATGAGACCGGAGTTTGAGAAAATCTCGAGTTCATATATACTTCTATGGCTTTCTAAATACTTTTTTTTTTTCTCTTCGTCAAAGTTTGATGTCATCAAAAGCTTAGGGTTATTCTCCACTGCCACTTTATGGATAAGAAAGCTTGAGACCTGAGAGATTTATGATATAAATTAATGGTTTATGGAGACCAAGATGCAATCCCATATAAGGCCAAGAAAAGGGCCATGTGTTGTGGGATAGTATATCTGCCTCTAAATACTATTAGTTTATACCAAAGACCCCTCACTGGTAATATGATTTTGTCGAGGGCTGTCGATTACAAATCAATTGAAGGGAATTATGAAGGAAAGCATTGTCTTTAGGGAAACTGTCTAGATTCATGTACAATTTTAGGGCTTAAATATGATAATTACATATGATTTGATCCAAATCTTATTCCCACCAGGCATAATCCGACACAAACTGCAAAGATGTCCCTAGCAAATATAGTCCAACAAAGCATTCCTGCTAAGGTTCATTGAACATGGTTTCCTTCTTGTTCAATCAGTGTTTAGAACCACCAATAATTTATATGATCTTGGTTAGAGCATGTCTAATTTCTAATTAGATTAATCCCTCCCACTCCTCCCTGACTATAATTTCTGCCCTTTACTTTTAGCAATAAAGAAAGAGAACGGCAACAACTTTGAGATCGTCAAGTTCTTTGATTAAATCTCTCTCTCTCTCTCTCTACACTGTTCATGGAAATGTAAGGAAAACAGCATCTGTGTATAAATCAATATCTATAATTTAAGTGAACTGTCACAGGGATCATGTGAAAAGAAAAATGATGCTGATTAGATTGGAGGGTCACGTACACATAATCTCAAACAATTTGAAATCAATTTATATAATTCCTTAATGGTTGAGGAATTTGCCTTATTGGACTTATTATAATTAAATTAGCTACATAATAATAATAATAGAAACCTACTTAAGACAGAGTAAGAGATAAGACATGTTACAATCTTACCTTTTTTTTGGTCGAAATGTTGCAATCTTACGTTGGAATTGACATTTTCAAAGGCATTGTTCACTTTGACCAAAGAAAAGAAATTTAAAAACACAAAAAGTCACCGTTCACATTTGGTTTGGCTTTTAGCCAACCCAAAAAATTTCTTTACGAGTTTCCTCAATGTGAAACCGAATTTAAATAATAAAGAATAATGAAAAAAAGATTGGTGGGTGAGATTTTGGAGTACAGGACATATTTGGGTCCTTCTTGGAGACCCCACATCGATCACGACTTCTGTCAACCAGTCAAAAACTTTCGAAACAAAAACCCACGTGCTCTTGAAGCACATCACAGGACAAAGAAGCATGCCTGATAGCTTTTAATCCAACAAAAGCAAAAGCAAATGAATAAATGAACAAAAGTAATAAAGCTACAAAGAAAGAAAGAGATTCCTGGCCCATCACCCGATCTACTTCACCTAATAAATTGAAATTATTTTATGCACAAATTAACGGTATTCGGCAAATTCAAAAGTGCTGCCATCGCAGAATAATGATTATGCTCCTTAAATTTTTTAAAAAATAAAGAAAAATTATTTATAAGTTTTTTTATTCATTAATGTTGTGCTATCCTCTATTTTGGTGATGATTAATATTGCAAAAACTCTAACTTATAAAAGTTTAAAGTGTCGCTTGCAGCTCAAACAATGAGGTAAATTGTGCATAAAATGAGGAAGATAACACATTATTTTGCTTAAAACAAAGGTCATCAATGAACAAAATAATCAAGAAATTATGTGACTTATTTGTAGTACAAGATGGCAATACAACAAGGAAGAAAAATGTCAAAGTTACATTGCTAGCGCCAAAGTGTGTGCAATTTTTAATCCAACCATCTCACCTTTCTATCATCTTAATCATCAGGTGACATTTACGTATATGGTTACGTAATCTTGGATTTATTAAAATTATCCTTTTCTTTAATTATTATTAATGATTTGTTTAGACAACGTGAGAGTTGGTGGCCGAGGTTGAAAACGTCAAAATAGACGAGTTCAAAAGCAAAGGGCCTCACTTCAATTATGATAAATTTAAAGGGCATATTGGAAAAAGTTCCATCTCTATATAAGAACCCATCGCCACGAACAAAGGCCAAGTGTTCACTAAAGCATTTCAACACATCACTCCTCTCGAACTCCAGATCCAAAAGCTTCTTCAAAGAACCAAGAAGAAGAAGAAGAAGAGGAGGAGGAAGAGCGATGGCGATTTCAAGGAGTGGCAAGATGAACGGTGGAGGCGTGTCGCGGAGGTTTTCGAGTCGTCCGATCCCGAAGAGAGGGCAAGTGAAGGTGGGGATTGTGGTGGGGTTGGCTCATTCTTTTGTCTCCATCTCAAAAACAGATCTGTTCAGTTTTCTCGGTGACCGAGCACTCGCCATAAGTTTTCTTCTTCTTCTAGAGGGAGAGAGAAAAATGGGTTTTGTATTGCTGTTTTTCCTGGTTTTTGTTTTTTGCAGATCTTAGGAAGAACGGTCTTGTAATTAAGATTTTTTTTTTCTTTTTACTTTTGTACAAATTTTTGCAGATCGAGATATAATTCTGCAGATGATTTAAAGCGAGTACCGTACATAAATTTTGGCACTTCTAGTATCATTTTTTCTAATAGAAATGTTGAGTATTGATGTGTTCAAAGTGGTCTCCACCTTAAAGAATGTGTAGTAAGGGATATAGAAATATCTACCCTCATACTAGCCAGCCACATCCAAACGTGCAGCCAATTTTCGCGACATTAATTTGCAACCCCATGAGTAAAGGCACGTCTCTTGTCTGGATGTATTGCAAGTCGCTATCTATATCTATTATATATTTAGAGAATCATCCCACTAGATTTGTCCATTGTATTCATTTGCTAGCAAAGTAAAGGCAAATGTGTGTCAAAAATTACATTCTAAAAGAAAAGAATAAAGACAAGACTGATGATATGTTATCTGAATTATTTTAGTTAGCACAATAATATGAAATGCATGTCACCGAATATTGTTTCGGTCTATTTTCCATTATAGACTACATTTACTATGGGTATAATTTAATGCTATTGACTAATCTTTGGTTTGTCCAAGAAATAATAGAAGGAGAAGGCACTAGAAGTCCTAAAAGTACAATTTAGGAAGCACTATGTAGCGCCCTTGCTTGCTTCCCCTAGGGAGTCGGGATATCAAACTACTAGGGTTTTCCTTGACTTAATAAAAATCTAAAATCAGTACATTTATTGTAAATTTATCTAAAAAAATCCCAAACTAATACATTTATGACAAATTTATTCTCTGTTAACTTTTGTTAAATTGAATTAATATCACGAAAAACCACAACCTGAAACGAAGGGTAAAATCTATAATTAGTACATCCATCAACTGTTACGTGTCATCCAACTCAACATTTTAACGATAAAGTTTAATAAAAACTAACAGAGGGTAAAATTGTCATAGATGTATTAATCTAACATTTTTTGTGGTATTAACCCTTTATAATATTCCTCGTTACTAAGAAAACGATAGATCCCCTACTTACTCACATGATCAATCAAGTTATTTAGATACTGCATGATAATGTGCATACAATATTGCAGATTTCAGGAATAAGTTCAACAGATCAATAATTTAGAGTTTTTGTCCCACAACTATATATATATATATATATATATATATATATATATATATAAAATAGATTTTAGGATAAGTGATTATTGATAATGTGATATTTCAGCAGTGAAATGTAGTTTATCAGTTTGATACAACAATAGTTAATAGGCTCAAAGTGAAAGGGGTACATTTTTAAGTGAGATCAAGAGCTTAAATATATTCAACAAATATAACTTTTCTGATGGAAAATAAATCAACAAAAGAAGAGGGAAAGTTCAACGACGCACGCACATGACTAAGGGTGCGTTTGGGAAATTTTTGGGGGAAAGTCTTTTAGGAAAACGCAAAGACCTTTAAGTTAAAGGTGTTTTCCAAAATGCAAATGTGTTTGGTAAATTGTAATTTAGAAGCCCTTTGTGAAGTACCTTTGAGCAAAATGGTGTTTGGGGGACAAAGGGCTTTTGTGAAAAAAAAAAAAAATTATCAAAAGAAAAATAAAAAAATGAAAACCGGCAAGGGGCGGCGGCAATGGCGGCCGGCGCGCCCCCGGCGACCTCCGGCGACCCCGGATCTTGGGCGGCGAGGTCGCGCGCGTCGCGCGACGCCGTCGCGACCTTCGGCGACCCTTGATCCTCCGGCGAGGTCGCGTGACCGTCGCGGATCGGGGCCGCGAGGTCGTGCGCGTCGCGCGACGACGATCCACGACCTCCGGCGACCCCGGATATAGGCCGGCGAGGTCGCGCGACGCCGTCGCGACCTCCGGCGACCCGGATTGGGGCGGCGAGGTCGCACGCGTCGCGCGATGCCGCCTCGACCTCCGAGAACCCCGATTGGCCGTCGTGAGGCTACGCAACCCTCGCCCGAGGTCGGGGACCTCGGCGAGGGCCGCGCTGGGTCGCGCGACCTCGCCGGCGGCGGTCGCAAGACCTCATCGGTGGTCGCGCGACCCGAGCGGGCCGCCGGGGCCACCCTCGACGGAGAAGGTGAACATTGACGCGAGCAGCTGCCACCGGGGCCACCCTCGACGGAGAAGATGAATAGTGCTCCTCACAAGGGCAAAAAACGGAAAAACAAGAGGTTCGTAAGGACAATTTCGGAAAAAAAAATATGAACAATACCCCGAGCGGGCATGCCGGAAAAGTCGAAAGCCCAAGGCAGGTCCTCCCCTGCCTTGGGCTTTCAGCCTTCACAAGGCTGGCCTTCTCCAAAGGGGGCTTCAAATGTTTTTGCCAAACACCCCTACTTTAGCCCAAAGATCTTTAAGGGCTCAAAGATACTTGGCAAAGTGGTTGCCAAACGGAGCCTAAGCGTGCCCAACATCAGTGTCATGATGCTGTGGATCGTGTATTCATCTATCGTGAGCACGTGTATGATAAAAACGTTGGGTGCTAAAGTAATGTTAAAAATAAACGAAGTAATGTCATTGCTTGTCAAAGTGTGCAACTTGGACCGGACGAATCTCTCTCTCCCCCACTTTCCACCGTTTCCTGCAAATCCACATTTCTTCTTCCAAACATGTGGTTGAAATTTTGACAGACCTTATCTATTATCTTTGGATTCTCTTGTGCAATGAGATTCAGCCACGCGAAAGCAACGACTCTAAGTATGTGGCTGCAGTTCCGGTGAATGAATTATTTGTAAGTCGAAAAGTTTGACTTATTGGTGCTGGCTACCAACTGGTTCCGTTGTATAAATCAAACCACAAGAGAATGGGCAACAAGAAGGTATTCATATTTCCTGAGAGCCATTCCAGCTTGCTTCTCCGTCAGATTTGAAAGCAAAAATCAAGGGCAAAGTTAGAGCCAAGACGAAATACATCATCACATTTTTGGGCACTCTTCCGCCGAGCTCGTGGCACTGATCCTTCTCCCCGGGCTTGCGTTCTATTTTCTCAATAAGAAGAAAGCTAGTGTGCGTGAAAATGCACAGGATGCTGATACAAGCGCATTTGGTTCAACTGCGCCAATAGAAACTAACTCCACTAGATCTAGTTCATCTCCGACGGAAACAAATAGCGACGCATCTAGTTCGTCTCTGACAAAAGCTAATACCGGTGCATTTAGTTCGGCTCCAACAGAAACTAATTTTGGTGGATCTAGTTCGTCTTCGATGGAAACTAATACTGGTGTATCAAGTTTGTCTCCGACAAAAACTAATTCCGATGGATCTAGTTCGTTGACTGCATCAACCGGAAATTACTACGAGGTGTTTTTGAGTTTCAGAGGCCCGGATACTCGAGAAGGCTTCACCGACCATCTCTACAATGGGCTCCTCAACGCAGGAATTGATGCTTTCAGAGACGATGACGAGCTCTGCCAAGGCGAGGACATCAGACCAGAGCTTATGGCAGCCATCATGAATAGTAAGATCCTGATCCCTATTCTCTCTGTGAGTTATGGAACAAGCAGTTGGTGCTTGGATGAACTGGACAAAATAATGGAGGGCAAGAATAATAACGGGCAAATAGTGTTGCCTATATTCTATAAAGTTAAACCAGCTGAAGTGAAATATCAAACTGGGAAATTTGGAGACGCATTCCATGAGCGTGAGGAGCGTTTGCTTGAGAGGAGTTTCGACCCAACGATTTTGGAGAAATGGAAGAAATCACTCCTTGAAGTCGGCACCTTGAAAGGATACGAAGCCAAAGGGTAAAAGTTTTCACCAAAACATTCTCTACTTTCTTTTAATGTGTGGGTGTTTATTGGTTATTTTGATTCTCACCTGCTTCTCTTTCGTCCTTTTCATTATTATAAATAATATTAAAAACAGTAAGATCTTGATGGCAATAAGATTCAGCGATGCATGTGTTCTACAAGTTATTCTTCTTCTTTTTATTTTTTTTTATTTTTTATAGTTTATTGCTTTAATGATGTTGACCAATCTAATAATAGATTCTATTGTTATGATCCCATTCTCTTGAATAATAAAAATTTTTGAATGAATTTTTACTCATATATACAAAATTTTTGTAAATTGTGTCATTTTTATATCACGTCATAGTTTACACTCCATTAATCTTTGTGATTACTTTTCAAATTACATATTTTTTTGAGATTAATAGTACAACTTGTTGGTGATTTTTATTTATTGCTCATAACATCATATACTGTGCGCGGTGACCGTCCAAGCCATTATTCTTTATCTTCCCAAGTAACATTTATTAAATAATTAATACCGTTGATTAGTTGCTATTGTAGTTATCTTACAACAGAAAGTTTCAATGGTTAGATATGATGAAAGAAAAAGAAAAAAAAAAGAATTTTTTTTCTTATATGATTTTCAATGAATTTCCCATCTTCAAAAAGTAATTTATATTGCATATGCATATATTGAAGCAAAGTTCTTATTTTGGGTAAAAATGATTCTTCTACTTTCCTATAAAATCAATATTAGATCAACTGAAATCATAGAACGTAAGGGCTCCAAAGGAAAATAAAGTACAACTTGTGATCATCCCTAGAGGCAATAAAAATAGATAAGAACACCAATATAGAATGATACTAAATTCACAACCTGAGTAGAAACTTGCAAGCTTGTAGATTGCACAAACAAGAAGAAATCCCCTCAATTGCATTTAGGTAGTTCACAATATCACACGGTATGATTTTTTAGATTAGAATTAAAGGGCCTGAAATCCTCTTGCGTCAAAAGTTATGGCATCTACTGATTGATGGCTGACTCTCATAATGGGGCTGGCTTATTGGGTTTTTACTTATTCAAACACTCTAGAAAATTTTCAAAGTCACGTATGCGTCATCCCGTAATATCGTTAACTAATAACAAATTTAAAATATTACTCAAATCAATGATATATCCAATATATAAGATTCATAAGCATACCCTCAAGTTTCTTCTAGCTTAATAAACTATGTTCGAGTAATAGTTGGATGGGGCACGCCATGTGAAGCAAACACCGGCATTTCCCACTTTAGTCTTAGCATATACATGGAGGTATGACAAAAAAGATTCTTAAAGTTTTTCTGTTTATCCCTAGAATTATATATTCTGTGTTCTCAACAGATAAACAATTTATGATTACTGTGGTCACATATTTCAACTCTTGTCACATTTGATAGGTCTGAAGCCGAGTTGGTGAAGTCGATTGTCCAAAAAGTGTTGAGTGAACTGAAGAAAAAGTTTGAATTGGTTATTTCCGAGAATTTGGTCGGAATTGATAGTCATGTGAAGACGGTTATGGAATTTGTGGATAATAAATCTCATGCCACCCTATTTGTTGGTATCTATGGAATGGGAGGCATTGGTAAGACTACACTTGCTAAAACTATCTACAACAAGCTCTCCAATCAATTTGAGTATTGTAGCTTTATTGCTAATATAAGGGAATCATGGAAGCATTATGACGTACATTACTTACAGAATCGGTTAATCTATGATATATTGAAGCGAAAAAATGAAGTTCATAATGAGGATGAAGGGACTAAGTTCATGGCCTCCAAGTTTAAAGGTAAAAAGGTCCTCATTCTACTTGATGATGTGGATAATGTCATTCAGTTGAAGTGTTTGATTGGTAATTGTGATTGGTTTTCTTTGGGAAGTAGAATCATTATTACCACTAGAAACAAGAGGATTCTTGAAGAAGCCAGGGCAGACTATATCTATGACCATAAGGAATTGGATAGTGATCAATCTTTAATTCTGTTTAGCAAACATGCGTTTCAAAAGGACTCACCTCTAAAGGAATTTAAGGACCTCACTCATGAAGTTGTATCCATCACTAGAGGACTTCCCTTATCCCTTGAGGTTTTAGGTGAATTATTGTGTAGAAAAAACCTAGCATTCTGGAGAGGCACAATAGACAAGTTAAAAAAAGCGCCTCCTAAGAAAGTGCAAGAAAGGTTAAGACTAAGCTATGAAGCATTAGACTATGAACAAAGACAAATATTTTTAGATGTCGCTTGCCTTTTCATTGGTACTGACAAGAGAATCGCATCTTATATGTGGGACGCCTGTGGCTTTTTCCCTGAGGAGGGAATTGAAGCATTGAAACTCATGTCATTAATACAAATTGGAGATGATCACGAGCTCCTAATGCATAACCAACTAAGAGATCTTGGTAGGGAAATAGTTCGAGAGGAAAACCAACGGGAGCCTCAAAACCGTAGTAGGTTATGGGACTTCGAGGAAGTCCAGAAAGTGCTAAAGGAAAATAAGGTAATGGTTTTATTCTTTTGCTCTTGGTAATCATTTCATTATTTTGCTCTCTTGGTCCATGTCTACCGTTAGAGTAATATTGTTGGTCCACTGCTTACTGCTTGCTCTAGTGAATAGAGAACCTTCTACCATCATTGGCCTTGAATGTGTCCTTGACGTGATTAGAAAGTAGGAAGGTTGCTCTCTCTTAGTAATCATAAAAATGATAATTTATTATATATACAAATATACATTTAATATACAACAAGTTCCAAAGTGTCAGAATTCTTTGCTTTTTGAGAAATGACATATCGACATATCGTGTCATGTCGTGTTGCATAATGTGTGTCGGTATTAGTGCTACTTAGGACATGGTTTGGTGAATACATTAGCACAGTGAGTAGTGTAGGGTATCCATAGCAATTTAACGATGATAATGGATGAAATTTGTAATAGGCGTCGGCTTTGTTCTATAGTTAAATAGTTGGGCTATTTTTATTAACTTTGAAAAGTTATTTTAGTTTTGTCGTAAATGCCAAAAGTTTGGCTTTATGGACGTTTGAAAGGTTTTGCTACTTTTGTTCCAAGTACAAAAGGTAGGGCTTATTTTCAGATGTGGCCAAATTATAGCTATCGAATTTTTAAAGCGAAAAAAGTTACACACCACACAAAGAAATTTTGAAGATAGATAGGGTATCTTGATATTTTGGGAGAGAAGTTTATGGGGGAAATGACTGACGTGAATAGATTACTTCTGTTGAAGATTTTATTTATCTATTTGTTTTTTAGTTATTCTTCTCTTGGATTCCTTTTAGATGTTGAGATCTGATTCCTTGCCAAATTATTATGTCGTCCACCTATGAGCATACATGAATACATTAGCAAAATTTGAAACTGACATGATGAAATCCACGAACCTTTTTTTTTTTTTTTTTTATTACATCTTGACTTGTCATGCATAAGTGTTTTTTTTTTGGGTGAAATCTGGCGACACATTTTCTATTTCCAATCTATTCTGATGAAGCAATTATTTCTTCATTTTGTTCAAAAATAGATTAAGATATTACTATTCTCTCTAGTGGGGAAAAAGGAAAGGGGAGGGGGGGGGGGGGGGGGGGTTAGCCAAGAATAGCTTCAACTTTCACATTTCGAAAATGCTTTGCACTTTCAGCAATTATTTCTTTTAATATACATCGAAGTTATTAGGGGTTGTTTGTTATATATATTATACTTGAGTATCTCAGTTATTTATGATTATGATTAAATAAAACTGTAATCTATAGTTTCACCAAAATTAATGATAATATAATAAGTTGTAGAGAATATTAATATAACTGCTATCACAATATTCAGTTTCTTGTAATTAGTTATTTCTCCAATGGAAAATAAGAGTATATGTTATTTTTTATTAATGACATAAGTAGCATAGTCGAGTAATATACATGAAATTATTATGAAATTTATAGAGAGAATATATATATATTTCTATTAAAATTGATCAAATCAACTTATGATTTTGCACAATGCAATTTGATTAAATTCTGTGCATTGCACGCATGTCCTAACTAGTATGGTAGCAAGTCGTAAAGTCTTTACTTTATAAGCCATTACATCATAATTCTTTTTAAGATCCGAATGTGTATGGCCAAATCTCAAAATGTCAATACTATGTATTGATGTTAAAAAAATGATGTCTTCACATTGCTAATCTCTTGAATACATTAATGCATGTCAACAGCAATATGAACAAATAATATTATATTACTTTAGTGGGATAGAGTACTAATGAATGTTGATTCTTGCTTATAGGGAACAGAAAAGATTGAGGCGGTCATCCTAAGTGAAGGCAATGTAGAAGGCTCCGGCAAAACACCTAAGCAAGATGGCGACATTTACGTAGAAAAACAATTCAAGAATTTGAAGAGTCTAAGATTCCTTCAAGTGGAGGGGGCACATCTCAGTGGAGATTTTAAGGACTCAATTGAGGGGTTAAGATGGCTTCGATGGCAAAAATGTCCCATGAATTTTGAAGTAAACAATTTTCATGCAAAGGAATTACTTGTACTCGAATTGTCACAGAGCATGATAAATGAGAAATGGGAAGGATGGAGTTCCTTCATGGTAAGAACAATTCTTTTTTTTTTTTTCCTTTCATGCTTTTTTTTTAATCATAATCACTCTAGGCTAACCCCTTGACAATCATTTTTCTTTACCAGATGGCAAAGAAGCTCAAATTTCTCGACCTTACGCATTGTCATTCCTTGGAAAGTACACATTTCCTCTCAGGTTTTAAAAATTTAGAGGTTTTGATCCTCAATCATTGTTATAGCCTGCAACAAATTGACTCTTCAATTGGAGACATGAAGGCCCTCCTTCGCTTAAATTTGTGTTGGTGTAGGAGTCTTATGGAGCTTCCAGTAGAAATAGGTAAATTAAAAGCACTGGAGCAACTCCTTCTACGAGATACTCAAAACCTTCATGCATTACCAGATAGCATAGGATCATTGCAGAATCTAGAAATTCTAAATATTTCTTTTAGTGGTATAAAAGAATTACCCAATGGTATTGGGAGGCTTAGAAAGCTCCGAAATTTAGAAGCTATAGATTGTAGAAATCTGAAAGGTGAAATGCTCGAAAGCATGTGTAATCTTTCTTACTTGCAACGCCTCGATTTTCTTGGCTGCGAGGAGCTCCAATTGCTGCCAGACCTTCCTTCTAGCTTAACATATTTGGGCTTCACTTGTCAAAGTTGCAAATTGCCTTCACTTTCCCACCTAACCCATCTCAAGGAACTACAAGTTCATGGATGCAAATTTCTGAAGTGCATCCAAGAGCTTCCATTAGCACCAACGGAGATTGAAGAATCAGAATTTCCACGATCTCTAAATAGTCCCTTCAAGTTGGAAATCTTGGAAGTCCATCGCTGTGAATCTATTGAAATACTGGACGTTTCACAGTCTATCCATCTAAGGACTTTATCCATTGACTATTGCAAGAATCTATTTGAAGTTCAAGGTCTTGACAAATTAATATATTTGGAAAGCTTGACCATTGCACACTATGATTCAATTGTACGGTTGAACCTTCGAATGTTCAAGCGTTTGAAGATATTGAATGTTTGTGATTGCAATAACTTGGTTGAAAATCAAGATCTCAGTAGATTGAAATTCTTGGAAAGCTTGAATATCTCTCGGTGTACTTCAATTGAAAGGCTACTCCTTCCAAAATCTAGGAGTTTGAAGATATTAGAGGTTGAATTGTGTAAGAAATTAGCAAAAATTCATGGCCTTGATAAGTTGGAGTTTTTGGAAATGATAAATATCCAAGGGTGCACTTCAATTGAAAGGCTAGGCATTCCAAAATCCAGGAGGCTGAAGGAATTAGACGTTAGAGGTTGTGAAAACTTAGCCGAAGTTCAAGGCCTTGATAGGTTAGAGTTTTTAGAAAATCTATTTATCAAAGGGTGCACTTCAATTGAAAGGCTATATATTCGTGGATGCACTTCAATTAAAAGGCTAGGCCTTCCAAAATCTGAGAGAATGATCGAATTAAATGCTGGAGGTTGCAAAAACTTAGCCGAAATTCAAGGCCTTGATGGGTTAGAGTTTTTGGAAAAGCTATATATCGAAGGGTGCACTTCAATTGAAAGGCTAGACCTTCCAAAGTCCGAGAGTCTGAAGGATTTGCAAATTGGAGGCTGTGGCAACTTAGTCGGAATTCAAAATCTCGATTGGTTAGAGTTTTTGGAAAAGCTAAATATCGAAGGGTGCACTTCAATTGAAAGGCTAGACCTTCCAAAATCTGAGAGAATGATCGAATTAAATGCTGGAGGTTGCAAAAACTTAGCCGAAATTCAAGGCCTTGATGGGTTAGAGTTTTTAGAAAAGCTATATATCGAAGGGTGCACTTCAATTGAAAGGCTAGACCTTCCAAAGTCCGAGAGTCGAAGGATTTGCAAATTGGAGGTCTGTGACAACTTAGTCGGAATTCAAAATCTCGATTGGTTAGAGTTTTTGGAAAAGCTAAATATCGAAGGGTGCACTTCAA
Organism: Eucalyptus curtisii; assembly: GCA_017140595.1. Lineage (NCBI taxonomy): Eukaryota > Viridiplantae > Streptophyta > Magnoliopsida > Myrtales > Myrtaceae > Eucalyptus > Eucalyptus curtisii. The sequence goes on from CM029498.1 coordinate 31,975,136, forward strand.
TTGAAAGGCTATACCTTCCAAAATTCGGGAGGTTGAAGGAATTAGAAGCTGGAGGTTGCGAAAATTTAGCCGAAATTCAAGGTCTTGATAGGTTAGAGTTTTTCGAGAAGCTAAATATTGAAGGGTGCACTTCAATTGAAAGGCTAGACCTTCCAAAGTCCGAGAGTCTGAAGGATTTGCAAATTGGAGGCTGTGACAACTTAGTCGGAATTCAAAATCTCGATTGGTTAGAGTTTTTGGAAAAACTAAATATCGAAGGGTGCACTTCAATTGAAAGGCTATACCTTCCAAAATTCGGAAGGTTGAAGGAATTAGAAGCTGGATGTTGCGAAAATTTAGCCGAAATTCAAGGCCTTGATAGGTTAGAGTTTTTAGAGAAGCTAAATATTGAAGGGTGCACTTCAATTGAAAGGCTAGATCTTCCAAAATCAAGGAGGCTGAAGGAATTCAAAGCTGGAGGTTGCGAAAACTTAGCTAAAATTCAAGACCTCGATAGGTTGGAGTTTTTGGAAAAGCTATATATTGAAGGGTGCACTTCAATTGAAATGCTAGACCTTCCAAAATATGGGAGGTTGAAGGAATTAGAAGCTGGAGGTTGCGAAAATTTAGCCGAAATTAAAGGCCTTGATAGGTTAGAGTTTTTAGAGAAGCTAAATATTGAAGGGTGCACTTCAATTGAAAGGCTAGATCTTCCAAAATCAAGGAGGCTGAAGGAATTCAAAGTTGGAGGTTGTGAAAACTTAGCTAAAATTCAAGACCTCGATAGGTTGGAGTTTTTGGAAAAGCTATCTATTGAAGGGTGCACTTCAATTGAAAGGCTAGACCTTCCAAAATACGGGAGTTTGAAGGAATTAGAAACCGGAGGTTGCAAAAACTTAGTCGAAATTCAAAGCCTTAATATGTTAGAGTTTTTGGAAAAGCTATATATCCAAGGATGTACTTCAATTGAAAGGCTAGACCTTCCGAAGTTTGGGAATCTAAAGGATTTACAAGCTGGAGGTTGCGAAAACTTAGTTGAAATTCAAAACCTCAATTGTTTAGAGTTTTTGGAAAAACTAAATATTGAAGGGTGCACTTCAATTGAAAGGCTAGACCTTCCAAAATCGGGAGGCTGAAGGAATTAGAAGTTGGAGGTTGCAAAAAACTTAGCCGAAATTCAAGATCTTTATGAGTTGGAGTTTTTAGAAAAGTTATATATCCAAGGGTGCATTTCAATTGAAAGGCTAGACCTTCCAAATTCTGGGAGTTAGAATTAGATCTGAAGGTTGCGATAACTTAGCAGAAATTCAAGGCCTCGATAGGTTGGAGTTTTTGGAAGAATTGAGTATTATTGGATGCAAGTCACTCAAAACAATTCCAGAATTATCGCAAACACAGATCTATTGAGAAAAGGCCATTTGCGTACAACACAACAATAGAATTTGTATCAAACTATACATACGACTTGGATGAATAATATACTGGAAATGATATACAATTTCTAACAAAGGCACATAAAGCAAGTAAGTTACCTTCGCTCTTTTGAGATCTACAACCCAATTTTCATTTGCATTTTTGCTTGCATTATCTTTCAAGATTTATGATATTTTCATTATTATCTCATGGTTGACAGTGTCATCATTGTTTTCTTACTTGAATTCAAGGAATCCGAGGGAGATGTTCATGGAAATTAATGTGTGCTTTGGCAAAATGATTCCGCATATCATACCAGTAGCAGAATTAGACTAAATGGCTTTCTAAGCGCATCATTTGTCATTAGTCTTCAGGTAAGATCATTTATCCTATGCTGAAAAATAAAGATTCTTGACGTTTGATTGATTATGGAATCCTAGAAGTATTGAATAAAAATTGAGGTAAACAAGTATTTGATAGCATGCAAAAGGTCATTGTATAGGTCGAGAAATGCTATATGACGGTAGTTCTAATGTGAGGTTTTAGTTTGCTCTATGCACACCATGCAATTCATAATTGAATGTTTCTAAGGTACACTTAAGAGTAAATTTAATGTGCAAAAGAAGCATGTTGATAGGGCATCCCTCAGTATGCATACACTACTAACTTGGGACAAAATTTGTCCAACCATTGTGTTCCACACATTTGATCTCACAGAATTGTTTGCATTAGCTGATTAAGGTAATCGTGTTAGTTTAGAAATGATAAATGCAAGACCAAGCTCTTCTCCTAGTGGTGTTTTCGTGAGTGAACTAGTAAACATGGCAGAAGTAGAAGCACAAGCATTGCGAATTATTCGGATCAATCAAGAAAATTGCAATTCGAATTTTTCTGACTATTGATCCATGTTCCTTTGGTTTGAATCCAGGATACACCTACTCCAAGGCTAATGATAGATTATCCCAAAGAATGCATCTTGATGTTTGTAGAGTTGGTATACCCATCTATCAATGCCTAAACTTATGAACCAAGCAAAACATATAGAATGCCTTTTGACATTATCGGCTGTATAGTGAAATAATTCCTTATATTGTGCATAAGCTCTTGTTAGTTCGTTTACTTGCTAGAAAGAAAAGCACAAGAAGCATTTCCACAAGTTTCCTGAGAAAACTTTTCGGTATCCTATATGCCATTTGAAAATTGTCTTGCATTAATTTTAATGCATGAATATCACATAATAATAAGGAAAAGAATCATACTATGTCCCCTAAAAGTAAGCATCTTGAATTGAATACACTATCTTAATTGATAAAAGATTCCGTGGTTGATGATGTTAGATGCCCTGTTATTGGATCCAAAGAGTTCGAAAAGAATATCAAGTTTAACAAACAGAGATACTTAAATTTTGGAGTATCATTAGTAATTCATTAATGTTAGTCGTTGGATTGATTTCATCTAACTCATTGGCAGGATTCAGTTATTACTCCATTGGTTGATATAAATGCTGAAATATCCAAGACAGCTTTTGCAAGGCACTTCTAAAGGAATTGAAATCATCAAAGGATTAGGAGCTCGATGTTTCTTGAACTTCTCCAAACTCTGATAGTGCATCCCTAGAATGGTAAAGGTTGTTTGCATATTGTCATTCCACATTGCCCTGTAATCAAGTCTCTCTCTCTCTTCCTTATTTTCTCTCTCGCTTTTTCCTTTTCTGTAGTTTTCTCTGCATACTCTCGAACTCAAGTGGACTTTTCTCACTCTCTCGCTCTTCCATTCTTCATCTCTGCTCTTCAATAGCCTCCATTCTTTATCTAGCTCCGAGCTTTCCTCTGGGTTTGGAGCCCTATCCTTCACAAGTTCTCTTTTAGCTCGCATCCTTGCGATTTGTTTCAGTATTGGTGTTGCATTTTCGGCTGCTCGTAGAGCTTTTAAGTTATGGAGACTGATGAAGGACAGCGCGTGCTTCCGTTTCAGCTTCAGTTCGACAAGCTGGCTTCTCAGGTTCAGCTCCCGGTGTTCTCTTGCAACCAAATGGGTAGTCAACTTGATTATTCCGACTTGGTTTTTGAAGTTTGCTTGATTTCCGATTGGCAGGTGAAGATGGCGAAGTGGAATCCGGAGAAGGATTTGCTAGCGATGGTCATGGAGGACTCGAATGTGGTGCTTCATCACTTCAATTGGCAGAGGATGTGGACAATCTTCCTTGGTAATTTCTTCGATTAGAGAAAGTTCTCTTCTTAATTCAGCGTGTTTGTTTCTTCAACGATGGCTTGGTGCATCCTTTGAGTCATTGACCTTATCTCGTTTTACTTCTTTCGGTTTTCCCAAATTTGCTCTTCTTCCGTTTCCTAGAGAACCTTTGTAATTGCCAACCTAGCTCGATTTGAGTTCAATGGGGAATTGGACAAATATAGGGGTGAAGTGCTTGAAATTCTAAATGTGAACATAATGTCGAACTAAAGAGTTGGTGTTTTACAAAAAAACTATGAATGAATAAAGGTTATACCAGTGGAAATCTAGAGGTGACTTGGTTGCAAATAAAGAAGTCCGAACTGATATCAGCTTAATAGAGGGACTTTAGTCATAGGCGTGATAGATCCCTATCAACTTTCATACAAGGTTGGTGCCTTAGGAAATTTTTTCCCTAACTCAACCAACAGTCATATAGACCAACCGGAAGTGTACCATACTACTGTATTGCCATCTTGTCTCTCTTCTTGGTACACCAGTTAAAGTGTCCATGAAAATAAAGAATTTGAATTGGAGAGGATGTCATTTGTGCTAGATAGACTAGCTATGTCAGATGCAAAAAGGCTTGACTCCCCAATGGAGTTGGCAGGTTTAGGCCCTATAGAATACCATCTCAATGTTGCCAAGCATATATATGGTCTTCCTTAGATTTCTAACGCGAACTCTCATAATGTAATGCTACTTCTGGCTCCTCTTCTTCCTCTTCATAGTTTTCCTTGGAAAGGCTATATTTGTACAATGTGAATGTCTTCATAACTAATAGACAAAATCAGAACTTAGTAAGCTTAAGGCTTTAACATTGATGAAGATATGCACATTGTACATACTGTATTAGTTATGCTGTGTCGGTCACAAATTACACCATACAAATACTCTAAGTCCTGGTTTTACATAAAAACTTCAAGTTGTACAAAATGTGACCGACATATCTTCATCAATGTTAAAGCCTTATGGTTACAAAGTCCTGGGTTTTATAAAATCTTGTATTTGTATGGTGTAATTTGTGACCAATACTTAAAAACAATTCATAGACAATTTATTGTCATAAAACTTATTTAACTAAATATAAACATGTCGAGATAAGTCGGGTTGCTAAACAAGTTGGGACAATTGTTTTGTTAGATTACATGACATGATTACCACTCATGGTCACCCATAATTGTCACATGAATAAGTTATGACTAAAAATATTAAATCTAATAAAATTAGGAAGTTTGATATAGTGTTTATGATTGGTATTCTATGGCAGATGTTTCGCCTATATAAGAGTGACTTCTCCAAAAAATTGAATGAGACTAGAGTTTGAGAGAATCCCGAATTCATATATACACTCTATATGACTTTTTAAACACTTTTTTCTCGTCCTCTCCACTTGCTACTTCATGGATCAGAAAGTTTCAGACCTGAAAGCGTTATAATATTAATTAATGGTTTATGGAGACTAACATGCAATCCCTTATAAGGCCAAGAAAAGGATTGTGTTGTGGGATAATATATCTACCATTGAAAATTATTAGTTTATATCATAGACCTCTCATTGGTAATGCGCTTTTTTAGGGACTGTCAATTACAATCAATTAAAGGGAATAATGGAGGAAAGCATTGTCCTTAGGGAAAGCCTGTGGATTCATGTGTAATTGTAGGGCTTAAATTTTAAAATTACACATGATTACATCCAAATCTAATTCCCACTAGACACAATCCGATACAAATTGCAGAGATGTCCCTAGCAAATATAGTTAAACAAAGCATTCCAGCTAAGGTTCATCAAACATGTTTTCCTTCTTGTTCAATCAGTGTTTAGAACCACCTATAATTTATATTATCTTGGTTAGAGCATGTCTAGTTGCTAATTAGATTAATCCCTCCTTGTCCTCCCTGACTATAATTGGTGATTCTACCTTTTTATTTTAGTAATAAAGAAAGAGAATGGCAACAACCCTGAGATCTTAAAGTTCTCTCTCTCTACAGTATATATGGAAATGTAAAGAAAACTGCATTTGTGTTTAATTCAATATTAATGAATTTACGTGGAATGTCACATGGTCATGTGAAAAGAAAAATCATGATGATTCTTTTCCAACAATTAGCATTATTAGATTGTGGGTCACATTTACACAATCTCAAATAATTTTTTTTTTTTTATGTTCCTATAAATCAATTTATATAATTCCTTATTGGTTGAGGAATTTGCCTTGTTGGACTTATAACAAAAAAAATCTGCTACATAATAAAAATAGGAACCTATTAAGACATAATAAGATAAAATATTACGATTTCTTTTGGTCGAATGTGCAATCTTAAGTTGTAATTGACATTTTCAAAGACATTGTTCATGTTTGTTGGAGAAAACTCTTTTGATGTTTTGAAGCTGACAAAACTCATCTACATTCTGTTCAGAAGATTTCCAGACGTCTGTGTCAAAGTCTGAAGACTTCTAGACTTTTGTGTCAAAGTCTGTTTTGCATTAGAAGTCTACTCACTCTGACAAATTCCAAATTGAACACAAGTGAAGAATGAAGACTTATCCATATGTGGGATTATCCTTATTTCTTCAAGAGTTTGGTTCGTATATATGGTCTTCTGATTGGAAATATCACCTACGAGATTGATTATCTTTATTGTAATCAATTTAGATACATCAAACCTTTTCGGAAGGCAAGTAAATTTAGAAAGAATTTACTTATGGAAACCAAGATCCTAATTGTATGGGCGAACATGATTGATTGGCTTTCATCACAATCTTCAAACGGCTCGAGATCTCCTTGATTGATTTTGTCCAACGAGTTGATTGGAAGAATTTCTTTGAAGAGTGCCAACGGTCGAGAAGGCACGAATGAGTATTTAAGGAGGATTCTCCAATTGTTCGAAAGAGTGCATGAAAGAGAAATTCCAAAGTCTGAAGCTTCCCATTCTCTTGTTACTTTTTACACTGAGCTCAAAAATGTATTCAAAGGAGAGAGACTTATAGTGTAACTTCGTGAGAGAACAATAGAGACTCTTCACTGTGAAGTTGAGATTACAGATTGTAAATTCTCTTTTGATTCTTAGTGGAAACCAGCCAAGAGGCTGTCAGCATGGGAGAGTGGACGTAGGCTTGATCTAAGCCGAACCACTATAAATTCAGTGTTCTTGTTCTCTTCCCTAAACTTCTTTATTTTGTTCGTAGTTCTATTTAACTGCTAAAGTTTGAACCTGCTCAAAGTCTATTATTCTTTAGAATCGGTTTCAAAAGCAAAATATTCTTATTACTCTTTACAAAAATTGTCTTCACACCACCATCGCTCGTGGTGGCGCGCTGGATAAGAGCCTTCGTGAAGTTTGCCTAGGACGAAAGGATTCGAAACCCAGCGTGGACACTTGAGGTCTTAAGTGTGGCGTCGGGGTGGTGGGTCCTCCGCTAGTGTCACTACCAGGGGTTTACCCGCTTCGCCGGTTTGTATAGTATAGGTATCAAAGGTAAAAAAAAAAAAAAATTGTCTTCACACCAATTCACCCCTCTAGGTGTTCATACTAACACTTACAACTTTGACCAAAGAAAAGAAATTAGTGTTCTCATTTGGTTTGTCTTTTAGCCAACCAAAAAAATTCTTTACGAGTTGCCCCAATGTGTAACCGAATTTAAATAATAAAAGTTAAGAAAAAAAGAATTGGTGGGTGGGATTTTGGAGCAGAGGACATGGTTTGGTCTATCTTGGGGACCCCATGATATATCAATCATGAATACTGTCAACCGGCCAAAAGCTTTCGAAACAAAAACCCACGCGTTCTTGAAGCACATCACATGACAAAGCATAGATTTAAATCCAACAAAAGCAAAAACAATGAATAAATGAATAAAAGTAATACGCTACAGTGAGAAAAAGAGATTTCTGGCCCATCACCCAATCTACTTTGCCTAATAAATTCATTTTACTCTATGCACAAAAATTTGCTGAATTCGGCAGATTTAAAAGTGCTACCATCGCAGAATAATGTTTATGCTCCTTAAAATAAAATAAAATAAAATAAAGAAACATTATTTATGAGTCTTTTATTCTTTAATATTGTGCCATCCTCTATTTTGATGATGATTAATGTCACAAAAAATCTTATTTAAAAAATTTTAAAGTATCATTCGCAGCTCAAATAATAAGGTAAAATCATGCATAAAAAGGGAAAGATAACACATTATTTTGTTTAAAACAGAAGCCATCAATAAACAAAATAATCGACAAATTTATCACTCGTTTACAGTACAAGATGACAATACGACAAGGAAAAGGAGATGTCAAAGTTACATTGCTAGCGCCAAAGCATTCACAATTTTCAATCCAACAATCTCACCTTTCTATCATCTTAATCATCATGTGATATTTACGTACCTGGTTACTTAATCAGTTCTTGGATTTATTAAGATAATCATTTTCTTTAATTATTGTTAATGATTTGTTTAGACAACACAAGAGTTGGTGGGTGAGGTCAAAAACGGCAAAATAGACGAGTTCAAAAGCGAAGGGGCTCACTTTAATTATAATGAATTTGAAGGGCATAGTGGAAAACTTCCATCTCTATATAACAGCTCCTCAACACGTCACTCATCTCCAACTTCATATCCAAAAGCTTCTTCAAAGCGCCGAGAAGAAGACGAGGAAAAAGAAGAGAGATGGCGATTTCAAGGAGTGGCAAGATCAACGGTGGAGGCGTATCATGGAGGATTTCGAGCCGTCCGATCCCGAAGAGAGGGCAAGTGAAGGCGGGGATTGTCATGGGGTTGGCTCATTCTTTTGCTTCCATCTTCTCTGTCCATCTCAGAAACAAATCTACCCAATTTTCGCAGTGATCAAGCACTCGCCATAATTTTTCTTCTTCTTCTAGAGAGAGAGAGAGAAATGGGTTTTGTACTGCTATTTTTCCTGGTTTTTGTTTTTGGAGATCTTAGGAAGAACGGTCTAGCAATTAAGAGTTTTTTTCTTTTTAATTTTGTACATATTTTTGAGGATCGAGATATAAATTTCAAGATGATTTAGGTTCTCCTTTGAGCAATAAAGTTGTTAACATTCATGTCCATCGGAGAAGATTTGAGCAACAAAGTAGCCGATATGATCTCAGGCTTTGCTCTAAATTGAAGTTGTGTTGTGAATCGAACTCGAATTTTCTCAACTCCAATGCATTAATCGACCAATCAGTTTAACCCGGAAACAAAGTTTTGTACGTTTAATGCACATGATCCAAATCACCACTTAAGAGGCTTTCTTGGGTTTATGTAGAGCTGAATATAAATGGGGCAACTGCTAATCTGACCATGTCCCTTGCCCAAACTCATTTCACTTTTCATTTTTTTTCTCATGTTCACTGCGTATACAAATCGCTAGTATATTTTGCATATAAGAGTAATACTAGGGATATTAAGAAGGGTTTGCAAAATGGGTATACATAATAATTATTTGGACATTTAAGTAAATGGACCAACGTCGATATCCAACTATAGTTTGTCATATCATTTTATAATCCAAAATTAATAAATATAGCATTTCTCGTAGGAAGGAAAACGAGAAGGCAATGTAGCGAAATCAAGAATGTGCAGAAGAAGCACCATCACTGGTGGTGCGGTTCCACAAATACAAATTAGGTCCATCTAGTATCGGGCGAGTGTGACAATTAGGACCTTTAATGCTATGACAAGATAAATATCACGAATTTTTGCAAATTTTAAATTTTGTATTTAACGAGCAATACTGTATAATCATGTGTCATGGCCAATTGACCTAGCATTCTCTTACCCGTGTGACCTTAGGAATTTCTTCCCTTTCTCACCACACTCATAAGAACCATAAAGAGAAGTTCTCGAATTCTATTACTTATGAGATAATAGAAATGAGAAGGGGAGACTCACACACATGTATATATAAATTATAACTGTAAATTTCTCATTAATCTAACTGTGAAAATTCCATTTCCCCATTTACAAACTATCACATTAATTAGAAAAATACTCTAAAATAATGTACATTTCTCATATTACTCTTAAGAATATTCTAAAGTACTCAAGAAATTCTAAGCCCTTAAAAGCTTTGAGGTTCATTCGCTCATCTTGGATTATTGCTCAGTCCATCGCCTTTTGAAAATCTCTTCACCGTGATACACGACTCAAAGCGGAAGTTCTCGTTATGGACGCTACATGTCCCTTGCAATGATTTAAGCGTAGACTTAACTGCTTCACACACTAAACTCTATCATGCATGTCATCACAAGTTCTCGATTTTTAAAAGAAGTATCGTCAACTTCAATAACCTTTTCAATTGTTTCTGCACACCTTCCATAGAAAAATGGTAAAAGTCATGGCAATTATATTTGTGAATTAAAGAAAAATTGGTGTTAAATTACTGATTAGGTCCGAATCTAATTCTCCAGTAGACACAATCCAACACAACTGCACAGATGTGCCTAGCAAAATACATTTCACTAAGCATTCCACCTAAGGTTCATTAAACATGTTATCCTTCTTGTTCAATCGGTGTTCACACCACCACCTATAATTTATGTAATCTAGGTTAGAGCATGTCTAATTTCTTATTAGATTAATCCGTCCCTTTCCTTCACAGGATTAAAGAAAGAGAACGCAACAAGTTTAAGATCCTCAAATTCTTTAATCAATTCAATATAAATTAGGTTAAGTGGAGGGTCACATGGATCACGTGAAAAGAAGAATGATACTGATTATTTGCAACCATTATCAAAATTGAATGGAGGTCATGTTCACATAATCTCAATCAGTTCGAGAATTATTAACATACCTATTACACGGTCGGCCAACGAATTTGTCTAATTGGACTCGTTATAATTTAATCGGCTACATGACAATGTCAACACCATATAATAAAACCTGCTTAAGATAGAATAAGACATCATGAAGACACCTAGATACGATTGATAGAATGTTACACGTTTTGACTGAATGGAGTGAGATATAAGACATGTTTCAATCTTACGTTAGAATTGACAATAAAAAAAATTAATTAATTAAGTAATCAAGTCAGTGTTCACATTTGGTTTGCTTTAAGCCAACAAAAAAAAGTTCATTATCAGTTTCACTCAATGTGAAACCCCGAATTTAAATGATAAAGAATTGAGAAAAAATTGGTGGGTGACATCATTATAGTTTGGTACGTCTTGGAGACCCCACATCGATCATGATGTCTGTCAACCGGTCAAAAACTTTCGAAACAAAGTGGCCGTGCGTTCTTGGACGCCATCGCAAGACGGAGAAGCATATCTCACAGTTTTTAATAATCTCCTAGGATAGTACCTTATATTTCCACGAATGTAAAGGAATTCATCTTACTAAAACTGCTAGCTTTTTTATTGGAAAATTATGATTTAGTTTTTGGTGGAGCAAGTAAGAGAAAACAATTTTCTATTGTTCGGACCAAGGATAAATTCAGTAGCACGGGCCGCAACAAGGGCTTAGTGTAGTTATATTGATAAATAATGACTCGATTTATGTTAACGGATTAGTCCATTATGGAAACAAGACTTCACAAGTTCAGGGACATGAGGACGGAACAAAACTTCCGAATAGAGACACAACTATGATGAGGAGAAATATTATCTCACTTGCAAACATATCTTAATAAGATATATGTAATACACGGTACCATATGATGTAATTATCGTTGATTGACAAGAAGAACATATAACTTTCCGAGAATGTATCATTTTGGGAATTCCAATAGTATGTTTAAGTGATACAAATTATGACATGGATCTTGTAGGTATTTCGATTCTTGCAAAAGATGAAGCTATAGTTTCAATCCGATTGATTCTTGACAAATTAGTATTTGCAATTTATGAGGGTCGCTCTAGCTATATGTGAATTTTTTATTAATAATAAAATAAATTAATTATTTGAACTTCACAAATTTCTGGAGTCGATTATCACTCATGAATATCATAAGAAAGATCCGGTACAAAAACAGATAAATAAATGAAAATAATAAAGCTACAAAAAGAAGAAATGTCTGGCCTATCACCTAGCAATTGGCTAATAAAATCAGATTAATTTGTACGCACAAAAAACTTGCTGTATTCGGCAGATTTAGAAGTACTGCCTTCGCAGAATAGAATTTTATAATCCTTAAATTACAAAAAGAAAAGAAATATTACGTATAGTTATCTTTACGAGCTTAATTTAATGTTCTTCTATCCTCTATTTTGGTCGAAATTAATAAAGCAAAAACTCGCACCATAAAAGTTTAAATTATTGTTCGCAGTTCAAACAATCTACCCTGTGGACCCTCTTCGAATGATGGATTTGCGTGGAGGAAGTGTCAAGAAGTGCGCAAAGCAAAGCAAGAGTGAAAGAGGGAAATAAAAGGTAGAAGCGGCAATAACAATAATAGAAGATGCAATGTAAAACTAAAAGGAGAGGAATAGGATTTTTCGATTTAGTTTTTTGACCTGGTCTGATTCTATACTAAGGACTAGGAACTAGACTAGTAATAGCCGGTTTAAAAAATTTAGAATCAGAAACTAGATTGGTTCCTACATGAACCGAACTAGAATCGACCGAGTAGGGTTGGTCTAGTCTGGTTCTAAGGTTTGCCTTGAACTAGTGGCAACCCTAACTTTAATATTGCTAGTCTCGAGTGTTGTTTATCATAGTATGACATACTTGATTATGTAAGTAATTTATAGATTTATTAAGATAAGCCTCTTTTTTAATTACTTTGGACCAGAGCTCGCCACTATATTTAACATAGCTAGTGCCCAGTGTGTGCTATTTTTAATTTAACAATCTTAATCATGGTATGACATACATGGTTACATAATCAGTTTTTGAGTTTATTAAGATAAACCTCCTTTTTTGTCCCTTGGACCGATGCTCATCCCTAACTTTAACATTGCTAGTGCCTAGTGTTAGTTTTTATCCGACAACCCAAATGATATATGACATACATTCAAGTTTATTAAGATAATATTCTTTTTAAATTACCCTAGACTGGTGCTTATCCTTTAACATTGCTAGTGCCAAGTGCGTTATTTTGTAATCCAACAATCTCAATCATAGTGTGACATACTTGGTTACGTAAGCTTTTCGGTTATTAAGATAACCCTCTTTTTTAATTAGCGGTGATTTCTTAAGACAACACGAGACTTCACGAACAAGGCATAAAAAATGTTAAAAATTGACAAATCCAAAAGCGAAGGGCCTCACTTCAATTATAGTGAATTTGAAGGGCATGTGGTTGTTATCTATATTAGAACCCGTAACCACATGTAAAGGCCAAGTATTCACTAAAGTATTTTAACACACCGCTCCTCTCAAACCTCCATATCCGAAAGCTTCTTCAAAGCACCAAGAAGAAGAAGAAGAAAAAAAGAGATGGCTATTTTGAGGAGCGGCGATATAGACAATGGAGGCGTGTCGCAGAGGATTTCGAGCCGTCCGATCCCAAAGAGAGGGCAAGTGAAGGTGGGGATCGTGGTGGCATGTGTGTGTCTAGCATTGTGCAAAAGTGTTAATTAGGACCTTCAATGCTATGGCAAGGTTACGAAGACAAATTTGTGCCAATCTCAAACTTTTTCCTATAACGATTGATGTTATATAGTTTTATTCAAAGCGAGTGTTTCCGTCGTAGACATGACGATTTTATGGTTCACTTGAAATGGGATCTTGGGTCAGGCCAAAGGCGACATTTGCATTTACGGGAACATTCTTTTTTCGTACGTGTATTCTCATCCGATAACTTTTTCGTCTCTCTTTTCCCCATGGTCCAGCTTGTGCCTTTTGTACGCAGATTGGTCACCCTCTTTTTGCTCGTTGGTCGTACAAGAATTCGAAACGAAGATTGGACATCACAACGTCATGCATTAGTACATATGTTCGTACTAGTGTTCTCATCTTTGGGGAAAATGTGACAAAATTAGGTGCAATTATAGGGCTTACCATATAAAATCAATTCTGATCAGATCCAAATATAATTTTCTACTAAACACAGTTCGACACAAACTGCAAAGATATCCCTATCAAATATTTTTAATCAATCAATTCTACAAGGTCCATTGCGGACCTGAGTAGATTTTTAAAAGGCTCAAGAAGGAAACATGTGGGAGAATCGCCCTGGGGTAAGAGACCTCATGCTATCCTCCGTATTCCCTCTTTGTTGGGAAGACAAAGATAGACGGAAAATTAAGAGGTCTCACGGTAGGGAAGGTAGACTTCACGTTAGGATAAGCTTGCTCGCTTTGGCTACCATTAGGTAACCTGGTATAGTAGCCACCCAAGCTCATGATAAGTGAGGATGGATGAAATGTCCACTACAGGACTAGCGTGCCTAATGGCATTGCTCACAACCACAGGCTAGTTTTTGTACCCCCGGTTGTGAGCAGTGCCATTGAACATGTTATCCTTCTTGTTTAATCCGTGTTCTTGACCACCAATAATTTGTATCATCTAGGGTTAGACCATGTCTAATTTCTAAATTCGATTAACCTATCCGTTCCCCTCATAATTTTTAATTCATGATTCTGCCCTCAACTTTACTAATAAAGAAACAGAATGGCAACATCTTCGAGATCTCTAAATTCCTAATTAGTTCAATATTAAATAAGTGAAGTTATCGCATGGATCATATTAAAAGAATGATGAAGATTTTTTTCCACAATTATCGTGTTAGAATGGAGGTCACATTCACATATTCTCTAGCAATTTGAAACTTTTTCAATGTTCCCTATCGCGCATCAATTTATATAATTCCTATATTTAAATTTGCTATATGATTAATGTCAATACCATATAACTCAACCAGCTTAAAGACAGAATAGGACATGGGAAGACATCTACATAAGATTGATCAAAGAAGTTCCCCCATGTTTGACTGAATTGCGGTAAGATATAAGATATTTTTAAGTCTTACATGAGAATCGACATTTTTGAATATTTGGTTCACATTGACCAAAGACAAGAAAATAAAAGATTCAATGTTCACATTTGGTTCGGCTTTAAGCCAACCAAAAGTTATTACTAATGAGTGCCTTCAATGTGAAAACCGAATATTAGAATTAAAGAATTAAGAAAAAAATTGGTGGGTGAAATCATCATTGCTTGGCCCCTCTTGGAGACCCCATATGGATTACGACTTGTGTCAACCGGTCAAAAACTTTCGAAACGAAGACGCACGTGTTCTTGAAGCACATCACAGGACAAAGAAGCATATCTGATTGCTTTTAATCGAACAAAAGCAAAAATCAAGGGATAAATGAATAAAAGTAATAAAGGTGCAAAACGAGATAGAGATTTCTGGCCCATCCCCCGATACTTTACCTAATAAATTCGGATTATTTTATGTACAAATATTAGCTGTATTCGGCAGATTTACAAGTACTGCCATTGCAGAATAAAGTTTTTTTTTTTGGTGAAATGCAGAATAAAGTTTATGCTCCTTAAATTTAAAAAAAATAAAGAAATATTACTTATAAGTGTTTTTATTCATTCATGTTGTGCTATCCTCTATTTTGTTAGCAATTAATATCGCAAAAGCTCTGGACTTATAAACTTTTAAAGTATTATTCACAACTCGAACAATACCCAAACGATAAGGTAAATCACGCATAAGATGAGGAAATGGCGCACTATTTTGCTTTGCATAATTAATTTTTATAATGTACGATGACATCATGTTACAGATTAAACTAGAAGCGACGTAGATTAAATTTCTTATCTAATCAATTATGCTAGAAATCACTAATTAATTAGGCATGTTTCTTATGTAACAGTAATTAAGCTCATTATGCTCAAAAGATAGGTATCAAATGATAGTAGAGCAATGCGAGGGGAAAGTGATATATCTAATGTAGCATGAATTATCAGCAAGAAACGTCAGCTTAATGTCATTATTTAGGAAAATAATCGCGTAAAGGGTTATGAAAGCACTTTAGATTTACGAAGGATAAGATGAGATAAGATGGCAATCAGTTAGAAAATATCAAATCAAAAAAGTCCAAAAGACATGGGCCTCACTTCAATTATAACGAAATTGAAGGGCATATCAGAAAATATCCTCTCTATATAACAACTTTGTCATTACCCAGATTAGCCAAAGTGTAGCAGCCTCATTGCTTCAACATATTGCTCTCTCTTCTCAAACCTTCCAACCGGCTTTTCTATTTGAAAGCATTTAGCTTCGTTCTTCAGAGGATCGATCAAGCACCAAGAAGAAGAAGGGAGATGGTGGTTTCGAGGAGCGACAAGATCAATGGCGGATGTTTGTCGCAGAGGGTTTCGAGCCGTCTGATCCCAAGGCGAGGCCAAGTGAAGGTGGCGATTGTGGTGGAGTTGGCTCATTTGTTTGCCTTCATCTTCTCTCTTAAATCTCAGAAACAGATGTGCTAGTTCTCATTGAGAGAGAGAGAGAGATGTTCCTGTAATCATCAAAGCATTAGGAGGAGCGGTTTGCTGTTGTAAAAGAGGTTCTTGAATTTGCAGAGTGAACAATTTTGTGGATACTTGATCGGATTCTTCTTATTCTTTTTTTCTATGGCTATTTATTTGTTTCTTTAAATCTATTTTTTTGTCGGAAATATAATTGAGACGGACTAAATTCAATTTTAGTTTGTTGAAAGTCTTTTGGAGATGTGAGAGGTCGAGAGTTTGAACCCTACTTGTAGAAATTTGGGGTGGGATCCGTCGGTAAAACCAACATAAGGCAAACAAAAAAACGAAACTATCTAGCTATAGTTGTATTGTATAATCTCTAAATGAGGAAAAAAAAGGGATGTATTGCGTAGTGTTATAATGCATTTGTCATGCACTTTATCCTAAGGAAAAATATTTTATGCATCGGATATACTATTAATATGAAGTAAACTATCGTATAATATTGCTAAGATGGTATGTATCTTGTATATACTTATTTGATCTTTGAGACTCATTTGTTAGGATATCGAACAGTAGAAAACATATTTTCTTAAAGCAACAATCCCTTAATGGTTGGCTGGAGTAATTTCTTGAGAACATGTTTAGTTGTGTAGTGCTTATTGAACTTTTCTCGGAAAATTTAATATTACTGTGGTGATGATCAGACACTTAAAAATTTATGATCAAATTTCAACTCAAATTTTATCAATTTAGGTGCGATTATAGAAACTCGTTGGATCCGAATTTTGCTCTCCATTACAAGACACGACGGAACGAGACATAATCGCAGCCTCTAAAGCAAACGCAATTTGATCAATGCTCTAGCTGTCCCAGGCAAGAGGCTAACAGCTCTATCCTTTGGGATGCCTGACTCGTTATCTTTTTTGCTATCTCATCAGATGTCACACCTCTACACCATCAAATGAAGCCCCACTTAAAGACAGATTGAGACATGCAAGCCAGCTAAATAGAATCATGATTTGACAGAACTTGATATGCCATCTTTTTTTCTATTTTTTTGGTTCGAAATATGCCATCTTTGACTTATGATAATATTATAAAATGGGACAAAATACGAGACGATATTTGGATATTAAATTAGATCTTACATTTGACACGCATCTCTAAAATGCAGCCTCGTCGTTGGACGATGCCCCATATCATGATGCTTTCAAAATGGTCGAAAAAAGGAAAATTTCAGGCAACTAATAAAACCACATGCTCTTGAAGCACTTATCAAGACAAGGACCGGTATCCCATAAATTATATTTTATCGAAATAATATTTATATAAGTTCCACATATATTCTCCAGCCTTGTTTGATTCGGTTTCGGAAAAAGATCTTTAAAAAAAAAATACTTTTGAATTAAATGGATTTTTTGAAATGAAAATGGCATTGGTAAATTGTAATTTTAAGTACATTTGATAAAAATTACATTTTATAAATGATTTTTGCTAATTTTTTAAAAATTTTTAAATACTTTTGTTGGAGGTCGCGTGACCCCTCAAGGACGGTTGCCACCACGCTACCCCGGCTTCTCCATCCAAACCCATGGAGAAGATGAAGATGATGAATAGTGAATGAAGACCGGGACTTGTGTTTGAAGAATGCAACTTCAAATGACTCCTAGACCTACTTTGATTAAAAGCCTTGAGAGTCCTTTTAAAATGTAATTGTATTTCTCCAAAGTTAAACAAAACATGTTATTTAGATCTGGCAAACAGACTTTACAATTCCAAAGTCCATTTGAAATGTAGAATCAAACGGGACCTTTCTTATCACAAAATACTTTATCTTAGGCATGGACACACGTGTAATATGTCGGCAGATCATAAAATGGTTCTGTCATCGGAACTTGCTAGAGAATACGGTTAGAAATGCTACATGGAAATCATAGAAAGTTGGGTTTTTTTTTTTTTAGGTCAGAAAAATAGAGATCTTGGTTTAATAAATTATTAAAAATGGCATGTAGGTTTTCTTTTATGAATTTACTGTGTCATCGTTTATTTTGTGGAGGTTTAATACGGCAAAAATTATCAGTTTTGAAAGCTTACGGTTGTTCCGCAGCTTCAACAAATTTCGAGTAAATGTCTAGATCGAGCATAATTTTCTTTTGAGTGTCGAAATCATAGAGAGTTAGGTTTATTAAATTATTAACAAGTTTTTTTTTTTTTTGAATTTATTGTGTGGCCCTTTATTTTATGTGCCAAAATTTGCTTATTTGCGCATCGTAAAAATCAAAATGGAGCAATGGGTTCTGTTTAAAACTCTAATAAAAATTTGGCATACGTCTTATGCAGCAAGTTATGATATAAAATTGAGCAAGTGAATTAATAACTTTTCGTTTATGAACTTTTCGAGTGCTGGTCATGCTATCTTATAGTGTACCAAATTATAGGGTTAATGCTATTAAAAATTTCAAACTAATCTTCATGTCACAAAAATTCCCAAGTTGATATCTCTGTCCAAAATGTATCTTTTGTTAACATGTATATGTGACAATGAAAAGTGGATTTTTAGGTTTTTAAGTCAAATTCATCTTAATATCATCCGCCACACTTGTTGATAGGCATAATTTTAAAGGGATATAGGCAGAATGCTAAGGTAAATTTATATCAAGAGTATTGGATTTTGTTATGTTGTGTTAGCATGAGATTGTAATGTGATACTGATGTAACATTTTTTGTGTGATAAAAATTAATTTATGTTAAATATAAGAATACAAATTTGAGATTTTAAATGGAATTACGGCCGCTGCGGGATGTTTCCAAAACCCGCCACACCCACAAGGTCAAAAAGTCAAAACCCAAGAATTCAAATCGGACAAAGCTCATGCAACGTGACAGTTGGCAATGCCAGCTTGGTCAACAGGAATCCACAAACCCATCAAGAGAGTCAAACGGTCAAACCAAGATTGCAGTTGTTTATTCCTCACCTCCAACCTATAAAAACAAGATCACCCTCTCTAGCAAGCCATCGACTTCCCCGAGAGAGAGAGAGAGAGAGAGAGAGAGAGAGAGAGAGAGAGAGGACATGGCGGATTCAAGAAGTTTGACGATGAGCATTGTCGGTGGCGGCGATGTTGCAAGGGGCGTCATGAGCCGGCCGATCCCGAGGAGAGGCCGGGTGAAGGTGGCTATAGTGGCGGGGCTTGCACACCAGTTGGCCTCCATGTTCGCTGTCCACGTTCAATGCGCCGGTGCTCATTTTCGCAATAGGATAGTACCATCAAGATAAACGTCATCTTCTCATGATGATTCTGATAGAGGCCGTGGTTTTTGAGCAGACACAAGAAGATGGTGGGGCAAATGAACTGGGTTCATCACATAGAAAGATCCCAGTTCAGAGAGAGAGAGAGAGAGAGAGAGAGAGAGGGATCTTTTAATCTTTGTTGGGGATCTTTAGGAGGAGCGGCTTGTTGCAATTGAGAGGTTCTTGATTTTGTAACCATAGTGTGGAGTGAAAGAACTTTATGGAGACTTGATGCGATTCTCCTTGTTGTTGCTTTTCTTTTAATATGTTGCCTTTTGCCGCAAATAAAGGCGGGATGGACTAAACTCGATCTAGTTTTTTCTTGGGTACTTATTCTTTTCTTCGAGATGTTTGAGGTAGAAACCCTAACTGTGAGAATTTGGGGGTGGGATTGGCTGGTAAAACCAACACAAGGCATTTAGAAAAGCGAGAGGAACCCAATTCAATTCAATCTAGCAACAAAAAAGGAAGAATAACTCTTGGAGATCCTGCTCGAGAGTGAGAAGAATCGGCAACAAACCTCAATGGCAAAATGCTTGAGGATGGCGGAGAATGTAAGAATTATTGTGTGATATGATTTATTATATGGTTTAATAATTGTTGAAATGCTATAAAAGATAAATATTGGTTATAAGAAGTTGCGACTCTAATAAAACGAAATGATATAATCCTCAAGGGAAGTTACTGATTTTTCGAAGATGTGCGACTTTTATGGAAGTTAAAAGGCGCTTTGATGGAAGGCACCTATTGATAGAACGTATAAATAGAGTCCAGTCCTCTCTCCACCTATATAAACAACAATAATTGAAAAAAACTTTGTATTTTCTCATCCATATATAGAATACATTAAAGAATAGTAGGTTAAGGGAGAGAAATCGAATTTCTTCATTTGGTTCGAGTTCTTCGGTTTTCCACAACGATTATCATCAAAGGTAACGCTATGAATAAATGTACGTCTTCATCTATTTGTGAAAATCATGAAGATCAAATATCACTATTTTTTTTCGTTACCAAAAAAAAAAAAAATATCACTATTTTTTTTAAAAAATTTCCACATTAAATAATTATATGTAATATCTAACAGAGCGCACTTGGGGCACTTGCCAGCCTTTGAGAAATTGCGCGATCGATCTCGTAGACTAGGAATTTGCCATGATCAGGCGAGCTCACAAGCCGTTCGGCCTCTCTCGTGGCCGCTCGAGCTCGCAGCAATCCGCATCCTCTCCCGTTTGATAAAACTCCGACGAAAGAGCTCAATCAACACCGGATATCTCCGAAATTCTTCAATCATCTAGCAAATTATCGTGGTTTTCCTTTGCACTATTATCGAGTTCATATTCCCTTAATTGAATAGTTTAATGTTTGGAGAACAGGCATGGAACAAATCCATTTTTAGCCCTTAAAAAGACCCGCAGAAAAAGGGAATAAAATGGCCCTCGGCCCCTCACCCTCACCTTCTGACTCTCGTCTTCCCTTCGTCACTGTCAAGACGAGGTGGATTTCCCGGTTGAACTGAATATATGAAGGATAAATAGTTAAGAAACGGATAAAACTCACAAAAAACTTCAAATTTTGCTAACTATGATATATTTAGTCCAAACTCTTTTTTGTGACACAAAAACCCCAAATTTATGTCTTTGTGACATACTTATACTAACCTTATACAGTGTGACACATTTATCCTTTTTTTTTTTTTTTTGGTGACATCAAAAACCTAAAGCTTGTACTCATGTGACTCATTTTCGAAGACATTTGTTCATGTTCACTTTTTGGTTAATGCTTACCACATGTTTAATGAAATGCCTCCGCCCTCTTTAGCTCTTAGCTTTTTTAGGATGTGCGTCGGTCATTAGGGTTTTCATGGGGGGTTTCGTTGCCGTCGTAGCTTTGTGCGTGGTTTTTTTTTTTTTTCCTTTCTTTTTCAGTTGCCCAGACAGCATCCAACGGTGGTATGGCGAGCGGCAAGGTCTTGTTTGGTGGTGATTGCAAATGGTGGCCGGCGTTGGCCATTAACAAGGCAACGACATCGGTTGAGCGACTGATTTCTAGGCGACAAGTGGGCCAAGCTGCCAAGCGAAACCTCTTGTTTAACTTTTGTGGGCGGCGACGCTGATCGCCGGCGGAAGGTTCACTCCACGCGAGTCATGGTCGACTCTGCTGACCGTCGTGGGCCGAGCTGGGGATTGCCATGGGAATTGGCCTTGGGCTAGTCTAACTGAGAAGTGGGTTGGTGTCCGGTCGGGCTAGGCTGACCGGAGGGACCTCAAAGTTTGGACTAAGACAGAAGAGTGGCCATGGGCCTCAGTATTGGGCTTAGACTGGTTAGGCCAAGCTTCATTAGGCCGAGCAACAATGGGCTAGAGTAGGCTTAGTGGGTTCAATTTGGTTTAAGCTAATTTGGGCCGGATTCAGTTTAAGAGAGCCGAAGCCCAATAGGTCTTGGGCTCTGACCCATTAGGCAGGAGTAAGGTCGCCGACCCGGGTCCCTTTTTAAATAAATAATAATAAAAATTTTAAAAAATAGAAAATTAGTTAGGGAAATGCCTCTCCTACTTATTACAATTAAATCTGCTACATGATGATGATGATGATGATGATGATGATGATGATACACCTACTAGATTTGATTAAAGAAGTTCACTGATGATAAGATGCACAAGTTAGATTCATCTTAGTTATATAGCTCGTATTGTCAATTGATTTGAGAATGATTTGATGAGTCTTAAGAAATTATGTCCAAATTACTGATCGTCCGAGTGCTTGTTGTTTCATCTCCTGTTGATCGAGAGTCTCTCTCAATCTATGGTTGAATTGATTCCTGTCTACACTCGTTTCTATATTCTGGTCCTCAATTGCTAAGTGTAGTTATATCTTGTGAAGCTAAGTTGATTGTATGGATCTCTCTTAATGCCTTGTGTGATGGAAATGAATGAATCCCGACAAGAAATTCACATGGATTCTTACAATCTATACTTGGCATGGACAGTGGTCGAGGAGTCTTGAAGCAACCGTCAGCGAACATGGGATTGAGCTCATGAAGTAGAACTTACTGCTTTCCATATCAGTGAATATTGAAGCAGCACCGAAATCAGCAGACGAAAGCAGGTGTACCATCTTTAGAGTCCTTGAGAACTTGCCGGAGGATTTGCATAGGCGTGCGGGCCTCTCACGTTGTCTCTATTGGCCCGTCCTCCAATAGAGAATCGCAGTTGTAGGTGTTTCATGGGCACAGGTGGAGATTTCTCTACATTATGCTGGACCGAATTAAACCGTACAGTATCCGCCTCAAAAACATTATCGATTTAGGGCCTGTTTATTTATTTTTGTTTCTGTTCCCCAAAACAAAAATTTATGTTCTTTTGTTCCGGGGAACAAAAAAAGAACATAAACACGTTTGGTAATACTTTTGTTCCCAGGAACAGATTTGGAACAGAAACAAGAAGTAGAAAAAACTTGTTTCTTATTCCTAGGAACAATTCCGAGAAACACTTTTTTTTTCTTCTTCTTTTTTCTTTCCTTCTTCTTCCTTTTAGGAACAATTCCAAGGGCCAGCGACCTCGTCGGAGTGTCGCCGGCCCCCGGCGAGGCTCGGCCTCGCCTTGGCTGGGTGAGCTAGAGCTGGCCCAGATTTGGCGTGATCTAGCGGTGGCCCGGCGAGCTTAGCCTCGCAGGATCTGGGGAAGCTCAAGCTCGCCCGGCTAAGGTGAGGCCGACCTTGCGCCGCTCGGGCGAGGCCGAGCCTCACCGGTGACCTCAGTGGCCGGTGAGGTCATTGACGAGGCTCGACCTCGCCCAAGCGGCGAGAGGTTGGCCTCGCCTTAACTAGGCTAGTTCGGCTTTGCTGAGGGCCAGTTGCTGGCTGGCGACTGGCCAAAAGGAAGAAATAAGGAAAAAAAAAAAAAAAAAAAAAAAAAAGGAAAAATATCATAAAAATATTGAAAAATTAAAAAAAAAAACAAAATTGTTCATTGGAAAAAAAAAAAAAACTAATTCTGTTCAAAAATTGTTTCCCTGAACAGAAATGTTACCAAATGCGCCGTTAGGAGCGCAACAAGAGAAAATGATATGGCAATGCTACTCGGACAGCACCTACAATTTCAGCTGATGTGACCTTGTGGAAATGATAGTTCTCAACGGATACTTCATTGTCGAGCCCTTCAGTCAAATTGCAAAATACAGCTCAACAATATTCTATTCATGAATTCATTCATGATTGCTTAGCTTGCATGAGATATCTATGACAGGAGAATCAAGTACCTTATTCTGTTCTCCAAAATTTGTTTGAGGCAATCTTCCAAAAGTAACCAAGTCCGTGGCCGATCTTGCCTTCAATTTCTTCAAAGTGTTTTTGATCTTCCTAACAATAGCAAGAAAATAGGGTGCCTCTTAAAGGAGTTCATTTGCTAGATACATATAGTCTGACGTTAATGTTTTGGAAGTCAGTTATCTAGTAGACGGAGCTCATGTTATGCTGTTATTATATATGTTTACGAGCTAGTGGGAATTGAATCCAAGCCCAGGCAAGCCAAGACCTTTCTGGGAGCACATTTGACAGCGAACACAATTCAGGAAGGTCCTAACTTGCCTAAGATTGAATCTAATTCTCACTTCATGGAGCTTGGAAGAGATCTGACAACAGCATAAGATCAGCTCTCGTTTATTCGGTAATTCAGTTGTTGCTCTCAAAACACTAAGGTCAGACGAAATGTATCTAGTAAATACACTTTTTTTTTAGGCACGCACTTCCCTCGCCATTGTCGGGAAAATCCAAAACACCGGATGAAACTGAAGGCAAGATCACCCATGAGTTGGTTCCTTATGGAACATTGGTCGCCGCAAACAAGTTTTTGAGAACAAAATAAGGTATTTGATTCTCCATTCGTACAAAGTCTCGTGATAGAGAAATAATCATGAATGAATTCATCAATAGGACTTTGTATGCATTTTGCAATTTGACGGAAGAGCTCGACTATGAAGCATTTGTTGAGAACCATCATTTTCGTGAGTCAAATCAGCTGAAATTGTCGGTTCCGTTAGAGTAGCAATGTCGGATCATTTTCATCTTGGACTATTTATAATTTTCTTTTTCTCTCTTTCCTCCGCTGCTGGCTGTGGCGGAAATCGCTAGATTCAGGCGAGGGTCGATGAGAAAAGAAAAAAAAAAGGAAATAAAAAAGAAATAAAAAATCAAAGAAATTAAAAAATATTGTTACATTTTTTTTTTACTAACATAGCCCTTTTCCGATAGCCGAAATAGTCACCGCCGACCAAAAGCTCTTATTTGAGGGGAAAATTATCAAAAAATTCATAAACTTATTATAATTATGCTAATTCAATTCTAAACTTATTTTTTTTTTACTAATTGAGTCTTAAATTTTTTGCAATTGTGTTAGTTTAGTCTTTTTGACCAATATTGACCGGTTGGCGTCGACATGGCCGTTGACCGGCACTAGCAACAATTTTTTAATAATATTTTATTTTTTCAAATTATTTTATTAATTTTCTATTTTTTTCTCCTCCCCCTCTTTCCTCCTACCTCCCTCTTCCTTTGGCTTTGGCGATCAATCAAAGGGAAGGGCTAGCTAGTTGTTGGATCGAGGTAGCCAGGCGAGCTCGCCCGGCCACTAGCGAGACAAGCCCTCATTGTCCCTAGGTCTGGCGAGGGTTCGCCTTGCCATCACTGGGCGAGGACTCGCCTCGCCATCTCTGAGTGAGGGTGAGCTCACCCAGCCACTAGTAAGGTGAGCCCTCGCTAGATCCAACAAGGGGGGCTTTACTGTCGCTAGGTCTAGTGAGACAGGCCCTCATCAAATTCGGTGGGGCTCGCCTCCCCAATAGCTGTGCGAGCTTGCCTAGCTACCTTAGTCCGGCAACTAGCCAACCCTTCCCTTTGGCTGGTCATTGGAGCCAAAGGAAGAAAGATGGAGGAGAAAAAAAAAAGGAAAAAAAAAAGATAAAAAAAATTAATAATTAATTTGAAAAAATATCTATTATTAAAAAAAATTGTTGTCGGCGCCGCTTAGTAGCTAGCCAATTTTGGTCGAAAAGATTGAACTGTAACAATTACAAAAGATTTAGAACTCAATTGGCCAAATAAATAAGTTTAGGGCTAAATCAATAGGTTTAAGATTTTTTTGGTAATTTTCTCCTTATTTGAGACAATTTGGACATTTCAAATCCTTATATGAAACAATGTTTACTTCAATCCTTATTTAAAAAAATAATGACATTTGATACTTTATTTAAAATTTTCCTACAAGAATTTGCATTCGGACTAATTTTAAAGTATTCGCACAAGATGCATCTAATATTTCATTTGTTAATTAACAATTGAAAAGGCAAGATAGATTGTCGCATGCATATTACAAGTATTGTTAAATTTAACTGAGTGTATTAATTATCTGTACGTCAACGCTCCTGTATAATTGTCACAGGCAAATTCAATAGGGCCTAATTTCCGTAAAAGAGTTTGGTCTGAACTAAGCCAAGCTTGATCGGTACGTTTCTATGCGCGCATCTCTCTCCTTTTGAGGGTCTCTCCCTCGCGATCGATCTGGAGACGCATTCGGGAAAAAAACAGAAAGTTGGACAGGTTCTATAATGCGACAGAAAGGTCAAAGGCATAGGGGAAAAAAAAAATAGAAATTAGAAGTGTCTCTCAACAAAAGACATGTCTGTGACCAAAAAAAAGAAAAAAAAAAAAAAAAAAAGAAAGAAAAACAAAACAAAACACATGTCGACATGTCAATTCCCAAGGTGGTCACAATAATCACCACCAAGGAAAAAGAGGCTAGTATCATTATAGCACTGGATAGATACAAGCAATGCTCGGGACATGGTTATCGACATTTTATGACACTCGATCTTAACGATACGTATCCATTGGGTTAAATCGATGAAATACCGAATTGTAAGAGAATAATGGGTAGTCATTTTGGAAACCATCGATTCGATACATCTCTATTCATTTTGTTGATTCACGGTTCATTATATTTCACCCATTAAATGATGTAGTTTTTATCTTAGTTCATTTTTATCATAATTTCACAACAAATAGATGAGAATCTGTAAACTACAAACCTGCCAAACATAATGCAAAGACACTCTTTCTTTTCTCTCTGTTTTTCTTTTAACATTCGAATCATTTACTTATCATTGAGATATATTTACCTTCGATGATGGGCACTTGAAATCGAGATACATTTCCCCTAGAGCTTTTTGTTTTGCAGTTTTTCATGAAACTACGGGGCTACGAGTAGATTAATGCTGTTGCACACCATCAAATTCACTTTGAATATCATCCTCATCATTTCATGTATATCTCAATCGGTAACGTCATATACCTTTTTGCTGAATCGTGTTCAGAAAAAAAAATCGTACACAATATTTCAATATAGGATGCAAGTTTAAAGCAGGAGATTATTTCTACTTGATGAATCTTTCAACTAATAGCCTTTGGTAATTGTCATATTCCTCAAAATTTGCAAATTATGCAAGCATATAAGCACATGTCATGACTTTTTATTGATTTCAAGCCTTCTCGGAATGCATAAAATGCATCAACGCACAAACTTAGGTCTTCACTTTATCAATGTAAATTCAAATTGTGTTGTTATAATTACCGTATATCAACATTGTCAAGTCATATACTATAAAATACCATTGCTGGCCCATTTTCTAACGATTCACACTTTTAAGATAATTTGTCTAACACGGTATAAGACAAACCTCTAATATCAAAGCACGGGTCAAGGATTTAAATCCCTACACTCAATTTTCTCATACTCGTTGTTCTCATTATTCTGTCTATTTTCCTTTTCCGCAATTATCCTCTTAAATCGCATGCTATAAATACATTGACTGCCCACGTTCTAATAGTTTAAACTTTTAGGAAAATATGATTTGTCTCACAAAGGTTATTTTTACATACAATGACTACTGGAATATGTGAAAAACGGACATTAACTGAAGCAGAAATCAGGAAAAAATAAATAAATGAAAGAGGGAAAAAAAATTTTTTTACTCTATCATAAAATGAAGAAAAGATGACCGGCATAGTTGACGATTACTTCTCCGATAATAATGGAAATGGATAATTTGGTGGCTTATCCCAGATACGAAGAAAGCCCATCTTGAGCTGATTTGACTCTCAGGGTAAATTTTGTTTTGCCTCCCCACCTAAAATATCGCTAAGATCGATCGAATTTCACATGGGTCGAGTTCCAATTTCACCACAGTTGTCATCATTTTGTCTAAATCTGATTTTGGCTGGCAGACGACATTCCACGATGAGAAAATGATACGCTGGCAAGAAAATCCAGTCGGAGAGAGCAAGGGTACATCAGAATGGCACGTAATGTGGGTGGTACCCCCATCCACTGGCAAATGTGGTATAGCGATGGAGTCCTCGTACCCCGGTCAAGAGGAACCAAAATCCATTACTTCATTATCCGCATGTAATTTTACATTTCTTTCACTCAAAACAGTGTGGCTTTGGCGAAGGCTTTTCATATTGAGGATGCATCTGACTTGACCTTGAACATATGAAAGTTAATTCTAACAAGTCCTGTGTCGTTCTTTCTAATTTGTGTTTGTGCAACAGAGCAAAGACAATCCACTAGGAGTCGTCAAGGTAGAAAAGCAGTGCGCCTGAGCTCTGCCGAACCAGGCGAGCCTGAACTTCTCGCCGGCTTGTGGTGAGGTGGGCAAGGCTCCACCTCGCTCGAGGCCAAATCTGGGACGGCAAGGCTCGAGCTCGCCTAGTTCGGTGGAGCTCGGACTCACTAGCCTCGATGGAGCTCGGGCTCGCATTGATCGACGGAGCCTCAAGCTTGTCGATCTGAGTCTTGGTCAGTCACTAGGCAATTGGCCGTCGCCGAGGCACACGTTGGTGGAGGAAGGAGGAAGGAAAAGGAAAAGGAAAAAAGAAAAATAAAAGAAAAAAGGAAAATTTTAAAATAAAAAAATAGAATTCAATTTTTAAAAAATATATAACAATTAAGATTAAAAAAAATTTAGTCGATTAAAAAAAATTAAAATTCGATTTTTTAAGTAGTTTTTCCCAAAAAATCAAATCAAATATCAAATAGTGGAAAATATTTTCAACTCCATTTTCAGGTTTTAGTCGAATACCGAAAAATATAGTCATTTTTTTGAAAAATGACTTCTTAGAAAATATATTTTGGAAACGTTATATTTTTCGTGAAACAAATAGAGCCTAAAACTTCACTCAACCATGCTATTTTTGGGGTCACAACGTCTACTATGTGTTGATGAAAAATTATACGAATAGCAACTTACTGTAGTAATCTGTGCAGCAATCTCATCCCTTGCGAAAAAACTTTGTCATGTCATATCTTCGCCAAACTTTGATTTGAGGTAGTTTATAGTCAAAACAAAGCTCCTCTAAAATTGTACCATGGACGCAAAGCTAAAGTGTCGCAACTCGCAAGCTTGGGAAAGAGGTAATTGCTTGGGATTCTGACTGATTCAATGTAAGCTCCTCGGACTAGTTGAATTCTAGTTGGTTCACGCCAAAACGAGGGGATTCTCGAGAAATTCTTTAATTAATGTCCAACTGAAACAATTTCCATTAAAAATGTCATCTCATCCTCAAATCTTGTTTCCGCATTCTATTATGAAAGATACATATACTTTCTTTCTCAATTTTGTTATTATTTTGGATCTTTTCCGGTTCAGATAAAGTCATTCACATAATTACCTGGCCTGAAGCATTTTTGCATAGTGAAATTCATTAGATAAAGTAAGATTGGGTTATCGATTACTCATCATTTTCTTATGTTTGAATAAGATGGTCAAATTGGAGATTAGTTAACTTTGTCTAGTGCTTGCTTTTCTTCATCTTCGTGCAAGGAATACGAATTTCATTTTCCAGCAAAAGGAGCAAGGCAAGAATAAAGAAAAAAGAGAGGAAGAAACCAAAGGGAAATGCGCTCGGGAGTGCATTGGCTACGATAAAGCTTCTCGGATTGTTTATTTCTGGCATCAATATTAAAATAATGCCGGGGGGATTGTTTATTTCTGGCATCAATATTAAAATCCGGATTTCATTTTCCAACAAAAGGAGCAAAGCAAGAATAAAGAGAGAAAAGGACAAAGGAAAATGCACTAAGAAGTGGGGTTGACCCCGTTGGATCTGGTCTGGGTGAAGTTGACCCACGCATGGGCGAAGGCAACCCTGGTGAGAGCTCCCCTCGCCAAATCCGACGAGGCTGGCCCTTGCCCAAGCTAGGTAGCCTCATTCGATCTGGCCTGGGCATGGTAGACCCGTGCCTAGGTAAGGGCAGCTTTGGGGGATTGTTTATTTCTGGCATCAATATTAAAATAATGGGGGGGAGAGAATCTGGATTTCATTTTCCAACAAAAGGAGCAAAGCAAGAATAAAGAGAGAAAAGGATAAAGGAAAATGCACTAAGAAGTGGGGTCGACCCCGTTGGATTTGGTTTGGGTGAAGTCGACCCACACATGGGCAAAGGCAACCCTGGTGAGAGCTCCCCTTGCCAAATCCGACGAGGCTGGCCCTTGCCCAAGCTAGGTAGCCTCATTGGATCTGGCCTGGGCGTGGTAGACCTGTGCCTAGGTAAGCAGCTTCGGGGGGATTGTTTATTTCTGGCATCAATATTAAAATAATGCGGGGGAGAGAATCCGGATTTCATTTTCCAACAAAAGGAGCAAAGCAAGAATAAAGAGAGAAAAGGACAAAGGAAAATGCACTAAGAAGTGGGGTCGACCCCGTTGGATTTGGTTTGGGTGAAGTCGACCCACGCATGGGCGAAGGCAACCCTAGTGAGAGCTCCCCTCGCCAAATCCGACGAGGCTGGCCCTTGCCCAAGCTAGGTAGCCTCATTGGATCTGGCCTGGGCGTGGTAGACCTGTGCCTAGGTAAGGGCAGCCCCAGCGAGGGCTCACCTGGTTGGGCGGCGCCCGATGAGGCCGCCCTGGCCTAGGCGAGGGGAGCCTTGTCGGAGCTGCCCTTGCCCAAGTGTTGGTCGGCCTTGCCTAGGATCTGAGGCCGGCCCTTCCCAAGGCTCCACCTCACCTTGGCCAATGGCCGATTGTTGCCTATCGGCCGGCCACCACCAAGAGGAAGAAGAAAGGGAGGAGAGAGAAAAAAAGAGAGGGAACAAAATAAAGAAAGAAAGAAATTAGAAAAATAATTAAAAAATCAGAAAAATGATAAAAAAATGGAAAAATTATTAAAATATTATTAAAAATTATCTACGTTAGCGGGCCGGTGTCCACGTCAACAAAATCCGGCTAAAATAAGCCGGAAGGACTAAATTGTCACCAAACTAAAATGTTTAGACTAAATTAGCACTAGTTCAAAAGGCTTAGAACTAAATTTGCATCATAAAAAATGTTTAGGACTGAATTGACACAAATCAAAAGTTTAGGATTAAATTAATATTATTAAGTTTAAGATTAAATTGACACAAATGCAAAATGTTTATGACTTTTTTGACACTTTTCCCCTAAGATTTGCATTGGGTATGGTAAAACTTCTCAAGATTGTCTCTTTCCGACACCAAGATAAAAATAATGCGGAAGAGAGAATTGTGTAAATTTTATATAATACTATATTATGATGTAGAGTGCGTGGCACTATTTATAAGCATTATGAAATGACTATGTTAGATAATAAAATCTCAATTACAATCAATCAAAATATGGGGAGATATTTGCATAATTCCAAGAGATATGAAGAATCGAGGGAATTACGGAAAATATCAAATATATATAACATCCCTCAAATTCCAAGTGACGCAAAAGCAGTCATTTGTGGATTAAAGAAAAGATTGAAAAAGGCGCTCAGGTGGATGTGCCTTTATGAAGACTGATCGATGTTAGAGAGCAAGTCCTGTACGCTATGTTGTCATTGGTTTGCTAAAGAGAGAACTGTCAAACTTGTGGTTGAGGCTATGCAACTGTAGAATAGGCTAAAGTGGCTAGTGTCTTTGCAAGAGGCTGACATGGTTGCGTGGTATACTACGAAGAGAATTGTGTAATTATATGCATTATAATATATAGTGATGAATAGTGTATGAGCCTATTTATAAAAAAAGTGTTAAAAAAATCTTAAACTTATTGCATTGGTACCATTATATTCTCAAATATTTTAATTATGTCAATTTAATTATAAACTTTTTGACCTAGAGCCAATTAAGTTTTTTTTTTTTTGCTAATTTTAGTCGGACATTGCTAATGTGGACTTTGTTGTCCTACGTGGCATGATTGACGCTGATATGAACATTTTTAATAATATTTTGAAAATTTTGGAATTTTTTAATTATTTTCTCTTTTTTTTCCTTTCTTTTCTTTCTCTCTTTTTTTCCTCCTCTTTCCTGGTGATGTCGCCAAGGCTGACCAAGCATGTGCAAGGGCCGGCCTCCCCAAATCTGGCGAGGCTACCCTCGTCCTGTTTTTTTTTTTAAGAAGAAAAAGAAAGAAAAATTTTAAAAATTATTTTAAAATGTTTACGTCAATGCCGGTCGTGCCATATATTACATCAACGCCAGTCATGTCATATAAGATGATCGCTGTCCATGTTAGTAATATCCGACTAAAATTAACAGAAAAGACTAAATTGACACTAGGTCAAAAAATTTATGACTAAATTGATGCAATTAAAAGAATAATGACTAAATTAGCCCTAAACCTTAGGACTTTTTTGACATTTTTTTCCGCCTATTTATAGGTTTTATGAGATGACTATATAGAATAATAAAATATCGCAACAATCATAATCAATCATGAAATGTGCAACCAAGAGATATAGGTATGATTAAGAGAGATATGGAGAATTGAGGGACATGTGAAAAATTTCCTAGATATATATCCCTGACAAAGAGAACTCTAGGAATCAGAACGTTTTCCTATGCCATTACCTAACGAAATTGTATTGGACATGTCTCCTTATTGGGGTCTGTTGGTTACTCTTGGAATTTCGAGAATTCCAAAGATAAATATGCCCACAATAACAAATTTATACATAACCTAATTTAATTTATCATTCGTTTAAGATATATCCAACCATTAAAAAAAAAAAAAAAACTGTGTTGTGTGAATTCAACTTACATTTTGTCTTTCGTGTGGCTTCTTGTCCTCGCGCATCCTTAGTATACAAACTTTTCAAACCAATCTTATATACAACTAACACTAGTTAATTAATTTATTTTAAAAAAAATTCTATGAGAATGGATTTTCCAATTGTCGTAGCGACTATAATTTATTTAGGAGAAAAAGAAGACCAAAAGAGAGCCGCCTGCCAATAGTCCATATTTGATCTCACGATTGATGATGATAGATCGATAAACAGGCGACAGTTGATAGTCATCGTGGACGATCCAACGGCTCATAAAGCCGTCCGTAACTTTGCCGCATGTGAGACGAGCCCTCTTTAGTTTTCAATTATTAAACTCAGAAATAAACTAGACCATGTAACATACGACCGTTCACCAGAACTTGCCGCCACAGCTTGTTCAAGACCTTTTAAAAATCTCTATATTTCCCTCACATTTTTCATGGATACCCTACACTTCTGATATACTTTCAATTCTCTCTCTAGCTATTGAAATTCCAGCAAGAAAGTCACACAGATTTTACAATATAACTCGTCATGGACAACAATCAAGGAGGTCAACAAGCAACCGCCGACGAACGTAGGATCGAGATCGTGGAGGGGGCATTGGCTTCCATATCAGAAGATATGAAGGCAGAGATGAAATGGTTGAATGAATCAGCAGGCCAAGGTATCTCTAGCATCTTCAGAGTTCCAAATCATGAGGCATGCCAGCCTCGAATAGTCTCTATTGGCCCGTACCACCATGGGGAAAAGCAGTTGCAGAGGCTTCAGGAGTACAAGGGAAGATACCTCCAAACCATGCTGGACCGAACTTTTCCGGAGGGTGTCGGCCTTGAGGAACTCATTGACCCGGTGGCGCCCAAAGTAAAAATGATTCAGCAGTGCTACTTGGAGAGCACCAACAATTTCACAGAATCTGATCTTGTGAAAATGATGGTTCTTGACGGATGCTTCATCATTGAGTTCTTCCGTCAAATCAAAGGAGACATACAGTCCAACGATATCCGAACAAACGATTCATACACGCTCGTTTCTCTGATGCAGGACCTTGTACGGCTGGAGAACCAGGTCCCGTACTTTGTGCTTGAGGATTTGTTTGAAACAACGAATGTTGGGAAACAAGAGACCAGCTTTACCACTCTTGCCCTCAAATTCTTTGACGGCATTATGGAAAGACCTGAATGTTTCTTGGACAGAGACGGCCGTCCCAAAACAGAGCATTTGCTTGATTTACTTCGTCAGAGCTTAATTCCTGCGGAGGGACAAAACTATAGCCCACTAGAGGAGAGCTCGTCCTTTGAATTGATCGGTTCTGCTTCCAAGCTTAATCAAGCTGGAATTGCATTTGTGCAGAGCCAAGCCAGCACCTTCCTCGAGATCAAATTTGACTCCCAAAGTGGAATCCTGCATATTCCAAAACTAACGATCAATGATACTCTCCAATGCATCCTCCACAATATAGTTGCTTTTGAACGGTGTTTTGTCTCTTGCGACAAACACTTCACTGCCTATGCCATGTTCATGGGATTACTCATTGACACAGCTGAGGATGCACGACTTTTGTGCGACCGTAGAGTCATGTCAATTAACGGCGTGAGAAAGGAGGGTGTTGCAAGCTTCTTCCGCCATGTCAGCAAGGACATTAGTTGGGAAGTCATGAGGAGCTACGTAGAGTCGGAGATTGCGGGAGTGAACAAATATGTTAGTAATCAACAGATCCGTGTTTTCTTCACCCAACTCATATATACTCCTTGTCGCTACACATGGTCGACTATAGCTGCCATAGTGATGCTTACAGGTGCGATCCAAACTGTGTACACTGTGTTGCAATACTATCAACGCATTTAGCAGGAAGGATCTAGAAGCTGCATCTTCCATATTTTTCATTATAAGTATTGACTCTGTTTTCAATGAATCTTTTGAGTTAATATTTTCCTTGTAGCCAAATCAATCTTTGAAATGGTGGACAAATAGTTATCGTCGAAGTGCTCATCAATGGGGGAGAGCATGCACAGGCGATCTGGTTCCCCTGGAATCCGAAACTTACCCAGCCTTAGCCCTAGCGACTAAGCCAATTCCATGGAATTTATGACTGGAATGGCCAGTTAGAGACAGTGCAATTTTCTCCCAAGATTTTCGATTTATGAAGTTTAATTGACTAAACCGCGTTCTAGTACTAAGAAAACCAAGGTTGCATGACAGAAACAAGTGAACTGGTGCAACACCATCTTTATTTTACGAGCCAGAGTCTAAATACTTGTGTGTCAATTACATGAACCTTTCCACCCAAAAAAAGCACTAGGTATCAAAATATTAACAATTCAAGACTAGCGTGAAGCAGCTAGTGTGTGCAAGTCTATCATTGTCAACTTATTCTTGAGTTTTCCGTTCCAAATACCAGAGTCATCGCCAAATTTACCGTAGAACCTGTTCCTCTAGGTAACTACCATCGTGAGATAAGTCGAATGCCAAACTAGCCAATGTTGAATCTTGCGGAAACGTGGTACAAATATATTTTACAAAATATAACTTTCACTATTACAATATTTTCTCACACCACATACAATACTTGGACAACTCTACACAATTCCTTTCACACTCACGTGCATACATAGCACACTCTACTCAACACACTCTCAAGACCCCTACACACACACCATACTCTACACTCACGCCACCCACTACACCCACGCACACCCTCTTGGACTTCTTACTCACACACTCTTAGTTGGACACTCAAATGAGGAGCAACTTGCTCCTATTTATAAGATGGAAAGTCAGTGACTTTCCTAACTTTCTACACTCTTCTAGAAGTAATATTATTATTTTATTATAGCCTCACAACTAGATTTCTATGGAGAAGTCTAGAAGTGGCGCAGCTTATGGATTTTGCTAGAACATTCTAGAGAAGGGAGAGATCTAGAGAAATCGAGAGAGAGAGAGAAGTGACAATTATATGTTTAATGTTTGCATAAGGGACATTAATTAATTAGGAATATTTCAAAAGTACGTGCGCATCAAAATCTGGGCATTAGGTAAGAAAACCATGAGTTTGGCATTGTAGTACGTCATGTACCTTATATTGGCGTAAATCGACGAGCGCCTTGTAACGCCCAACAGGAGATTTGGGAAGATTTAAGTGACTTGACAAACTTTGAGCGTCCAACACCTGTGGACCCGACTAGGAGACCGTATGGAACATCTGTACCATCATTCAGCACGAATTTCTTCGCGTGCGCCTCTTTCACTGGGCCTCTTTTAAGACGAACTCCAGACTAGCATTGCAAGCATTAGATCAGCAGCGAAATGAGCAGCTAGAAATGATGACGGTAACTTGAAAAAGAAAATCAACACCCTTGTTAGATCATTTATCTTTGAGAAACTGGAGGTGAAAACAATGAGCATCTTCTTCTATTTTTGAAATTTTGAAGGCTGCACCCTAAATGCAATTCACAAGGTTGAAGAAATAAGGTACCTGGATTTTCAGAGAGCACGAAGTTCAACAAAAGCTTCTTCCCGATTTCTTGGGCATGATTGACCTCACGAAGCAAGTAGGCCTGTTCCTTGAGACCCCTTAAACTAATAGTTGAGGGCTTGGCTCTAGCTGCGATGACCAGCTTGTTCGTATGTGAATTTAAACTGGTAAAGGCTCTCGAGGCAGTCCATCGTCGGCAACCACTTTACAGTACACCTGATCATTAAGGGACGGGATTTAGAAAAAGAGAAAATCCTAAAGGAAAAACTTACTGGATTTGCAACAACTAGTGTCAATTGACATTTCTTACTGGTGCATCTTCGGTTCCATCATGTTGAGGAAATGAAATTGCACATTATTTCACGTACCTAAAACACTCTTCAACTTGTCTGACACTTGGACAATGCTTGTCGATATTTGTTAGTATATTTGATTTGCCAAGTATCCGCAAATGGGACTTTTATAGCTGGGGATCTCGACGCAAATGCAAAAGTATGGACAATGCATGTCGGTGATTGTTTACACAGTATATCGTAAATTTCTGATATTTGTCGATTGCTAATTGAAGAACGTGGAGGGAAATTCCAGCTGCACATCCCGAATAATCAATCAATACATGCAAGATAAAACTGACATCATCCTTGCAGGAAAAAGTATAATCAATATACAGTAGCCAGATATTCAACTTACTTCATGCTTGTCAGCGTCAAATTCCAGTGCATGAAGCCAAAAAGAAGTATGAATTGGAAGTTACTAC
Source organism: Eucalyptus curtisii (assembly GCA_017140595.1). NCBI lineage: Eukaryota > Viridiplantae > Streptophyta > Magnoliopsida > Myrtales > Myrtaceae > Eucalyptus > Eucalyptus curtisii. Next base: position 32,011,762 of record CM029498.1, read on the forward strand.
AAGAGGAGACTATATCCGGCTAATGGCTCAGCAGCTGAACCGAACTCGAAAGTTCGACAGAAGAAGGGGAGTGAAAACCATGTGATTTTGAGGGCGAAATGCACATGATATCGATACTCATTCATATCAAGCCCCCTCGTAAACCGGGAAGCTGCCTAACTGGTACCAAGAATGACCTCTCTCGGTTTTTCTCCGGGCTGACTCGGTTCAAGACTTGGATGTCTAAAGCTCTCAAGCAATGAGAAAATTTCTTCTGATTTTCCATAAGCAAATAAAAGATGAAAAATAGCCCATATTTCTTGGAGGAAAGGGGCTAGTATCATTATAGCACTGGATAGATACAAGCAATGCTCGGGACATGGTTGTAGACATTTTATGACACTCGATCTTAACGATACGTATCCGTTGGGTTAAATCGATGAAATACCGAATTGTAAGGGAATAATTGGTAGTCATTTTGGAAACCATCGATTCGATACATCTCTATTCATTTTGTTGATTCACGGTCATTAAATTTCACCCATTAAACGCTGTAGTTTTTATCTTATTTCATTTTTATCATAATTTCACAACAAATAGATGAGATATATTTTCCTTCAATCATGGGCACTTGTAATCGAGATACATTTTCCTTTGACTACGAAATTTCCCCCCGAGCTTTTTGTTTTGCAGTTTTTCATGAAATTACGGGGCTACGAGTAAATTAATGCTGTTGCACACCATCAAATTCACTTTAAATATTATCCTCATCATTTCATGTATATCTCAAGCGGTACCGTCATATACCTTTTTGCTAAAAAGTGTTCAGAAAAAAATAAAAATCGTACATGCTATTTCAATATAGGATGCAAATTCAAAGCAGGAGATTATTTCTACTTGATAAATCTTTCAACTAATAGCCTTTGGTAATTGTCGTATTCCTCAAAATTTGCAAATTATGCAAGCATATAAGCACATGTCATGACTTTTTATTGATTTCAAGCCTTCTCGGAATGCATAAAATGCATCAACGCACAAACTTAGGTCTTCACTTTATCAATGTAAATTCAAATTGTGTTGTTATAATTACCGTATATCAACATTGTCAAGTCATATACTATAAAATACCATTGCTGGCCCATTTTCTAACGATTCAAACTTTTAAGATAATTGTTCTAACACGGTATAAGACAAACCTCTAATATCAAAGCACGGGTCAAGGATTTAAATCCCTACACTCCTCAACTTTCTCGTACTCGTTGTTTTCATTATTCTGTCTATTTTCCTTTTCTGCAATTATCCTCTTAAATCGCATGCTATAAATACATTGACCGCCCACGTTGTAATAGTTTAAACTTTTAGGAAAATATGATTTATCTCACAAAGGTTATTTTTACATACAATGACTACTGGAATATGTGAAAAACGGACACTAACTGAAGCAGAAATCAGGAAAAAATAAATAAATGAAAGAGAAAAAAAAAAGAATTTTACTCTATCATAAAATGAAGAAAAGATGACTGGCATGGTTGACGATTCCTTCTCCGATAATAATGGAAATGGAAAATTTGGTGGCTTATCCTAGATACGAAGAAAGCCCATCTTGAGCTGATTTGACTTATTCCTTCTCAAGGTAAAAAATTTTTTTGCCTCCCCACCTAAAATATCGCTATGACCGATCGAATTTCACATGGGTCGAGTTCCAATTTCACCACAGTTGTCATCATTTTGTCTAAAATAATATTTATATTATTAATTTCGCTAGGGCCGGGTCGGTCAGACCCGCCCCAGTTGGGGGAGACGACACCCGCAAAGGAAAAGAAACAATAAAAAACGAGATTGTCAAATAGACAATCGGCAGATAAGGGTACGTACATGGATTCTTTCTGTGCCTACTAGGAAATGAAGACATTTTGTCACACATGGCAATGTGGAAATTCTAAACTGTCTCCAATTTTTTTAATTTGTGATGATCATATCAAAATTACAAAGGATGCTAATTATACAGTGTCTTCGGAAACAATAAAGGTAAAAAAGTGCGTCTCATGGGGTTAGTGATTCAAGCATGAAGACGGTAGGCGATATCAAAAGCACTTATCTAACATTGTACCTTACCCAATGGCGATGGTTTCACCCGCTCAGTGTATAAATGCCACTTGATGTGCTTCTACCTATGATCAAACCATTCGCTTCCAGTTCGGCTTGATATCACTCTTCCTCCTCCTTCCTCCTCCCTTCAGTGGCGGCGCTACTCTCCACCATCTGCCGTTGGGTTGTGCCTTCATCGCCGGTACGCTTTTGAAACTTGGACATATTCAATTGAAGTGCACAAACTTGTTGGCATTGATATCTGAATATCCAGTTAACCCTTTCTCTCATAAGTTCATCACTGGTCAACTGCTGATTATATGAGTATGGCTTCTTGTTGCTCTTTGGTTAGGAGTCTTTTTGGCTTAAGAAATAAATGATCCGAAAAAAAGGAAAGGGATATGTTCAGCAAAAGTCCTAAAACTTGTCAAGAAAGTGCAATTGAGTTCTAAAACTTACAAAAAGTGAAATCAAGTCCTAAAACTTATCAAGTTGGTACCCTTTACATAAGTTTAGCTTCTCTTTGGTTCATGACGCAACTCATCATGGATGTGAACTCGATCTTTTGCTTCCTCACTTTAAGAAGTTGACAAAGATTTGCAGGGCTCGTATGTTTTGATTAAGGAAAAAAATGATCCAAAAAAAAAAAAAAAAACAGAAGCTTTCTTTAAGCCACTTGATTTCAAATATCTACTTATCTACTAAGTGCTGGGTTCATCTTCTCTTTGGTTCATTGCGCAACTCATCATCAATGTGAACTGGATCTTTTTGCTAAGCAAATCCACACTTTGTGAGGTTGACAAAGATTGTAGGGTTCGTTTGTTTGTTGAGGGGGAAAAAACAGCTCTCTTTAATCCACTCTATTTCAGATGTCAGCTAAGTGTCCTTTACATCGGTTCATCTTCTCTTTGGTTTACGGCACAACTCGTGAAGTCAATCTTTTGCTAAGCAAATCCTCGCTTTGTGAAGTTGACAAAGATTGTAGGGCTCGTTTGTTTCGCTTGGGTTCATCTTCTCTCTGGTTCATGGCGCAACTGATGTGAAGTCAGGTTCTTTCGCTGAGCAAATCCTCACTGTGAAGTTGACAAAGCTACGAGCGTTTAACTCGTTGTTTTAGCATCTCATTTAACAATTAATATCGTAAAAGCATTTCTATTTTGAGGTTTTCTATATGTCAGTATTATACTGTGAAGTTGACAAATCCTCATACGAGTGCAGCCCAAGCCGATTGGTCATCTTTCCATGTCTTGGCGAACACTTGTGACTTGGTTAGTAAATTGCCTCCGACGTGACGCCACACAAAGGTAGGCTCTCCATGCCCCTGAGGCAGATACAAGCAGAATTCTTAACCAACGAAGAGATCCGAACCCTAGACGACACCGACGAGGATGGGCAGCGGTTACGTTGGAGGCGACACCGACGGAGTCAGGCAGCAATAGGGACGGCTGCGTCGGGGATGGAGTTGAGACGGAGGCGACACTGACGGGTCAGCGAGCAACACGGTGAGGCTCGTGTCGAAGGCTGGCAGACGTGGCGGCGAGTAACTCGGCACAGCGTCGGGAGGATGAGCAGCGATGGCGTCGGGCCCAGGTGTCGCTGCATTCGGGGTCAAAGGGTGGCGGCTAGTAACTCCCGCGGATCTCCAGATTTGCCCTCAGCTCTCAACTTCTCCTCTGGTCGGCTCAGCGTCGGGACTGCGCTGAAGCAGATGGTGGCGGGCGATGCGGCGGAGATCATTTTCATGACTTTTGCAAAAGGAGAAATGGAGGATTGGAGTGCTTAAAACGGCATAAAAATAGGTGTCAAACAGCGCTCATTTTCATGACTTTTGCAAAAGGAGAAATGGAGGATTGGAGTGCTTAAAACGGCAGAAAAATGAGGTTAAAAAGGAAAAAAAAAAATATAGTGCTCAAAACAGCACGACTTACTAGATATGGATCCCACTGAAGATATCACGGAGGTGATCATGGGGGGAGAATGACATGGTGTGAGTTGATTGAGGCAATCTGATATATTCTAGAACAGCACCGGTTATCCAATGTGGTGGTGGTGGTGGATGTACAGGAAGCACTCGTGCTCTCCACGGCTGTCCCTAAAGTTTCGCATGTTCGGACAAGAACGGCTTTGTTAGTTGTATAGCTTCTTACAGCATTTTGGTTTAAAGTCAATATAATTCTCACCTTTTACCAAAAAAAGCGGCTTTGTTAGTTGTATCTCCGCAGAGTATGGAACCAAATTTTCCTCCTTACAATTAACGTAGACTTTTTGCATGCCTTATGCAGTACGGCTATCACAAGCAAGGCTCTATATATATTCATGTCCAGCGCAGGTATCTTATCATCCACTTCTTAGTATTACACTGAGAAACACACTCACACTTACAATTGTGCAATGGCATTTTCTCTCAAGAGCCAATTCATCGTTGCCCTTGCTCTAATTCTTAACGCTTGGGCATGGCATGCCACTTCAGTCCGCACATTGCATGAATCCAACATTGCCGAGCAGCACGAGCAATGGATGGCCCAATATGGTCGGACATACAAGGACCAAGAGGAGAAGGAGAAACGCCGGGCGATTTTCAAGAAACACTTGCAGTTCATTGAGGATTTCAATGCATCCGGGAATCGGACTTTCAAGTTAGGCATCAATCAATTCTCGGATTTGACTGATGACGAATTCATTCAGAGCCACACGGGATACTTGGCGTCCAAGCAAGTGAAGTCCCGCAGAAATGCGTCATTGAGCCAACAGTATCCGAGTGGGGATGTTCCTGAGAGCATCGATTGGGTGGAGAAAGGCGCCGCAAATCCAATCAAGAACCAAGGCCAATGTGGTAAGAATCTAAACGTCCCGTATACATCCAATCGTGATATCAAGTTTGACTTCTATTTAGAAATAAGTTTTGGAGCCTAGCTTCGTCAAGAATTCAGATACCAACGGTAACAAAATGTGAAAAATACTTTGCATTTACCATGTCGACAAATTTTATGAATGCAGGATCCTGTTGGGCATTCTCAGCAGTCGCAGCAGTAGAAGGAATCACGCAGATCAAAAGCGGTAAACTGCCAGTACTGTCCGAGCAACAACTAATCGATTGTGATACCGAAAACCATGGCTGCGAGGGCGGTCTTCCTGACAATGCATTCCAGTACATCATCCAAAACCAAGGAATCACCTCTGAGGATACATACACGTACCAAGAGAGTGACGGGACTTGTGACTCAACGAAAGAGGCCCAACAGGTGGCGCAGATCACAGATTTTGCAGACGTGCAGCCTGGTGAGGACGAGCTCCTGAAGGCAGTTGCACAGCAGCCGGTCTCAGTCGGAATCGCCGCAGGTGGGCAGGAGTTCCGACGCTACAGCGGCGGAGTGTTCAATGGGGATTGTGGCGAGCAGCTGGACCATGCAGTCGTGGTGGTCGGGTATGGGACGAGTGAGGAAGGAAAGTTCTGGAAGATCCGAAACTCCTGGGGCGAGACTTGGGGTGAAGATGGTTACATGAGGATTCAAAGAGGTGGTGAAAGTTCTAACGGATTATGCGGGCTCGCATCGCAAGCTTCTTATCCGATTGCATGAGAATAATTAAAAGATATATACACAAAGTACGACCATCGTGAGACTACGAGTTGCTCCTTTTCTCCTATTTATATTTTCGTGTGTCTGTCTTCATTGTTTAGCTATATAGTGTGGTACTTGTAAGGAGCCAATTGTGTAGCCACTAAGTTATCTGGAGGATCACATATTAATTCCCTGTTTTGGAAAGATCTTGATGCCATCAGTACGATTACCCAATATTAAATTATTAACATCACCTTATCATGAGTTCTAACCCCTCATATAAATTTCTCATACCTATAATCTCATATTAATTAGATTTTGATATTTCATTTTAATCCTTGGAATTAGTTAGATTAGATTCGAAAAACAAATAATAATACTATTATGTGAAAACTCCTCATTTATGGCCAAAATCTTTAATATAATAATGATGATGGTGAAGATATTAAGAAGATAATTTAATGGTAAGTGTTGTGACCTAAATTTTCCGTGACATGCGTTAAAAAAAAAAAAAAAAAAAAGGTCTATAGGAAACCTCATTGCCAAACAAAAACATTTTTTTTCAAAGAAAGAGAAAATTGGCCTAAGTCCACTAAGAGTTTTAACTCTAGTCCCCAACGGAGTCGCCAAGCTATCACGACCAAATTTTCGGTGATCCACTTGGAGTTTGGCTAATGGATTATTAAGCCTAGACTTAGCTCGGGCTCTCCCAAGCCCATACCAATTCACGACTTAAGTTCAAATATTTAGCTTGCAAAAGATTATTAGCTAGGAGTCGCCACTAATCAGTTTACGGTTGGTCGATTAGACACCTAAGTAAAATAATGGGAGAATTATTTTACTTTTACGAACCAGAGACTTTGGGTACGGAGACTTGATTACATTAGATTTCTCTAATGCCCTTTCGGTACCTTTCTCTTTATTTTTGAAAAATGTTTGGCAAGCAGTTTAAATTAATTTTAATTCACTTCCCTAACATGTGAGGTGATCATGCGGGTGCGCAAACCACCAATTTAACACCCAGATAAAGCAGTGAATAAATTGCAGGACTTACCTCAGAGCAACGAAAGCATCTGCAATGTTAGATCAGAATTCAAATCGACAGTCCTAGATATGATTTCTAATTAACACGCAATTACTCAGTTTTTGTTTTCACTTATTTAATGATAATCCAATCTATATGCAATGCAATGCTATTAATCTAATATGAAATGACATGACATGACAACATGACCTAAACTACATGACATAAATAAAGTGCAGTCTGTCCTAAAGAACAAAATTGATTTACTCTAAGATAATTTTTTGGTATTTTCCATGAAATTCGAAATTAAAGAAATGCAATAATTCAATGTGCAATCTAAATTAACCTAATGACGGGCAATTCCTAACTAAATGAACCTAGCAACAATCACTAGATGACGTGCATTTCATAAACCTAAATCTACATGACATGCGCATGATTTTTTTTTTTTTTTTTGTATTTCCTTTTATGAAAAATTCGTAATTAAAAATTACTAAAAATAAAAATCTAACTAAAGTGAGATATTATCTAATTTAAGTTAGAAATAGACCAATCTGAATCCTATCTTAATCTAGAAAATTATCTTGTCATGCAATTCAATCCAAAAATATTATTTAACCTAGATACTATCTAAACATGCATTTAAAAAGAAACTATTCTATCATGCAACCTTATCTAGGAAAACAACCCTAATCTACATGATACGCAAAGGCAATTTTTTTTTTTTTGTATTTTCAGGATAAATAAAGCAATTAAAAGATAAACATCAAACCACCCATAATTATCAAAAATGATATCCACCATTCGAATTGAAATTCAAACTTGATTATTTCGCTAATAAAATCGATAAATTGATCTTAATCAATATATTAATTTTACTCCCGCATGAATAATTATTCCATCTAAAGCCTTATAGATAGAATAAAAAACTCGTGCGGTTGCGATTTGGATATTACATTAGGGAATTTCAATCATGCATTGGAAAATATTTCAAACAAAGAGATAAAATATCAAAAAAATTAAAATAAAACAAATCTACCTAATAAATTAAATACCTAATAAAATAAATCTACCTAAAAATAAAATAGATCTATACCTAAATTTGATTTTTTTCCCAAAAAATCCAATCGATAGAATGGACCAACGATGGGCGTAGCATGGCAGGGCTCAAGGGCAGCGGTTGTGGCAGTATCTCAGCCACTGCGGTAATGTACGGATGGTGGAGAGGTGACGTTTTTGTCAGGATCACTTCTGCAAATTCGTAGGCGTTGTTGGAGAGGCTAGACTCGCCAGGAACGGTCGCTTGGGCTGGCTCCTTGAGGCGTCGGTGAAGAACTGGGCACAATCGGAGAAGAAACGCGTGAGAGGATGCGCCATGATGATGTGGTGGCACCACCGATGAGGGGAGAGCTCTTCCCCTATCTCATGACTTTGATGACGAGTAAACACGTCGAATTGTGGGTTGATTCTTTTTGCCCACTGTCACGACCAATTTTTCGGGTGTGAACCACCTAGGGTTTGGCTAATGGATTGTTAAGCCTAGACTTAACTCGGGCTCTCCCAAGCCCATACCAATTCGCGACTTAGGTTCAAATTCTTAACATACAAATGATTTTCAATCAGGAGTTGCCACTAATCTATTTTTGGTGGGTCGATTAGAAACCCAAGTAAAGTAATGAGAGTTTTTACTTTACTCCTACGAACCAGAGATTTGTGAGTTCGGGGACTTGGTTACGTTAGATTTCTCTAACGCCCTTTCGGTACCTTTTTCTTTTATTTTGAAAAATGTTTGGCAAGCAGCTTGACTTAATTTTAATTTACTTTCCTAACATGTGAGGCGATCATGCAGGTGCGCAAACCACCAATTTAACACTCAAGAAAGCAAATAAATAAATTGCAGGACTTACTTATAGCAACGAAAGCATCTACGTTGTTAGACCAGCATTCACATCAGCAATCCTAGATATGATTTCTAATTAACAAGCAATCACTCAATTTTTGCTTTCACTTTTTTTAAACAAGAGCATAGTCCATATGCAATGCAATGCAATGCTTCTAATCTAATATGAAATAATATGGCATGGCAACATGTCCTAAACTATATAAAAAAAACTAATGATTTTTTAATGAACATGCAATAATTAAACATGCAATATAAATTAATCAAGATGACCTAATTCTAATGACAAGGAAGTTCTAATGAAATGAACTTAGCAAACACTAAATGACGTGCATTTCATGAGCCTATTTCTATATGACGTGCACGTAATTTTTATTCTAGAAAATGCAATCTATCCTAGAAATTGAAATCAATTTATCCTAAGACAAAATTTATTTTTTTTCTTAAAATTCGAAATTAAGAAAAATGCAACAATTACCCAACTTGGTTGAAATTCTATCCACTTTAAATTAAGGATTAGGGCAAACTAAATCCTAATTTAAACCAAAATATTATTTTAACCTAGCGACTTCTAACCCAAGATGCAATATATCTAAAAGTCGATTTAAATTTAAAATGAAACATGCAATCCTATTCTAATATGCATGAGAATGATTTTTTGATTTGTTTCTTTTAATGAAAATTCATAATTAAAATCACTAAAAATAAAAATCTAACTAAAGCGAGACATTATCTATTTTAAGTTAGGAATATACCAATCCTATCTTAATCTAGAACATTATCTCGTGATGCAATCCTAAAATATTATCTAATCTGGATACTATGTGCATTTTTTAAAAAAACTATCATGCAATTCTTTTTAAAAAAAAAAATCTATCTAGACCTAAAATTAAGCATGCAATTTTATCTAACATGCAATGACATGCAAAGAATGCCATAATTCTAATTTTTATATGAAATTCGAAATTAAAATTAAACATGCAATTCACATAAAAAAATCTAACATCCTAAATGAATGCACTTTTTCTTTTCTTTTTCATGACTCAAAATAAAATCCCTATTCTAAATATGCAAGATAATTAAAAAACGACCTAATCCTAATTCAGATTTTTTTTTGATTTCCTTTTCCTTTTACGAAAATGAAACTGACTCAAACACCACGACAACAAATCAGAACAAGATAACATTGATATCCAAAATTGGCGAACCATATCTCGCGCATGAGATCGGGTCGGCCAATTTTAAAATTAAATCACGAATCGTATTTCGAGTGTGAGATCGGATTGGTGGTTTTTCCGTGCGATTGCGAGTCGTATTTCAAGCGTGAAATCGGATGTCAATCGTATGCACGTTGTGAAATTAGGAAGATTTCCCAATTCATGAGGGATCAAGAGATCTCTTGGATACGACAATACCGATCAAACATTCAAAGAAAGATTGCTATATCACGAATTAGATAGACATATATGAAAATCAAATTATTCGAGAGTCTTACCTAATTCACGATGTCACGCGAGTGACGCTTCCAAATTCGGACGGATGATGGTGGCATCGACGATGGCTTATTGCTCCATGGTCTCGATGGAAACGGGTTAGAACGTCAATGGCGGTGGATGATGCCCGGTGAGTTGACTTTGTCAATAGGACCGAGACGTGGCTGCTCGCGTCTTGAGGATCAAAGAGGAAGCTTTGGGATTTCTTTAGAAACCTGAGACGCAGAAGGGGGAAGTGTCGCAAAAAGGATTCGACCGGGTTGAAGCTCCACGATATGAAGCGGGGCAAGCGTAAGAAGATCGTCGTAAAGGGGGTGCTCCGGTTAGTCTTCAATTTTCGTAAAAGGGCGGTCAATCCCCTCTCGAAGTTGACTACCTTCTTTTACTAGGAAGAATATCTACGCCCACGATTTTTCCTCTGTCTTCATGCATGGGTTTTATGAATTGGGTGCTGCAGAGAAGTGGCGGAGGCACGCATCCTCTCCATTCGGGTTTGTCTTGCGGATGTCTCTATTGGATACTCCGAGAAGACCCTGCAAAAGAAAAACAAACTCGACAAAGACTGATTCACAGCCAGCCAAGGATTATTAGTCTGCAACAACAACACCAGCGGCAGCGAAGAAGACTAGGGCACGCGTGGAGAAGTTGCTGAGCCGTGAAATTGGTAGGAATCCAAGCGCGAATATGATGGCTCGCGCTCGAGGATGAAAACTCGCAACTCCCTTGCTCTCTCTTTGGCTGAATATTTCCTTCAATGTGGCCGTATCTCCAATGTTTGGCCCCCTTTTTTGTGAACTCATACGCACCCTTTTATAGCAAAACAAAATGTGATCTTAATAAAATATTTTGAAAATTGCCTATAACCTCCGAATCACAAAAATCCTTATCTCATGAATATTTTCCCCAATTTCATCATCTATTGATAAAAATAAGATTACAATGCGATTTCCCTAATTTCCAAAAGTCATCATAATATCGCATCAAATCTTAATTTTTCAATAGATAATTAATTAAAAATAACGACGGGCTTGGGTTAATTTGCTCCTCTCGTGGGCCAAGCCCGGCCTGCTGAACTAAAGCTCAGAACATTAATTCGAACCCATCCACCACCGGTCCTAAAAAATAAAAAATGCAAATGCACCTAAAATTATATGCTATGCAATTGAATTATAATATTTTTCTTAGGGGTTAAAAATTAATCCCTAATTTTTTTATGCAATAAATGACTAAATGGGTTACCCATAATTTAGGTGTCAACACCCACACCACTGAATTTGGAGTTCAGACTTCACCACGTTGGCTCTGACAATTTTCGCAAGTCACATTGCATGGATCTTCTTCATGCAGCAAGCGAAATTGTCTTCTTTGACTGGATAATATTCAATATGAATACTTTCGGCAAAAGAACCTCTCCTGGAGTTGCTGGAATTTAACGTGGAGGGTAGAGCTCGGGGCACGTCGGGACAATAGCTTAGTCGTTGAGGTTGGAACTCGCGGCGTTAGGTGTTCAATGTCGTCAGGCTCTTTGGCGGAGGGATACCACGAGCGGCGGTGTTTCAATCAAGGCTTGGCCAAAGGACCCCTCTTCTCTCTCTCTCTCTCTCTCACGTTGCGGAATGCTCTCTCAATGGCTGTGTGTTTCTATTATGTGGCCCCATGAAAACCCTACGCGTATTAATCTATTTATAGGCTACGGATTAGGGTTTTTAATTTTCCAAAACCATATCCACAAAAATTTCTTTTCCAAACACAATATTTGCCTTTGAATTGAAATTTTACAAAGAGAAATCCGTAAAATCTCCCCAAGGATACGGGCTTGGGCCAATTTGCTCTCTTCGTGGGCTTAGCCCAACTCATCAAATTAAAGCTCAGAACCATTAATTCAAACCCATCCGTCACCGGTCCAATGCAAATGTAAAAAAAAATGCAAATTAAAAATAACTGCACCTAAAACTATATGCTATGCAATTAATATTTTTTCAGGGATAAAGTTAACCCCTAATTTTCTATGCAATAAACAAATGATTGGATCGTCAAAATTTAGGTGTCAACAATCATCAACCAGAATATGTCATAAATCAAAAGCAATCACCAAAGTTCATTCAATCCCCAATTGCCTCAGGATCAGCTTTGAAGGCAAACATGCATTTTGATTTTCCCCGATACTATGAATACAATAATCATTAATCCCCATTTGCGTTAGTAAAACATTAGGATAAGATAATCAACCCTAACTAAACTCTAATTACCTTCCAGACTGTCCGCCGAAAGACACGCATTGAGGTTCTAACGTGTATCTAATCATTCACATGCAAAATTGAATTTAAACATGCAATTTAGATGAACCAACCAATCAACATGCAACCAAGCTTGGAGACTTATTACAATAAAAGACAAGAAATTGCATTTTCCTAATCCAATTTCTAATTTATAATTTTTTAATAAAATGAGTCGAAGAAGCCTTCATTTAATTTTTTATTTATTTAATAACCTCTCGCCTGTATTTTTGCTTTTTTAAAATAACTTTTATCTTTTCATAATTTTAATCTAATTTAATTAAAATTTAAATAAAAAAAGTGTTTGGAAGAAAATACCCCTGCTTGGTTGGAATATTTTGCAATTGACGAACTTGTGAGATTAAACCCCTATTTGAAATAGTTATAATTACTTCAAGTTCATGTTAGACAAAATAATTCATATGCAGGATCGTTTATAGACAAACCTCCAGCCATTGTTCTTGTTGTGAAAAACCTGAAAATACAAAGAAATATTTAAACCCAATTCCCTATTTGTATTCCAAATGAGAGGGTTTGTGTTATCATCACCCGTCGAAATACGTTCCTTTTATACACCGTTCCATCAAGACGGTTACCAAATGGGCGGTTGTTGGAAAAAAAAAGTGCAACTTTAAGAGAAAATGTGGGTCTAAAATGTGGGATCACAAAAATAAATAACAGTTCTTATTTGAAAAAATGATTTGTCTTTATTTGAAATTTTCTCTATAGTAGAGTGTCCTCATCATGTTTGAGTTTTTTAAGTTTATTTTGGAGCCAATATGTAGCAGTAGCAATGCGTACATCCATTAACTAGTTCGATCCTATTTTTTGGAGTATGCGGGCATCTATAAAAATAATATTGAAACCACTTGAAGATACATGGTTACTTCATGTCCACATTTTAATTGACATTTCGATTTTTCTCTTTCTTTTTAAACTGAATTATTGACTTCACCAACCTACATTTTGTCTTTTGTGGCGCTACTTGTCCTCGCCAAACGTGCACTTCCTTAAAAATGTCTTTATCTCGGCAGCTCCTTGGACGACTAGGCTATGGAAAGACCGATGTTCATATTCACTTATTTTATGAAATTTCGATTTTTTCATCTTTCTTTCTGTCCTAAATCATGGACTTCACCTGCTTACATTTTGTCTTTTGTGGGGGTCTTCTGGTCCTCAAGTCGATCGCAATTCCTTAAAAAATATGCACCTCAGCACCTCTTGAAACTTTGAATGCTGCTCTGCGAGTGCAATTCATAACTTTTCCATCTCATCTCTCATTTTTCCATGGTCCAGCCGGTGCACTTTATACAACTCCTTTTGCTCGATGGCATTCAAGAATTTGAGGGAAATAAAGATTTGACACCACCATCGCGAGATAAAAGGAAAGAAAGGGAGAAAGAGCATTCGCCCGGTGAATAGAGAGGAGGAGAAGGAGGAGGAGGAGAAGAAGCAGGCGAAAATTTTGACCTAGTCAAAGGATGAGGCCTACAAGAAGAAAAAGAAAGAGAAGACCGTTGTGAGATAAAAGGGAAGAAAGAGAGGAAGAGCACTTCGCTCCGTGAATAGAGGGAAGGAGGAGGAGGAGGAGAAGAAGAAGCGGTCGCCAAGCCAAAGTTACCTTAATTCGCAATGCCCGGGTAAGTGCTTACACCCTTCATTCTTCCAATCGGAAAAGTTTTTGGAATTAGGGGTTAAATTTGGGATTAAGCAATGTTTGAACTACGAAGTATTATTTTGGGTCGACCAAATTATGGGTTTTCTGGTATTTCAAAAGATATTTCTTTTGACCATAAGTTCGCTTGAAATAAAATCCGATGAAAAAGTTGTGGTGCAATCAAGTTCAACTCTCAAACTTCGCATTGCAATGACTTTGAATAATGGCTTTGGGCAAGCGATTTGTGAGTGCATTTGAGTAGTTTTATTAACGTTCAAACTTAGTTTAGCTGAGTTATAGTAAGGTAGTTTTTTACTTGATTTTAACATTATTTTTCACCTATTTAATAGGATTGCGAGTTCGACGATTCGAGTAATTTTTTTTGTTTGATCACAAGCATTTCCAAGTAAGGGTACCATCTCTTTTTTGAGTTTGTAAATTCATATTTTGAAATTAATATGAATTATATATAGTATGAGTTAAGAAATCACATTATTGTTGCATAAAAATTGAGATCGAGCATCTACTCCTTGGTCATTTATGAATATTTTAAAAAACATGCTATACTAAGTTATTGTGGAGACATGTATGCATATATGCATGCATGTATGTATGTATGAATTGCTTTGCGAACTAGTTTATGAAAGGATTTTTGAAAGATATTATAAATGCTTTGAGAAAGTTATCTCTAAGGGATGAGATGTGTAGCAAAAATATTATTTGTTTCGGACTATAAAATATTTTATGGCTTATGAGATTGATTGATTGAATTTTTGATATTGGAAGATGATTGTTTGATGTTCAATATGACTATGAACCTGGTTAGGGGTTTTTGAGTATGCATACTAGTTTATGATATCTTTTGGGTCAAGCTATTGACTAATGATAGATGGAGATCTTGTTAAGGGGGAAATCTTGGTCACTTTGTCACCAAGCATTGTGTCTTAACCATAGTCGTATATTGGATAATAGATTGGTCAATGCATAGGCTATTGATGTGTGATTTGAGATTGATCGATGAAATGGATCATTGAAGTGGTTTTTATAAGAATTAATTAATGGACTAGACAATTGATATTTGAATTGTGATTGTGATTAAATGATTATTTCTTATTTGTATAAAGTTTTGTTGAAATAAAACAACTCTTGTTTGATTTGAAATATTATATATTGAGATTGAAGTATGAGTTTCTAATATCGCTTTGTATATATGCATAGCGATTGCTCAATCTACTTATGCTACTCACTAGCTTGTAGTTGTCATCTCTTCCTTCTAGACATTTTCAGGTTCCCAAGTTAGCAGTTGTCGATAGTAAGATTATGTTATCAACCAGGACTTTTGGGAGTCGGATTTTGGTATAGGTTAAAGTTGCGTCCTTCAACAGAAAGGACGGTCACGAGATTCCCCTATTTTTGTAGGATTTCAGGTGTGACAACATGTCCCTCACATTTTTCATAGATACTCTACAGTTCTGATATCCTCTCGATTCTGTATGCAGACATTGAAATTTCAGCAAGAGTTCACGTTGATTTTACAATTTAACTTGCCCATGGCCAGCGATGGAGGAGGTCATCAAGCAACCACCCAACATAAGATTGAGCTCATGAGGCAGCAGTTATTGCCTTCCATGACAAAAGATATTGAGGCAGTATTGAAATTGTTGAATGAATCAAGCAGGTGAAAGTAGCTGTAGCATCTTCAAAGTCCCTCAAGCACTTGCTGGAGGAATTGCCGAGGCGTGCTTGCCTTGCATCGTCTCTATTGGCCCATACCACCATGGAGAATCGCAATTGCAGATGTTTCAGGGGCACAAGTGGAGATACCCCACACTATGCTGGAAAGAACTCAATCGCACGATATCCGCCTCGAAAACCTCATTGATGTAGTGGCACCGAAAGAGAAAATTGTCCGGCAGTGCTACTTGGAGAGCATCGAGAATTTCAATGGACCTGATCTTGTGAAGATGATGGTTCTCGATGAATGCTTCATCATTGATTTCCTCCGTCAAATTGCAAGATATGTACCGCCCGACTAAATCCTATTAATCAATTCCAATTCATTCGTGTTACTTTCTCTTAGACGGGACCTTCTACGACTTGAGAACTAGATCCCGTACTTTGTTCTTGAGGATTTGTTTGAAACGACGAATGTTTCAAGGAAGAACCTCGTCTTTGGACAATCTTGCTTTCCATTTCTTCAGCTACTTCCCAGAAGGACCTGCTATTGTCGGGGAAAGACCAAAAAGAGTGCATTTACTCGATTGATTTCATCTGAGTTTGATACCTACAGATCAACAAGACAATCCAGTAGAGGAGAGCTCATCTTATCATATGATCAAATCTGCTTCTGAGTTCCGTCAAGTGGGAATCGGATTCAAGCGAAGTGAAGCCAGCACCTTTCTGGAGATCATATTTGACAGTAGACGCAGAACCATTGGAATTCCAAAAATAAAAATAGATCATGATCTCAATTGCATCCTTCCCAATATGGTTGCTCTTGAGCAGTGTCGTGGCCAAGTGGACGGCCACATAACTGCCTATGCCATGTTCATGGGATGCCTCATTCACACGGCCAATGATGTACAACTTTTGCGTGACCATAAAGTCATCTCGAATCACGGCATGAGCAATGAGGATGTTGCACGCTTCTTTGGTGACATCTGTAAGGATGTTTATTTCAATGTTCAGGGGAGTTATCTAGGGTCGTATTTTGCAATTTTAAATGAGTATCTCAAGCATGAACAGGGTTATTTTTGTTGTGCACAGCTTCTAAATGCTTTTCATGACAACCCATGGTCAGCTCTTTCGAGCCTAACTGTTGTAGTGACACTTGTAGGCCTGATTCAAATAGTGTACACTGTGCTGCAGTACTATCACCCAAAGTAGCAAGAAGCATCTAGATACTGCATCTCCATATTGATTTCATAACATGTATTGACTATGTTTTCAGTGAATATTTCGAGTTGTTGATTTTTTCCTTGTGGCTAGATTAATCTTGGATAAGTGATGAATAGTTATCATCAATGAAGCGATGGTGACTAGGGGAGAGCACGAATTGGTGATCCCTTTCCACCTGGGAATCCAGAACTTACTCCACCCCAGGCCTAGCCACTTCCACGTTCCATAGAATTGAGGACCGGATTGGCCGGTTAAATGGCGTTCTACAACTGATAAAACTAAAGTTACACGACCCAAAAAAAAAAAAAGAAAAAGAAAGAAGGTAAACTAGTTCAAACCATCCTTATTTTGGTAGCCATGCTTAACATCCCCCGCCGATGAATCTAGAACTTACTCCACCCTAGGCCTAGCCACTACCAAGTTCCATAGAATTGAGGACAGGTCGGCCAGTCAAATGGCGTTCTACAACTGATAAAGCCAAAGTTAAACAACAATGTAAACCGGTGCAAAACCACATTTATTTTGCTAGCCATGCTTAACACTTGCGTGACAAATAAATGAACCTTTCCACCCAAAAGAGCACAATGTATCCTAGAAGTGAGAAACTTTCAAGACAAGTGTGAAGCAGCTAAGATATGTATCTCTGCCATGTTTAACCTATTCTTGAGTTGTCTCTTCCAAATACCAGAGTTGTTGTCGTAGTATAAGCCAAATGCCAAACCAGCCAACTCACAAATACTGGGTGCGATATTCCCCTTCATGTCCTGCCTTAAAAAATGTTCGCATAAGTGACGACTATTGATTCCGTGATCATGGAAGAAGGGGCATCTCAAAATCTAGGTACAAGGAAAGAAAGCCGTTAGTATGTTATGGTAGCATGTTATGTACCCTAGACTGGCATAAATCGATGAGCGCCTTGTAACGCCCTACAGAAGCCATGCTTCCAAAATGTCTATACACAAATGGGTCTCCTAGAGGTATGTCTTTCGAGCAAAATGCTTTCCCTCCATTTTGCTTCCCTATCCTACTAAACAGCTCCTTTAAGAATTTCTTCCCTTTCGGCGGCCTGTTTCAGAAATCAGCATTCATATTATTTCCGAGGAAAGAAGAAAACTGAGCCTTTATGCAATGAGAAAGCAATAGTGAATGACCACTTCCAAGTTCAAATGGAAGGATTCATGCCACATCTAGTACAAAGTAGAACAAGGAGATAAGGTTAAAGACTGCAGATCAAACGAAAAGCCATGATGAGATATCTTCAAAGGAATGAGACGAGGTGACTGAACCTAAGCTAAAGCATGAAGCACCGGCTTCCCTATCTGTTCAAGAAAACTCGTACAATCTCCCAGCACAAACACATCTTCCACTGAAGGTACCCTCAATCATTCGTCAATCCTGATCCTGAAATGGTTGAGAGGACAAATCATTCCATTGGAAGGTGGTGGAATGCTAAAATAAGATTGTCACGGAGTTCTCACCATGAAATTGCTATTGCAAATTTAGATGACAAAGGAGAGAAGAAATCTAATTTCCTCACCTTTTGCTAGGAGATTTGGGAAGATTTAGTGACTTGACAAGTTCTGAGGGTCCAACACCCTTTGAACAGACTAGGAGGCCGTATGGAACGTGTGTACCATCATTCAGTACAATTTTCTTCACATGCACCTCTTTCACCACGCCTCTTTTAAGATGAATACCGGATTAGCAATTGAAAGCATTAAATCAGCACCAAAATGAAATGTTGGAAAAGATGACGGTAACTTGAGAAAGAAAATTAGCTTACCCTTGTTAGATGATTCATCACATACTGCTGTAAGCCAACATTGAACAACGACAGAATTTCGTTTGCCTATTAAAGGGTGTACTTGTCAAATAGTGTCCTTTACATTTTTCCAAACACATGTGAGCATCTTTATGCAAGTGAATATGAGTACCTCAATAAGGGTGACTTGGATGTAATCCTTCACATGATATGGATCCCACTGAAGATATCACGGAGGTGATTATGGGGGGAGAATGACATGGTGTGAGTTGATTGAGGCAATCTGATAAATTCTAGTACAGCACCGGTTATCCAATGTGGTGGTGGTGGATGATGTACAGGAAGCACTCGTGCTCTCCACGGCTGTCCCTAAAGTTTCGCATGTTCGGACAAGAACGGCTTTGTTAGTTGTATAGCTTTTTACAGCTTTTTTATTTAAACTCAATATAATTCTCACCTTTTACCAAAAAAAAAAGCGGCTTTGTTAGTTGTATCTCCGCAGAGTATGGAATCAAATTTTCCACCTTACAATTAACGTAGACTTTTTGCATGCCCTATGCAGTACGGCTATCACAAGCAAGGCTCTATATATATTCATGTCCAGCACAGGTATCTTATCATCCACTTCTTAGAATTACACTGAGAAACACACTCACACTTACAATTGTGGAATGGCATTTTCTCTCAAGAGTGAATTCATCGTTGCCCTTGCTCTAATTCTTAACGCTTGGGCATGGCATGCCACTTCAGTCCGCACATTGCATGAATCCAACATTGCCGAGCAGCACGAGCAATGGATGGCCCAATATGGTCGGACATACAAGGACCAAGAGGAGAAGGAGAAACGCCGGGCGATTTTCAAGAAACACTTGCAGTTCATTGAGGATTTCAATGCATCCGGGAATCGGACTTTCAAGTTAGGCATCAATCAATTCTCGGATTTGACTGATGACGAATTCATTCAGAGCCACACGGGATACTTGGCGTCCAAGCAAGTGAAGTCCCGCAGAAATGCGTCATTGAGCCAACAGTATCCGAGTGGGGATGTTCCTGAGAGCATCGATTGGGTGGAGAAAGGCGCCCAAATCCAATCAAGAACCAAGGCCAATGTGGTAAGAATCTAAACGTCCCGTATACATCCAATCGTGATATCAAGTTTGACTTCTATTTAGAAATAAGTTTTGGAGCCTAGCTTCGTCAAGAATTCAGATACCAACGGTAACAAAATGTGAAAAATACTTTGCATTTACCATGTCGACAAATTTTATGAATGCAGGATCCTGTTGGGCATTCTCAGCAGTCGCAGCAGTAGAAGGAATCACGCAGATCAAAAGCGGTAAACTGCCAGTACTGTCCGAGCAACAACTAATCGATTGCGATACCGAAAACAATGGCTGCGAGGGCGGTCTTCCTGACAATGCATTCCAGTACATCATCCAAAACCAAGGAATCACCTCTGAGGATACATACACGTACCAAGAGAGTGACGGGACTTGTGACTCAACGAAAGAGGCCCAACAGGTGGCGCAGATCACAGATTTTGCAGACGTGCAGCCTGGTGAGGACGAGCTCCTGAAGGCAGTTGCACAGCAGCCGGTCTCGGTCGGAATCGCCGCGAGTGGGCAGGAGTTCCGACGCTACAGCGGCGGAGTGTTCAATGGGGATTGTGGCGAGCAGCTGGACCATGCAGTCGTGGTGGTCGGGTATGGGACGAGTGAGGAAGGAAAGTTCTGGAAGATCCGAAACTCCTGGGGCGAGACTTGGGGTGAAGATGGTTACATGAGGATTCAAAGAGGTGGTGAAAGTTCTAACGGATTATGCGGGCTCGCATCGCAAGCTTCTTATCCGATTGCATGAGAATAATTAAAAGATATATACACAAAGTACGACTATCGTGAGACTACGAGTTGCTCCTTTTCTCCTATTTATATATTCGTGTGTCTGTCTTCATTGTTTAGCTATATAGTGTGGTACTTGTAAGGAGCCAAGTGTGTAGCCACTAAGTTATCTGGAGGATCACATATTAATTCCCTGTTTTGGAAAGATCTTGATGCCATCAGTACGATTACCCAATATTAAATTATTAACATCACCTTATCATGAGTTCTAACCCCTCATATAAATTTCTCATACCTATAATCTCATATTAATTAGATTTGGATATTTCATTTTAATCCTTGGAATTAGTTAGACTAGATTCGAAAAACAAATAATAATACTATTATGTGAAATACTCCTCATTTATGGCCAAAATCTTTAATATAATAATGATGATGATGAAGATATTAAGAAGATAATTTAGCGGTAAGTGTTGTGACCTAAATTTTCCGTGACATGCGTTGAGGCAAAAAAAAAAAAAAAGGTCTATAGGTATTGCTTAAAACGCAAGCCCATAGGCCATCGGTTTAATTACGGGATTTCCTAATCCCATACCTCGCGCGACATTTGAATTTCTCATTTTAACATTTTTTAAAACCCAAGTATGTGTAGGAGTCGTTATTAGCCTGTCGGGGTTAGCTAGAACCCAATTAAGATGCGAGAGCGTTGTCTCAATTCTTATGCAACTAGAGATTCTCAATTCCTATGCAACTAGATCTTCTAAGCATAGGGACTTGATTACATTCATGTTACTATTAGTATCTTTTTGGTACCTAACTAGCTGGTTGTTTATTCTAAGTGATCATACACTGTTGGTTATGTTGATTAAAATCCAAAAAGGTCTTTCAAAGCCGCTATATGAGCATGCGAACATCTTTGTTTTCATTAGGATTCTAAACTAACCCTAACCTATTCTAGAAAAGGAAATAACACTCAATTTATTATAAAGTGGTGCGATAAGTAAACATCCAGATATTGAAAGCAGCCAGATTAGTAAACACTCAAGCATACCGACAACTTCTGAGTAAAGTATGAGAAAATAAAGCCGATGCAGCATCGGACAAAGAATACCACATGACCTAGTTATGAGCCTCGGGACAGTAACCCGTGAGCTTAACATTAAAAACTAATTCCAAAAGTTGGGCTAGACTAAGGCGAGCCTAACTCTACTGATTTTAATCCATGATTAGACTAACCTAAGCTAAATAACCATTATTCTAAAAGAGTGATTCTTAGTCTTGTTTAAAGTCTAATCTAATTAGGGCCTAAAATTGTGAGTCTAACCATACTGAACTAAGCTAAACTGAGCTAAACTAAGCTACATCTGCCTTAGACCGCCATGGGTTGGCCTTCAATCATCGAGCTATCAGCCATCTCTCGAGATGTCACTTCTCGTCCATTCATTCATCATCAATCGGAATATGTCATAAATCAAAGTAAGCAATCACCAATGTTCATTCAATCCCCAATTGCCTCAGGATCGGCTTTGAAGGCAAACATGTGTTTCGATTTTCCCCAATACCACAACTATGAATCCAATAATCATTAATCGCCATTTGCGTTAGCAAAACATTAGGATAAGATAATCAACCCTAACTAAACTCTAATTACCTTCCAGACTGCCCACCGAAAGACACGCATCGAGGTTCTAACGTGTATCTAATCATTCACATGCAAAATTGAATTTAAACATGCAATTTAGACTAACCAACCAATCAACATGCAACCAAGCTTGGGGACTAATTACAATAAAAGACAAGAAATTGCATTTTCCTAATCCAATTTCTAATATATAATTTTTTTAATAAAAGGAGTCGAAGATGCCTTCATTTAATTTCCTCTCGCCTGTATTTTTGCTTTTTTTAAAAATAACTTTTATCTTTTCATATTTTGAATCTAATTTAATTAAAATTTAAATTAAAATGTGTTTGGATGAAAATACCCCTGCTTGGTCGGAATATTTTGCAGTCGATGAGCTTGTGAGATTAAACCCTTATTTGAAATAGTTATAATTCATTCAAGTTATTATTTGAGAAAATGATGACAGTCCATGTCTTTATTTGAAATTTTCTCTATGGTAGAGTGTCCTCATCATGTTTGAGTTTTATAAGTTTATTTTGGAGCCAATATGTAGCAGTAGCGATGCATCCATCCATGAACTAGTTCGATCCTATTTTTTGGAGTATGCGGGCATCTGTAAAAATAATATTGAAACCACTTGAAGATACGTGGTTACTTCATGTCCACATTTTAATTGACATTTCGATTTTTCTCTTTCTTTTGGAACTGAATTATTGACTTCACCAACCTACATTTTGTCTTTTGTGGCGCTACTTGTCCTCGCCAAACATGCAATTCCTTAAAAATGTCTTTATCTCGGCAACTCCTTGGACGACTGGGCTATGGAAAGACCGATGTTCAGATTCACTTATTTTATGAAATTTCAATTTTTTCATCTTTCTTTCTGTCCTAAATCATGGACTTCACCGACTTACGTTTTGTATTTTGTGGGGTCTTCTGGTCCTCGATTTGATTGTAGTTCCTTAAAAAATATGCACCTCAGCATCTCCTGAAACTTTGGAATGCTACTCTACAAGTACAATTCGTAACTTTTCCATCTCATCTCTCGTTTTTCCACGGCCCAGCCGTGTTAGAAGATACATATAATTCTTTGATGTGGAAATTCAAGAGAAAAACAGTGATCTTTGACCTTCATGATTTTCACAAATAGATGAAGACATACGTTTATCCATAGCATTACCCTTGATGATAATCGTTATGGAAAACCGAGGAACTTGAACCAAATAAAGAAATCCGATTTCTCTCCCTTAGCCTACTATTCTTTAATGTATTCTATCGATAGAGGAGAGAATACCAAGTTCTTTTCAGTTATTGTTGTTCATCTAGATGGAGAGAGGACCGAACTCTATCATACGTTCTATCAATATGTGCCTTCCATCAAAGCGCCTTTAAACTTCCATAAAAGTCGCACCTCTTTGGAAAACCAAAAACTTCCCTTGAGGATTATACCATTTCATTTTATTAGAGTCGCAACTTCTCATAACCAATATTTATTTATTTTATAGCATTTCAACAATTAAATCATATAATAATTCATATCATGTGGGCCACAATAATTCTTACATTCTCCCACTTGGCCCATATGATTTTCCTTTCATGGTTTAATAAAGACTGTAATGTGCACAATAACATTATGCTATAAAATTTTCATTAAATTGGCAATCACATAATAATCACAATCAAGTAAAGAAAACTAATACAAGTCATAGCGGTTGTATGTCATTAATCGACATAGTCCCTTCTATGCATAGTACATGAATCATCATATTTCATGGTGGTCAGTGTGCTCATCAATATACCAGCAAGTGACTTATTAGCAGTTTGAGAACGCTCTTCCACAAATTTCATAAATTCCTTAGCATTGTCAGTCTTGGGAAGAGAAATTTTTAAGTTGTTTGCAACTGTCATTCGCATGAACATTAAGCTCAGTCTGTTCAATCTTTCCCAAGCTTTATGGAAAGACTTTTCATCATCTCTACTTTCATCAGTAATAGTAGCTAGTTTCTCAACTTGAAGCGCTAAATCAAGATCCATGACATTTAAGTGAAACTGGACTTGTTCACTCCAATCAGGAAAATTCATCCCATTGAATAAGGGAACAGACGAGGCATGCGAATAAAGTGAAACATGTACAGATACTACAAATATGAAATAAAACACTCATACATTAATGCCTTGAGAATATCACATAATCATATTCAAACTAAACTACACATTTACATCATAGTTCTCTTTTGGGAGATCCTATGATATACAAATATATATAAACCATAATGATGCTAATAAATTTTATTTGGTAATTGTAAATATATCTTATTAAAATTTATTTGCTATCTTTGAATATACAAACAAATTTAACAAGTCATATTAATTACCAACTATCATGTTCATGAATTATAAGAAAATAATTAACCTTTGGGTTAATCCTTAAGTTCTTATAATAAATGAACTTCAATATACCCATAACACCAATAATGATATGAAACATATCAATTTCATATATAGCATCAATTAATCATGGGTAATTGAATAAAACAATTTACAATATCAAAAATTCAAAAGACTTCAAGGTTTGGCCACTTTGGTGACTAACAAACCGTTCATAATATGAATTTTTAACATACAGATATTTACCAAATTGCACACAAGGACAAAAAACGTAATCAAAGCATAAGGGCAAAATCGTAAAATCATAATTACATAAGGGCAGAACCATAAATTTAAAATCCAAGGGCAAAATGGTAAATAATCAGCAAGGCAGAATCGTAAAATTGCGAGAAGGACAAAATGGGAATTTTAAAAAAAATGGCATAGGGGCAAAAACGTAAAAGGCCTCGCGGAGACGTTAGGCGCGTACCAAGCACGCACCTACATCTGCCGTGGGCGCGTGCCCCGCACGGGTGTGTCCAACGCGCAAGCATGTGCAACGAGTGGCAATTGCCGCGTGCATGGGATCCACGCGCGCAGTGGTTGAGCGCGCTTGAGAGCGCGTGGCGCGTGGGTTCCACACGCCTGGAACTGCAGTGCGGCGTGAGGCCCACACACCTTCTTCCTCGCGCCCAAAAAACTTTTCTTCGCCATTTTTCGCTGTTCGGCCACGATTTCTCCGGTCGTTTCTTCTCCGGCAGCCTATCTTTGACACAACTAAATAATGGGTTTTGGCGAGCATGCAGCCATGACCGCATGGGTCCAAGTTTCGACGAAAATAAGCAAGAAATTGGCCCCAAATCAAACGAAAATTTCTTAAAACGCAAATCGTCAACCACCATGACTTCCGTTGCCCGACTAGCCTCCGTCGAACACCGAGATGCCGAAATAACTCATGGCTAACGTTCCTCATGGCGGTGCGACCATACGAGTCTAAATTCAAGAGGTGGGTCGTTGGATTTTGCCCATAATCGATCAGTTCCTTTCTTGTTCTTAAAATTCTGAATTCCTCCATTTTTGTCTTTTTTTCTCCATGAAAACGTTCCATCATTCGAATTTTCTTTGACAGAAGCCTCCGAAAACATTTAAATGGCAACAAATAGTACGAATAGGATCGTTCAACGAATCATCATACATAAATCAAAATATTTCTATAAACGGAAAAATCATGAGATCATAAACCATGCTCTGATACCAATTGTTAGAAGATACATATAATTCTTTGATGCGGAAATTCAAGAGAAAAAAAGTGATATTTGATCTTCATGATTTTCACAGATAGATGAAGACGTACCTTTATCCATAGCGTTACCCTTGATGATAATCGTTGTGGAAAACCGAGGAACTCGAATCAAATAAAGAAATCCGATTTCTCTCCTTTAACCCACTATTCTTTAATGTATTCTATCGATGGAGGAGAGAATACCAAGTTCTTTTCAGTTATTGTTGTTCATCTAGGTGGAGAAAGGACCGGACTCTATTATACGTTCTATCAATAAATGCCTTCCATCAAAGTGCCTTTTAACTTTCGTAAAAGTCGCACCTCTTTGGAAAACCAGTAACTTCCCTTGAGGATTATACCATTTCATTTTATTAGAGTCGCAACTTCTCATAACCAATATTTATTTATTTTATAGCATTTCAACAATTATTAAACCATATAATAAATCATATCATGTGGGCCACAACAATTCTTACAAGTCGGTGCAGTTTTACAACTCCTTTTGCTTGATGGCCATTCAAGAATTTGAGGGAAATAAAGATTTGACATCACCAAATTGATACATGTATTAAAATTTTTATGATAAAAAATTAATCTTAAAGATATTAATTTGAGGTTTTTCAAATATTAACTCTTTAAAATCCCTACATGTGTAATTTTTTACCTAGTCAATGATGGGACCCACCAGAAGAAAAATAAAAAGAAAAGGAAGACCATGGCGAGATAAAAGGAAAGAAAGGGAGAAAGAGCATTCGCCTGGTGAATAGAGAGGAAGAGAAGGAGGAGGAGGAGTCGGAGAATATTTTGACCTAGTCAAAGGATGGGGCCCACGAGAAGAAAAAGAAAGAGAAGACCATTGTGAGATAAAAGGGAAGAAAGGGAGAAAGAGCACTTCGCTCTGTGAATAGAGGGAAGGAGGAGGAGGAGGAGAAGAAGCAAGAGGAGAAGAAGAAGCGGTCGCCAAGCCAAAGTTACTTTAATTCGCAATTGCCGGGTAAGTGCTTACTCCCTTCATTTTTCCAATCGGAAAAGTTTTTGGAATTAGGGGTTAAATTTGGGATTAAGCAAAGTTTGAACTACGAAGTATTATTTTGGGTCGACCAAATTATGGGTTTTCTAGTATTTCGAAAGATATTTCTTTTGACCATAAGTTCGCTTGAAATAAAATTTGATGAAAAAGTTGCGGTGCGATCAAGATCAACTCTCAAACTTCGCATTGCAATGACTTTGAATAATGGCTTTGGGCAAGCGATTTGTGAGTGCGTTTGAGTAGTTTTATTAGCGTTTAAACTTAGTTTAGCCGAGTTATAGTAAGGTAGTTTTTTTCTTGATTTTAACATTATTTTTCACCTATTTAATAGGATTGCGAGTTCGACGGTTCAAGTAATTTTTGTTGTTCGATCGTAGGCATTTCCAGGTAAGGGTACCATCTCTTTGTTGAGTTTGTAAATTCATATTTTGAAAGTAATATGACTTATATATAGTATGAGTTAAGAAATGGCATTATTGTTGCATAAAAACCGAGATCGAGCATCTACTCCTTGGTTATTTATGAATATTTTAGAAAACGTGCTATACTAAGTTATTGTGGAGACATGTACGCATATATGCATGCATGTACGTATGTATTGCTTTGCGAACTAGTTTATGAAAGGATTTCTGAAAGATATTATAAACGCTTTGAGAAAGGTATCTCTATAATAATAATAATAATAATAATAATAATAATAATAATAATAATAATAATAATTATTATTATTATTATTATTATTATTATTATTATTATTATTATTGAAAACACTTAAGACATAGTGAGACATTATGAGATATTATGAAGATACACCAACTAGACTTGATTAAAGAAGTTCACGATGATAAAATGCACAAGTTAGATCCATCTTAGCTATATAGCTCATATTGTCGATTGATTTGAGAATGATTTGACGAGTCTTAAGAAATTATCGTTCGAGTGCTTGTTGTTTCATCTCCTGTTGACCTAGAGTCTCTCTCAATCTATGGTTGAATTGATACCTGTCTACACTTGTTTATATATTCTGGTCCTTAATTGCTAAGTGTAGTTATATCTTGTGAAGCTGAGTTGATTGTATGGATCTCTCTTAATGCCTTGTGTGATGGAAAGGAATGAATCCCGACAAGAAATTCACGTGGATTCTTACAATCTATACTTGGCATGGACAGTGGTCGGGGGAGTCTTGAAGCAACCGTCAGCGAACATGGGATTGAGCTCATGAAGTAGAACTTACTGCTTTCCATATCAGTGAATATTGAGGTAGCACCGAAATCAGCAGACGAAAGCAGGTGTACCATCTTTAGGGTCTTTAAGAACTTGCCGGAGGATTTGCATAGGCGTGCGGGCCTCTCACGTTGTCTCTATTGGCCCATGCCACAATAGAGAATCACAATTGTAGGTGTTTCATGGGCACAAGTGGAGATTTCTCTACATTATCCTGGATCGAATTAAACCGTACGGTATCCGCCTCAAAAACATTATCGATTTAGTGGCGCAACAAGAGAAAATGATATGGCAGTGCTACTCGGACAGCACCTACAATTTCAGCTGATGTGACCTTGTGGAAATGATAGTTCTCAACGGATACTTCATTGTCGAGCCCTTCAGTCAAATTGCAAAATACAGCTCAACTATATTCTATTCATGAATTCATTCATGATTGCTTAGCTTGCATGAGATTTGTATGACAAGAGAATCAAGTACCTTATTCTGTTCTCGAAAATTTGTTTGAGGCAGGGAATGTTCCAAAAGTAACCAAGTCCGTGGCCGATCTTGCCTTCAATTTCTTCGAAGTGTTTTTGATCTTCCTAACAATGGCAAGAAAATAGGGTGCCTCTAAAAGGAGTTCACTTGCTAGATACATATAGTCTGACGTTAATGTTTTGGAAGTCAGTTACTAGTAGACGGAGCTCATGTTATGCTGTTATTATATATGTTTACGATCTAGTGGGAATTGAATCCAAGCCCAGGCAAGCCAAGACCTTTCTGGGAGCACATTTGACAGCGAAAACAATCCAGGAAGGTCCTAGCTTGCCTAAGATTGAATCTAATTCTCACTTCATGGAGCTTGGAAAGAGACCTGATAACAGCATAAGATGAGCTCTCGTTTATTCGGTAACTTAGTTGTTGCTCTCAAAACACTAAGGTCAGACGAAATGCATCTAGTAAATACACTTTGTTTTTAGCCACGCACTTCCCTCGCCATTGTCGGGAAAATCCAAAACACCGGAAGAAACTGAAGGCAAGATCACCCATGAGTTGGTTCCTTACGGAACATTGGTCGCCGCAAACAAGTTTTTGAGAACAAAATAAGGTATTTGATTCTCCATTCGTACAAAGCCTCGTGCAAGAGAAATAATCATGAATGAATTCATCAATAGGACTTTGTATGCATTTTGCAATTTGACGGAAGAGCTCGACTATGAAGCATTTGTTGAGAACCATCATTTTCGTGAGTCAAATCAGCCGAAATTGTCGGTTCCGTTAGAGTAGCAATGCCGGATCATTCTCGTCTTGGACTTTTTATAATTTTCTTTTTCTTTTTCATTTTTTATGTTTTTATTTTTCTCTCTTCCCTCCACTGGCTGTGGCAGAAATCGCTGGACTCAAGCGAGGGTCGACGAGAAAAGGAAAAAAAAAGGAAAAAAAAAAACAGAAATAAAAAATCAAAGAAATTGAAAAATATAATTACAATTTTTTTTTTACTAACATAGCCTTTCTCCGATAGCCGAAATAGTCACTGGACAACCAAAAGCTCTTATTTGAGGGGAAAATTACCAAAAAAGTCATAAATTTATTACAATATACTAATTTAATCTTAAACTTTTTCTTTTTACCAATTGAGTCTTAAACTTTTTCTCCTCCCCCCTCCTCCGTCTTCCCTCCTCCCTCCCTCTTCCTTTGGCTTCGACGACCGATCAAAGGGAAGGGCTAGCTAGTCGCCAGACCGAGGTAGCTGGGCGAGCTCGCCCGGCCACTAGCGAGACAAGCCCTCATTATCCCTAGGTCTAGCGAGGGTTCGCCTTGCCATCACCGAGCGAGGACTCGCCTCACCATCGTTGGGTGAGGGCGAGCTCGCCTAGCCACCGGTAAGGCGAGCCCTCGCTAGATCCAACAAGGGGGGCCTTGCCGTCGCTAGGTCTAGTGAGACGGGCCCCGATTGGATTCGGCGAGGGCTCGCCTCGCTAGTGGCTGGGCAAGCTCGCTCGGCTACCTTAGTCCGGCAACTAGCCAACCCTTCCCTTTGACCGGTCATTGGAGCCAAAGGAAGGAGGGAGGAGAAAAAAAAAAGAAGGAAAAAAAAGATTAAAAACATTTAATAAAATAATTTGAAAAAGTATATATTATTAAAAAAAAATTGTCATTGACGTCGATCGGTAACCAGCAAATTTTGGCCGAAAGGACTAAACTGGAACAATTATAAAAGATTTAAGACTCAATTGACCAAAAAAATAAGTTTAGCACTAAATCAATATGTTTAAGATTTTTTTGGTAATTTTCTTCTTATTTAAGACAATTTGGACATTTCAAATCCTTATTTGAAACAATGTTTACTTAAATCCTTATTTGCAAAAATAATGACATTTGATACTCTTATTTAAAATTTTCCTACGAGAATTTGCATTCGGACTAATTTTAAAGTATTCGCACAATGTGCATCTAATATTTCATTTGTTAATATTAACAATTGAAAAGGCAAGATAGATCTTCACATGCATATTACAAGTATTGTTAAATTTAACTGAGTGTATTAATTATCGTACGTCAACACTCCCCGTATAATTATCACAGCAAATTCAATAGGGCCTAATTCCCGTAAAAGAGTTTGATCAGAACTAAGCCAAGCTTGATCGGTACTTTTCTATGCGCGCATCTCTCTCTTTTTGAGGGTCTCTCCCTCGCGACTGATTTGGAGACGCATTCGGGAAAAAGCAGAAAGTTGGACAGGTTCTATAATGCGAAAAAAATAGAAATCAAATGCGTTTCAACAAAAGACATGTCTGTGACTCGAAAAAAAAAAAAACAAAACACATGTCGACATGTCAATTCCCAAGGTGGTCACAATAATCGCCACCAATGAGGAAAGAGGCTAGTATCATTATAGCACTAGATAGATATTGATAAAGTTAGTAAGAACACCTAGAGGGGGGTCAATAGGTGTTAAAGAATTTTTGCGAGACTTAACAACTTAGTTTGACTTTTAAGAATGATAGACTAAAGATGTAAAAGGCTGTAAGCAATTATATAAGACTACAGATTAAAGTAAAGGGTTTAGGGAAAGAAAATTGGAACACGAGGTTTATAATGGTTTGGCTTAGACCAAGCCTACGTCCACTCTCCCGCACTGACAGCCTACTGACTGGATTCCACTAAGAACAAAAAGAGATTTTACAGTCTTACGTCCTTGGTTCCACAGTGTAGAAACTCTACCACACTTCCTCAAGGTCTCCCAAGTATTTAATCTCTCTTTTGAGTACAACTTAAGTTCAAGTAAATGAATCAGCAAAGAATTAGGAGTTTCGGACTTTAGAATTTTTTCTTTCACACACCCTCGAATAACTTGAGCATCTTCCTTATATACTCCTCCATGCCAATATAACCGTTGGCACCTTCCACAGGAGTTCTTCCAATTTACCCGTTGGTCAGAATCAATTAGGAAGCTCTCGAGTTAATTAAGGAATGTGATGATAACCCACCAATCTTGCTTGCCCATACAATCGGGATCTAGGTTTCCATAAGTAGAATCTTCCAAGTATACTTCGCCAATCAACATATCTAATTATTCGAATTGATTTCAATAAGAATAATTGATCACGAGATGCTATCCCCAGCCATGAGATCTTCTTCAATCGTACGAATCAAATCCTTAAAGATATACTCGCATCTGGATAGGTCTTCTTCATTAGATAAACCTTTTCTTCATTGGTTTGGAAGCTATCGGTGAGAGTAGACTTTGAATCTTGAGTTTGGAGGTCTTTAGACTTTGACGATAGAGTCTGCAAGTCTTCAAACTAGACTGATGAAAACGTTTTGTCAGCTTCAAAACAAATAAGGAAGTTTTCTCCAACAATCTCCCTCTTTTTGATGGTGACAAAACTTTCTTACAGATTTGAAAACTTTTAACCTGCAAACCAACACTTAAGCAAAACAAGATATCTCATAAAAGATAAGTAGATTAGGATATGGATAGCAGCGATTCTGCA
Organism: Eucalyptus curtisii; assembly: GCA_017140595.1. Taxonomy (NCBI): domain Eukaryota; kingdom Viridiplantae; phylum Streptophyta; class Magnoliopsida; order Myrtales; family Myrtaceae; genus Eucalyptus; species Eucalyptus curtisii. The sequence continues at coordinate 32,043,741 of CM029498.1, forward strand.
ACCACAGAAAATATGTTAGTGCAAAACATTATCCTTTCCATAATCACTAACATAGCTTAAGTTACTGCAAGTATTAAAAGATCAAATCAAATCAAACGGTCCAAACCACAAGCAAAAAAAAATCCAAATCTGCATCAAACTTCTCCTCCTTTTTGTCAACAGCAAAAAGTGGAGAACAAATGAAAAGTTGTTTGAAAAGAAAGTCAAAGCTGTTTGGGAAGGCAAACAAGCTGAAATTCTCCGATGGAATGCACTGTCTTTTCAAGCTTCCCAATGGTCTCCTTCAGTTGTTGTAAATCTTCACCCTTCACATGATCTTGCACTTTAGTCTTCAGGGCATTTAACTAATCTTGCAAAGTCACTGAAGTGGCCATGAAAGTGTTCTTGAGATCCTGCATCTCATACCCAATAGCATATTGCTATTTCCTTACATCCAATAGAATCTCTAGCAGTCTTGAAAAGTCTGCTGTTTGAGCTGTTGGAGCACTTGGACCGGCCGAGTCGATTCCAGGAGTTTTGAGAATAGAGGGATCTTCAGCAGATTGTCCACCATGACTATGAGTGGATGCTTCAGGATAATGAGAGGCATACACATCCTCTGGATCTGCTGCAGAACGACTCACATAACTAGTAAAGATAGGTGAAGAAATACCTTGTTGTCCAACAGCTCCCCCTATTTGGTTGCCTTCAAGTGGAGTAGGAAATATTTCTTCTTGTTCAACTTCAGCTTCAAAGTGATGCACATCAGCAGTTCCTGCCATATTAGGTTCACTGGACAAGGAGACAGCCAAGGTTGGCTCAAATGAGTCTTCTTGACCTTGGTCTCTCTCTTCTTCTCTTTCTTCTTCTTCCTCTGTAATCCTATGTTCTTCATCTTCCTTCTCTGTCTCTTCTCTTGTCTCTTTAAAGCTAACAAAACTTTTCAAATTTCTTAAGGTTGAAAGAGTCATTTCGTCCTCATCATCTTCATCCTGCAAGATGAGAGTTCTCTTTCTCTTTACTGGAGCATCCATGGGCTCATTGCCTTTCTTTTGGCTGTAGCAGAGTCTTGTCTTGCTTTAACGGGCGACTTCTCCTTCATACGCTCTAACACCTTGTTAAGCTCTTTCAACCGCATCTTTGTGACCATTTTAAATCCAATCACCATAGAAGAAATGTTTGTCAAACATAATGGCGCAGGGATGTAAATTTTAAAATGTCTAAAAAGGCGCGTGATGAGAGCAGAATAAGGAAGTTGACCCTTATCTTTCACCACTGTCCTGTACATGTGAAACATGATGGTGTGAGGCAGAGAGAATTTGTAGCCAATGTTGATGGCATGCATCGATTTTGCTTCAGACCGAGACACATCAGTCTTGGATATCGACTTTGGCCGGATGCAGTTGATCACGATTTTGTGCAGCAAGATGTTCGAGGCATTCATCCTAGAGTAGGATATCTTGCCTTCAGCATCCCTGTCTTTCACCAATGATAGAGTAGCGTGAGCAACGGATACACTAATTGGTTGGAAACACGCTCTTTCCACCCTAATTAGGTCAGCGAAAGTATCCATATCCACCAAAAACTCCTTATCCCTCACCGTGAAAGACAAACTATTTGCATTCAAGAAAGATAAGTTCGAATAAAAGTAAGCTGTGAGTTCTGGATAAGCAGGAGCAGTTCAGAACAAAAATGCTCCAATTGCAAAAGAGCAAACTTCTCTCAGATTTACTTTCACCGAATCAAGAAAATCAAAATTAACGAGTCCTAGGGTTCATGCCCCTCTCTTCATTAGATCCAAATAAACCCTCTTGTGATTCTTTGATCTGAATAGACTAGATCCATCACAAACAACATTTGCAGCCACCCCTGTTCTAGGCTGAAAATGGGTAAACATACAGTCATCATTATCCTGTCCTTGTGGTTGATTAGCAGTGCCAAAATGCGGGTCACTAGGAAAATTAGCAAAGGCTTTTTCGGCCGATCCCTGTTCTGCAATACCCATCTTCTCCATATCACGCAGAAATAGAGTTTTATTCCTATAGCCTCTCTCTCTCAAGAATTCATCAATCAAAGACATAGCAGTTCCTCCCCTTTTCAAACAAGAGTAGAGTTTAAAACCAACCTTAGGAGTTAACGTTCTTACAGGTTCAACTCCTTCCAAAATTTCTTCTTCGGGTTGAGTCGGTGGAGGAGACTGACGTTGCTAAGACGGTTGTTGCTGACTTGGTCGCTATGGTGGAGAAGAATCTTCTTCCTCGGTTAGATCGAAATGCGTAGGACCCTCAGGCATGCGTCGTGGTCCCCTGCTTGCGATTCTCGAAGACTTTCTTGAAGACATTGTCGCTTCAAGGGAAAGATTAACAGACTTGCTCGAAAAGGTGAAAACTTTTTGGATTAAACAACAATGAAAGTGAGAGCAAGTGGAAGTTCAGTAATTTAGGGTTTGAGAGTGAAAAACGAAGAAGAGGAATTTCAACAGTATATAAAGCGAGTGAAGCGAAGTAAATGAATTGTCACAAGGAAAATTTTAGAAATGCCTTTTCAAAAGATAATAAGCGCCTTTTTGAATAACTACCTTTTCGAAAATGAGTAAATACTATAAATTTAAAAGAACTTGGAAAGATCATTTCAATCAATTAGCGATTAATAAATAACCGACATTTTCAAGTTTTTAACCAAAAATTAAATTACTAGTACCGAAATAACTTACAGTCGTAATTCTTGGTCTTCTGAGTTTGAGCACCTTCAGACTTTACCTCTGTGTCTGAGCAACTTCAGACTTTAATGGATGTGATGTTCAGTCTGGTGCGAATAGACTCAAATAGGCTTTTCTTCAGTGGCTTTGTGAATATGTCCGCGAGTTGATTCTTTGAATCAATGAAATGAATCATAATTTTTCCATTTTGAACATGATCTCTAATAAAGTGATGTCGAATCTCTATGTGCTTTGCTCTTGAATGAAGAATTAGATTCTTTGTGAGATTAATTGCGTTGGTGTTGTCACATTTGATCTCGGTGCATGAGTCTTCGATTCTGAAGTCTCTTAGTTGTTGTTTTATCCACAGAATTTGAGAACAGCAACTTCCAAGGGCCACATACTCTGCTTCTGCTGTTGAAAGGGTTACTGTACTTTGCTTCCTTGAGAACCATGATACTGTCCTGTTTCCCAGTAATTGACAAGTACCAAAAGTACTTTTTCTATCAACTTTGCAACCTGCTAGATCTGCGTCTGAATATCCAAGGAGAGTAAAGTCTCATTCTTTGGGATACCACAGACCTAACTTTGAGGTAGTTGCAACGTATTTGATGATGCGTTTAGCAGCACTTAGATGAGATTCTTTGGGATCGGATTGAAATCTAGCACAAATACAATCACTAAACAAAATATCAGGTCTAGAAGCAGTAAGACAAAGAAGTGAACCAATAATACTCCTATAGAACTTCTGGTCAACTTTCTTTCCTCCTTCATCTTTGTCCAGTTTCGAAGAACTTGACATTGGTATCTCAATCTTCTTACAATTTTCCAACACAAACTTTTTAACGAGTTCTTTTGCATATCTTTCTTGGTAAATGAAAATCCCTTCCTTCAATTGTTTCACTTTTAATCCGAGAAAGAAAGAGAGTTCACCGATCATGCTCATCTCGAATTTATTTTGCATAGACTTAGAAAACTTCTTGCAAAGATTTCGTTAGGTGATCCAAATATAATATCATCAACATAGATTTGAAAGTATAAAGTTTTTACCTTCTTTCTTAATAAACAATGTAGTATCAACTTTTCCTTTGACAAAGCTGATTTGAATTAGAAACTTACTTAACCTGTCATACCATGCTCGAGGTGCTTGTTTTAATCCATATAGAGCCTTTTTCACCCGAATACCGAGTCTAGTCTCTTTGGATCTTCAAAACGGAAGGTTGTTCTATATAGACTTCTTTTTGGATAAATCCATTTAGGAATGCACTCTTGATGTCCATTTGGAATAACCTAAAATTTTTATAATAGGCAAAAACAAGTAATAATCTAATTGCTTCTAACCCGGCTACCGGTGCGTAGGTTTCATCATAGTCTATCCCTTCTTCTTGCGTATATCCTTTGGCCACGAGTCTTGTTTTGTTCCTGACCACTTTCCCTTTTTCATCCATCTTATTCCTGAAAACCCATTTAGCTTCAATAATGGATTTACCTTTTGGTTTAGGAGTTAATTTTCATACATCGTTAATGCTGAACTGTCTAAGTTCTTCTTGCATTGCTTCAATCCAGCTTTCATAAGCTAAAGCTTCTTCTATGCTTTTGGGTTCTATTTCAGAAATAAGTGCCACGGCGCTAGAATCTTTTTGCTTTTTGGATCTGGTGCGAATTCCTTCATCAATGTCACCAATGATGAGTTCTTTGGGATGACTAGACTTGTGCTTCCAATTACTGGTCGGTCTGATAGTTTGCTGATCTTCTGCTTCAGTTGATTTTTCAAATTCCGTCTGTTGTTGATTTTCAGAAGCCTGAGTTGCTTCAGGGGAGGTAGACTTTGTAAAGTCTGAAGCAGGTTCAGATTTTTCAGGTTGAGTCTGAATCAATTGATTTTGCAAAGAGTCTTGAAATTTGACATTCATAGATTCTTCCACGGACTGAGTATTCTTTTTGAATACTCTATAAGCTTTGCTTGAGATTGAGTAGCCAAGGAAAATTCCTTCGTCTGATTTTTCTTCAAACTTACCAGTTCGATCATTTGCATTTTTCAAAACAAAACATTTGCAACCAAACACATGAAATTTGGCTTCTTTCCTTTGAATAACTAATAAGGAGTTTTCTCCAGAATAGGCCTTAAGAATACTCTGTTAATAATATAGCAAGCTATAGAAACTGCTTCAGACCAAAAACGAGAAGAAATATTACTTTCAATTAAAAGAGTTCTTGCCATTTCTTGCAAAGATCTATTCTTTATTTCCACAACTCCATTCTGTTCTGGAGTGTATGGAGAGGAGAAAACATGCTGAAATCCTAATTCATTACAAAATTTTGCAAAGTCTTGATTTTCAAACTCACCTCCATGGTATGTCCGTATGCTTGAAATATCATATCATTTCTCATTCTGAACTTTATTGGCAAATTTTGAAAAGTAAGAGAATGTTTCAGACTTACCTACCAGAAAATGAACCCAAGTAAATCGAGAATAGTCATCCACAATTACTAGGCAATATCTCTTTCTACCAATGCTTTTAGTTCTGGTTGGTCCAAAGAGATCCATATGCAAAAGCTGCAAAACACGATTAGTAGAAACTTGATTTATTAGTTTAAAAGAATTTCTAACATGTTTTCCCAACACACAAGGTGTGCATAAGTTAGATTTTTGAAACTTTATGTTGGGCAGCCCACGAACAAGGTTCTTGGAAGAGATCTTGGCAATTTGTTTCATATTGACATGGCCAAGTTTTCGATGCCAAAGATTCGCTTCATCTTGAATTAATATAAGACATTGAGATTTTTCTGGTTTTATATCCAGAAGATAGATGTTCCCATGTCTTCATCCAGTAAAAGATTGAGAAAAATCTTTACTAGTTCCGGAACATACTCCTTGGAAATTGATTTTGAATCCAGTGTCGCACAGTTGGCTAATGCTAAGTAGATTGTAATTTAGTCCTTCCACCAAAGAGACATTGTTGATTGTGAGACTTCCAATCTTTACAACTCCACGCCCAACAATTCTTCCTTTGCTATTTCCACCAAAAGAGACTTTTCCACCATTTATTAGAACAAGTTTTATAAAACAACTTAAATCGCCGAGTCATATGTCTTGAACAGCCACTGTCTAAATACTATTTAACATTTTTCTTGATAGTGACTTGCAATTAAAAAAGAAACTCAAGCTTTCTTTGGTACCCACATTTTCTTGGGTCCAGAGGAGTTAGTGCAATATGCAGTCTTTTCCCATTCCTTCTTAACAGGTCTCCAAACCATGGGACATTCTTTCTCAAAGTGTTCTGACCTGTTGCACTTTGAACATTTGAGAGCACTTCGGTCAACAGGTTTTACAAAGACTTTTTGAAAATGATTTTTGTAGAAAGTTTTTGTAGGTCTTTGTATGATTCATTCCTTCACTTTTGGAAAATCAATTAGAGGAATAGTTTCTGAAGTCATTCTCAATTCTGACTTGTTGAAGTAAGGTCTTTGTACTGAAAGAATTTTTTCCAGCTTTTTAGATCCTATTGAAAATCTTTTTGAAATATTTGAAATGTCATTTTTCAAAAATGTATTTTCTTTTGAAAGAGAGTCTGCATTTTTTTTTTTAAACAACAAAACTTTTGTCTAAATTTTCAAAATTTTCTTTCCAAGAATTTTCCTGTTACTTCAGTGTAGAATTCTCCCTTTTTAGTTCAGAAATTCTCTTAAGAGAGGTTTTGAAACTAAGACAAAGCTCATCAATGTATTTCGAGACTTTAGCATGAATTTTTAGATTACTTACCTCAATTTCGTTGTCTCGAGTTTGAGTTTGTATCGATCTCATAGAGTCCGAGTCTCGATTCGATTTTGCCATTAGACAAATTTTAGCATAATCTTCATCACTTTTTTCGCATTCGAGTATCACTCCATGTCTCTGCTTTGAGAGCATTCCTGTATTTCTCAGCTTTTCCTTTCTTTTCTTTTTTTCAACAGGGGACAATTGGGTCTGATGTGTCCTTTTTTTTTTACATTCAAAACAGATCACATCCTTATTGGCCTCATCATCCTCAGTTGATTTGTTTTGAAACTTTTGAATGCTTTGTTTCTTCCAATTGAATCTTCTTCCCTTTTTGTTCAATTTCCTGAACCTCTTTATCATAAGAGCTAACTCTTCATCGACCATATGATCTTGAATACGTGACATCGAATCATCGTTAGATTTCAAAGCAATTGACTTCTTACCTTTAAGATCTTCCTCCTCGTTGACTTGCTCCACTTCTTAAGACTGAAGTGTGCCAACCAGTTCGTCTACAGAAAGCGGCATGATCCTTTGTGTTTCCCTTAGTGAAGTCTTTACGTGATTCCAGTCTTTGGAGAGTCCATGTAGCAATTTGTTGACCTTCATTGGTTCAGAGATTGGTTGTCCTTGATACTTTAGACCATTTACAATTTCAGTAAAACGACTAAATATATTAGTGATAGATCCTCCTGGTTTCGTCTTGAAGGCTTCTTGTCCGAGTAGAATATTAATTCTTGTTTCTTTCACTCAATCAATTCCTTCATAGGTGATATACAGCATGTCCCAGACTTCTTTGGTTGTTTCACAAGAAGATATTCTGTTATACTCAGTAGGAGATAACGTACAATAGAAAGAGTAAATTGCTTAAGCGTCAAGTGCTTGTCTCTTTGGTTATTTCTTATTGAGTCATCTTGCTAGCATCTGCAACTTCTTTTCCTCTTTCTGAAACTGATGCAGCTTTAGGAATGATTCCTTTTTTTACCACATCCCATTTCAGAGGATCTTTCGATCTTGGGAATGCTTTCATCTTGTTTTTCCATATGCTGTATTCCTTTCCATCGAAGTAAGGTGATCTGATGTTACTCTCGCCTTCAACCAAACCTGGAGCCAACATACTAGCCATAGATCTTTAACTCAGAAGTAAAAACACTTCAATTAAATGAGTACACATGCTCTGATACCAATTGATAAATCTAGTAAGAACACTTAGAGGGGGGGTGAATAGGTGTTAAAGAATTTTTGCGAGACTTAACAACTTAATTCGACTTTTAAGAATGATAGACTGAAGATGGAAAAGACTGTAAACAATTATATAAGACTACATATTAAAGTAAACAATTTAGGGAAAGAAAATTGGAACGCAATGTTTATAGTGATTCGGCTTAGACCAAGCCTACGTCCACTCTCCCGCACTGACAGCCCACTAGCTGGATTCCACTAAGAACAAAAAGAGATTTTACAGTCTCACGTCCTTGATTCCACAGTGTAGAAACTTTACCACACTTCCTCAAGGTCTCACAAGCATTTAATCTCTCTTTTGAGTACAACTTAAGCTCAGTAAATGAATAAGCAAAGAACTAGGAGTTTCAGACTTTGGAATTTTTTCTTTCACACACCCTCGAATAACTTGAGCGTCTTTCTTATATACTCCTCCATGCCAATATAATCGTTGGCACATTCCAAAGGAGTTCTCCCAATTTACCTGTTGGACAGAATCAATTAGGGAGATCTCGAGTTAATTAAGAAATCTGATGATAGCCAACCAATCCTGCTCACCCATACAATCGGGATCTAGTTTCCATAAGTAGAACCTTCCAATTATACTTCGCCAATCAACAGATCTAATTATCTGAATTGATTTCAATAAGAATAATTGATCACGAGATGCTATCCCCAGCCATGAGATCTTCTTCAATTGTACGAACCAAATCCTTAAAGATATACTCGCATTTGGATTGGTCTTCTTCATTGGATAAACCTTTTCTTCGTCGGTCTGGAAGCTATCAGTGAGAGTAGACTTTAAATCTTGAGTCTGGAGGTCTTCAAACTTTGACGATAGAGTCTGCAAGACTTCAGACTAGACTGATGGAAACGTTTTGTCAACTTCAAAAGAAATAAGGAAGTTTTCTCCAACAGATACAAGCAATGCTCGGGACATGGTTATCGACATTTTATGATACTCGATCTTAACGATACGTATCTGTTGGGTTAAATCGATGAAATACCGAATTGTAAGCGAATAATGAGTAGTCATTTTGGAAACCATCGATTTGATACATCTCTATTCATTTTGTCGATTCACGGTTCATTATATTTCACCCAATAAACGATGTAGTTTTTATCTTATCATTTTTATCATAATTTCACAACAAATAGATGAGAATCTGTAAACTACAGACCTGCCAAACATAATGCATAGACACTCTTTCTTTTCTCTCTGTTTTTCTTTTAACATTGGAATCATTTACTTATCATTGAGATATATTTACCTTCGATCATGGGCACTTGAAATCGAGATACATTTCCCCCCGAGCTTCTTCTTTTTTTTGCAGTTTTTCATGAAATTATGGGGCTACGAGTAGATTAATGCTATTGCACACCATCAAATTCACTTTAAATATCATCCTCATCATTTCATGTATATCTCAAGCGGTACCGTCATATACCTTTTTGCTAAATCGCGTTCAGAAAAAATAAATAAATTCGAACACGATATTTCAATATAGGATGCAAGTTTAAAGCATGAGATTATTTCTACTTGATAAATCTTTCAACTAATAGCCTTTGGTAATTGTCATATTCCTCAAAATTTGCAATTTATGCAAGCATATAAGCACATGTCATGACTTTTTATTGATTTCAAGCCTTCTCGGAATGCATAAAATGCAGCAACGCACAAACTTAGGACTTCACTTTATCGATGTATATTCAAATTGTGTTGTTATAATTACCGTATATCAACATTGTCAAGTCATATACTATAAAATACCATTGCTGGCCCATTTTCTAACGATTCTAACTTTTAAGATAATTTGTCTAACACGGTATAAGACAAACCTCCAATATCAAAGAACGGGTCAAGGATTTAAATCCCTACACTCCTCAACTTTCTCCTACTCGTTATTCTCATTATTCTGTCTATTTTCCTTTTTCCGCAATTATCCTCTAAAATTGCATGCCATGAATACATTGACGGCCCACTTTCTAATAGTTTAAATTTTTAGGAAAATATGGTTTGTCTCACAAAGGTTAGTTTTACATACAATGACTACCGGAATATGTGAAAACGGACATTGACTGAAGCAGAAATCAGAAATAAATAAATAAATAAATGAAAGAGGAAAAAAAAAAGAATTTTACTCTATCATAAAATGAAGAAAAGATGACCAGCATAGTTGATGATTCCTTCTCCGATAATAATGGAAATGGATAATTTGGTGGCTTATCCTGGATACGAAGAAAGCCCGTCTTGAGCTGATTTGACTTATTCCTTCTAAGAGTAAATTTTTTTTGCCTCCCCACCTAAAATATCGCTGAGACCGATAGAATTACACATGGGTCGAGTTCCAATTACACCACAGTTGTCATCATTTTGTCTAAATCTGTTTTTGGCTGGCAGACGACATCAGAATGGCACGTAATGTGGGTGGTACCCCCACCCACTGGCAAATTTCGTATAGCGATGGAGTCCTCGTACCCCCGTTGAGAGGAACCAAAATACTTCATTATCGGCATGCAATTTTACATTTCTTTCACTCAAAACAGTGTGGCTTTGGCGAAGGCTTTTCATATTGAGGATGCATCTGACTTGACCTTGAACATATGAAAGTTAATTCTAACAAGTCCTGTGTCGTTCTTTCTAATTTGTGTTTGTGCAACAGAGCAAAGACAATCCACTAGGAGTCGTCAAGGCAGAAAAACAGTGCGCCTGAGCTCTGCCGAACCAAGCGAGCCTGAACTCCTCGCCGGCCTGTGGTGAGGCGGGCAAGGCTCCACCTTGCCCGAGGCCAAATCTGGTGACGGCAAGGCTTGAGCTCGCCCAGTTCGGTGGAGGTCGGGCTCGCTAGCCTTGGCGGAGCTCGGGCTCGCATGGATCAACCGAGCCTCAAGCTCGTCGATCCGAGTCTCGGTTAGTCACTTGGCAATCAGCTGTCGTCGAGGCACGCGGCGGTGGAGGAAGGGGGAAGGAAAAGAAAAAGTAAAAAAAGAAAAAGAAAAGAAAAAAGAAAAATTTTAAAATAATAAAAATTAGATTTTTAAATATAAAAAATAATTTTTTAATTATTTAAAAAAATATTTAAAAATTATATTTATATTATTAGTTTCGCCCGGGCCGGGTCGGTCAGAACCGCCCGGTCTGGCCCGGTTGGGGGAGATGACACCTGCAAAGGAAAAGAAACAATAGAAAATGAGATTGTCGAATGGACAATCGGCAGATAAGGGTACATACATGGATTCTTTCTGTGCCTACTAGGAAATGAAGACATTTTGTCACACATGGCAATGTGGACTATGGCAATGTGGAAATTCTAAAGTGTCTCCAATTTTTTTAATTTGTGATGATCATATCAAAATTACAAAGGATGCTTATTATATAGTGTCTTCGGAAACAACAAAGGTAAGAAAGCGCGTCTCATGGGGTTAGTGATTCAAGCATGAAGACGGTAGGCGATATCAAAAGCACTTATCTAACATTGTACCTTACCCAATGGCGATGGTGAAACCCGCTCAGTGTATAAATGCCACCTGATGTGCTTCTACCTATGATCAAACCATTCGCTTCCAGTTCGGTTTGATGTCACTCTTCCTCCTCCTTCCTCCTCCCTTCAGTGGTGGCGCTACCCTCCACCATCTGCCGTTGGGTTGTGCCTTTATCGACGGTACGCTTTTGAAACTTGGACATATTCAATTGAAGTGCACAAACTTGTCGGCATTGATATCTGAATATCCAGTTAACCCTTTCATTCTCTCATAAGTTCATCACTGGTCAACTGCTGATTATATGAGTATGGCTTCTTGTTGCTCTTTGGTTAGGAGTCTTTTTGGCTTAAGAAAAAAATGATCCGAAAAAAAGAAAACAGAAGCTTTCTTTAACCCACTCGATTTTAAATATCTGCTAGGTGCCCTTTACATAGGTTCAGCTTCTCTTTGGTTCATGACGCAACTCATCATGGATGTGAACTCGATCTTTTGCTTCCTCACTTTGTGAAGTTGACAAAGATTTGCAGGGCTCATATGTTTCGATTAAGGAAAAATATGATCCGAAAAAAAAAAAAAAAAAACAGAAGCTTTCTTTAAGCCACTTGATTTCAAATATCTACTTATCTACTAAGTGCTGGGTTCATCTTCTCTTTGGTTCATTGCGCACCTCATCATGAATGTGAACTCGAGCATTTTGCTAAGCAAATCCTCACTTTGTGAGGTCGACAAAGATTGTCGGGTTCGTTTGTTTGTTGAGGGGGAAAAACAGCTTTCTTTAATCCACTCTATTTCAGATGTCAGCTAAGTGTCCTTTACATCGGTTCATCTTCTCTTTGGTTTACGGCACAACTCGTGAAGTCAATCTTTTGCTAAGCAAATCCTCGCTTTGTGAAGTCGACAAAGATTGTAGGGTTCGTTTGTTTCGCTTAGGGGGGAAAAAGGCAGCTTTCTTTAATCCACTCAATGTCAGATGTCTGCCAAGTGTCCTTTGTATGGATTCATCTTCTCTCTGGTTCATGGCGCAACTGATGTGAAGTCAGGTTCTTTCGCTGAGCAAATCCTCACTGTGAAGTTGACAAAGCTACGAGCGTTTAACTCGTTGTTTTAGCATCTCATTTAACAATTAATATCGTAAAAGCATTTCTATTTTGAGGTTTTCTATATGTCAGTCTAAGTAGCACAAACACTGACATGCGACACGTGATACAACACGACACGACACGTTGACATGTCGTTAATAAAAAAATAGAGAATTCTGACACGTTGGGACATGTTGTATATTAAATATATATTTTTATATATACATAATAAATTATCATTTTTATAATTATTTCAATCAAATTAATTTGAATCAAATTCATAAATAATTAAATAATTAAAAAACCCTAGAATGAATATACACTAAAAACATTAATCCGCCATTTATTAATATCATTCATTGTTTTAATTTGATAAATTCAACTCTATTTCAATAATTTATAAAACTTGGAGAAAAAACAAGCGATCCATATTATGGACTTGCAAGTTAGATATGTTGGAAGAGGAGAAAAAAACTTAAGGGAAAGTGGGAGTCATAAGAGAAGATAATACTAGATTTTTATTCTTTCTCTATTTAATATTTTTATTATTGTGTTTTATTTTTTCATATATATATATTTTGGCATCTCATTTATTGAATTTTTAAAATTGACCTTGATATCGGAATCACATGACGGAAACTCGTATATCGAATTCCAATATGAGTGTCGTAGAGTGTCGAGAAAGTTGATCGGGTGTCGGGTTTTTCGACACGTGTTGACCGAGTGTCGGAGAGTGTCCGAGAGTATCGGAGAGTGTCGGACATATGTCGAAGTGTCCGACACGACACAAAAGCTCTCGAGAAAGTATCGGTGCTTCATAGATGTCAATATTATACTGCGAAGTTGACAAATCCTCATACGAGTGCAGCCCAAGCCGTCGTAGTATCATGGGGGAGAGAGAGACGAAGCCGATTGGTCATCTTTCCATGTCTTGGCGAACACTTGTGAATCAGTTAGTGAATTGCCGGAAATCTTCTGGGACAAAATACAAGAGATGCAAGGTCGGGGTGTGGTGCTCGTGCTACAGAAGAAATTGTGTGCCTCCGACGTGACGCCGCACAAAGGTAAGCTCTCCATACCCCTTAGGCAGATACAAGCAGAATTCTTAACCAACGAAGAGATCCGAACCCTAGACGACACCCACGAGGACAGGCAGCGGCTGTGTCGGAGGCAACACTGACGGAGTTGGGCAGCAATAGGGACGGCCGCGTCGGGGATGGAGTCGAGACGGAGGCGACACCGACGGGCCAGGGAGCAGCACGGCAAGGCTCGCGTCGAAGGCCGGCAGACGCGGCGGCGAGTAACTCGGCATGGCGTTGGGAGGATGAGCAGCGACGGCCTTGGGCCCAGGTGTCGCCGCAGTCGGGGTTGGAGGGTACCGGCTAGTAACTCCCGCAGATCTCCAGATTTGCCCTCAGCTCTCGACTTCTCCTCTGGTCGGCTGGCTCGGCGTCGGGACTACGCTGATGGTGGCGGGCAATGCGGCGGAGATCATTTTGATGACTTTTGCAAAAGGAGAAATGGAGGATTGGAGTGCTTAAAACGGCAGAAAAATAGGTGTCAAACAGCGCTCATTTTCATGACTTTTGCTAAAGGAGAAATGGAGGATTGGAGTGCCTAAAACGGCAGAAAAATGAGGTTAAAAAAGAAAAGAAAAAAGAAATGGAGTGCTCAAAACAGCATGACTTGCTAGATATGGATCCCAATGAAGATATCACGGAGGTGATTATGGGGGGAGAATGACATGGTGTGAGTTGATTGAGGCAATCTGATAAATTCTAGTACAGCACCGGTTATCCAATGTGGTGGTGGTGGATGATGTACAGGAAGCACTCGTGCTCTCCACGGCTGTCCCTAAAGTTTCGCATGTTCGGACAAGAACCGCTTTGTTAGTTGTATCTCCGCAGAGAATGGAACCAAATTTTCCACCTTACAATTAACGTAGTCTTTTTGCATGCCTTATGCAGTACGGCTATCACAAGCAAGACCCTATATATATTCATGTCCAGCACAGGTATCTTGTCATCCACTTCTTAGTATTACACTGAGAAACACACTCACACTTACAATTGTGCAATGGCATTTTCTCTCAAGAGTGAATTCATCGTTGCCCTTGCTCTAATTCTTAACGCTTGGGCATGGCATGCCACTTCAGTCCGCACATTGCATGAATCCAACATTGCCGAGCAGCACGAGCAATGGATGGCCCAATATGGTCGGACATACAAGGACCAAGAGGAGAAGGAGAAACGCCGGGCGATTTTCAAGAAACACTTGCAGTTCATCGAGGATTTCAATGCATCCGGGAATCGGACTTTCAAGTTAGGCGTCAATCAATTCTCGGATTTGACTGATGACGAATTCATTCAGAGCCACACGGGATACTTGGCGTCCAAGCAAGTGAAGTCCCGCAGAAATGCGTCATTGAGCCAACAATATCCGAGTGGGGATGTTCCTGAGAGCATCGATTGGGTGGAGAAAGGCGCCGCAAATCCAATCAAGGACCAAGGCCAATGTGGTAAGAATCTAAACGTCCTGTATGCATCCAATTGTGATATCGAGTTTGACTTCTATTTAGAAATAAGTTTTGGAGCCTGGCTTTGTCGAGAATTCAGATACCAACGGTAACAACCATGTCGACAAATTTTATGAATGCAGGATCCTGTTGGGCATTCTCAGCAGTCGCAGCAGTAGAAGGAATCACGCAGATCAAAAGCGGTAAACTGCCGGTACTGTCCGAGCAACAACTAATCGATTGCGATACCAAAAGCAATGGCTGCGAGGGCGGTTTTTTTGACAATGCTTTCCGGTACATCATCCAAAACCAAGGAATCACCTCTGAGGATACATACACGTACCAAGAGATGGACGGGACTTGTGACTCAACGAAAGAGGCCCAACAGGTGGCGCAGATCACGGATTTTGCAGACGTGCAGCCTGGTGAGGACGAGCTCCTGAAGGCAGCTGCACAGCAGCCGGTCTCGGTCGGAATCGCCGCAAGTGGGCAGGAGTTCCGACACTACAGCGGCGGGGTGTTCAATGGGGATTGTGGCGAGCAGCTGGACCATGCAGTAGTTGTGGTCGGGTATGGGACGAGTGAGGAAGGAAAGTTCTGGAAGATCCGAAACTCCTGGGGCGAGAGTTGGGGTGAAGATGGTTACATGAGGATTCAAAGAGGTGGTGAAAGTTCGAACGGATTATGCGGGCTCGCATCGCAAGCTTCTTATCCGATTGCATGAGAATAATTAAAAGATATATACACAAAATACGACCATCGTGAGACTACGAGTTGCTCCTTTTCTCCTATTTATATATTCGTGTGTCTGTCTTCATTGTTTAGCTATATAGTGTGGTACTTGTAAGGAGGCAATTGTGTAGCCACTAAGTTATTTGGAGGATCACATATTAATTGCCCGTTTTGGAAAGATCTTGATGCCATCAGTACGATTACCCAATATTAAATTATTAACATCACCTTATCATGAGTTCTAACCCCTCATATAAATTTCTCATACCAATAATCTCATATTAATTAGATTTTGATATTTCATTTTAATCCTTGGAATTAGTTAGAATAGATTCGAAAAACAAATAGTAATACTATTATGTGAAATACTCCTCATTTATGGCCAAAATCTTTAATATAATAATGATTGTGATGAATATTAAGAAGATAATTTAATGGTAAGTGTTGTGACCTAAATTTTCCATGACATGCGTTGAGGCAAAAAAAAAAAAAAAAAAAGGTCTATAGGTATTGCTTAAAACGTGAGCCCATAGGCCATCGGTTTAATTACGGGATTTCCTAATCCCATACCTCGCGCGACATTTGAATTTCTCATTTTAACATTCTTTAACAACCCAAGTATGTGTAGGAGTCGTTATTAGCCTATTGGGGTTAGCTAGAACCCAATTAAGATGCGAGAGCGTTATCTCAATTCTTATGCTACTAGAGATTCTCAATTCCTATGCAACTAGATCTTCTAAGCATAGGGACTTGATTACATTAGTGTTACTATTAGTATCTTTTCGGTACCTAACTAGCTGGTTTTTTAGTCTAAGTGATCATACACTGTTGGTTATGTTGATTAAAATCCAAAAGGTCTTTCAAAGCCGCTATATGAGCATGCGAACATCTTTCTTTTCATTAGGATTCTAAACTAACCCTAACCTATTCTAGAAAAGGAAATACCACTCAATTTATTATAAAGTGGTGCGATAAGTAAACATCCAGATATTGAAAGCAGCCATATTAGTAAACACTCAAGCATACTGACAACTTCTGAGTAAAGTATGAGAAAATAAAGCCGATGCACCATCGGACAAAGAATACCACATGACCTAGTTTTGAGCCTCGAGACAGTAACCCTGTGAGCTTAACATTAAAAACTAATTCCAAAAGTTGGACTAGACTAAGGCAAGCCTAACTCTACTGATTTTAATCCATGATTAGACTAACCTAAGCTAAATAACCATTATTCTAAAAGAGTGATTCTCAATCTTGTTTAAAGTCTAATCTAATTAGGGCCTAAAGTTGTGAGTCTAACCATACTGAACTAAGCTAAAGTAAGCTAAAGTAAACTACATCTGCCTTTGACCGCCATGGGTTGGCCTTCAATCATCGAGCTATCGGCCGTCTCTCAAGATGTCACTTCTCGTCCATTCATTCATCATCAATCAGAATATGTCATAAATCAAAGTAAGCAATCACCAAAGTTCATTCAATCCCCAATTGCCTCAGGATCGGCTTTGAAGGCAAACATGCATTTCGATTTTCCCCAATACCACAACTATGTATCCAATAATCATTAATCGCCATTTGCGTTAGCAAAACATTAGGATAAGATAATCAACCCTAACTAAACTCTAATTACCTTCCAGACTGCCCACCGAAAGACACGCATCGAGGTTCTAACATGTATCTAATCATTCACATGCAAAATTGAATTTAAACATGCAATTTAGACTGACCAACCAATCAACATGCAACCAAGCTTGGGGACTAATTACAATAAAAGACAAGAAATTGCATTTTCCTAATCCAATTTCTAATTTATAATTTTTTTAATAAAAGGAGTCGAAGATGCCTTCATTTAATTTCCTCTCGCTTGTATTTTTACTTTTTTTAAAAATAACTTTTGTCTTTTCATATTTTGAATCCAATTTAATTAAAATTTAAATTTAAATGTGTTTGGATGAAAATACCCCTGCTTGGTCGGAATATTTTGCAGCCAATGAGCTTGTGAGATTAAACCCTTATTTGAAATAGTTATAATTCATTCAAGTTATTATTTGAGAAAATGATGACAGTTCATGTCTTTATTTGAAATTTTCTCTATGGTAGAGTGTCCTCATCATGTTTGAGTTTTATAAGTTTATTTTGGAGCCAATATGTAGTAGTAGCGATGCGTACATCCATCAACTAGTTCGATCCTACTTTTTGGAGTATGCGGGCATCTGTAAAAATAATATTGAAACCACTTGAAGATACGTGGTTACTTCATGTCCACATTTTAATTGACATTTTGATTTTTCTCTTTCTTTTTGAACTGAGTTATTGACTTCACCAACCTACATTTTGTCTTTTGTGGCGCTACTTGTCCTCACCAAACATGCAATTCCTTAAAAATGTCTTTATCTCGGCAACTCCTTGGACGATTGGGCTATGGAAAGACCGATGTTCAGATTCACTTATTTTATGAAATTTCAATTTTTTCATCTTTCTTTCTATCCTAAATCTTGGACTTCACCTACTTACATTTTGTCTTTTGTGGGGTCTTCTGGTCCTCAATTTGATTGTAGTTCCTTAAAAAATATGCACCTCAGCATCTCCTGAAACTTTGGAATGCTGCTCTGCAAGTGCAATTCGTAACTTTTCCATCTCATCTCTCGTTTTTCCACGGCCCAACCGTGTTAGAAGATACAAATAATTCTTGGATGCGGAAATTCAAGAGAAAAACAGTGATATTTGATCTTCATGATTTTCACAAATAAATGAAAACGTACCTTTATCCATAGCGTTACCCTTGATGATAATCGTTGTGGAAAACCGAGGAACTCGAACCAAATAAAGAAATCCGATTTCTCTCCCTTAGCCCACTATTCTTTAATGTATTCTATCGATGGAGGAGAGAATACCATGTTCTTTTCAGTTATTGTTGTTCATCTAGATGGAGAGAGGACCAGACTCTATTATACGTTCTATTTAACTTCCATAAAAGTCGTACCTCTTTGGAAAACCAGAAACTTCCCTTGAGGATTATACCATTTCGCTTTATTAGAGTCGCAGCTTCTCATAACCAATATTTATTCATTTTATAGCATTTCAACAATTATTAAACCATATAATAAATCATATCATGTGGGCCACAATAATTCTTACATTCTCCCACTTGGCCCATATGATTTTCCTTTCATGGTTTAATAAAGACGTAATGTGCACAATAACATTTTGCTATAAAATTTTCATTAAATTGGCAATCAAATAATAATCACAATTACGTAAAGAAAACCAATGCGAGTCATAGCGGTTGTATGTCATTAATCGACATAGTCCCTTCTATGCACTACAACTATAGTACTTTACTTAACAGGATCCATAAATGAGAAGTACAGTGATAGTCCAACTATAATGTCTCTTTAGAAACTATTATGTTTAACATTCATCTATTTCCATAATGTATGCTAAATAGAAAACAAGAAATATAAAAAAACATATAAATGAGCTCAAAGTGTCAAATACACAAACTTAATACAATCATAATACAAATATTAATGACGTCCAATAATACCAATCTTTTCAACATACTCATTAAATGTTTTGGGTGGCAGTCCTTTTGTTAAGGGATCTGCTATCATAAGATTGGCACTAATGTGTTCAATTGACACTCTTCGTTTCTGAACTTATTCTTTAACGAGACAAGTATTTGATCTCCATATGCTTAGCACCCTTAGAATATTTGTCATTCTTAGAGAAGAAAACTACTGCAAAGTTATCACAATAAATTTTCAACGGCTTGGCAATACTGTCGACAATCACAAGCCCTGAAATAAAATTCCACAGCCATAATCTATGAATAGTGGCCTCAAAGCATGCCACAAATTCAGCTCCCATAGTGGATGCATCAATAACTGACTGCTTCGCACTCTCCATGAAATTGCCTCTCTAGCCAAAAGAAACAAGTAACCAAACGTTGATTTTCTTGTATCGGCACATCCGGATAAGTCTGAATCTGAATAGCCAATCACCTCGAGATGATCGAATCTTTTATAAGTGAGCATATGATTCTTCGTTCCTTGCAAGTATCTAAGAACTTTCTTTGCAGCTTTCCAATGATCCATTTCAGGATTACTTTGGTACCTGTCCAGCATTTCGACAACAAAACTGATGTATGGTCTGATGCAAGTTTGTGCATACATTAAGCTCCCCACAACAGATGCATAAGGGATATTTTTTATTTGTTCTCGTTCCAATTCACTTTTCAGACATTAAATAAGGCTAAATTTGTCACATTTCTTAATTGGAACTATTCCTGCTGAACATTTACCCATATTAAATCTCTCTAAAATTTTCTCAATGTAGGCTTTCTTAGGCAATTCTAATAATCCTTGTGATCTATTACGGAATATTTCTATTCCTATTACATAAGTTGCCTTTCTCATATCCTTCATTTCAAAATACTTAGAGAGAAACTTCTTGGCTTCATGTAACAAACCAAGATCATTAGCAGCAAGCAAAATATTATCAACATACAGAACTAGAAAAATAAACTTGATATATATATACACACACACGCGCACACACACACACACACACACACACCGATTAACAGTGTTTTCCTTAAATCCAAATGAAGTTATGGTATCGTAAGATACCATTGTTGGGAAGCTTGTTTAAGTCCATATATTGACATCTTTAATTTATATACCATGTGTTCATTTTCTTTAACTGAAAAGCCTTCGGGTTGGTTCATATAAACCTCTTCTTTTAAATTCCCATTAAGAAAAGCAGTTTTTACATCCATTTGGTGTAACTCCAAGTTATATTGAGCTACCAAAGCTAATGATTCTAAGTGAGTCCTTCTTAGAGACTGGTGAAAATGTCTCCTTATAGTCAATGACTTCTTTTTGCGTAAAACCCTTTACAACAAGTCTGGCTTTATGTCATTCAATATTGCCTTTTGAGTCGCGCTTAGTCTTAATGACCCATTTACACCCGACCTTTTTATATCCTTTAGGCAATTCAACAATATCCAAAATTTGATTTTGATGCATGGATTCTAACTCTTCTTCCATGGCATTAAACCATTCATTATAATTTTCACATTCCATGGCTTGGGAAAATGAACCTAGATCATTTCCAATTCCTAAGTCAATTTCTGATTCTTGTAGATAAACAATGTAGTCATCAGAAATAGCCGACCTCCTTTCTCTTTGAGATCTTCTTAATGCTATTTCTTGTGACTCAGCTATTGGAGGTTCAATATTGACATCTCCATTATGGAGTGTTTGTTCATTAATTTGTTGTTCTCGATTATTTTTAGGTTGTACCATAATATCAGGAACAACAACTTTAGAAGCTTTGGGTATAAGAACTTCTACCCTTACTTCTTGAATGCAAGCATCACGTACTATTTCACTCCCACCGATATCACCATTCTCAATGAATCTAGCATTTTCATATTCAACAATTCTTGTATAGTGATTAGGACAATAAAATTTATACCATTTGGATTTCTCTGCATAATTAATGAAATAACCACTGGTCGTTTTTGAATCCAATTTCCTTTCATGTGGATTTAAATTCTTACTTCGCTTGACAACCCCAAACATGCAGGTGTCGTAAACTAGGTTTCCTTCCCGTCCACAATACAATGGAAGTCTTTGGGCGCCTTACTAGGAATCCTGTTTAATAAATACATAAAAGTCTTTAAAGCATACATCCAAAAAGATAAGGGTAAAGATGAATGACTCATTATACTCCTAATCATTTCCATTAAAGTACGATTACGTCTTTCTACTACACCAATTTGTTATGGTGTACCTGGCATTGTGTATTGAGCACAAATGCCATGTCTTTCAAGGAATTTAGCAAATGGACCTGGACATTGTCCCGATTCATTATACTTTCCATAATATTCTTCTAAAGTGTATACCATGATTTTTCTGTCTATCAATAATTGCATGCATTGCACGAGGACTTATTCCATATGTTTTAGAAGATGCCATGCCGCCACTTGGACTCGAACCAAGATGCTCTTTATCCAATCTTACTATTTTCATCTTTCTATCTAATTGCCTCCCAACCTTTTTAATATACACTTCAAGTGGATTCACTGATTGAGATTTATCATGCAATAGATAAATGTAACCATAACGTGAAAAATCATCAATAAAGGTGATGAAATAGCTTTCCTTACCAAAAGATGGAACATCGAAAGGACCACATATGTCGGTATGTATAATTTCAAGAAGCTCCGTGCTTCTTATGGCACATTTCTTCGTGTGCTTTGTTTGTTTACCTTTAATACAATCAATACACACTCCAAGGTCAATAAAATCCAAATTTGGAAGAATTTCATTCTTCACTAATCTTTGCATTCTTTCCTTGGATATATGACCCAAACGTTTATGCCACAAGTAAGCAGAATATCATTCACCAAATTTCGTTTAGTGCCAACATTATGATGCAATGTCATTAATGTCTCAACAAAAGTATTATCAAGTCTAAATTTGTAAAGACCATCACATAAAGTTCCAGTTCTAATAAGAGTATCACTCTTAAATAAACTGAAAGATTCGAGAACCAAACTTACAATAAAATCCGCTACATCAAGTCTTGGCAAAGAAACTAAATTGCGAGAAAATGTAGGTACATAAATGGTTCGAAACAAATCTAAATAATACATAGTATCTAAGATCAAATGGTAAGTGTCAATGCCTTCAACTGGAGCTTTGTTTCTGTTCCCCGTAATCACATAACTTTCATTTGGCTTTATGGTTTGGATCGTAAGAAATCTCTGCATCGTATTTGACACATGAGTGGTGGCACCAGAATTAATCCACCAAGTATTATGAGGAATTTCAGTAAAGTTTGATTCAAAACATACTAAAGCACCAGGCTTACCTTTTTTTTTCAAACCAAGCCTTACGTTTCAGCCAATTTTTCTTCAAATGTCCAATTTTGTTGCAAAAATGACACTTAATAAGATTGTGTTCTCAACTTGAAGCGCTAAATCAAGATCCAGGACACTTAAGTGAAACTGGACTTGTTCACTCCAACCAGGAAAATTCATCCCATTGAATAAGGGAATAGACGAGGCATGCGAATAAAGTGAAACAGGTACAGATACTGTAAATATGTAAGAAAACACTCATACATTAATGCCTTGAGAATATCACCTAATTATATTCAAACTAAACTACACATGTACATCATAGTTCTCCCTTGGGAGATCCTATGATATACAAATATATATAAACCATAATGATGCTAATAAATTTTTTTGGTAATTGTAAATATATCTTATTAAAATTTATTTGCTATCTTTGGATATACAAACAAATTTAACAAGTCATATTAAATACCAACTATCATGTTCATGAATTATAAGAAAATAATTAACCTTTGGGTTAATCCCTAAGTTCTTATAATAAATGAACTTCAATATGCCCATAACACCAATAATGATATGAAACATATCAATTTCATATATAGCATCAATTAATTATGGGTAATTGAATAAAACAATTTACAATATCAAAAATTCAAAAGACTTCAAGGTTTGGCCACTTTGGTGACTAACAAACCATTCATAATATGAATTTTTAACATACAAATATTTACCAAATTGCACAAGGACAAAAAACGTAATCAAAGCATAAGGGCAAAATCGTAAAATCATAATTCCATAAAGGCAAAACAATAAATTTAAAATCCAGGGGCAAAATGGTAAATAATCAGCAAGGCAGAATCGTAAAATTGTGAGAAGGACAAAATGGGAATGTAAAAAAAAAAATGGCATAGGGGCAAAAACGTAAAAGGCCGCGCGGGGATGTCGGGCGCGTACCAAGCACGCCGCATCCGCCGTGGGCGCGTACCCCACACGCGTGCGTCCAACGCACAAGCGCGTGCAACACATGGCAATTGCCGTGCTTGCAGCGGTTGAGTGCACTTGAGAGCGCGTGGCGCGTGGGTTCCACGCGCCTGCAACTGCAGTGCGTGCGTGAGGCCCACGCGCCTTCTTCCTCGCGCCCAGAACACTTTTCTTCGCCATTTTTCGTCGTTCCGCCGTGATTTCGCCGGTCGTTTCTTCTCCGGCAGCCTATCTTTGACACAACTAAATAATGGGTTTTGGAGAGCATGCAGCCACGACCACATGGGTCCAAGTTTCGGTGAAAATGAGCAAGAAATTGGCCCCAAATCAAATGAAAATTTCTTAAAACGCAAATCCTCAACCACCATGACTTTCGCTGCCCAACTAGCCGCCATCGAACACCGATATGCCGAAATAACTCATGGCTAACGTTCCTCATGACGGTGCTACCATACGGGTCTAAATTCAAGAGGTGGGTCGCCGGATTTTGCCCAGAATCGGTGAGTTTCTTTCTTGGCCTTAAAATTCCGAATTCCTACATTTTCGTCTTTTTTTCTCCATGAAAACGTTCCATCATTCGGATTTTCTTTGACATAACCCTCCAAAAACATTTCAACAGCAACAAATAGTACGAATAGGATCGTTCAATGAATCATCATACATAAATCATAATATTTCTATAAATGGAAAAATCATGAGATCATAAACCATGCTTTGATACCAATTGTTAAAAGATACATATAATTCTTTGATGCGGAAATTCAAGAGAAAAAAAGTGATCTTTGATCTTCATGATTTTCACAAATAGATGAAGACATACATTTATCCATAGCGTTACCCTTGATGATAATCGTTGTGGAAAACCGAGGAACTCGAATCAAATAAAGAAATCCGATTTCTCTCCTTTAACCCACTATTCTTTAATGTATTCTATCGATGGAGGAGAGAATATCAAGTTCTTTTCAGTTATTGTTGTTCATCTAGGTGGAGAAAGAACTGGACTCTATTATATGTTCTATCAATAAGTGCCTTCCATCAAAGCGCCTTTTAACTTTCATAAAAGTCGCACCTCTACGGAAAACTAGTAACTTCCCTTGAGGATTATACCATTTCGTTTCATTAGAGTCGCAACTTCTCATAACCAATATTTATTTATTTTATAGCATTTCAACAATTATTAAACCATATAATAAATCATATCATGTGGGCCACAATAATTCTTACAAGTCGGTGCAGTTTTACAACTCCTTTTGCTTGATGGGCATTCAAGAATTTGAGGGAAATAAAGATTTGACATCACCAAATTGATACATGTATTTATTTAAAAATTTTATGATAAAAAATTAATCTTAAATATATTAATTTGAGGTTTTTTCAAATATTAACTCTTTAAAATCGCTACATGTGTAATTTTTTACCTAGTCAATGATGGGGCCCACCAGAAGAAAAATAAAAAGAAAAGGAAGACCGTGGTGAGATAAAAGGAAAGAAAGGGAGAAAGAGCATTCACACGGTGAATAGAGAGGAGGAGAAGGAGGAGGAGGAGCCGGAGAATATTTTGACCTAGTCAAAAGATGGGGCCCACGAGAAGAAAAAGAAAGAGAAGACCATTGTGAGATAAAAGGGAAGAAAGGGAGAAAGAGCACTTCGCTCCGTGAATAGAGGGAAGGAGGAGGAGGAGGAGAAGTGGTCGCCAAGCAAAAGTTACTTTAATTCGCAATTGCCGGGTAAGTGCTTACTCCCTTCATTCTTCCAATCGGAAAAGTTTTTGGAATTCGGGGTTAAATTTGGGATTAAGCAAAGTTTGAACTATGAAGTATTATTTTGGGTCGACCAAATTATGGGTTTTCTAGAATTTCAAAAGATATTTCTTTTGACCATAAGTTCGCTTGAAATAAAATCCGATGAAAAAGTTGCGGTGCGATCAAGTTCAACTCTCAAACTTTGCATTGCAATGACTTTGAATAATGGCTTTGGGCAAGTGATTTGTGAGTGCGTTTGAGTAGTTTTATTAGCATTTATACTTAGTTTAGCTGAGTTATAGTAAGGTAGTTTTTTACTTGATTTTAACATTATTTTTCACCTATTTAATAGGATTGCGAGTTCGACGGTTCAAGTAAATTTTGTTGTTTGATAATAGGCATTTCCAGGTAAGGGTACCATCTCTTTTTTGAGTTTGTAAATTCATATTTTGAAAGTAATATGACTTATATATAGTATGAGTTAAGAAATGGCATTCTTTGTTGCATAAAAACCGAGATCGAGCATCTACTCCTTGGTTATTTATGAATATTTTGGAAAACATGCTATGCTAAGTTATTGTGGGGACATGTACGCATATATGCATGCATGTATGTATGTATTGCTTTGCGAACTAGTTTATGAAAGGATTTCTGAAAGATATTATAAACGCTTTGAGAAAGATATCTCTAAGAGATGAGATGTGTAGTAATAATAATAATAATAATAATAATAATAATAATAATTAATAATAATAATAATAATAATAATTAATTATTATTAATAATAATAATAATAATAATAATAAAACCTACTTAAGACATAGTGAGGCATTATGAGATATTATGAAGATACACACCTATTAGACTTGATTAAAGAAGTTCACTGATGATAAAATGCACAAGTTAGATCCATCTTAGCTATATAGCTCATATTGTCGATTGATTTGAGAATGATTTGACCAGTCTTAAGAAATTATGTCCAAATTACTGATCGTTCGAGTGCTTGTTGTTTCATCTCCTGTTGACCTAGAGTCTCTCTCAATCTATGGTTGAATTGATTCCTATCTACACTTGTTTATATATTCTGGTCCGCAATTGCTAAGTGTAGTTATATCTTGTGAAACTGAGTTGATTGTATGGATCTCTCTTAATGCCTTGTGTGATGGAAAGGAATGAATCCCGACAAGAAATTCACGTCGATTCTTACAATCTATACTTGGCATGGACAGTGGTCGAGGAGTCTTGAAGCAACCGTCAGCGAACATGGGATTGAGCTCATGAAGTAGAACTTACTGCTTTCCATATCAGTGAATATTGAGGTAGTTCCGAAATCAGCAGACGAAAGCAGGTGTACCATCTTTAGGGTTTAAGAACTTGCCGGAGGATTTGCATAGGTGTGCGGACCTCTCACGTTGTCTCTATAGGCCCGTGCCACAATAGAGAATCGTAGTTGTAGGTGTTTCATGGGCACAAGTGGAGATTTCTCTACATTATGCTGGATCGAATTAAACCGTACGGTATCTGCCTCAAAAACATTATCGATTTAGTGGCGCAACAAGAGAAAATGATATGGCAGTGCTACTCGGACAGCACCTACAATTTCAGCTGACGTGACCTTGTGGAAATGATAGTTCTCAACGGATACTTCATTGTCGAGCCCTTCAGTAAAATTGCAAAATACAGCTCAACAATATTCTATTCATGAATTCATTCATGATTGCTTGGCTTGCATGAGATTTGTATAACAGGAGAATCAGGTACCTTATTCTGTTCTCGAAATTTGGTTTGAGGCAGGGAATGTTCCAAAAGTAACCAAGTCCGTGGCCGATCTTGCCTTCAATTTCTTCGAAGTGTTTTTGATCTTCCTGACAATGGCAAGAAAATAGGGTGCCTCTAAAAGGAGTTCACTTGCTAGATACATGTAGTCTGACGGTAATGTTTTGGAAGTCAGTTATCTAGTAGACGGAGCTCATGTTATGCTGTTATTATATATGTTTACGAGCTAGTGGGAATTGAATCCAAGCCCAGGCAAGCCAGACCTTTCTGGGAGCACATTTGACAGCGAACACAATTCAGGAAGGTCCTAGCTTACCTAAGATTGAATCTAATTCTCACTTCATGGAGCTTGGAAAGAGACCTGATAACAGCATAAGATGAGCTCTCGTTTATTCGGTAACTCAGTTGTTGCTCTCAAAACACTAAGGTCAGACGAAATGTATCTAGTAAATACACTTTTTTTAGACACGCACTTCCTTTGCCATTGTCGGGAAAATCCAAAACACTGGAAGAAACTCAAGGCAAGATCACCCGCGAGTTGGTTCCTTATAGAACATTGGTCGCTGCAAACAAGTTTTTGAGAACAAAATAAGGTATTTGATTCTCGCGAGTTGAGAACAAAGCCTCGTGCAAGAGAAATAATCATGAATGAATTCATCAATAGGACTTTGTATGCATTTTGCAATTTGACGGAAGAGCTCGACTATGAAGCATTTGTTGAGAACCATCATTTTCGTGAGTCAAATCAGCTGAAATTGTCGTTTCCGTTAGAGTAGCAATGCCGTATCATTTTCGTCTTGGACTTTTTATAATCTTCTTTTTCTTTTTCATTCCTTTCTTTTTTATGTTTTTCTTTTTCTCTCCTCCCTCCATTGGCTATGGCAGAAATTGCTGGACTCAAGCGAGGGTCGACGAGTAATGGAAAAAAAAGAAGAAATAAAACAGAAATAAAAAATCAAAGAAATTGAAAAATATAATTACAATTTTTTTTTTACTAACATAGCCTTTCTCCGATAGCCAAAATAGTCACTGGACAACCAAAAGCTCTTATTTGAGGGGAAAATTACCAAAAAAGTCATAAATTTATTACAATTATGCTAATTTAATCTTAAACTTTTTTTTTAAACCAATTGAGTCTTAAACTTTTTCTCCTCCCTCTCTCTTCCTTTGGCTTTGATGACCAATCAAAGGGAAGCTAGTCGCCGAACCGAGGTAGCCGGGCGAGCTCGCGCAGCCACTAGCGAGACAAGCCCTCATTGTCCCTAGGTTTGGCGAGGGTTCGCCTTGCCATCACTAGGCGAGGACTTGCCTCACCATCGTTGGGTGAGGGCGAGCTCGCCTAGCCCACGGTAAGGCAAGCCCTCGCTAGATCCAACAAGGGGGCCTTGCCGTTGCTAGGTCTAGTGAGACGGGTCCTCATCGGATTCGGCGAGGGCTTGCCTCGCAGTGGCAGCTCGCTCGGCTACCTTAGTCCGGCAACTAGTCAACCCTTCCCTTTGGCCGGTTATCGGAGCCAAAGGAAGGAGGGAGGAGAAAAACAAAAGAAGGAAAAAAAGATTAAACAAAAAGTAATAAAATAATTTGAAAAAGTATACATTATTAAAAAAAAAATTGTTGTTGGCGTCGGTTGGTAGCCAGCCAATTTTGGCTGGAAAGACCGAACTGGAACAATTACAAAAGATTTAAGACTCAATTGGCCAAAAAAATAAGTTTAGGACTAAATCAATATGTTTAAGATTTTTTTGGTAATTCTCTTCTTATTTAAGACAATTTGGACATTTCAAATCCTTATTTGAACAATGTTTACTTCAATCCTTATTTAAAAAAACAATGACATTTGATACTCTTATTTAAAATTTTCCTACGAGAATTTGCATTCGGACTAATTTTAAAGTATTCACACAATGTGCATCTAATATTTCATTTGTTAATATTAACAATTGAAAAGGCAAGATAGATCTTCACATGCATATTACAAGTATTGTTAAATTTAACCGAGTATATTAATTATACGTACATCAACACTCCTGTATAATTGTCACGAGGCAAATTCAATAGGGCCTAATTCCCGTAAAAGAGTTTGATCGGAACTAAGCCAAGCTTGATCGGTACTTTTCTATGCGTGCATCTCTCTCCTTTGAGGGTCTCTCCCTCGCGACCGATCTAGAGACTCATTCAAGAAAAAGCAGAAAGTTGGACAGGTTCTATAATGCGAAAAAAAAAAAATTGAAATCAGACGCGTCTCAACAAAAGACATGTTTGTAACTCGAAAAAAAAAAAAAAAAAAAAAAAAGCAAAACACATGTCGACATGTCAATTCCCAAGGTGGTCACAATAATCGCCACCAACGAGCAAAGAGGCTAGTATCGTTATAGCACTGGATAGATACTGATAAAGCTAGTAAGAACACCTAGAGGGGGGGTGAATAGGTGTTAAAGAATTTTTGCGAGACTTAACAACTTAGTTTGACTTTTAAGAATGATAGACTCAAGATGTAAAAGACTGTAAACAATTATATAAGACTACATATTAAAGTAAAGGGTTTAGGGAAAGAAAATTGGAACGCAAGGTTTATAGTGGTTCGGCTTAGACCAAGCCTACGTCCACTCTCCCGCACTGACAGCCCACTGGCTGGATTCCACTAAGAACAAAAAGAGATTTTACAGTCTCACGTCCTTGATTCCACAGTGTAGAAACTCTACCACACTTCCTCAAGGTCTCACAAGTATTTAATCTCTCTTTTGAGTACAACTTAAGCTTAGTAAATGAATCAGCAAAGAGTTAGGAGCTTCAGACTTTGGAATTTTTTCTTTCACACACCCTCGAATAACTTGAGCGTATTCCTTATATACTCCTCCATGCCAATATAACCATTGGCACCTTCCAAATGAGTTCTTCCAATTTACCCGTTGGACAGAATCAATTGAGGAGATCTCGAGTTAATTAAGGAATGTGATGATAGCCCACCAATCCTGCTCGCCCATACAATCAGGATCTAGGTTTCCATAAGTAGAACCTTCCAAGTATACTTTGCCAATCAACATATCTAATTAACCGAATTGATTTCAATAAGAATAATTGATCATGAGATGCTATCCCCAGCCATGAGATCTTCTTCAACCGTACGAACCAAATCCTTAAAGATATACTCGCATCTGGATAGGTCTTCTTCATCGGATAAACCTTTTATTTGTTGGTCTTGAAGCTTTCAGTGAGAGTAGACTTTGAATCTTGAGTCTGAAGGTCTTTAGACTTTGACGATAGAGTTTGCAAGTCTTCATACTAGACTAATGGAAACGTTTTGTTAGCTTCAAAACAAATAAAGAAGTTTTCTCCAACAATCTCCCCCTTTTTGATGGTGACAAAACTTTCCTATAGAAGATAAGTAGATTATGATATGGATAGCAACGATTCTGCAACCACAGAAAATATGTTAGTGCAAAACATTATCCTTTCCATAATCACTAACATAGCTTAAGTTACTGCAAGCATTAAAAGATCAAATCAAATCAAACAGTCCAAACCACAACCAAACAAAAATCCAAATCAAATCCAATCTAAATCTGCATCAAACTTCTCCTCCTTTTTGTCAATAGCAAAAAGTGGAGAACAAATAAAAAGTTGTTTGAAAAGAAAGTCAAAGCTATTTGGGAAGGCAAACAAGCTGAAATTCTCCGATGGAATGCACTGTCTTTTCAAGCTTCCCAATGGTCTCCTTCAATTGCTGTAAATTTTCACCCTTCACATGATCTTGCACTTGAGTCTTCAGGGCGTTTAACTAATCTTGCAAAGTCACTGAAGTGGCCATGAAAGTGTTCTTGAGATCCTGCATCTCATACCCAATAGCATATTGCTATTTCCCTACATCCAATAGAATCTCTAGCAGTCTCGAAAAGTCTGCTGTTTGAGCTGTTGCAGCACTAGGACCAGCCGAGTCGATTCCAGGAGCTTTGAGAATAAAGGAATCTTCAGCAGATTGTCCACCATGACTATGAGTGGATGCTTCAGGATAATGAGAGGCATACACATCCTCTAGATCTACTGCAGAACGACTCACATCACTAGTAAAGATAGGTGAAGAAATATCTCGTTGTCCAACAGCTCCCCCTGTTTTGTTGCCTTCAGGTGGAGTAGGAAAGAGTAGGAAAGATTTCTTCTTGTTCAACTTCAGCTTTAGAGTGATGCAAATCAGCAGTTCCAGCAATATCAGGCTCACTGGACAAGGAGACAGCCAAGGTTGGCTCAAAGGAGTCTTCTTGACTCCCGGTCTCTCTCTTCTTCTCTTTCTTCTTCTTCCTCCGTCCTCCTCTGTTCTTCATCTTCCTTCTCTGTCTCTTCTCTTGTCTCTTTAAAGCTAACAAAACTCTTCAAATTTCTTAAGGCTGAAAGAGTCATTTCGTCCTCATCATCTTCATCCTGCAAGATGAGAGTTCTCTTCCTCTTTACTGGAGCATCCATGAGCTCCTTGCCTTTCCTTTTGGTTGTAGCAGAGTTTTGTCTTGCTTTAACGGGCGACTTCTCCTTCATACACTCTAACACATTGTTAAGCTCTTTCAACCGCATCTTTGTGACCATTTTGAATCCAATCACCATAGGAGAAATGTTTGTCAAACATAATGGTGCAGGGATGTGAATTTTAAAATGTTTAAAAAGGCGTGTGATGAGAGCAGAATAAGGAAGTTGACCCTTATATTTTACCACCGTCCTGTACATGTGAAACATGATGATGTGAGGCAGAGAGAATTTGTAGCCAATGTTGATGGCATGCATCAATTTTGCTTCAGACGGAGACACATTAGTCTTGGATGTCAATTTTGGCCGAATGCAGTTGATCACGATTTTGTGCAGCAAGATGTTGGAGGCATTCATCCTAGAGTAGGATATCTTGCCTTCAACATCCCTGTCTTTCACCAATGACAGAGTAGCGTGAGCAACGGATACACTAATTGGTTGGAAACACGCTCTTTCCACCCCAATTATGTCGCCCAAAGTATCCATATCCACCAAAATCTCCTTATCCCTCACTCGTGAAAGAGAAAATGTTTGCATTCAAGAAAGATAAGTTCGAATAAAAGTAAGCTGTGAGTTCTGGATAAGCAGGAGTAGATTCAGAACAAAAATGCTCCAATTGCAAAAGAGCAAACTTCTCTCGCAGATTTACTTTAACCGAATCAAGAAAATCAA
Organism: Eucalyptus curtisii; assembly: GCA_017140595.1. Taxonomy (NCBI): domain Eukaryota; kingdom Viridiplantae; phylum Streptophyta; class Magnoliopsida; order Myrtales; family Myrtaceae; genus Eucalyptus; species Eucalyptus curtisii. The sequence continues at coordinate 32,075,756 of CM029498.1, forward strand.
AATTCCTAGGGTTCATGACCCCTCTCTTCATTAGATCCAAATAAACCCTCTTGTGATTCTTTGATTTGAATAGACTAGATCCATCACAAACAACATTTGCAGCCACCCCTGTTCTAGGCTGAAAATGGGTAAACATACGATCATCGTCATCCTGTCCTTGTGGTTGATTAGCTGTGCCAAAACGTAGGTCACTAGGAAAATTAGCGAAGGCTTTTTCAGCCGATCCCTTTTCTGTAATACCCATCTTCTCCATATCACGCAGAAATAGATTTTCATTCCTGTAGCCTCTCTCTCTCTCTCAGGAATTTATCAATCAAAGACATAGCAGTTCTTCCGCTTTTCAAACAAGAGTAGAGTTTAAAAGCAACCTTAGGAGTTAACGTTCTTACAGGTTCAACTCCTTCCAAAATTTCTTCTTCGGGTTGAGTCGGTGGAGGAGACTAACGCTGCTAAGAAGGTTGTTGTTGACTTGGTCGCTGTGGTGGAGAAGAATCTTCTTCCTCAGTTAGATCGAAATGCGTAGGACCCTCAGGCATGTGTCGTGGTCCCCGCTTGCGATTCGCGAAGACTTTCTTGAAGACATTGTCACTTCAAGGGAGAGATTCACAGACTTGCTCGAAAATGTGAAAACTTTTTGGATTAAACAATAGTGAAAGTGAGAGCAAGTGGAAGTTTAGTAATTTATGGTTTAAGAGTGAAAAACGAAGAAGAGGAATTTCAACAGTATATAAAGCGAGTGAAGCGGAGTAAACGAATCGTCACAAGGAAAATTTTAGAAATGCCTTTTCAAAAGATAATAACTGCATTTTTGAAAATAGATAATTGCCTTTTTGAATAAACGCCTTTTTCGAAAATGAGTAAATACTATAAATTTAAAAGAACTTGGAAAGATAATTTCAATCAATTAGCGATTAATAAATAACCATACATTTTCAAGTTTTTAACCAAAAATTAAATTACTAGTACCGAAATAACTTACAGTCGTTACTCTTGGTCTTCTGAGTTTGAGCACCTTCAGACTTTAATAGATGTGATGTTCAGTCTGGTGCGAATAGACTCAAATAGGCTTTTTTCCAGTGGCTTTGTGAATATGTCCGCCAGTTGATTCTTTGAATCAATGAAATGAATCATAACTTCTCCATTTTGAACATGATCTCTAATAAAGTGATGTCGAATCTCTATGTGCTTTGCTCTTGAATGAAGAATTGGATTCTTTGTGAGATTAATTGCGCTGGTGTTGTCACAATTGATCTCGGTGCATGAGTCTTCGATTCCAAAGTCTCTCAGTTGTTGTTTTATCCACAGTATTTGAGAACAACAACTTCCAAGGGCCACATACTCTGCTTCTACTGTTGAAAGGGTTACTGTACTTTGCTTCCTTGAGAACCATGATACTGTCCTGTTTCCCAGCAATTGACAAGTACCGAAAGTGCTTTTTCTATCAATTCTGCAACCTGCTAGATCTGCGTCTGAATATCCAAGGAGAGTAAAGTCTCATTCTTTGGGATGCCACAGACCTAACTTTGAGGTAGTTGCAACGTATTTGATGATGTGTTTAGCAGCACTTAGATGAGATTCTTTGGGATCAGATTGAAATCTGGCACAAATACAAACACTAAACAAAATATCAAGTCTAGAAGCAATAAGATAAATAAGTGAACCAATAATACTCCTGTAGAGCTTATGGTCAACTTTCTTTCCTCCTTCATCTTTGTCCAGCTTCGAAGAACTTGACATGGGTATCTCGAGTCTTCTTGCAATTTTCCAACCCAAACTTTTTAACGAGTTCTTTTGCATATTTTTCTTGGTGAATGAAAATTCATTCCTTCAATTGTTTCACTTGTAATCCAAGAAAGAAAGAGAGTTCACCCATCATGCTCATCTCGAATTCATTCTGCATAGACTTAGAAAACTTTTTGCAAAGATTTTCGTTAGGTGATCTAAATATAATATCATCAACATAGATTTGAACAAGTATAAAGTTTTTACCTTCTTTCTTAATAAACAAGGTAGTATCAACTTTTCCTTTGACAAAGCCGTTTTGAATTAGAAACTTACTTAACCTGTCATACCATGCTCGAGGTGCTTGCTTTAATCCATATAGAGCCTTTTTCGATCGAATCGAGTCTGGTCTCTTTGGATCTTCAAATCTGGAAGGTTGTTCCACATAGACTTCTTCTTGGATAAATCCATTTAGGAATGCACTCGGATGTCCATTTGGAATAACCTGAAATTTTTATAATGAGGCAAAAACAAGTAATAATCTAATTGATTCTAACCGGCTACCGGTGCGTAGGTTTCATCATAGTCTATCCCTTCTTCTTGCGTATATCCTTTGACCACGAGTCTTGTTTTGTTCCCGACCACTTTTCCTTTTTTGTCCATCTTATTCCTGAAAATACATTTAGCTTCGATAATGGATTTACCTTTTGGTTTAGGAGTTAATTCCCATACATCGTTAATGCCGAATTGTCTGAGTTCTTCTTGCATTGCTTCAATCCAGCTTTCATCAGCTAAAGCTTCTTCTGTGCTTTTGCTTTCTATTTCAGAAATAAGTGCCACGGCGCTAGACTCTTCTTGCTTTTTGGATCTGGTGCGAATTCCTTCATCAATGTCACCAATGATGAGTTCTTTGGGATGACTAGACTTGCACTTCCAATTACTGGTCGGTCTGACAGTTTGCTGATCTTCTGCTTTAGTTGATTTTTCAAATTTCGTCTGTTGTTGATTTTCAGAAGTCTGAGCTGCTTCAGGGGAGGTAGACTTTGTAAAGTCTGGAGCAGGTTCAGATTCTTCAGGTTGAGTCTGAATCAGTTGATTTTGCAAAGAGTCTTGGAATTTGACATTCATAGATTCTTCCATGGACTAAGTATTCTTGTTGAATACTCTATAAGCTTTGCTTGAGATTGAGTAGCCAAGGAAAATTCCTTCGTCGATTTTTCTTCAAACTTACTAGTTTGATCATTTGCATTTTTCAAAACAAAACATTTGCAACCAAACACATGAAAGTAAGAAACAATTGGCTTCTTTCTTTTCAATAACTCATAAGGAGTTTTCTCCAAAATATGCCTCAAGAATACTCTGGTAATAATATAGCAAGCTGTAGAAACTGCTTCAGCCCAAAAATGAGAAGAAATATTACTTTCTATTAAAAGAGTTTTTGCCATTTCTTGCAGAGATCTATTCTTTCTTTCCACAACTCCATTTTGTTCTAGAGTGTATGGAGAGGAGAAAACATGCTAAAATCTTGATTCATCACAAAATTTTGCAAAGTCTTGATTTTCAAACTCACCTCCATGGTCTGTCCGTATGCTTGAAATATCATATCCTTTCTCATTCTGAACTTGGTAAATTTTGAAAAGTAAGAGAAAGTTTCAGACTTATTTGCCAGAAAATGAACCCAAGTAAATCAAGAATAGTCATCCACGATTACTAGGCAATATCTCTTTCCATGCTTTTAGTTCTGGTTGGTCCAAAGAGATCCATATGCAAAAGCAATTTCTAACATGTTTTCCCTACACACAAGGTGTGCATAAGTTAGATTTTTGAAACTTTATATTGGGCAGTGCACGAACAAGGTTCTTGGAAGAGATCTTGGCAATTTGTTTCATATTGACATGGCCAAGCTTTCGATGCCAAAGATTTGCTTCATCTTGAATTGATATAAGACATTGAGATTTTTCCGGTTTTATATCCATAAGATAGATGTTCCTATGTTTTCGTCCAGTAAAAGATTGAGAAAATTCTTTACTAGTTCCCGAACATACTCCTTGGAAATTGATTTTGAAACCAGTGTCGCACAGTTGGCTAATGCTGAGTAGATTGTAATTTAGTCATTCCACCAAAGAGACATTGTTGATTGTGAGACTTCCAATCTTTACAATTCCACGCCCAACAATTCTTTCTTTACTATTTCCACCAAAAGAGACTTTTCCACCATTTATTAGAACAAGTTTTATAAAACAACTTAAATCTCCGAGTCATATGTCTTGAACACCCTTTGTCTAAATACCATTTAACATTTTTTCTTGATAGTGACCTGCAATTAAAAAAGAAACTAAAGCTTTCTTTGGTACCTAAATTTTCTTGGGTATATAGTGTGAAAGCTAGTATGAGCACCTAGAGGGGGGTGAATAGGTGTAAAAACAAATTTTCCTTTGTGAAGTATGCAACTCAAATCAGCAATAGATTATGAAAAGGAAATTCGTCTCTTGTAAACAAAACGAGTTACGATCAAAGTAAAAGAGCGTAGGGAAGAGAATATGAACACATAGTTTATAATGGTTCGGCTTAATCCAAGCGTACGTCCACTTTTCCGCACCGACAGCCCACCGGCTGGATTTCACTAAGAACAAAAGAGTTGTTACAGTAAAGCTCTTCCTTGATTCCACAGTGTAGAGACTCTACTACAATTCCTCAAGGTCTCTCAAAGATATAGACTCTCTTTTGCGTACAAGATTTTGCTCAACGAGTTTAATTGACTAAGAACAAAGGAGCTTCGGACTTTGGAATTCTTCTATCGCGCACACACTCGAACAACTGGAACGTCTTCCTTATATACTCCTTTATGCCATCATACCCGTTGGCACTTACCAAAGGAATTCTTCCAATCTACCCGTTGGACAGAATCAATTAGGAAGATCGTCGAGCTATTTAAGGAACATGACGATAGCCCATCAATCCTGCTCGCCCATACAAACAAGATCTAGGTTTCCATAAGTAGAACCTTCCAAGTATACTTTCCCAATCAACAGATCCAAAATCCCTAAATCAATCTTGATTTGAATAATAGATCTCGACATGTTATCAGCCAAGAGATATTCTCCAGTCGATAAAGTCAAATCCTTAACGAAACATCCAGTTTTGGATAAGCCTTCTTCGACGGTCTAGAAACTGTCAATGAGGATAGACTTTGAGTCTTGAGTCTAGCAGTCCGAGTCTTCGAGACTTTGATGGAAGAGTCTGCAAGTCTTCGAGACTAGATCGATGGAAACGTTTTGTCAACTTCAAAACACTCAAGGAAGTTTTCTCCAACAATCTCCCCCTTTTTGATGGTGACAAAACTTTCCTGCAGATTTTGGATAACTTTGACCTGCAAAACATTACTCAAGCAAATAAGGATATTTCACAAAGATAAAGGGCTTAGTAAAAATAACACTAGAATCTGCATCCATAGAAAGTAGGTTAGTTATATAAATGAACAAAGCCATGAGATATCAATAATACTTAAGATAAACAAATGTTCAAACAGTCAAATCCAAATCCAGTCCAAATCCAAACAGCCAAGCACAAAAGTCAAGTCAAGTCAAGACATCACAAAAACATCACAAAAATCAAGAGTTCAAAGTTTAAAATCAAAAATCAAATCTGCACCACATCTCTCCCCCTTTTTGTCATCATTAAAAAGGTAGAGATGAAAAGAGAATGGAATTAAGATTGCCTTGGGAACACGAACAAACTAGAAATCTCCCAATGACTGGACAATCCCTTCTAGCTTTTTCAAATCCTCCTTCAGTTGCGCCACATCTTCACCCTTGGCATTTGCTTGAACTTGAAGAGCAAGGGCATGAATTTGATCATGCAAAGAAAGCGAAGAGGTTTGACCTGCATTTTGCAAGTTCTGTACTTCGCATCCCAGAGCATATATTTGACCCCGCATCTCCAAGAGAACATCAAGTATTCTGCGAAAATCTGCTGAATTATCAGTCTGAGTACCGGCATCTGCACGATCAGACGGAGTATAGGCAGATGATGGCAAATCAGCATGGTCACGCAAATTGGGCGATGAAACATCATGTCCCTTCTCGGGAAATTGAGAGGCATAGATGTCCTCTGGATCTGCTGGAAAACGACTTATTCCTTCACTGGTGGCAGGGAATGAGGACGTTCCTCTTTTCTCAGGATCTCCCCCTGTTTCCATGCCTTTAGGTGGAGAAAAGTGTTCCTCATGCTCTGCTTCCGCTTGATCTCCTCTCTCCTCTTCTTCTTCTTCCTCAATTCTTTCCTCCTCTGCATCTCTCTCCTCTGCTTCTTTCTCCAAATCTTCTCTCTCTCCAGTCTTTTGTTCTGTCTCATTCGTGTCTTTTTCCTGTCTCTCCGTTGTTTTTGGAACAGAACGACTCAAGTTCTTCAAAGCCATTGCAGAAATGGTGATATCATCCTCATCCTCTTCATCCTCAATGATGAGAGCTCTTCTTTTCTTGGATGGAGCAACCATGGGCTCCTTCCCTTTTCGCTTTGCCGCCGAAGAGACTAAATGAGTCATGACAGGGGTTTTCACTTTGAATTGCTCCAACGCCTTGTTGAGTTCCTTCAGACGCATTTTAGAGACCATTTTCAGTCCCACCACCATTTGATCGCACGTTCGAACACAAAGAATCCCGGGAGGCTGAACGTTAAAATGTCCGAATAACTTGGTCACAAGTGCTTTGGGTAAGGAAGTTGACCCTTGTCCTTCACCACCGCTTCCGTACATGTGGAACATAATAGTGTGTGGAAGAGAGAACTTTTTACCAAAGCATTGATGGCGTACATCAACTTTGCCTCCGAGTTTGAAACGTCGGTCTTTGAAGTTGATTTTGGTCCGAGACAGTTAATTACTATATTGTGAAGCAAGATGTTGGACGCATTCATTCTCAAATAGGAAATCTTTCCTTCCGTCCTTTTATCCTGAACAAGCTCCAACGTTGCACGAGCGATAGACACACTGATAGGTTGATATCTTCCTCTTTCAACCCCAATCACATCAGCCAGAGTATTCATGTCAACCACATAGTCCTGATCTTGAACACTAAAAGAAAACCTATTCGCATCCAAGAAACTGAGATTCGAATAGAAGTAAGCGATAAGTTCAAAGCATAAGCCTCGTAGTTTGAGAACAAAATTGTTCGAGTAGAAGAAGACTAAATTTTTCCCGCAGATTGACATTCACAAAATCAAGAAAATCAAAGTCCACCCTTCTAGGGTTTATCACGCCACGCTTAAGCAACTTAGAGTACGGTTGCTTGTGTTCCTCCGATCAAAACAAGTTTGTCCTTTTGCTTTGTATTTTTGCCGCAACACCCATTCTCGGTTTAAACTGACTGTACATCCTATCATCGTCATTCCCATCTGGTTGACTCAGCCCTCCAACACGTGGATCGCTTGGGATATTTGCCAATGCCTCTTCCGCCGACCCAGCAGGGGCAATTCCCAATCGTTCCATTGTGCGTAAAAAGAAAGTTTCATTTCTAAACCCTTTGTCTTTTAGAAATTCATCAATGTAGTTCAACGGAGTACCACTCCTCTTCAAAGCACGATAAAGCTTGAAGGTAAAAGCGGGCTTAAGAGTTCTTACGGGTTATGCGTCTTCGATGATTTCTTCCTCTTCTTGATGTGCAACATCCCGAGGTCTAGATGGAGGAGATGGACGCTGCTGAGAATGTTGTGGGCTCTGCTGCTGTCTAGGAGATTCTTCTTCCTCGGTGAGATCAAATTGCGTAGGCCCCTCACGCATTTGCTTTGTGGTCCCCCGTTCGCGATCCTTGAAGACTTTCTTTGAGACGACATCTTTCACAGTCTTTGAGAGATTCCAAGCTTGTTTCGCAAGAAAGATGAAAACTTTTCGAGGATTAAAAAAGAGAAGAAGACAAAGTGGAAGATGGTGCTCTCTTAGGGTTTTTGTGAGTAAAACGAAGAAGAACCAACAAGTAGATAAGGTAGTCGAAGCGAGGCATACGGAGCGTCGTGAAAAAGGAAATATAAAAATACCTTTTAAAAATAACTGCCTTTTTAAAAAAAAAAAATAGATAACTGTCATTTCAAAAATAACTTCTTTTTCGAAAAGGAAAGATTGCACTAATCACGAAAAATTGGGAAATTACACCAATTAAATTTGGATAGATGATCGTACCTTTTCAAGATTTGAACTGAGAGATAAGTTTCTAAAATAGAAATAACTTATAGTCGTAGATCTTGATTGTCTGAGTCTGAGTGCCTTTAGACTTTAAGTCCTGAGTCTGAACTTCTTCAGACTTTAAGATATTTAGTTTGGAACGAATAACTTCAAATTGATTTTTCTCCAAAGGCTTTGTAAATATATCCGCCAGTTGATTCTTTGCGTCAATAAACTGAATCGAAACTTCTCCATTTGGAACATGATCTCTAATGAAATGATGTCGAATCTCTATATGTTTTGCTTTTGAGTGAAGAATCGGATTCTTGGTGAGATTGATTGCGCTGGTGTTGTCACATTTGATTTCAGTGCATGAATCTTCAATTCCAAAGTCTCTTAGTTGTTTTATCCACAGAATTTGTGAACAACAACTTCCAAGAGCTACATACTCTGCTTATGCCGTAGAAAGAGCTACTGTACTTTGCTTCCTTGAAAACCAAGATACTGTCCTGCTTCCAAGTAGTTGACAAGTGCCCAAGGTGCTCTTTCTATCAACTCGCAATCGGCTAGGTCTCAAGGCATCCGAGTATCCAAGAAGAGTGAAGTCTCCTTCTTTAGGATACCGAGACCCAAGTTTGAAGTTGAGGCAATGTATTTGATAATACGCTTTGCAGCACTTAAATGAGATTCTTTAGGGTATGATTGAAATCTGGCACAAATACAAACACTAAACAAAATGTCAGGTCTAGAAGTAGTTAGATAAAGAAGTGAATCAATGATACTCCTGTATAGCTTCTGGTCAACTTTCTTTCCTTCTTCATCCTTGTCCATCTTCAAAGAACTTGACATTGGTATATCATTCTTTTTGAAATTTTCTAGTCCAAACTTTTTGACAAGTTCTTTAGCATATTTTTCTTGATGAATAAAGATTCCTTCCTTCAGTTGTTTAACTTGAAGCCCGAGAAAGAATGTTAGTTCACCCATCATGCTCATTTCAAACTCATCCTGCATAAACTTAGAAAATTTCTTGCACGGATTTTCATTAGAAGATCCAAAAATGATATCATCAACATAGATTTGAACAAGTAGAAAACTTTTTCTTTCTCTTTTGATAAACAATGTAGTATCTACTTTACCTTTGACAAAGTCATTTTGAATTAAAAACTTACTTAGTCTGTCGTACCAAGCTCGAGGTGCTTGCTTTAAACCATATAGAGTCTTTTTCGGTCCGAATACGGCGTACGGTTTTCTTGGGTCTTCAAAACCAGGTGGTTGTTCCACATAGACTTCCTCTTGCATAAATCCATTTAGGAAAACACTTTTGACGTCAATTTGGAATAACCGGAAATTCTTATAACAAGCAAAAGCAAGTAATAATCTAATTGCTTCTAACCTTGCTACTTGGTGCGTAAGTCTCATCATAGTCTATCCCTTCTTCTTGCGTATATCCCTTGGCCACGAGTCTTGCTTTGTTTCTTACGACTTTACCTTTCTCGTTCATCTTGTTCCTGAGTTCTTCTTGCATAGCTTCAATCCAACTTTCATCAGTTAAAGCTTCTTCTATGCTCTTGGTTTCTATTTTAGAAATAAGAGCCACAGCACTAGACTCTTCGCGCATTTTGGATCTTGTGCGAATTCCTTCATTAATATCACCAATAATGAGATCTTTGGGATGACTGGACTTATGCTTCCAGTTGTTGGTTGATTTGTCGACTTGTTAATCTTTTTCCACATTTGAATCTTCGTTGATCATTTGCTGCTCGTCTTTTGAAGGTTGAACAACTTTCGGAGATTTAGACTTTGTAGAGTCGGAGCAGGTTCGGATTCTTCAAGATGAGTATGAATCGATTGATTTTGCATAAAGTCTTGAAATTTGACATTCATTGATTCCTCCACTGATTGAGTCTTCTTGTTGTAAACTATGTAAGCTTTGCTTGTGATAGAATATCCAAGGAAAATACCTTCATCTGATTTTTCTTCAAACTTACCAACCCGATCATTTGCATTTTTCAATATAAAACATTTACATCCAAACACATGAAAATATGAAACAATGGGATTCTTTCCTTTGAATAACTCGTAGGGAGTTTTCTCCATAATAGGCCTTAGAAAGACTCTATTAATAATATAACATGCTGTAGAAATTGCTTCAGCCCAAAAACGTGAAGAGATGTTACTTTCAATTAGAAGAGTTCTAGCCATTTCTTGAAGCGACCTATTCTTTCTTTCCACGACTCCATTTTGCTCTGGAGTATATGGAGAAGAGAACATATGCTGAAAACCATATTCATCACAAAATTTTGTAAAATCTTGATTTTCAAATTCACATCCATGGTCTGTCCGTATACTTGAAATAACATACCCTTTCTCATTTTGGACCTTTTTAGCAAACTTTGTAAAATAAGAAAAGGTTTCAGACTTACTTGCCAGGAAATATACCCAAGTGAATCGTGAATAATCATCCACAATCACTAAACAGTATTTCTTACCTCCAATGCTCTGAGTTCTAGTTGGTCCAAAGAGATCCACATGCAAGAGTTTTGAGTACACGATTAGTGGAAACTTGATTTATTGATTTGAATGAGTTTCTTACCTGTTTTCCCAACACACATGGTGTGCATAGATCAGACTTTTGGTATGACAGATTGGGTAGACCACGAACAAGCTTCTTTGCTGAAATTTTGGCTATTTGCTTCATATTGATGTGCCCAAGTTTTTGTGCCATAAGTTTTCTTCTTCTTGAATTGAGATTAGACATTGGGTTTCATCTGGTTTGACATCCAAGAGGTAGATATTTCCATGTCTTCGACCCGTGGAAGGCGAGAGGAGTCTTTATTGGTTCCGAACATTTTCCCTCATGAAAATTTATTTTGAAACCGGTGTCGCACGGTGGTCGATACTTAGCAAATTGTAGTTGAGTCCTTCCACTAAGGACACATTACAGATCTTGAGGCTTCCAATCTTTACAGTTCCGTATCCCACAATTCTTCCTTTGTTGTTTCCTCCAAATGAAACTTTTCCACCATTAACTTGAACAAGCTTTATGAAGCAATTTGAATCTCCTGTCATATGCCTTGAGCATCCACTATCTAGGTACCATTTAACCTTTTTCTTGATAGTGACCTGCATTTAGAAAAGAGACTCAAGCTTTCTTTGGTACCCATATTTTCTTGGGTCCAATGGTGTTAGTGTTATATACGGTCTTTGTCCATACCTTCTTGACAGGTTTCCAAACCATAGGACATTCTTTCTCAAAATGATCTGAGCTATTGCACTTAGAACATTTAAGAGCACTTTGCGACCTACTTGGTTTTACAAAAACTTTTGGAAATGATTTTTGTAAGCATCTCTTGTAGGTCTTTGCTTAATTCTTTCCTTTAGTTTAGGAAAATCAATTAGAGGAATAGTTTCAGCGAGTCATTCCTAAACCCGATTTGTTGAAATAAGGTCTTTATCTTTGAAAGAATTTTCTCAAGTTTCTCGAGATCCTATAGAAAATCTTTTAGAAATACTTGAGATATCATTTTTCGGGAATGCATTTTCTTTTGAAAGATTGTCTTCATTTTCTTTCAAAGTAGTAACACTTTTGTCTAAACTTTTGACATTTTCTTTCCAAACATTTTCCTGTTGCTTTAGTGCAGAATTTTCTCTTTTAAGTTCAGAAATCCTTTTAAGAGAAGTTTTGAGACTAAGATATAATTCATCAATGTATCTAGAGACTTTAGTAGGGATTTTCAAATTACTTATCTCCATTTCATTGTCTGAATCTGAATCTATCTCGGAGTCTGAATCTGAGTCTGATTGTGTCATGAGACAAATATTGGCATAATCATCATCACTTTCTTCACATTCTATATCACTCCAAGTTTCTGCTTTGAGTGTCTTTCGATATTTTTCAGCTTTTCCTTTCTTTTTCCTCAGAAGGGGACAGTTGGGTCTGATATGTCCCTTTTTTCTTACATTCAAAACAGACTACATCTCTATTGGATTCATCATCCTCATCGACTTAGTATGTTGCTTTTGAAAACTTTGTTTCTTTGGATTGAATCTTCTCCCCTTTCGTTTAGCTTTCGAATCTTCTTATCATGAGAGCAAGCTCTTCATCATCCATATCGTCTTGAAATCGTGACATCGAATCATCATTAGATTTTAATGCAATGGATTTCTTACCTTTAGGATTTTCATCTTCATTGATTTGCTCCACTTCATAAGACCGAAGAGTCCCAACCAATTCATCGATAGAAAGTGGCATAATTCTTTGTGTCTCCCTTATTGAGGTCTTTATGTGATTCTAATCCTTGGAGAGTCCACGCATAGCTTGTTTACTTTCATGGGATCGAAATTGGTTGACCTTGATTTTCAAGACCTTTCACAATTTCGTAAAACGACCGAACATGTCGGTGATAGATTCTCCCGATTTCATTTTGAATGCTTCGTATTGACCGAGCAAAATGTTGATTCTGGTTTCTTTCACTCGATCGGTTCCTTCATAGGTGATGTGTAATATATCCCGGACTTCTTTAGCTATATCACAAGAAGATATTTTGTTATATTCAGTAGGTGATAATGCACAGTATAAAGAATAAATTGCTTTTGCATCAAGAGCTTGTCGCTTGGTTATCTCTTCTTGAGTCATTTCGCTAGACTCAACGGCTTCTTTTCCTCTTTCTGAGACAGGTGCAGCTTTAGGAATGATTCCTTTGTCTACCACATCCCATTCCAGAGGATCCTTTGATCTTAGAAATGCATTCATCTTGTTTTTCCATATGTTGTATTCATTTCCATCAAAATAAGGCGGTCTGGTATTGCTTTGCTCTTCAACCAGTCCTGGAGCCAACATACTAGCCATGGATCTTTAACTCTGAAGTAAAACACTTCAACTTAAGTGAGTACACAAAGCTCTGATACAAATTGTGAGAGCTAGTATGAGCACCTAGAGGGGGGTGAATAGGTGTAAAAACAAATTTTCCTTTGTGAAGTATGCAACTCAAATCAGCAATAGATTATGAAAAGGAAATTCGTCTCTTATAAACAAAACGAGTTACGATCAAAGTAAAAGAGCGTAGGGAAGAGAATATGAACACAGAGTTTATAGTGGTTCGGCTTAATCTAAGCCTACGTCTACTTTTCCGCACTGACAGCCCACCGGCTGGATTTCACTAAGAACAAAAGAGTTGTTACAGTAAAGTTTTTCCATGATTACACTTCCTCAAGGTCTCTCAAAGATATAGACTCTCTTTTGCGTACAAGATTTTGTTCAACGGTTTAATTGACTAAGAACAAGGAGCTTAGACTTTGGAATTCTTCTATCGCGCACACACTCGAACAACTGGAACGTCTTCCTTATATACTCCTTTATGCCATCATACCCGTTGGCACTTACCAAAGGAATTCTTCCAATCTACCCGTTGGACAGAATCAATTAGGAAGATCGTCGAGCTATTTAAGGAACATGACGATAGCCCATCAATCATGCTCGCCCATACAAACAAGATCTAGGTTTCCATAAGTAGAACCTTGCAAGTATACTTCGCCAATCAACAGATCCAAAATCCATGAATCAATCTTGATTTGAATAATGGATCTCGACATGCTATATCCAGCCAAGAGATCTTCTCCAGCCGATAAAGTCAAATCCTTAACGAAACATCCATTCGGATAAGCCTTCTTCGACGGTCTAGAAATTGTCAATGAGGATAGACTTTGAGTCTTGAGTTTGGCGTCCGAGTCTTCGACTTTGATGGAAGAGTCTGCAAGTCTTAGACTAGCGATGGAAACGTTTTGTCAACTTCAAAACACTCAAGGAAGTTTTCTCCAACACGAGAGGAGTTAGTGCAATATGCGTCTTTGCCAATTCCTTCTTGACAAGTCTCCAAACCATGGGACATTCTTTCTCAAAGTGTTCGAGCATGTTGTACTTTGAACATTTGAGAGCACTTGGTCAACGAGGTTTTACAAAGACTTTAAAAATGATTTTTGTAGAAAGTTTTTTGTAGGTCTTTGTTTGATTCGTTCCTTCACTTTTGGAAAATCAATTAGAGGAATAGTTTCGAAGTCATTCTCAATCCCGACTTGTTGAAGTAAGGTCTTTGTCGAAAGAATTTTTTCCAGCTTTTCAGATCCTATTGAAAATCTTTTTGAAATATTTGAAATGTCATTTTTCAAAAATGTATTTTCTTTTGAAAGAGAGTCTGCATTTTCTTTTAAAACAACAAAACTTTTGTCTAAATTTTAAAATTTTTCTTTCCAAGAATTTTCTTGTTGCTTCAGTGTAGAATTCTCCCTTTTTAGTTCAGAAATTCTCTTAAGAGAGGTTTTGAGACTAAGAAAAAGCTCATCAATGTATTTCGAGACTTTAGCAGGAATTTTTAGATTACTTACCTCGATTTCGTTGTCTGAGTGTGAGTCTGTATCAGTCTCAGAGTCTGATTCTGGTTTTGATTTTGCCATTAGACAAATTTTAGCATAATCTTCATTACTTTCTTCGCAGTCAGTATCACTCCATGTCTCTGCTTTGAGAGCATTCATGTATTTCTCAGCTTTTCCTTTCTTTTTTTTTCAACAGGGGACAATTGGGTGTGATGTGTCCATTTTTCTTACATTCAAAACAGATCACATCTTTATTGGCCTCATCATCCTCAATTGAAACTTTTGAATGCTTTGTTTCTTCAAATTGAATCTTCTTCCTTTTTTGTTCAGTTTCTTGAACCTCTTTATTATAAGAGCTAACTCTTCATCGTCCATATGATCTTCAAAATCTGTGAATCAGAATCATCGTTAGATTTCAAAGCAATTGACTTCTTACCATTAGGATCTTCCTCCTCGTTGACTTGCTCCACTTCATAAGACTAAAGTGTGCCAACCAGTTCGTCTACAGAAAGCGGCATGATCCTTTGTGTTTCCCTTATTGAAGTCTTTACGTGATTCCAGTCTTTGGAGAGTCTATGTAGCAATTTGTTGACCTTCATTGGTTCAGAGATTGGATGTCCCTAATACTCTAGACCATTTACAATTTCAGTAAAACGACTAAACATATCAGTGATAGATTCTCCTGGTTTCGTCTTGAAGGCTTCATACTGTCCGAGTAGAATATTAATTCTTGTTTCTTTCACTCGATCAATTCCTTCATAGGTGATATACAGCTTGTCCCAGACTTCTTTGGCTATTTCACAAGAAGATATTCTGTTATACTCAGTAGGAGATAACGTACAATATAAAGAGTAAATTGCTTTAACATCAAGTGCTTGTCTCTTGGTTATATCTTATTGAGTCATCTAGCTAGCATCTGCAACTTCTTTTCCTCTTTCTGAAACTGATGCATCTTTAGGAATGATTCCTTTTTCTACCACATCCCATTTCAGAGGATCTTTCAATCTTAGGAATGCTTTCATCTTGTTTTTCCATATGCTGTATTCCTTTCCATCGAAGTAAGGTGGTCTGGTGTTGCTTTGGCCTTCAATCAAACCTGGAACCAACATACTAGCCATAGATATTTAACTCAGAAGTAAAAACACTTCAATTAAATGAGTACACATGCTCTGATACCAATTGATAAAGCTAGTAAGAACACCTAGAAGGGGTGAATAGGTGTTAAAGAATTTTTGCGAGACTTAACAACTTAATTCGACTTTTAAATGATAGATTAAAGATGGAAAATATTGTAAACAATTATATAAGACTACAAATTAAAATAAAGAGTTTAGGGAAAGAAAATTGAAATGCAAGGTTTATAGTGGTTCGGCTTAGACCAAGCCTACGTCCACTCTCTTGCACTGACAGCCCACTGGCTAGATTCCACTAAGAACAAAAAGAGATTTTACAGTCTCACGTCCTTGATTCCACAGTGTAGAAACTCTATCACACTTCCTCAAGGTCTCACAAGTATTTAATCTCTTTTTTGAGTACAACTTAAGCTTAGTAAATGAATCAACAAAGAACTAGGAGCTTCGGACTTTGGAATTATTTCTTTCACACACCCTTGAATAACTTGAGCGTCTTCCTTATATACTCCTCCATGCCAATATAACCGTTGGCACCTTCCAAATGAGTTCTTCCAATTAACCCGTTGGACAGAATCAATTAGGGAGATGTTGAGCTAATAAAGGAATGTGATGATAGCCCACCAATCATGCTCGCCCATACAATCAGGATCTAGGTTTCCATAAGTAGAACCTTCCAAGTATACTTCGTCAATCAACAGATCTAATTATCCGAATTGATTTTAATAAGAATAATTGATCACGAGATGCTATCCCTAGCCATGAGATGTTCTTCAACCGTACGAACCAAATCCTTAAAGATATACTCGCATTTGGATTGGTCTTCTTCATTGGAAAACCTTTTCTTCGTCGATCTGGAAGCTTTCAGTGAGAGTAGACTTTGAATCTTGAGTCTGGAGGTTTTCAAACTTTGACGATAGAGTCGCAATTCTTGAGACTAGACTGATGGAAACGTTTTGTCAGCTTCAAAACAAATAAGGAAGTTTTCTCCAACTAATACAAGCAATGCTCGAGACATGGTTATCGACATTTTATGATACTCGATCTTAACGATACGTATCCGTTGGGTTAAATTGATGAAATACCGAATTGTAAGCGAATAATGAGTAGTCATTTTGGAAACCATCGATTTGATACATCTCTATTCATTTTGTCGATTCACGGTTCATTATAGTTCACCCATTAAATGATGTAGTTTTAATCTTAGTTCATTTTTATCATAATTTCACAACAAATAGATGAGAATCTGTAAACTACAGACCTGCCAAACATAATGCATAGACACTCTTTCTTTTCTCTCTGTTTTTCTTTCAACATTCGAATCATTTACTTATCATTGAGATATATTTACCTTCGATCATGGGCACTTGAAATCGAGATACATTTCCCCCAGAGCTTTTTGTTTTTCAGTTTTTCATGAAATTACGGGGCTACGAGTAGATTAATGCTGTTGCACACCATCGAATTCACTTCAAATATCATCTCATCATTTCATGTATATCTCAAGCGGTACCATCATATACCTTTTTGCTAAATCGCGTTCAGAAAAAATAAATAAATTCGTACACGATATTTCAATATAGGATGCAAGTTTAAAGCATGAGATTATTTCTACTTGATAAATCTTTCAACTAATAGCCTTTGGTAATTGTCATATTCCACGAAATTTGCACATTATGCAAGCATATAAGCACATGTCATGACTTTTTATTGATTTCAAGCCTTCTCGGAATGCATAAAATGCAGCAACGCACAAACTTAGCTCTTCACTTTATCGATGTATATTCAAATTGTGTTGTTATAATTACCGTATATCAACATTGTCAAGTCGTATACTATAAAATACCATTGCTGGCCCATTTTCTAACGATTTTAACTTTTAAGATAATTTATCTAACACGGTATAAGACAAACCTCTAATATCAAAGCACGGGTCAAGGATTTAAATCCCTACACTCCTCAATTTTCTCTACTCGTTATTCTCATTATTCTGTCTATTCTCCTTTTTCCGCAATTATCCTCTAAAAGTGCATGCCATAAATACATTGACAGCCCACTTTCTAATAGTTTAAACTTTTAGGAAAATATGATTTGTCTCACAAAGGTTATTTTTACATACAATGACTACCGGAATATGTGAAAACGGACATTAACTGAAGCGAAATCAGAAAAAAATAAAAATAAATGAAAGAGGAAAAAAAAAGTTTACTCTATCATAAAATGAAGAAAAGATAACCGGCATAGTTGATGATTCCTTCTCCGATAATAATGGAAATTGTGGCATCCTAGAATTCCATGATAATCCCTAGATGCACTATGAGCCATGTGGAGATGATGAAAGCATCACCAATTTATATTATAGCCTTTTGACCCATGATTTGCATTAATTAAGGCCGAGCTCTTCAATGGATAATTATTTGATAGGAAAATTTTATTCTTGGCCATGTGTGTTATAGGTTGAATTTTATTGATTTATGTTGCAAGTTTTATGGCCTTATAAATTTCAATTAAGTATTTGTTGTAAATGGGGATTTAGGGTAGATTTTTTTTAAAAGGAAGGGTGGGCTGATTTCTTAAGGCCCAAACCAGCCCACCACTCCCTATTGTTGGGTCGACCAGGGGTGGCCCAAAGCCGGCCCAAGGAGCCCTATGGGCCGTCGACCAAGAAGAACCGGAATGAGGGGAGGAGTGGCCATGAGAGGCCCATCTTCTTTGCATGACATTTACCAAGTGTCATCTTGCATGTAAACTAATGATTACATGCTAATCATGAGGGGAAGAAAAGAAGAAAGGGCGGATTGAACAAGGGGGAGAGGGTTACTGAGAGAGAGAGAGAGAGAGAGAGAGAGAGAGAGAGAGAGAGAGAGAGAGAGAGAGAGAGTGACCGTCCGAGAGAGGGAGAGCGAGCGTGCGAGAGAAGAGGAGGAGGTTCGTCGTCGCCGTCGAGCCACCGTGTCCCCGCCATCCTTGCTTGCTGTGGTGCTCGGACTAGAGGCAAGTAGAGTCCGTTTCTCTACCCTTTGCTTGCTGTTATGTGTGCATGTTAGATGGTGAATATTGGAAGTGGAAGAGGTAAGGAGATTTCGAAGCAATGGGAAGAAGTTTGGTGGCTGTGCATGCTGTTTCTAGAAGAATTAGTCCGACCCTCGGCGAGATTTTGAGCTGCATACCACTTTTTAGTGGGAATCTCACTTCAATTCCTTAACAAAAATGGTAGAGGACTTCATGAGGTATAACATATCAAAAATTGAGAGGAAAAGAACAAGTATAAGTAGGTGAAATCGTCTCTCCTTGAAGGAACTGGATTTGGAAAACGTTATCTCGACCTAGCATGATTCTGTGATTTTTATAAAATCTTACAATTGAAATTTGATCTTGAGCCCTTAATGAAAGTTATATATGACCTTCTGAGAAACAACATACCGAAAATTTAGATGAAATGGACATAAATAGGTTGGTGAATCGAATTTTCTTTGAAAGGATTTAATCTGGAAAACGGTACCGAGAATAGGAAGAACTAAATCGTCCATAGCTATTAATCTAGAACGAATTGGATTCAGATTTCTTCATGATATATTTACCTCTAGGTGTTATATATAACTTAACAAAATTTCATAATTTTTGGAGTTCGTTTGGATATTTAATCGAAATTATTTTCAAAACTACGCAAACTGTGATGTTGAAATATTGAGAGCTGTGATGCTTGGACCGTGCTGAATTGTGTGATGTTATTTTAGTACAATTTTTTTCATGAGATATTTACCTCTGGGTGTTTTCTATAACTTACCAAATTTTCATAATTTTTGGAGTTCGTTTGGGTATTTAATTAGAATTATTTTCAGAACCGTGTAAACTGTAATGCTAAATTTCGAAAGCTGTGATGCATGGACAGTACCGAATTATTTAAAGTTCTTTTGGTATAGTTTTCTTCATGAGATATTTACCTTTGAATGTTGTTTGTAACATATCAAAATCCCATAATTTTTGGAGTTCTTTTGGATATTTAATTGAAATTATCTTCGGAACTGTGCATACTGTTTCACCCGAATATTGATGTATTTTCAAAAAAAATATATAGAATAAAAGGATTAGTTCTATGTGATGTCTTGTGTGATGGATTATGCTGCATTTTTGGTGTCATATGGCATGGTACATATTGTCAAAAGTTGAGATAGATCTTTGTTACTATCACATCGTACATCATGTGGAAATGTGGTGCATTTATGAAAATAAATTACGAAAATGAGTATACCGTCGGAGGTGTGAGCCGACGATGCCTCGGGAGTTTCGAGATGCCCGGAGTGTGGGTGCCAGATGCCTGGAATGTGTGAGCCGGATGTCCTCGGGAGTTTCGAGATGCCCGGAGTGTGGGTGGAGGTTCCTCGCGATGCCAGGTTGGGTGTGAGCAATAAAAGAGGGATGCAAGTGTTGGTCCCTGGGAAGAAGAATGTTGTGATCCAATTGAAAGATAAAATTTGAAATTGAATCGTGTGCATGGACGTGTGCATATGGCATGT
Organism: Eucalyptus curtisii; assembly: GCA_017140595.1. Taxonomy (NCBI): domain Eukaryota; kingdom Viridiplantae; phylum Streptophyta; class Magnoliopsida; order Myrtales; family Myrtaceae; genus Eucalyptus; species Eucalyptus curtisii. Next base: position 32,095,645 of record CM029498.1, read on the forward strand.
GATGAACCTCATGGAAGGCATGGTGATATATGCATGGCTAATTGATGATATATGTACAAGTGCATGGTAGTATATGCACGTTGCATGGTAATATATGCATGGTTGTAATGGTGAGTTATGCTTGAATGCAAGAATGACATGTGTTTGATTCGTGATGTCTTGATTGTTCTGCTTGCTGCAATGTGTAGATTAATGGATCTTTACTGCTGAGTGGTTGTACTCACCCCTTTTGGGGATTAACATTTCAGATTAGAAGATGCCGTTACCACCGGTTGCGCGTGGTACCTTCTATGGTATACATTTTGACACTGAGTTTGAGTGTGTGGAGCACATCTGTGTTAGTGTTTCTGGTTTGGTGTTTCTTCGAGTCCGTGTGCTAGTTATGTATGACGTAGGCCTGGCTGGGGGCCCTGTTGTCCAAGAGTTTCTGTCTGTCCATGTTCGACGAAATGGAGTGATGCTGGGGATGCTGCCGCCGCCGCCGCCCAATGCACCGGGTTGGGTGTGATGGCATGTATGACTATTGGGAGTTGACACTTTTTGGGATAGCCGACACTTGTTGATGGATGGTTATATATGTCTGATGTAGGGTCGAGTTCTCTTTTGAGTCATAGCCAAGTATAGTTAAAATCTTGGCCTTTTGCTGTACCGACCCTAGAGGTCCATCTTGAAAATGTAAATAAAAGTGACTCGGCATTGTCTTTTCATTCGGTGCGTAGTAGGTGTGCATTGCATTATTGTTATTGGAATAAGGGATGGTGAGACACGTTTATACTTCCGTTGGTGAGCTGCGCTGAAATCTTTTCAAAAAAAAAGGGGGGGGGGGAGGAGAAAATTTTAAATTGAGCAACCCCTATAAACTATGGTTTCATTTTAATTATAAAGGTATTAGACAGGTATATTGATTTGAACAAGTGATAGGTACCCGTGGCGACCCCTAATGGATCGGGGGAAAGGGGTGCCACAGAAATGGATAATTTGGTGGCTTATCCCAGATACGAAGAAAGCCCGTCTTGAGCTGATTTGACTTATTCCTTCTCAGAGTAAATTTTTTTTTGCCTCCCCACCTAAACTATCGCTGAGACCGATCGAATTTCACATGGGTCGAGTTCCAATTTCACCACAGCTGTCATCATCTTGTCTAAATCTGATTTTGGCTGGCAGACGACATTCCACGATGAGAAAATGATACGCTGGCAACAAAATCCAGTCGGGGAGAGCAAGGGTACATCAGAATGGCACGTAATGTGGGTGGTACCCCCACCCACTGGCAAATGTGGTATAGCGATGGAGTCCTCGTACCCCCGTCGAGAGGAACCAAAATCCATTACTTCATTATCCGCATGTAATTTTACATTTCTTTCACTCAAAACAGTGTGGCTTTGGGGAAGGCTTTTCATATTGAGGATGCATCTGACTTGACGTTGAACATATGAAAGTTAATTCTAACAAGTCCTGTGTCGTTCTTTCTAATTTGTGTTTGTGCAACAGAGCAAAGACAATCCACTAGGAGTCGTCAAGGCAGAAAAGTAGTGCGCCTGAGCTCTGCCGAACCAGGCGAGCCTGAACTCCTCGCCGGCCTATGGTGAGGCGGGCAAGGCTCCACCTTGCCCAAGGCCAAATCTGGTGACGGCAAGGCTTGAGCTCACCCAGTTCGGGGGAGGTCGGGCTCGCTAGCCTTGGCGGAGCTCGGGCTCGCATGGATCAACCGAGCCTCAAGCTCGTTGATCTGAGTCTCAGTTAGTCACTTGGCAATCAGCCGTCGCCGAGGCACGCGGCGGTGGAGGAAGGGGGAAGGAAAAGAAAAAGGAAAAAAAGAAAAACAAAACAAAAAAGAAAAATTTTAAAATAATAAAAATTAGATTTTTAAATATAAAAATAATTTTTTAATTATTTAAAAAATATTTACAAATTATATTTATATTATTAGTTTCACCTGGGCCGGGTCGGTCAGAACCGCCCGGGTCTGGCCCGGTTGGGGGAGATGACACCCGCAAAGGAAAAGAAACAATATAAAATGAGATTGTCGAATGGACAATCGGCAGATAAGGGTCCATACATGGATTCTTTCTGTGCCTACTAGGAAATGAAGACATTTTGTCACACATGGCAATGTGGACTATGGCAATGTGAAAATTCTAAAGTGTCTCCAATTTTTTTAATTTGTGATGATCATATCAAAATTACAAAGGATGCTAATTATACAGTGTCTTCGGAAACAACAAAGGTAAAAAAGCGCGTCTCATGGGGTTAGTGATTCAAGCATGAAGACGGTAGGCGATATCAAAAGCACTTTTCTAACATTGTACCTTACCCAATGGCGATGGTGAAACCCGCTCAGTGCATAAATGCCACCTGATGTGCTTCTACTTATGATCAAACCATTCGCTTCCAGTTCGGTTTGATATCACTCTTCCTCCTCCTTCCTCCTCCCTTCAATGGCGGCGCTACTCTCCACCATCTGCCGTTGGGTTGTGCCTTCATCGACGGTACGCTTTTGAAACTTGGACATATTCAATTGTAGTGCACAAACTTGTTGGCATTGATATCTGAATATCCAGTTAACCCTTTCATTCTCTCATAAGTTCATCACTGGTCAACTGCTGATTATATGAGTATGGCTTCTTGTTGCTCTTTGGTTAGGAGTCTTTTTGGCTTAAGAAAAAAATGATCCAAAAAAAAAGAAAACAGAAGCTTTCTTTTAACCCACTCGATTTCAAATATCTGCTAGGTGCCCTTTACATAGGTTCAGATTCTCTTTGGTTCATGACGCAACTCATCATGGATGTGAACTCGAACTTTTGCTTCCTCACTTTGTGAAGTTGACAAAGATTTGCAGGGTTCATATGTTTCGATTAAGGAAAAATATGATCCGAAAAAAAAAAAAAAAAACAGAAGCTTTCTTTAAGCCACTTGATTTCAAATATCTACTTATCTACTAAGTGCTGGATTCATCTTCTCTTTGGTTCTGGAAGATCTTTCGCTAGGTGCCCTTTACATAGGCAACTCACTTGATTTCAAATATCTACTTATCTACTCATGGTTCGTTGCGCAACTCACCATGCAGTCGTTGTGGTCGGGTATGGGACGAGTAAGGAAGGAAAGTTCTGGAAGATCCGAAACTCCTGGGGCGAGTTGGGGTGAAGATGGTTACATGAGGATTCAAAGAGGTGGTGAAAGTTCTAACGGATTATGCGGGCTCGCATCGCAAGCTTCTTATCCGATTGCATGAGAATAATTAAAAGATATATACACAAAGTACGACCATCGTGAGACTACGAGTTACTCCTTTTCTCCTAATTATATATCCGTGTGTCTGTCTTCATTGTTTAGCTATATAGTGTGGTACTTGTAAGGAGGCAATTGTGTAGCCCCTAAGTTATTTGGAGGATCACATATTAATTCCCCGTTTTGGAAAGATCTTGATGCCATCAGTACGATTAGTCAATATTAAATTATAAACATCACCTTATAATAATAATACTATTATGTGAAATACTCCTCATTTATGGCCAAAATCTTTAATATAATAATGATGATGAAGATATTAAGAAGATAATTTAACGGTAAGTGTTGTGACCTAAATTTTCTGTGACATGCGTTGATGCAAAAAAAAAAAAAAAAAAAAAAAAGGTCTATAGGTATTGCTTAAAAGGCGAGCCCATAGGCCATCGGTTTAATTACGAGATTTCCTAAGCCCATACCTCATGCGACATTTGAATTTCTCATTTTAACATTTTTTTTAACAACCCAAGTATGTGTAGGAGTCGTTATTAGCCTGTCGGGGATAGCTAGAACCCAATTAAGATGCGAGAGCGTTGTCTCAATTCTTATGCAACTAGAGATTCTCAATTCCTATGCAACTAGATCTTTTAAGCATAGGGACTTGATTACATTAATGTTACTATTAGTATCTTTTTGGTACCTAACTAGCTGGTTGTTTAGTCTAAGTGATCATACACTATTGGTTATGTTGATTAAAATCCAAAAAGGTCTTTCAAAGCCGCTATATGAGCATGCAAACATCTTTGTTTTCATTAGGATTCTAAACTAACCCTAACCTATTCTAGAAAAGGAAATAACACTCAATTTATTATAAAGTGGTGTGATAAGTAAACATCCAGATATTGAAAGCAGCCAGATTAGTAAACACTCAAGCATACTGACAACTTCTGAGTAAAGTATGAGAAAATAAAGCCGATGCAGCATCGGACAAAGAAAACCACATGACCTAGTTATGAGCCTCCGGACAGTAACCCCGTGAGCTTAACATTAAAAACTAATTCCAAAAGTTGGGCTAGACTAAGGCGAGCCTAACTCTACTGATTTTAATCCATGATTAGACTAACCTAAGCTAAATAACCATTATTCTAAAAGAGTGACTCTTAGTCTTGTTTAAAGTCTAATCTAATTAGGGCCTAAAGTTGTGAGTCTAACCATACTGAACTAAGTTAAACTAAGCTAAACTAAGCTACATCTGCCTTGGACCGCCATGGGTTGACCTTCAATCATCGAGCTATCGGCCGTCTCTCCAGATGTCACTTCTCGTCCATTCATTCATCATCAATCAAAATATGTCATAAATCAAGTAAGCAATCACCAAAGTTCATTCAATCCCCAATTGCCTCAGAATCGGCTTTGAAGGCAAACATGCGTTTCGATTTTCCCCAATACCACAACTATGAATCCAATAATCATTAATCGCCATTTGCATTAGCAAAACATTAGGATAAGATAATCAACCCTAACTAAACTCTAATTACCTTCCAGATTGCCCACCGAAAGACACGCATCGAGGTTCTAACGTGTATCTAATCATTCACATGCAAAATTGAATTTAAACATGCAATTTAGACTAACCAACCAATCAACATGCAACCAAGCTTGGGGACTAATTACAATAAAAGACAAGAAATTGCATTTTCCTAATCCAATTTCTAATAAATAATTTTTTCATAAAAGGAGTCGAAGATGCTTTCATTTAATTTCCTCTCGCCTGTATTTTTACTTTTTTAAAAATAACTTTTATCTTTTCATATTTTGAATCTAATTTAATTAAAATTTAAATTAAAATGTGTTTGGATGAAAATACCCCTGCTTGGTCGGAATATTTTGCAGTCGATGTGCTTGTGAGATTAAACCCTTATTTGAAATAGTTATAATTCATTCAAGTTATTATTTGAGAAAATGATGACAGTCCATGTCTTTATTTGAAATTTTCTCTATGGTAGAGTGTCCTCATCATGTTTGAGTTTTATAAGTTTATTTTGGAGCCAATATGTAGCAGTAGCAATGCCTCCATCCATCAACTAGTTCGATCCTATTTTTTGGAGTATGCGGGCATTTGTAAAAATAATATTGAAACCACTTGAAGATACGTGGTTACTTCATGTCCACATTTTAATTGACATTTCGATTTTTCTCTTTCTTTTTGAACTGAATTATTGTCTTCACCAACCTACATTTTGTCTTTTGTGGCGCTACTTGTCCTCGCCAAACATGCAATTCCTTAAAAATGTCTTTATCTCGGCAACTCCTTGGACAACTGGGCTATGGAAAGACCGATGTTCAGATTCACTTATTTTATGAAATTTCAATTTTTTCATCTTTCTTTCTATCCTAAATCATGGACTTCACCTACTTACATTTTGTATTTTGTGGGGTCTTCTGGTCCTCGATTTGATTGCAGTTCCTTAAAAAAAAAAAAAAAGCACCTCAGCATCTCCTGAAACTTTGGAATGCTGCTCTATAAGTACAATTCGTAACTTTTCCATCTCATCTCTTGTTTTTCCATGGCCCAGCCGTGTTAGAAGATACATATAATTCTTTGATGCAGAAATTCAAGAGAAAAACAGTGATCTTTGATCTTCATGATTTTCACAAATAGATGAAGACGTACCTTTATCCATAACATTACCCTTGATAATAATCGTTGTGGAAAACCGAGGAACTCAAACCAAATAAAGAAATCCGATTTCTCTCCCTTAACCAACTATTCTTTAATGTATTCTATCAATGGAGGAGAGAATACCAAGTTCTTTTCAGTTATTGTTGTTCATCTAGATGGAGAGAGGACCGGACTCTATTATACGTTCTATCAATATGTGCCTTCCATCAAAGCGCCTTTTAACTTCCATAAAAGTCGCACCTCTTTGGAAAACCAAAAACTTCCCTTGCGGATTATACCATTTCGTTTTATTAGAGTCGCAACTTCTCATAACCAATATTTATTTATTTTATAGCATTTCAACAATTATTAAACCATATAATAAATCATATCATGTGGGCTACAATAATTCTTACATTCTCCCACTTGGCCCATATGATTTTCCTTTCATGGTTTAATAAAGACTGTAATGTGCACAATAACATTATGCTATAAAATTTTCATTAAATTGGCAATTACATAATAATCACAATTAAGTAAAGAAAACTAATGCGAGTCATAGAGGTTGTATGTCATTAATTGACATAGTCCCTTCTATGCACTACAACTATAGCACTTTACTTAACATGATCCATAAATGAGAAGTACAGTAATAGTCTAACTATAATGTCTCTTTAGAAACTATCATGTTTAACATTCATCTATTTCCATAATGTATGCTAAATAGAAAACAGGAGATATCAAAAACATATAAATGAGCTCAAAGTGTCAAATACATAAACTTAATACAATCATAATACAAATATTAATGACATCCAATAATACCCATCTTTTCAACATACTCATTAAATGTTTTGGGCGGCAGTCCTTTTGCTAAGGGATCTGCTATCATAAGATTGGTGCTAATGTGTTCAATTGACACTCTTCATTTATGAACTTATGCTTTAACAGACAAGTATTTGATCTCCATATGCTTAGCACTCTTAGAATATTTGTCGTTCTTAGAGAAGAAAACTACTGCAAAGTTATCACAATAAATTTTCAGCGGCTTGGCAATACTGTCGATAATCACAATCCCTGAAATAAAATTCCGCAACCATAATCCATGAATAATGGCCTCAAGACATGCCACAAATTCAGCTTCCATAGTGGATGCATCAATAACTGACTGCTTCGCACTCTTCCATGAAATTGCCTCTCTAGCCAGAAGAAACAAGTAATCAAACGTTGATTTTATTGTATCGGCACATCCGGCTAAGTTTGAATCTGAATATCCAATCACCTCGAGATAATCGGATCTTTATAAATGAGCATATGATTCTTTGTTCCTTGCAAATATCTAAGAACTTTCTTTGCAGCTTTCCAATAATCCATTTCAAGGATTACTTTGATACTGTCAAAGCATTTCGACAAAAAAGCGATGTCTAGTCTCGGGTGTAAGTTTGTGCATACATTAAGCTCCCCACAACAAATGCATAAGGGATATTTTTCATTTGTTCTCGTTCCAATTCACTTTTCGGACATTAAATAAGGCTAAATTTGTCACATTTCTTAATTGGAACTATTCTTGCTAAACATTTACCCATATTAAATCTCTCTAAAATTTTCTCAATGTAGGCTTTCGAGACAATTCTAATAATCCTTGTGATCTATCACGAAATATTTATATTCCTATCACATACGTTGCCTTTCCCATATCCTTCATTTCAAAATACTTAGAGATAAACTTCTTGGCTTCATGTAATAAACCAAGATCATTAGCAGCAAGCAAAATATTACCAACATACAGAACTAAAAAAATAAACTTGCTCCCACTAATCTTCATATATATATATATATACACCGATCAATGGTGTTTTCCTTTAATCCAAATGGAGTTATGGTATCGTGAAACTTAAGATACCATTGTCGGGAAGCTTGTTTAAGTCCATCTATTGACTTCTTTAATTTATATACTATGTGTTCATTTCTTTTAACTAAAAAGCCTTCGGGTTGGTTCATATAAACATCTTCTTCTAAATTTCCATTAAGAAAAGCGATTTTTACATCTATTTGGTGTAACTCCAAGTCATAATGAGCTACCAAAACCATAATGATTCTAAGTGAGTCCTTTTTAGAAACTAGTGAAAATGTCTCCTTATAGTCAATGCCTTCTTTTTGCGTAAAACCCTTTACAACAAGTTTGGCTTTATCGTTACCAAAAAAAAAAACAAGTCTGGCTTTATGTCGTTCAATATTGCCTTTTGAGTCACGCTTGATCTTAAAAACCCATTTACACTCGACCTTTTTACATCCTTTAGGCAATTCAACAATATCCCAAATTTGATTTTAATGCATGGATTTTAACTCTTCTTCCATGGCATTAAACCATTCATTAGAATTTTCACATTCTATGGCTTGGGAAAATGAACCTGTATCATTTCCAATTCCTAAGTCAATTTCTGACTCTTGTAGATAAACAATGTAGTCATCAAAAATAGCCGACCTCATTTCTCTTTGAGATCTTCTTAATGTTATTTCTTGTGACTCAGCTATTGGAGGTTCAATATTGACATCTCCATTATGGAGTGTTTGTTCATTAATTTGTTGTTCTCAATTATTATTAGGTTGTACCATAATATCATGAACAACAACTTTAGAAGCTTTGGGTATAAGAACTTCTACCCTTACTTCTTGAATGCAAGCATCACGCACTATTTCACTCCCACTGATATCACCATTCTCAATGAACCTAGCATTTCCATATTCAACAATTCTTGTACTATGATTAGGACAATAAAATTTATACCCTTTGAATTTCTCTGCATAATTAATGAAATAACCACTGGTCGTTTTTTAATCCAATTTCCTTTCATGTGGATTGTAAATTCTTACTTCTGCTTGACAACCCCAAACATGTAGGTGTCGTAAACTAAGTTTCATTCCCGTCCACAGTTCAAAGGGAGTCTTTGGAACTGCCTTACTAGGAACCCTGTTTAATAAATATATAAAAGTTTTTAAAGCATACATCCACAAAGATAAGGGTAAAGATGAATGACTCATCATACTCCTAACCATTTCCATTAAAGTACGATTACGCCTTTCTACTACACTATTTTGTTATGGTGTACCTGGTATTGTGTATTGAGCACAAATGCCATGTCTTTCAAGGAATTGAGCAAGTGGACCTGGACATTATCCCAATTCATCATATTTTCCATAATATTCTCTTAAAGTGTATACCATGATTTTTCTGTCTATCAATAATTGCATGCATTGCACGAGGACTTATTCCATTTGTTTTAGAAGATGCCATGCCTCCACTCGGACTCAAACCGAGATGCTCTTTATCCGATCTTACTATTTTCATCTTTCTATGTAATTGCTTCTCAACCTCTTTAATATACACTTCAAGTGCATTCACTGATTGAGATTTATCATGCAATAGATAAATGTAACCATAACGTGAAAAATCATCAATAAATGTGATGAAATAGCTTTCCTTACCAAAAGATGGAACATCGAAAGGACCACATATGTCAATATGTATAATTTCAAGAAGCTCCGTGCTTCTTGTGGCACATTTCTTAGTGTGCTTTGTTTGTTTACCTTTAATACAATCAATACACGCTCCAAGGTCAGTAAAATCCAAATTTGGAAGAATTTCATTCTTCACTAATCTTTGCATTCTTTCCTTGGATATATGACCCAAACGTTTATGCCACAAGTAAGCAGAATTATCATTCACCAAATTTCGTTTAGTGCCAACATTATGATGCAATGTCATTAATGTCTCAACAAAAGTATTATCAAGTCTAAATTTGTAAAGATCATTACATAAAGTTCCAGTTCTAATAAGAGTATCACTCTTAAATAAACTGAAAGATTTAGAACCAAATTTACAATAAAATCCCGCTACATCAAGTCTTGGCAAAGAAACTAAATTGCGAGAAAATGTAGGTACATAAAGGGTTCGAAACAAATCTAAATAATACATAGTATCTAAGATCAAACGGTAAGTGTCAATGCCTTCAACTGGAGCTTTGTTTCTGTTCCCCATAATCACATAACTATTATTTGGCTTTATGGTTTGGATCGTAAGAAATTCCTGCATCGTATTTGACACATGAGTGGTGGCACCGGAATCAATCCACCAAGTATTATGAGGAATTTCAGTAAAATTTGATTCAAAACATTCTAAAACACAAGGCTTACCTTTCTTTTCAAACAAAGCCTTACGTTTCAGACAATCTTTCTTCAAATGTCCAATTTTGTTGCAAAAATGACACTTAATAAGATTGTGTTCCTTCTTGTGGATTTGAGAAACCTTTGAAGAGTCATTCAGGGTGTGTAATCATTTCTTCTTGCTCCTTCCACATTTCCTTTTGAAATTCCTTTGAACTTCTTGATGATTTGAGAGATGAATAGAATGAGCATTTTGATTCTTTATCATTGTTTCCTCTTGAACTAGCATACTGACAAATTCATTCACATTCCACTTATCCTTTATAGTGTTGTAATTCATTTGAAATGGCCCATATTACTCATGAGGCAATGAATTAAGTATAAATTGTACTAAAAAGTACTCATCCACGTTCATTCCTAAAATCTTTTAACTTTGCTGCTAAATTCGTTATCTCAAGTATATGCTCATGCATGGTACGTGAACCATCATATTTCACGGTGGTCAGTGTGCTCATCAATGTACCAGCAAGTGACTTATTAGCAGTTTGAGAACGCTCTTCCACAAATTTCATAAATTCCTTAGCATTGCCAGTCTTGGGAAGAGAAATCTTTAAGTTGTTTGCAACTGTCATTCGCATGAACATTAAGCTCAGTCTGTTCAATATTTCCCAAACTTTATAGAAAGACTTTTCATTATTGCTACTTTCATCAGTAATAGTAGCTAGTTTCTCAACTTGATGCACTAAATCAAGATCCAGGACACTTAAGTGAAACTGGACTTGTTCACTCCAATCAGGAAAATTCATCCCATTGAATAAGGGAACAGACGAGGCAAGCGAATAAAGTGAAACATGTACAGATACTACAAATATGAAAGAAAACACTCATATATTAATGCCTTGAGAATATCACCTAATCATATTCAAACTAAACTACACATGTACATCATAGTTCTCCTTTGGGAGATCCTATGATATACAAAATATATATAAACCATAATGATGCTAATAAATTTTATTTGGTAATTGTAAATATATCTTATTAAAATTTATTTGCTATCTTTGAATATACAAACAAATTTAACAAGTCATATTAATTACCAACTATCATGTTCATGAATTATAAGAAAATAATTAACCTTTGGGTTAATCCCTAAGTTCTTATAATAAATGAACTTCAATATACCCATAACACCAATAATGATATGAAACATATCAATTTCATATATAGCATCAATTAATCATGGGTAATTGAATAAAACAATTTACAATATCAAAAATTCAAAAGACTTCAAGGTTTGGCGACTTTGGTGACTAACAAACCATTCATAATATGAATTTTTAACATACAAATATTTACCAAATTGCACACAAGGACAAAAAACGTAATCAAAGCATAAGGGCAAAATCGTAAAATCATAATTCCATAAGGGCAGAACCATAAATTTAAAATCCAGGGGCAAAATGGTAAATAATCAGCAAGGCAGAATCGTAAAATTGCGAGAAGCACAAAATGGGAATTTAAAAAAAATGGCATAGGGGCAAAAACATAAAAGGCCGCGCAGAGACGTCAGGCGCGTACCAAGCACGCACCTACATCTGTCGCAGGCGCGTGCCCCGCACGCGTGCGTCCAATGCACAAGCGCGTGCAACGCGTGGCAATTGCCTCGCGCATGGGATCCACGCGCGCAGCGGTTGAGCGCGCTTGAGAGCGCGTGGCGCGTGGGTTCCACGCGCCGCAAGCCGCGGTGCGGCGTGAGGCCCACACGCCTTCTTCCTCGCGCCTAAAACACTTTTCTTCGCCATTTTTCGCTGTTCCGCCACGATTTCGCCGGTCGTTTCTTCTTCGGCAGCCTATCTTTGACACAACTAATTAATGGGTTTTGGAGAGCATGCAGCCACGACCACATGGGTCCAAGTTTCGACGAAAATAAGCAAGAAATTGGCCCCAAATCAAATGAAAATTTCTTAAAACGCAAATCGTCAACCACCATGACTTCCACCACTCGACTAGCCTCCGTCGAACACCGATATGTCGAAATAACTCATGGCTAACGTTCCTCACGGCGGTGTGACCATACGGGTCTAAATTCAAGAGGTGGGTCGTCAGATTTTGCCCAGAATCGGTGAGTTTGTTTCTTGGCCTTAAAATTCTGAATTCCTCCATGTTCGTCTTTTTTTCTCCATGAAAACGTTCCATCATTCGGATTTTCTTTGACAGAAGCCTTTGACAACATTTCAATAGTAACAAATAGTACGAATAGGATCATTCAACGAATCATCATACATAAATCATAATATTTCTATAAATGGAAAAATCATGAGGTCATAAACCATGCTCTGATACCAATTGTTAGAAGATACATATAATTCTTTGATGCGGAAATTCAAGAGAAAAAAAGTGATCTTTGATCTTCATGATTTTCACAAATAGATGAAGACGTACCTTTATCCATAGCGTTACCCTTGATGATAATCGTTATGGAAAACCGAGGAACTCGAATCAAATAAAGAAATCCGATTTCTCTCCTTTAACCCACTATTCTTTAATGTATTCTATCGATAGAGGAGAGAATACCAAGTTCTTTTCAGTTATTGTTGTTCATCTAGGTGGAGAAAGGACCGGACTCTATTATACGTTCTATCAATAAGTGCCTTTTATCAAAGCGCCTTTTAACTTTTGTAAAAGTCGCACCTCTTCGGAAAACCAGTAACTTCCCTTGAGGATTATACCATTTCGTTTTATTAGAGTCGCAACTTCTCATGACCAATATTTATTTATTTTATAGCATTTCAACAATTATTAAACCATATAATAAATCATATCATGCGGGCCACAATAATTCTTACAAGTCGGTGCACTTTCACAACTCCGTTTGCTTGATGGGCATTCAAGAATTTGAGGGAAATAAAGATTTGACATCACCAAATTGATACATGTATTAAAATTTTTATGATAAAAAATTAATCTTAAAGATATTAATTTGAAGTTTTTCAAATATTAACTCTTTAAAATCCCTACATGTGTTATTTTTTACCTAGTCAATGATGGGGCCCACCAGAAGAAAAATAAAAAGAAAAGGAAGACCATCGCGAGATAAAAGGAAAGAAAGGGAGAAAGAGCATTCGCCTAGTAAATAGAGAGGAGGAGAAGGAGGAGGAGGAGCCGGAGAATATTTTGACATAGTCAAAGGATGGGGCCCACGAGAAGAAAAAGAAAGAGAAGACCATTGTGAGATAAAAGGGAAGAAAGGGAGAAAGAGCACTTCGCTCCGTGAATAGAGGGAAGGAGGAGGAGGAGAAGAAGAAGCAGGAGGAGGAGAAGAAGCGGTCGCCAAGCCAAAGTTACTTGAATTCGCAATTGCCGGGTAAGTGCTTACTCCCTTCATTTTTCCAATCGGAACAGTTTTTAGAATTAGGGGTTAAATTTGGGATTAAGCAAAGTTTGAACTACGAAGTATTATTTTGGGTTGACCAAATTATGAGTTTTCTAATATTTCGAAAGATATTTCTTTTGACCATAAGTTTGCTTGAAATAAAATCTGATGAAAAAGTGGCAGTGCGATCAAGTTCAGCTCTCAAACTTCACATTGCAATGACTTTGAATAATGGCTTTGGGCAAGCGATTTGTGAGTGCGTTTGAGTAGTTTTATTAGCGTTTAAACTTAGTTTAGCTGAGTTATAGTAAGGTAGTTTTTTTACTTGATTTTAACATTATTTTTCACCTATTTAATAGGATTGCGAGTTCGACGGTTCAAGTAATTTTTGTTGTTCGATCGTAGGCATTTCCAGGTAAGGGTACCATCTCTTTTTTGAGTTTGTAAATTCATATTTTGAAAGTAATATGACTTATATATCGTATGAGTTAAGAAATAGCATTATTGTTGCATAAAAACCGAGATCGAGCATCTACTCCTTGGTTATTTATGAATATTTTAGAAAACGTGTTGTATGAAGTTATTGTGGAGACATGCACGCATATATGCATGCATGTACGTACGTATTGCTTTGCGAACTAGTTTATGAAAGGATTTCTGAAAGATATTATAAACGCTTTGAGAAAGGTATCTCTAAAGGATGAGATGTGTGATGATGATGATGATGATGATGATGATGTTGATGATGATGATGATGATGATGATGAATGTGATGATGATATGTCTTAATGTTTCATTAATGTCTTAATAATAATAATAATAATAATAATAATAATAATATTATTATTATTATTATTATTATTATTATTATTATTATTATTATTATTATTATTATTATTATTATTATTATTATTATTATTATTATTAATGAAAACCTACTTAAGACATAGTGAGACATTATGAGATATTATGAAGATACACCTACTAGACTTGATTAAAGAAGTTCACTGATGATAAAATGCACAAGTTAGATCCATCTTAGCTATATAGCTCATATTGTCGATTGATTTGAGAATGATTTGACGAGTCTTAAGAAATTATGTCCAAATTATTGATCGTTCGAGTGCTTGTTGTTTCATCTCTTGTTGACCTAGAGTCTCTCTCAATCTATGGTTGAATTGATTCCTGTCTACACTCGTTTCTATATTCTGGTCCTCAGTTGCTAAGTGTAGTTATATCTTGTGAAGCTGAGTTGATTGTATGGATCTCTCTTAATGCCTTGTGTGATGGAAAGGAATGAATCCCGACAAGAAATTCACGTGGATTCTTACGATCTATACTTGGCATGGACAGTGGTTGAGGAGTCTTGAAGCAACCGTCAGCGAACATGGGATTGAGCTCATGAAGTAGAACTTACTGCTTTCCATATCAGTGAATATTGAGGTAGCACCGAAATCAGCAGACGAAAGCAAGTGTACCATCTTTAGAGTCCTTGAGTGTTTGATGCAAATTGCGCAATCCCAAGATCTCCATAACCAGAACAAGAACATGCATAATTGAGTAGAAAGATTAACGCACCTGTTTTGGGATCCATCAAACATAAAGCGGAAGCAATAAAGGGATTTCCCACATATCAAGGGGATCCACGCATCAAGTCCTTCTCCTCTATTGCCCTCCGTATCACTTGCTCAATGAGGCGGCCCCCTCACGTTTAGCGTTAGGTAAACGCTCCTTAGGTGAGGATACATGTGAGAATTAGGGTTAGAGGAGAGACTTGAGCACTATTTATAGAGTTTCCAGCAAGGCCCCCTCATTACGGGCCAGGCTCAACTCAGCCCACACTAGCCAGCCCCATATTAGACTAATTAAGAAACCTTCTATCTCACCTTAGACTAATCCCCGTAAAACGGTAGCCGTTAAACGGTAAATTACAATATCAATTAATGTAGTCCACATTAGGAAAACTCTTACATTCTCCCACTTGGACTATATTAATTGAAATCATACTGTATGTGCGCACATTGGTCTAGAGATAATTCTTAATAGTCAATCATATCCCATAAAGTCTCAAACACCGAATCATGGCGGTAACTGCATGTATACACACAGAGCCTTCCATGGTCACGAGTGCTTTCAACTTTATTGATATGGATTCAATATGGTAGTGTGTCAAATGGATAACATCTCTCATAGAGAGATCCCATTTGTCAGTCACCATTCTCTTACTTTAAGTGTCACAAAAATTTGTGCCACTAGAGAATGCCCATTTTCTTACCTTAAGCGTCACAAAAAACTTGTGCCACTAGAGAATGTCTTTATGATTCCATGAACCCACATATGTCTTGTCCTTACGGTTAACCTTTCTTTATGTATAACAAGACATATAGATAAGGCTAATAACCGGATGCCCCTAGCCTTCACTCAAGGTTTATGCAGTACCTTGAGACTTTATCAATATGTATTCAACGTAATGACAACACATTCAAAATTATTTTATTGAATGCAAAAGTTGATACATATCAAACCGTTACTAAATGTAACGAACATAGATGTAAACTTTATCAGAGTAAAGCCAAAATAACTCCCACTAAACAACAGCATCTCATGATGCTCCTAGGCCCGTACTAATGACATGTCGCTCAAATACACATGGGCGTAGGCCTTTAGTTAATGGATCTGCAACCATATCATCTGTGGAAATATATTATATTATAACGTCACCTTTCTATACCGTTTCTTTATGTTCAAAAAATTTAACTGTCATATATATAGACCCCTTGAGACTTCTGTAGTTAATAAAAAATACTACAAATTTATTGTCTCAATATAACCGTATGGGTCAATTCATAAAATTAAAAACGGTCAACTTCTTAATGAGGTTCCGAACCCTAATAGTCCAAGTAACAACCTAAAAGAATGTTACTAACTCTACTTACATAGTAGACATAGAGCTTTATTTACTGCACTTCCTACTAACATAAATATGTATTATATTATTAATCTCATGTCATCATAACAGCCAGCAAAGTTTACATCTAAATACCCTACTAGCTGCAAGAATTGAACATGTCTATAAGTTAGCATATAATCTCTTGTCCTCTTTAAGTACCTTAAAACCTTCTTGGCAGCAACGCAGTGATCGCGTCTTGAATATAACGATATCTGCCTAGAAGTCCCATCACAAAGACGATATTTAGTCTAGTGCAAATTCAAGCATACATTATACTTTTAAGTGCACTAACACAAGGTACACCCTTTAACTAGATTTTCTCAATATTTAAATAAGGACAATGTGATAGATTCAGTCCATCACCCTTAACAACAGGAGCAATTCCTGGCTTGTAATGATGTATATTGAATATTTCTAATATACAATCAACAAATGTCCTCCGAGAAAATCTAATATAGTATGGCAAGAACAATCCTTACGGATGTTAGTGGAAAGAACAAGAGATGCCTCAAGGTCATTACTTGTAAACGAAATAATATATTCATAAAGTATGAGAAAAATACATTTCCTCCCACTGACCTTGCAAGTATATTAAAATTACTTTGTTTCCAACTAAACAAAAAGACAATACTATGAAACTTTAATAATATTGTTTGGAAACTTGCTTAAGACCATGAATAAGACTTTTCAGTCTACACACAAGTTTACTTAAAACATGTGCTGCAAAATCTTCCAATTGCACTATATAGATTTTGTATCTATTTGGCGTAAGTTTTTATCGAAATAAACTATTAATGACACGTTCACTCTGAAAGAATCTTTAAAAATACTAGAAAGAAATAATTATTTCTTCACTATAAACTATCCACCCCTCTTTCAGAGTGAAGATTTTATCATCTTTTATGGCATCTAATCACATACTTGATTAAGAACAAGAAACAACATTTAGATATATGTCGCTAAATCAACCATGTAGTGGATATTGTAATCATGCTCTCACAGATAAACTATATAGTCGATGGTATAACCGATCGTCTTTCCATAACAAATCTCCTAAGTAAAGTTACAACCACTTCATTCTACACTTGAGAGGCTTAAGAAATATCATCATAACTATATCAAGAATAGTACCTTAAACCTCAACAAGTTTAGTCCATGGTACAGGAGATTCCATAATTGTCTATTCACAATTATCTATATAGGCAAAGACAAAGACACTGTGATATTCCATCGCACTATTATCCTTAATAGTCTGAGAGCAGCTATCCTCTACAATAACGTCAATCTCTAGAAACTTTACTATATGTGATTCCATAATTCTTGTACCTTTATTAGGGTCATAATCAATACTCATTTGAACAATCTGAGTAAGATACAAAATAATTCCGATTGGATCTGAATTGCAACGCACTTGAAATTAGATTAGATAATCTCACTTCTACATGACACCTCTAAATTTAATATGATTCAAGTAATTTATGTCCAATCTATAACTCAAAAGAAGTTTATGAAATAACTTTGGTAAGAAAACATCTTTTGTATGTGAAAAGAGTTGTTTTTACAATATCAACCCTCAGAAGACCGGATAAATTAGTCTTACTAATCATATTCATCACCATATTCATTATGGTGCTTCATGCCTTTTAGCCAAATCTTCGTGTCAGGATTTTCAGGCATAGTAATTAAATTACCACCCCATAATTTACCAAGTATTTGACAAATGACCCTTTAAGCAATTCAGTATTGTCATACTTGCCAAAATACTTACCGCTACTATTAGGCCACGACAACCTTCAAGACTAATTTTAACCAATTTATTCTTTATCTCGGTCATTTTCCTTAAATAGAAAACTTTTGGAAACAACCTTTTAACCATATACGAGATGTATATGTCATTAGGACTTAAACACAATCTTTGCAGATTTGTCCTAATTTTGATATCAAACAAGACATAATTTCAAGCAACTAAGGCTTCCATCATCTTATAGCAGTACAGTCCGTAGGCAAACTTCTTTTCAAGTGTTCCAGAATGAAACACTTCATGGACAGTAAGCAAATTCTATTGCTCTTTTTTCAAGCAACAAATCATATGTCCACAATTTAAAATTTGTAGCAGTAAAAACCTCAATAATAGTTGAGTTATTAATTACAAAAAGGTGACCAAAAAACAAGTAATGTATATAATTCGTATCATGTGAGCACCGTGTAACTTGACATATAAGTACACATCCGAGAGAGTTACACGCATAATCATATAATCACCTTTGGGCAGAATACATGACATGCAATTGTACACTCCCCATATGATAGCGGTGATGAGAATATATTCCAATCTTTGTGAATTCATCACCTTTGGGCATATGAACCACTAGGATCAGTCACTCCTCCACTACACCATCATGTATCCCTCCATGAACTAATACACAATCACCTCCTTTGGGAGTATGACTATGCATTAGACCAAGAGACATCCCAATCAATATACGAGACCGAAATTTCTCAAATCCAATCAAGCGTGCCACTTTGGCGGTCACTACTCAATTGAATCATTGAAACTCTCTCATATCAGGGATATAAACCTTATTGCTCACATAACAAGCAATGTGTGTAATTAGCATCATGTGAGAATTGTGTAACTTGATGTACAAGTACACATCCAGAGAGTTACATGCAAAATCATATAATCACCTTTGGGCAGAATACATGACATGCAGTTGTACACTCCCCACATGACAGCGGTTATGAGAATATATACTAACTTTTGTGAATTCATCACCTTTGGGCATATGAACCACTAGAATCAGTCACTCCTCCACCACACCATCATGTGTACAAGTACACATCCAGAGAGTTACATGCAAAATCATATAATCACATTTGGGCAGAATACATGACATGCAGTTGTACACTCCCCACATGACAGCGTTATGAGAATATATACTAAATTTTGTGAATTCATCACCTTTGGGCATATGAACCACTAGAATCAGTCACTCCTCCACCACACCATCATGTATCCCTCCATGAACTAATACGCAATCACCTCCTTTGGGAGTATGACTATGCATTAGACCAAGAAACATCCCAATCAATATACGAGACCGAAATTTCTCAAATCCAATCAAGCGTGCCACTTTGGCGATCACTACTCAATTGAATCATTGAAACTCTCTCATATCAGGGATATAAACCTTATTTCTCACATACACCATATACATGTGATTTTAACTTTAGTGATAGGGGCAACATATCACCAAAATCACATATCATGCTAATTACATTGCTTTATTCATTAATAAAATCTTTAATCATACATATATATAAATATATATATAGTGAACCTGAAAGACAGATTCCAATAAGATTACCGATCACAGTAACGCAAGAAACTTCTCATAACGGAGAAGAAATCATCTCTTATGCACCCCAATTACATATTACTAGAACAACATAAAAAGAATGTTGATCTAGAAGATCTCTCACAAATTAACATCAATAGTAATACGGGGTACACCAAATCGACAAGCCCGATAGCTTATCCATTATCACTCATGAGTTTCATAAGGCAAAACATGACTTCAAGGCTAATAGTTGATTTTAAGTAACAAATTATCATTGTAATCAACCAATGGCCTATTAATTGAGTCAAACCAGAGAACCAAATATCTAAACTTTAACAATAGATACTATTGCTCTGCGTAAATATTGTCATACTCCTTAACCATAAAAAAATATTCAACTTAATGGACATTAACCAAAGTGACGGATGAGTTTAGGTACAATATGCAATGACTTAACTCGACATGCATTACCCACATTCAGCAAATGTGTTAATTAATATAATTAATTTGGTCACAGGTTCTTAAGACGTCCATCATTCAAAAGTTACCAGCATGTAAAGGAGTATGCATGAGCAACAAAAGTTTCATAACCTTTTACTGTTTTTCATCATCTCAATACATAGTTCAAATACTATCCCTTAATTATCGTATCTCATTAAGCCAACTTTAGTTCACAATAATTTTTTTTTTATTAATGAATCACACTTTTATAATATTTATGTGATAACATACTAGTAACTCAACACTTGTATTTCGAAAATCACAGAAAAAGAAATACAAGACAAATATGCAAAAATATACTAAAAATACACGTATTTAGGGTTCTGTATGTATTTTCACATCCATAAAATCATTAAACATGTAAAATAAATACACCACAACGTAGAGGACGGCCATACGGATCCAACGCCGCCCGCCACGCGCCGATCCGACGCTCCACGCGCCCGCACGCGCCGCCTGAGTGCGCGGCGCGTGGAACACACGCGCGAGCCGCGCCCCGCGCGTGGGAGCGCGTGAGGGCGCGTGAGGCGCGTCTCCGACGCCCTGGCGGCGCGTGGCCGCGCGTGGGGGCGCGTGATGCCTCCCCCGGCGACGCGTCGCCGACCGTCTTGCTCGTCTCGTCGAGCCCAGTCCGAATTTGTGATTTAATTTTATTTTTATTGAACAAAAAATCTCGAAAATCACAAATTAGGGCAAAAACTTTATGCGTTCAAGTTCTAGGGTTATGGTTGCTCTGATACCACATGTTGGATGCAAATTGCGCAATCCCAAGATCTCCATAACCAGAACAAGAACATGCATAATTGAGTAGAAAGATTAACGCACCTGTTTTGGGATCCATCAAATATAAAGCGGAAGCAATAAAGGGATTTCCCACATATCAAGGGGATCCACGCACGTCTTCTCTTCTCCTATTGCCCTCCGTATCACTAGCTCAATGAGACGGCCCCCTCACGTTTAGCGTTAGGTAAACGCTCCTTAGGTGAGGATACATGTGAGAATTAGGGTTAGAGGAGAGACTTGAGCACTATTTATAGAGTTTCCAAAGCAAGCGCCCCCTCATTCTGGGCCGGCTCAACTTAGCCCACACACTAAACAAACCCCCCATATTAGACTAATTAAGAAACCTTCTATCTCACCTTAGACCAATCCCCGTAAAACGGTAACCGTTAAACGGTAAATTACAATATCAATTAATGTAGTCCCCATTAGGAAAACTCTTACATTGAGAACTTGCCGGAGGATTTGCATAGGCGTGCGGGCCTCTCATGTTGTCTCTATTGGCCCATGCCACAATAGAGAATCGCAGTTGTAGGTGTTTCATGGGCACAAGTGGAGATTTCTCTACATTATGCTAGACCGAATTAAACGGTACAGTATCCGCCTCAAAAACATTATCGATTTAGTGGCGCAACAAGAGAAAATGATATGGCAGTGCTACTCGGACAACACCTACAATTTCAGCTGATGTGACCTTGTGGAAATGATAGTTCTCAACGGATACTTCATTGTCCAGCCCTTCAAACAAATTGCAAAATACAGCTCGACAAGATTCTATTCGTGAATTCATTCATTATTGCTTGGCTTGCATGAGATATGTATGACAGGAGAATCAAGAACCTTATTCTGTTCTCGAAAATTTGTTTGAGGTAGGGAATGTTCCAAAAGTAACCAAGTCCGTGGCCGATCTTGCCTTCAATTTCTTCGAAGTGTTTTTTATCTTCCTAACAATGGCAATAAAATAGGGTGCCTCTAAAAGGAGTTCATTTGCAAGATACATGTAGTCTGACGTTAATGTTTTGGAAGTCAGTTATCTAGTAGACGGAGCTCATGTTATGATGTTATTATATATGTTTACAAGCTAGTGGGAATTGAATCCAAGCCCAGGCAAGCCAAGACCTTTCTGGGAGCACATTTGACAGCGAACGCAATTCAGGAAGGTCCTAGCTTGCCTCGTCTTGAATCTAATTCTCACTTCATGGAGCTTGGAAAGAGATCTAATAACAGCATAAGATGAGCTCTCGTTTATTCAGTAACTCAGTTGTTGCTCTCAAGACACTAAGGTTAGACGAAATGTATCTAGTAAATACACTTTTTTTTTAGGCACGCACTTCCCTCGCCATTGTTGGGAAAATCCAAAACACCGGAAGAAACTGAAGGCAAGAGCACCCACGAGTTGGTTCCTTACGGAACATTGGTCGCCGCAAACAAGCTTTTGAGAACAAAATAAGATATTTGATTCTCCATTGTACAAAGTCTCGTGCAAGAGAAATAATCATGAATGAATTCATCAATAGGACTTTGTATGCATTTTGCAATTTGACAGAAGAGCTCCACTATGAAGCATTTGTTGAGAACCATCATTTTCGTGAGTCAAATCAGCTGAAATTGTCGGTTCCGTTAGAGTAGCAATGCCGGATCATTTTCGTCTTGGACTTTTTTTAATTTTCTTTTTCTTTTTCTTTTCATTTCTTTTTTCTGTTTTTCTTTTTCTCTCTTCCCTCCACTAACCGTGGCGGACGTTGCCGGACTTAGACGAGGGTCGACGAGAAAAGAAAAAAGACAAAGGAAATCAAAAGGAAATAAAAAATCAAAGAAATTGAAAATTAGTTACAATTTTTTTGACTAACATAGCCCTTCTCTGATAGCTGAATTAGTCACTCGCCGACCAAAAGCTCTTATTTGAGGGGAAAATTACCAAAAAAGTTATAAACTTATTGCAATTATGCCAATTCAATCGTAAATTTATTTTTTTTTACCAATTGAGTCCTAAACTTTTTGCAATTGTGCAAGTTCAGTCCTTTCAACCAATATTGACCGGTTGGCGCCGACATGGCCGTCGATCGGCACTAGCGACAATTTTTTAATAATATTTTATTTTTTCAAATTATTTTATTAATTTTTTATCTCTTTTTTTTTTTCCTCCTCCCCGTCCTTCCTCCTCCCTACCTCTTCCTTTGGCTTTAACGACCAACCAAAGGGAAGGGCTGGCTAGTCGCGGGACCGAGGTAGCCGAGTGAGCTCGCCCAGCTACTTGTGAGGCAAGCCTCACTGTCCTTGGGTTTGGTGAGGGTTCGCCTCGCCATCACTAGGCAAGGACTCGCCTTGCCATTTTGGGTCGGGCGAGCTCGCCCGCCACTAGCAAGGCAAGCCCTCGCTAGATCCAACGAGGGGACCTCGCCGTCACTAGGTCTAGTGAGACGGGCCCTCATTGGATTCAGCGGGGGCTCGCATCGCCAGTGGCAGGGCGAGCTCGCCCGGCTACCTTAGTCCGACGACTAGCCAACCCTTCCCTTTGGCCGGTCGTCGGAGCCAAAGGAAGAAGGAGGGAGGAAAAAAAAAGATAAAAAATTTGAAAAAAATTATCGTCGGTGTCGGTGGGCAGCTAGACAATTTTGACCGAAAGGATTGAACTGAAAGATTGACAAAAGATTTAGGACTCAATTAGCTAAAAAAATAAGTTTATGACTGAATCAATATGTTTAAGATTTATTTGGTAATTTTCTCCTTATTTGAGACAATTTGGACATTTCAAATCCTTATTTAAAACAATGTTTACTTCAGCTCTTATTTAAAAAAATGATGGCATTTGAGACTCTTATTTGAAATTTTCCTACAAGAATTTGCATTCGGACTAATTTTAAAGTATTCGCACAATGTGCATCTAATACTTCATTTGTTAATTAATAATTGAAAAGGCAAGATAGATTGTCACATGCATATTGCAAGTATTGTTAGATTTAACTGAGTGTATTAATTCTCTGTACGTCAACACTCCTGTATAATTGTCACAGGCGAATTTAATAGGGCCTAATTCCCGTAAAAGAGTTTGATCGGAGCTAAGCCAAGCTTGATCGGTATTTTTCTATGCACGCATCTCTCTCCTTTTGAGGGTCTCTCCCTCGCGACCGATCTAGAGACGCATCCGGGAAAAAGCAGAAAGTTGGACAGGTTCTACAATGCGACAGAAAGGTCAAAGGCATAGGGAAAAGAAATAGAAATCAAACGCGTCTCAACAAAAGACATGCCTGACCAAAAAAAAGAAAAAAAAAAGAAAAAAACAAAACACATGTCGACATGTCAATTCCCAAGGTGGTCACAATAATCACCACCAACGAGCAAAGAGGCTAGTATCATTATAGCACTGGATAGATACAAGCAATGCTCAGGACATGGTTATTGACAATTTATGACACTCGATCTTAGTTCATTTTTATCATAATTTTACAACAAATAGATGAGAATCTGTAAACTACAGACTTGCCAAACATAATGCATAGACTGTATTCTCTCTCTCTCTCTCTCTCTCTCTCTCTCTCTCTCTCTCTCTCTCTCTCTCTCTAAACATTCGAATCATTTACTTATCATTGAGATATATTTACCTTCGATCATGGGCACTTGTAATCGAGATACATTTCCCCTTGACTATGAAATTTCCCCCCGAGCTTTTGTTTTGCAGTTTTTCATGAAATTACCGGGCTATGAGTAAATTAATGCTGTTGCACACCATCAAATTCACTTTAAATATCATCCTCATCATTTCATGTATATCTCAAGCGGTACTGTCATATACCTTTTTGCTAAATCGCGTTCAGAAAAATAAATAAATTCGTACACGATATTTCAATATAGGATGCAAGTTTAAAGCATGAGATTATTTCTACTTGATAAATCTTTCAACTAATAGCCTTTGGTAATTGTCATATTCCTCAAAATTTGCAAATTATGCAAGCATATAAGCACATGTCATGACTTTTTATTGATTTCAAGCCTTCTCGGAATGCATAAAATGCAGCAACGCACAAACTTAGGTCTTCACTTTATCGATGTATATTCAAATTGTGTTGTTATAATTACCGTATATCAAAATTGTCAAGTCATATACTATAAAATACCATTGCTGGCCCATTTTCTAACGATTCTAACTTTTAAGATAATTTGTCTAACACGGTATTAGACAAACCTCCAATATCAAAGCACGGGTCAAGGATTTAAATCCCTACACTCCTCAACTTTCTCCTACTCGTTATTCTCATTATTCTGTCTATTTTCCTTTTTCTGCAATTATCCTCTAAAATTGCATGCCATGAATACATTGACGGCCCACTTTCTAATAGTTTAAACTTTTAGGAAAATATGGTTTGTCTCACAAAGGTTAGTTTTACATACAATGACTACCGGAATATGTGAAAATGGACATTGACTGAAGCAGAAATCAGAAATAAATAAATAAATAAATGAAAGAGGGAAAAAAAAAAGAATTTTACTCTATCATAAAAATGAAGAAAAGATGACCGGCATAGTTGATGATTCCTTCTCCGATAATAATGGAAATGGATAATTTGGTGGCTTATCCTAGATACGAAGAAAGCCCGTCTTGAGCTGATTTGACTTATTCCTTCTAAGAGTAAATTTTTTTTGCCTCCCCACCTAAAATATCGCTGAGACCGATCGAATTACACATGGGTGGAGTTCCAATTACACCACAGTTGTCATCATTTTGTCTAAATCTGATTTTGGCTGGCAGACGACATCAGAATGGCACGTAATGTGGGTGGTACCCTTCGTCATCAGCACAAATTGTGAGTTCCTCTCTCGCTTGGGAAAGTCCGCGATCGAAAGCTCTGCGCTCCGTCCGAACCGTTCCGGTGCGAAATCGCAACCTTCGACCTAGGTAATTCCTTCGCTCGATCGGCTCGTCCGAGGTCGACTGATACTTCAGCTCGATCGGTGTTTTGATTGGTCGAATTTCTGTCGTGTTTTTCTGTTTGCTTCCGTGTAATCGGAGCTATCGGATCCGAGGAACTTCGACCCGCCGGCGGTTTTTTTGTCCCTTCTCTCGGTTTCGCGCGGTTCACAGTCGGTGCGGGAGTCTGTTGAAATTTGCCTAACCGCGATCGCCTGCGGCGAGGTTGCTCACTCGATTTTGCTGCGATTTCGTGACCTAGGGGGATGTGCGATTGTAATAGCTATGAATTTTCTGTCCTCGAGTGCTGTTCTGGAGCTGTGACGTTTTTCGGTGGCCGATCTTGCCTTCAATTTCTTCGAAGTGTTTTTGATCTTCCTAACAATGGCAATAAAATAGGGTGCCTCTAAAAGGAGTTCATTTGCTAGATACATGTAGTCTGACGTTAATGTTTTGGAAGTCAGTTATCTAGTAGACGGAGCTCATGTTATGATGTTATTATATATGTTTACGAGCCAGTGGGAATTGAATCCAAGCCTAGGCAAGCCAAGACCTTTCTGGGAGCACATTTGACAGCGAACGCAATTCAGGAAGGTCCTAGCTTGCCTCGTCTTGAATTTAATTCTCACTTCATGGAGCTTGGAAAGAGATCTAATAACAGCATAAGATGAGCTCTCGTTTATTCAGTAAGTCAGTTGTTGCTCTCAAGACACTAAGGTTAGACGAAATGTATCTAGTAAATACACTTTTTTTTAGGCACGCACTTCCCTCGCCATTGTCGGGAAAATCCAAAACACCAAAAGAAACTGAAGGCGAGATCACCCACAAGTTGGTTACTTATGGAACATTGGTCGCCACAAACAAGTTTTTGAGAACAAAATAAGATATTTGATTCTCCATTCGTACAAAGTCGCGTGCAAGAGAAATAATCATGAATGAATTCATCAATAGGACTTTGTATGCATTTTGCAATTTGACGGAAGAGCCCGAACATATGAAGCATTTGTTGAGAATCATCATTTTCTTTTTCTTTTTCTTTTCATTTTTTTTTTTTTTCTTTTTCCTTCCCTTTGCTAGCTGTGGCGGACGTCGCTGGACTTAGGCGAGGGTCGACAAGAAAAGAAAAAAGACAAAGGAAATCAAAAAATCAAAGAAATTGAAAAATAGTTATAATTTTTTTTCGTATGGGGAAAAAGGCAGCTTTCTTTAATCCACTCAATGTCAGATGTCTGCCAAGTGTCCTTTATATGGGTTCATCTTCTATCTGGTTCATGGCGCAACTGATGTGAAGTCAGGTTCTTTCGCTGAGCAAATCCTCACTGTGAAGTTGACAAAGCTACGAGCGTTTAACTCGTTGTTTTAGCATCTCATTTAACAATTAATATCGTAAAAGCATTTCTATTTTGAGGTTTTCTATATGTCAGTATTATACTGTGAAGTTGACAAATCCTCATACGAGTGCAGCCCAAGCCGTCGTAGTATCATGGGGGAGAGAGAGACAGAAGCCGATTGGTCATCTTTCCATGTCTTGCCGAACACTTGTGAATTAGTTAGTGAATTGCCGGAAATCTTCTGGGACAAAATACAAGAGATGCAAGGTCGGGGTGTGGTGCTCGTGCTACAGAAGAAATTGTGTGCCTCCGACGTGACGCCACACAAAGGTAGGCTCTCCATACCCCTGAGGCAGATACAAGCAGAATTCTTAACCAACGAAGAGATCCGAACCCTAGACGACACCGACGAGGATGGGCAGCGGCTGTGTCGGAGGCGACACCGACGGAGGGGCAGCAATAGGGACAGCCGCGTCGGGGATGGAGTCAAGACGGAGGCTACACCGATGGGCCAGCGAGCAGCACAGCGAGGCTCGTGTCGAAGGCCGGCAGACGCGGCGTCGAGTAACTCGGCACGGCGTCGGGAGGATGAGCAGTGACGGCGTCGGGCCCAGGTGTCGCCGCATTCGGGGTCAGAGGGTGGCGGCTAGTAACTCCCGCGGATCTCCAGATTTGCCCTCAGCTCTCGACTTCTCCTCTGGTCGGCTCAGCGTCGGGACTGCGCTGAAGCAGATGGTGGCGGGCGATGCGGCGGAGATCATTTTCATGACTTTTGCAAAAGGAGAAATGGAGGATTGGAGTGCTTAAAACGGCATAAAAATAGGTGTCAAACAGCGCTCATTTTCATGACTTTTGCAAAAGGAGAAATGGAGGATTGGAGTGCTTAAAACGGCAGAAAAATGAGGTTAAAAAGGAAAAAAAAAAAAAAAAAGAAATGGAGTGCTCAAAACAGCACGACTTGCTAGATATGGATCCCACTGAAGATATCACGGAGGTGATCATGGGGGGAGAATGACATGGTGTGAGTTGATTGAGGCAATCTGATATATTCTAGAACAGCACCGGTTATCCAATGTGGTGGTGGTGGTGGATGTACAGGAAGCACTCGTGCTCTCCACGGCTGTCCCTAAAGTTTCGCATGTTCGGACAAGAACGGCTTTGTTAGTTGTATAGCTTCTTACAGCTTTTTGGTTTAAAGTCAATATAATTCTCACCTTTTACCAAAAAAAAAGCGGCTTTGTTAGTTGTATCTCCGCAGAGTATGGAACCAAATTTTCCTCCTTACAATTAACGTAGACTTTTTGCATGCCTTATGCAGTACGGCTATCACAAGCAAGGCTCTATATATATTCATGTCCAGCGCAGGTATCTTATCATCCACTTCTTAGTATTACACTGAGAAACACACTCGCACTTACAATTGTGCAATGGCATTTTCTCTCAAGAGCCAATTCATCGTTGCCCTTGCTCTAATTCTTAACGCTTGGGCATGGCATGCCACTTCAGTCCGCACATTGCATGAATCCAACATTGCCGAGCAGCACGAGCAATGGATGGCCAAATATGGTCGGACATACAAGGACCAAGAGGAGAAGGAGAAACGCCGGGCGATTTTCAAGAAACACTTGCAGTTCATTGAGGATTTCAATGCATCCGGGAATCGGACTTTCAAGTTAGGCATCAACCAATTCTCGGACTTGACTGATGACGAATTCATTCAGAGCCACACGGGATACTTGGCGTCCAAGCAAGTGAAGTCCCGCAGAAATGCGTCATTGAGCCAACAATATCCGAGTGGGGATGTTCCTGAGAGCATCGATTGGGTGGAGAAAGGCGCCGCAAATCCAATCAAGAACCAAGGCCAATGTGGTAAGAATCTAAACGTCCCGTATACATCCAATTGTAATATCTAGTTTGACTTCTATTTAGAAATAAGTTTTGGAGCCTAGCTTCGTCAAGAATTCAGATACCAACGGTAACAAAATGTGAAAAATACTTTGCATTTACCATGTCGACAAATTTTATGAATGCAGGATCCTGTTGGGCATTCTCAGCAGTCGCAGCAGTAGAAGGAATCACGCAGATCAAAAGCGGTAAACTGCCAGTACTGTCCGAGCAACAACTAATCGATTGTGATACCGAAAACCATGGCTGCGAGGGCGGTCTTCCTGACAATGCATTCCAGTACATCATCCAAAACCAAGGAATCACCTCTGAGGATACATACACGTACCAAGAGAGTGACGGGACTTGTGACTCAACGAAAGAGGCCCAACAGGTGGCGCAGATCACGGATTTTGCAGACGTGCAGCCTGGTGAGGACGAGCTCCTGAAGGCAGTTGCACAGCAGCCGGTCTCAGTCGGAATCGCCGCAGGTGGGCAGGAGTTCCGACGCTACAGCGGCGGAGTGTTCAACGGGGATTGTGGCGAGCAGCTGGACCATGCAGTCGTTGTGGTCGGGTATGGGACGAGTGAGGAAGGAAAGTTCTGGAAGATCCGAAACTCCTGGGGCGAGAGTTGGGGTGAAGATGGTTACATGAGGATTCAAAGAGGTGGTGAAAGTTCTAACGGATTATGCGGGCTCGCATCGCAAGCTTCTTATCCGATTGCATGAGAATAATTAAAAGATATATACACAAAGTACGACCATCGTGAGACTACGAGTTGCTCCTTTTCTCCTAATTATATATCCGTGTGTCTGTCTTCATTGTTTAGCTATATAGTGTGGTACTTCTAAGGAGGCAATTGTGTAGCCCCTAAGTTATTTGGAGGATCACATATTAATTCCCCGTTTTGGAAAGATCTTGATGCCATCAGTACAATTAGTCAATATTAAATTATAAACATCACCTTATAATAATAATACTATTATGTGATATACTCCTCATTTATGGCCAAAATCTTGAATATAATAATGATGATGAAGATATTAAGAAGATAATTTAACAGTAAGTGTTGTGACCTAAATTTTCTGTGACATGCGTTGAGGCAAAAAAAAAAGGTCTATAGGTATTGCTTAAAAGGCGAGCCCATAGGCCATCGGTTTAATTATGGGATTTCCTAAGCCCATACCTCGCGCGACATTTGAATTTCTCATTTTAACATTCTTTAACAATCCAAGTATGTGTAGGAGTCGTTATTAGTCTGTTGGGGTTAGCTAGAATGCAATTAAGATGCGAGCGCGTTGTCTCAATTCTTATGCAACTAGAGATCTCAATTCCTATGCAACTAGATCTTCTAAGCATAGGGACTTGATTACATTAATGTTACTATTAGTATCTTTTCGGTACCTAACTAGCTGGTTGTTTAGTCTAAGTGATCATACATTGTTGGTTATGTTGACTAAAATCCAAAAAGGTCTTTCAAAGCCGCTATATGAGCATGCAAAAATCTTTGTTTTCATTAGGATTATAAACTAACCATAACCTATTCTAGAAAAGGAAATAACACTCAATTTATTATAAAGTGGTGCGATAAGTAAACATCCAGATATTGAAAGCAGCCAGATTAGTAAACGCTCAAGCAACCGACAACTTCGAGTAAAGTATGAGAAAATAAAGCCGATGCAACATCGGACAAAGAATACCACATGACCTCGTTATGAGCCTCGGGACAAGTAACCCCGTGAGCTTAACATTAAAAACTAATTCCAAAAGTTGGCTAGACTAAGGTGAGCCTAACTTTACTGATTTTAATCCATTATTAGACTAACCTAAGCTAACTAACCATTATTCTAAAAGAGTGATTCTTAGTCTTGTTTAAAGTCTAATCTAATTAGGGCCTAAAGTTGTGAGTCTAACCATACTGAACTAAGCTAAACTAAGCTACATCTGCCTTGGACCGCCATGGGTTGGCCTTCAATCATCGAGCTATCGGCCATCTCTCGAGATTTCGCTTCTCGTCCATTCATTCATCATCAATCAGAATATGTCATAGATCAAAGTAAGCAATTACCAAAGTTCATTCAATCCCCAATTGCCTAAGGATCGGCTTTGAAGTCAAACATGCGTTACAATTTTCCCCAATACCACAACTATGAATCCAACAATCATTAATCGCCATTTGTGTTAGCAAAACAGTAGGATAAGATAATCAACCCTAACTAAACTCTAATTACCTTCCAGACTGCCCACCGAAAGACACTCATCGAGGTTCTAACGTGTATCTAAAGACACTCATCGAGGTTCTAACGTGTATCTAATCATTCACATGCAAAATTGAATTTAAACATGCAATTTAGACGAACCAACCAATCAACATGCAACCAAGCTTGGGGACTAATTACAATAAAAGACAAGAAATTGCATTTTCGTAATCCAATTTCTAATTTATAATTTTTTTTAATAAAAGGAGTCGAAGAAGCCTTCATTTACATTTTTTTTTATTTAATAACCTCTCGCCAGTATTTTTGCTTTTTAAAAAAATAATTTTTATCTTTTCATATTTTTAATCTAATTTAATTAAAATTTAAATTAAAAATGTGTTTGGATGAAAATATCCCTGCTTGGTCGGAATATTTTGCAGCCAACGAGCTTGTGAGATTAAACATTTATTTGAAATAGTCATAATCCCTTAAAGTTCTTATTTGAAAAAATGATGACAGTTCATGTCTTTATTTGAAAATTTTTCTTTGGTAAAGTGTCCTCATCATGTTTGAGTTTTAAAAGTTTATTTTGGAGCCAATATGTAGTAGTAGTGATGCGTACATCCATTAACTAGTTCGATCCTATTTTTTGGTTTATGCGGGCATCTGTAAAAATAATATTGAAACCACTTGAAGATACGTGGTTACTTCATGTCCACATTTTAATTGACATTTCGATTTTTCTCTTTCTTTTTTAACTTAATTGTTGACTTCACCAACCTACATTTTGTCTTTTGTGGCGTTACTTGTCCTCGCCAAAGGTGCACTTCCTTAAAAATGTCTTTATCTTGGCAACGCCTTGGACGACTGGGCTATGGAAAGACCATTGTTCATATTCACTTATTTTATGAAATTTCGATTTTTCATCTTTCTTTCTGTCCTAAATCATGGACTTCACTTGCTTACATTTTGTCTTTTGTGGGGTCTTTTGGTCCTCGATTCGACTGCAGTTCCTTTAAATATGCACCTCGGCACCTCCTAAAACTTTGGAATGATGCTCTGCAAGTACAATTCATAACTTTTCCATCTCATCTCTCGTTTTTCCACGGTCAGCCGGTGCACTTTGTACAACTCCTTTTGCTCGATGGGCATTCAAGAATTTGAGGGAAATAAAGATTTGACGTCACCAAATTGATACATGTATTGATTTAAAATTTTTTATGATAAAAAATTAATCTTAAATATATTAATTTGAGGTTTTTCAAATATTAACTCTTTAAAATCTCTACAAGTGTAATTTTTGACCCAGTCAATGATGGGGCCCACCGGAAGAAAAATAAATAGAAAAGGAAGACCTAGTCAATGATGGGGCCCACCGGATTGTTCAAAGCCTTACCCGGCTCGTGACTCGCGCTCAACCTAGATCTTTACCGCAACCCGATTTCTAAAAAAAAAAAAAAAAACTACCTAGATCCGACCTAACCCCGACCTGGCTACGACCCGATTTCGCAACCTTATTCTCCAGGACTTCTTTACGGCGCCGAAGGGGGGGATGGCAGGGACGTCGGCGACTTAGTGGCGGCGACGTGGTGGGTGGCGGTAGCCAACTATCCAACGGGTACAACGGCTAGGGTTTTGGGGAAACAAAAAACGACGGCGGTAGAGGCGAGCAGAGCCGGTCGACGACGACGCGACAGACAGTGGCAATTAGGGCTTCAAGAGGGGGTGGGAGCAATGGCGACGGAGGCAAGCGGAGCCCTTCGTTACCTGCATGTGGCGAGCTATACCAGTTGGCACGACACGATGGCGGGATTGACAGTAGGTGTCGAGATGGGCGGCTACTAGAGGGGGCGCGGACCGGTGGTGTCGTCGATGGCTGAGGAGGGTAGGCCTCGTCACAGCGCGACCACGGCGGGCAGTATCGGTGCTACAAGACCCACGAATACGGCGGCGGGCGACGGTGGAGACGGCTGTGGCTTGGGTTGAACTCTAGGTGTGAGAACGGCAATGTCGTGATGTCAGGGGGGAGCAGCACGACGGTGGATGCTTGTTAGGTGGCAGCGGTGGCGGCGGCAGTAGCGAGAACGGCGACGCCGAGCCTTCTCCCTCCAGTTCTGGCCTGCTCATGCGATTCGTGGCCTGCTTTTCTCCTCCGGTCATCTTCTCCTCAATTCTATCTTCGTTCCTCCCTCTCTTCTGGTTTCTCCCTCTTATGTTCTTCTCTTTTCTCCCACCCCCTCCCCCCTGCGCTCGATTTTGCTCCCCTGCTCTGGTTCCTCTTCTGGCCTCCAATCCCCTTAACCCTGCCCATGTTCTCTAACCTCTACTCCTTTCTTTTCTCCTTGCAGGTCGGGCGCGAAGGACGCTAGGGGGAGGAAAACATCGAGGCCGGGCCCTCACGCAAGAGAGAGAGATAGAGAAAAATGAGGGGCGGGTTGGGCCGAGGCTGGATATGGCCCAACCTGGCCCTGTAGTGCGTTTTTTTTTTTTTTTTTTTTTTTTTTTTTTTTTTTTTTTTTGAATAAGTGTCAACAACTGCCCCTCTTTGAATGTAGCCTTGAAGATGTTGCATTCAAAGACAGAAGATACCTAAATTATTTCGACGATTTAGAGATTTTGGGTGCATAGGCTTGCACCAGGTCAAGCTATGAAAGCACATCGTGTCAATAAGAGGAAGGAAGACCCCAGAATACAAAAGCACGCCGTGTCATAAGAAGAAAGAGAGACCCCGGGCTATAGAAGCACGCCATGTCATAGGAAGAAATACAGACCCCGGGCTACAAAAGCACGTCGTGTCATAGGAAGAAATAGAGACCCCGGGCAAAGCACGCCGTGTCATAGGAAAAATGAAAGACCCCCTACGTAAGTACGTCATGTTGTAACAAAAAAGAAAGACCCCGGGCTATAGAAGCATACCGTGTCATAAGAAGAATGAAAGACTCTGGGCTACAGAAGCACGCCGTGTCATAAGAAGAAAGAGAGTCCCCCGGGCTACAAAAGCACGCCGTGTCATTAGAAGAAAGAGAGACCCCCGGGCTATAGAAGCACGACGTATCGTAAGAAAATAGGAAAGACCCCAGGCTATAGAAGCACGCCGTGTCATAAGAAGAAAGAGAGACCCCGGGTTACAGAAGCACGCCTTGTCATAGGAAGAAAGAGAGACCCCGGGCTACAAAAGCACACCGTGTCATAGGAAGAAAGAGAGACCCCAGGCTACAGAAGCACGCCGTGTCATAGGAAAAAGGAAAGACCCCGGGCTACAGAAGCACACCGTGTCATAAGAAAAAAGAAAGACCCCGAGTTAAAAAAGCACGCCGTGTCATAAGAAGAATGAAAGACTCCGGACTATAGAAGCACGCCGTGTCATAAGAAGAAAGAAAGACCCCGAGCTACAGAACTACGCCGTGTCGTAAGAAAAAAAAGGAAAGACCCCGGGTTACAGAAGCACGTCGTGTCGTAAGAAAAAAGGAAAAACCCTAGGCTACAAAAGCATGCCGTGTCATAAAAAAAATAAAAGACATCGGGTTATGGAAACACGCCGTGTAGTAAGAAAAATGAAAGACCCCAGGCTACAAAAGCACACCGTGTCGTAAGAAAAATGAAAGACCCCGGGCTACAAATGCACGCCGTGTCGTAAGAAAAATGAAAGACCCCGGGCTACAGAAGCACACCGTGTCATGGGAAGAGAGAGAAAGACCCCAAGCTACAAAACCATGCCGTGTCATAAGAAAAAGAGACTCCGGGCTACAGAAACACACCGTTTCATAGGAAGTAAAAGAGACCCCAGGCTATAGAAGCACGTTGTGTCATAAGAACAAAACAAAAAAAAAACCCAGGCCACAGAAGCACGATGTGTCATAAGAAGAATGAAAGACCTCGGGCTACAAAAGCACGCCGCGTCATAAGAAGAAAGAGATGAAGTCTCACCGTGTAACAACGAGTTTCGATTGGGTTGAAAGTACATGATTTAAGGAAAACCCATGAACCTTTTGAAAATTGCAGTTTAAAGATAGACTCATGAACATTTTAAAAGCGTGGTTTAAGAATAGACCCACCAATCTCGTGGTTTAAGGATAGACCCACCAACCTTGTGGTTTAAGGATGACTAACAAACTGCGTGGTTTAATGATGGACCCACGAACCGCATGGTTTAAGGATAGACCCACGAACCGCGTGATTTAAGGATAGACCCACTAACTATGTGGTTTTATGGATGACCCACGAACCTTGGAGACGGCATGGTTTAAGGGTGACCTTGAACCTTTTGATGACATGGTTTGAGGCTAACCATGAACCTTTGATTTTTAGGGAAGTACCCACTAACCCCTTAAAAACTTCATGGCTTTACTGAGGAATCAGGTTAAACTCAACTTGAGCAAGTGTCATTAAACATCATCAAGAGACGTGTTGGCAATATTGCAGCATTAATTGAACAAGCTAATTAAGCTAAGTCCCACTGTTTTAAAAAAACATTCGATGTCAATCAGCATCATGTGGCGCAAAATTGTCATCTTGCTCGGGGATGTATCATTAATCATCAAATTCTCTAGGAGTCAAGTTCTTATCAGAATGGCTATGACTCGTGAAAAAGACTCATTAAGCATGCCAAACTAGAGCTTCTTAGTTAGAAAGGGTTTCTCACACACTCTCGATAAAATGGTTGTTTGATCCCATCCATTCACATGAGAAATAACTAATTGCTAAGGGTATCTCACATAACCTATGTCAAAAGCTTTAAGAATACTCCTAGAAAAATGAAGTGACTTCTATTTTGAGAAATCAACACACAAAATGTGATTTGCATTTCAATCCCAAAATGTGAGAATGAGAGAATTTGATTAAAAATGCAATTTTAATTTTTGTGCCCTAATATATAATCGCAACTTAAAAGTTTTTATTTTTCAAAATGCGACTTTGAGCCCATAACTAGAAATTTAAACAAAACCATGTATTCAACAGGGTCAAATCAAAGTGTTTAGAACTTGCATTCAATGTTCACTTATTAAGAATGATTGCCAATTTTTTTCAATTATAAGCCTACATAACTAAGGACATTCAATTGGTCTCCACGAATTTCTAAATGAAATTCAATTAAAAAAAAGAATAAAAAGAAGAATGATACTTACAATGGGGGGCTTTGTTTATAAAAAAAATACATAGACATCCACATGAGATGTGGTTTGATTTCTACTCTATATGGCTCAAAATTGAGCCATAGGATCACCATACCAAACCAACAAGATCGTGGCTAGGTCGTGTTACTCATGATTTCGGCTTCGTCAAAGAACCGACCCGTGTTGCATGGTTGCAGACTGTGGTGGGGACCTTTGATATCAAGAAAGAAATTTCGGAGTTAAGATGGGCGACTCATACTACATGGGTGTAGTCGAAGTGGTATCCACTTCAACACCATCCTAAGAAATCCTATGCGGTCCAGGTCCGGTGGCAGATAGTGTGTCATGATGTAGTGCAATGTAGGGAATACATGCACGACAATCTATAAACAAACACCACTTCAAAAGTTCAACACATAAACATTTATTCTCAACTCCATATCTGCAAGACAATGGGTTAACAATCACCCATCCCCTTATAACTCCCAACTGCAAAAACATTCAACACTCACGTGAGAAGCATACCGGTATCCTTGCGCCAAACAAAAATTATTTTTGAATAAGATAGATTTAGGCCTAAGTCCTCTAAGGTGTAAACCAAGTTCTCAGTGGAGTCGCCAAGCTGTCGCGACCTATCCCTCTGGGGGAGGGAACAAGTTTATGGGTATTGCCTAAAGGACGGATTTAAGGCCTATGATTAGGCGTGGACCCTCCCAAGCCCATACATCGCGTGACATTGGGGTATTTTTAATAATTTTGCAATAAGGAGTCACCACTAGCCTATTGGGGTCGGCTAGAAATCAAGTGAAGTACGAGAGTATGCCACACTTCCTATGCAACTAGAATATTTAGGGTCGGGGACTTGATTACACTAATTAACCAATTAGTGCCATTTCGGTACCTAATTTTGTTCATTTTAAAAGAAATTATTTTTATCAAACAGTTTGGATTGATTTTACACATATCCATTAACATGCGAGGTGAGCATGCAGGTGTGCAATCATTAAGATAATAATTATAGTTACCAAAATCCTAATTGCAGCAAAATTGAGCACATGCAATTAAACATAATAAAATATGCAAATTAAATACGTGATATAATCAACATACGAGAAAATAAAGGCCTGATTACACTAAGAATGCAAGACATAACAATTCCTAACCAAACCCTACATTTTTTTTTCCAAAATTTTTAAATTTTTTTAAAAATAATAAAATTATTTTATTTTATTTTTTTCGTTCGCCGACCAGATCGGGTCCGGTCTAACCGAACCTGGGTCTAACCCAGTTGGGGTGGCCGGTCAAACCTACTCGGATCTGGTCCGAGGCGGGCCAGTTAGCTCGCTTGAAAAGGGGTTGGGCCCGACTAGAGTTGGTCAGGCCCTCACTTAAATTGGGGTTAGGCCCAGCTGGTGGGCCCAATCTCTCTTTTGCAAAAAGGGGCTCACCGCAGGCCCACAGCCCACATCCTAAACCAAGACAATCCCGGCCCTAATACCTAGCCCGGATTGTTCAAAGCCTTACCCAACTCACGACCTGCGCCTGACCCGGATCCTAAACCGCGACCCGATTCCTAAAAAAACCTACCATGATCCGACCCAACTCCGACCCGATTTCGCAACCTTCTTCTCCAGGGCTTCTTTAAGGTGACGAGGGGGGGGATGGCAAGGACATCGGCGACTCAGTAGTGGCGATGTGGTGGGCGGCGGTAGCTGGCTGTCTAATGGGTACAACGGCAAGGGTTTCGAGGGGGAAAAAAAAAACGACAGCGGCGAAGGCAAGCAGAGTTGGTCGGCGACAACGCGGCAGATGGTGGCGATTAGGGTTTCGAGAGGGGATGGGATCGACAGCGACGGAAGTGAGCAGAGCCCACTGTTACCAGCATGTGACGAGCTACACCAGTCGGCACGACACAGCAGCGGGATTGACAACAGGTGTCGAGACGGGCAGCTACTAAAGGGGGCGTGGACTGGCGGTGTCGTTGGTGGCTGAGGAGGGCTGGCCTCGTCACAGTGCGACCATGGCGGGTAGTGTCGGTGTTGCAAGACCCACGGATACAGTGGCGGGCGACAGTGGAGACGGCCATGGCTTGCATTGAACTCTGGGTGCGAGAACGGCAGTGTCGCAACGTCCAGGGGGAGCAACACAGCGGTGGACGTGTGTCGGGTGGCAGCGGCGGCAACAACAGCAACAGGAACGGTGACGACGAGCCTTCTCCCTCCAGATCTGGCCTACTCGTGCGGTTTGCAGCCTGCTTTTCTCCTCTGGTCGTCTTCTCCTCAGTTCTACCTCCGTTCCTCCCTCTCTTATGGTTTCCCCTTCTTCTATTCTTCTCCTTTCTCCCCCTCCCCCCCCCCCACCCCGGTTTTGCTCCCCTGCTCCGATTCCTCTTCTGGCCTCCGGTCCCCTCGACCCTACCCTTGCTCTCTGACCTCTGCTCCTTTCTTTTCTCCTTGCAAGTCGCGCGCGAAGGACGCCAGGGGGAGGAAAATAGCTGGGCCGGGCCCCGAGAGAGAGAGAGAGAGAGAGAGAGAGAGAATGAGGGGCGGGTTGGGCCGAGGCCGGATTTGGCCCAACCTGGCCCCTTAGTGCGTTTTTGTTTTTTTTCCTTTTATGTTTTGTTTTTTTTTTTTTTTTAAATAGGTGTCAACACATGGTTGATGAAGTTAAGAAAACAAAGCATAATGCATGATAAATGAAGTTAAGAAAATCTAATAGAGGTTATTTTGGTCAAGAAAAATGTGTTAGTCCATGTTCTAGTAACACCAAACAACTGTGCAAATGGAAAAACTAACGATTATGCAATAGAAATGAAAGTTCGGGAAAATCTATAATTCTCAAAGTCGAAGGGCTGTTGCACAATGGATCCAGAACTCTTCATTTCGGTAGATAGACGATTTCTGTGTTTAGTCTCTTGCAGCATCATTTGCTCCACTATAAGCAATAGAACAATGGAATCAAAGACAATTATGAAAGTAATTTCCCTAAAGCAAAATCCTAATATTAGGACTAGACGAGGGAACAATGGCAGTAGCACAATGGCGGTGGTAAGCAAGCGTGCGAGCAATTGCAAAGGACGAGACGAGCTCGACACCGGTGCAAAAATGGCGGCGGTCTCAGGGGTTGCCATTGCTCAGGGGTTTCCATGGACTCTTTCGTTTTAAAGTCCCTGTCTCATGTATTCTCACTCTTCATTTTTACTTCCACAATTATCCCGGAATTAAATGGTGCTAATGTCATCACGTCAAGACAGAAAATTCTTGTCTTAAAAGTTTAGTCAAAATTACTCAATAACTAATTTGACTTCTCTTTTTAATGAAGTTGGTGTAACTTTCACAACTCACTTATAATTATTAGAATATCAATCGAATCGGATTATATCATACTAAAATAGATGTGTTGTTTTTTTATTCAATTTACATCAAGTATGACTCTTAACTGTATTCAATAATCTCATGTTACTATTCATGGTATCACCTCCAGCTAAAAAGCTATGTCCTGACAGGATTTGCCTAGGTGTTAATTGTTGTACGCTTAGCTCAAAAGTGCATCATAATAGGTAAATATAAAAACTAAATGAATTCTTATTGGGCTATTTCATACAAAATTCCAAGTCCCACTAAGTATCAACATATAATTTCATTGGGCCAGCCAATTAATTTGGATCAAGGCCCATGTACTCGATCACTTTCTTTTATGGGAAGATCCATAAATTAGAAGCCCACGGAAATACCGAAAGCACGGTTTGTATTTTGTCCATTATCCTTGTGTTCCTATTTACATGAAATGATATTTCCTTCCAAAATTGACAATCACCAAATCCTAAAATCTCACACCGGCCACACAGACTCAAAACCAATTATAATCTAGAAAAAATTTAACTAAAACAACTTTCACATAATTATATACTTTTGTTTTTTTTTTGCCCATGTTTATATATTTTTGTTGTGTATATCACCATTAAATTCTTTATTACCAATTTTATTATATATATATGTATATATATATATATATGTTATTATATATGTTATAATGATTGATGCAAAAAATTAAAAATAAAAACAAGAGATCTCTTTAAAGATTTTTTATTTTAAAAAAATCTTTGTTACATTCCCTCACGTGAAGCTTTAAAAGATGAAATTTAATTATAGAAAAATTTTGCATAAAATAAGAGCTCCTTTAAAACGACAGCGAAATTTCATTCATTTGGGATTGACAAAAAAAAAATTATATCATTCGTAGAGTATTTAAAAAAAAAAAAATCAAGATGGCTCATGTGGATGACTTTTTCTTATCAATGCGTTTAGTATACTTTAGATACTCCCATGACATCTTATATGCTCGTGTAAAAGTGTCTCGTCAACAATAAGGAAAAAACGAAAATTCTTTGACATGGTAAATTAACAGGCTTGATGTTTTTTTTTAAATAATGAAATTGAAAAATAAAATGTTCTCTAAAACAGTGACCTTTTGAGATAGGATGGATGGAGAATAAATTGGCCAATATGATCACAATGATGGATAAAAGACTATTTTTTATTTATTTTCTATATAGAAATAAGTTTAAATTTTACAGAAAACTATAGAACTTATGCAAATATGGAAATTATTAAGGTTGATCAAAAGGGTAAAAGCCACCAAAGTCCTCAAATTGTGCCAATTTTGACATATTTACTTTAAATTTTCTTGACACCAAAAACTCCAAACTTGTATTTATGTGATAAATTTACTTAAAAATAATAAAATGTGACTCATTTACCTCCAAACTTTTTTTGTAACACAAAAAATCTCAAATTTGTATTAGTATGACACATTGACTCTAAAAATTTGATGTCATAAAAATGGTTTGGAAATTTGAGGATGAATATCTCACATAAGTATAAAAAAATTTAGAATAAATGTATTACAAATGACAAAATTTATGACTTTTTGTGAGTTTTTCTCTTTGTTGAGGGAGCTTTACTCGCATAGGGACGGAGATAGTCCCATCGGATCACGTGTTGATTTGTCATTGGTTTTCTAAGATCTATATTTACAAAAGAATTGCTTCCCGTGATTTCTATTTTAATTTTTTTGGGTAATTTAAATTACGAAAATTTGCCTTTTTGCCTTCCCACCATGGATTTGGCTATCAAAATCCATCAATGCAAGCTGCTTTATTTGGCCCCACGCTTTTCTTGTCACGATCAACGAGCCGCGTCTGCAATCACTCGTGTTCTTCGAGGCGGAAATGACGACACAGAAATGTCCTTTCTTATGGACATGCGCGCCAGAGCCGTACACTGACCGTTGATGGCTATGAAGCCCTAGACAACTTTAATGCATGTAAGTCAAGCCCTCTTCTATTTTCAATCAAGAATCTCAGGAATAAATTATACCACGTAACATCAACAGGTGACATGTGACAGCTTTTCGATAAGTGATTCAAATTTCAAAGTCGATTCAGATTTCCCGCCGAAATTTAAAACTTTTCCATCAAAATCGATTCTATTTTTTTATTATTTTTAATTAACAAAAATACAAATAAATGCTATAATAAAAATGAAAATTCCTCATTTATTAATAGCAACAATATAAAAAAATAATAGCAACGATATAAAAAAAGAAGTACGTAAAATAAAATAAATAATAAAAAATTCAAAACGCGTTACATAAAACCTAAATTATAAAATTTCAATCCTTAATCATCTATTAAAAATTGGTCGTTAATAACTCATTTACAATTAAAGCATAAATTCTTCAAAAACACAAACGAAAAAAGTCTAGGTCAAATAGAATGAGGAAAAAATGCCTACAGAACATTAAAATACACCTATCACATTAAAAAACTAATAGATACGAGTGTTAGTATATCCCCATATGTTAGTTTTATCGGAGAGCAAGGGAGCAGGAGGCAACCACTTATCATTATTCTTTTAGCCTTTTTTCCCAAAAGATATGAAAAAGTGTAGATGCTCTTTATTTGTAGCTTTTCATGGAAAATGGTAAATTTATCGATCACACTTCAAAAATGTGTATCTATGTGTGGGTGCGCGTACCTATTCAGTTTACATTAGAGATTATTTTTTTCTTAACTAAATTGCTCGAACAATTCATTAATTCCTAAAAATGTTCGTGCAATTTAATATTTAGTTTCACTTGAAAGTAAATTGTGCAAAATTCGAAATCGCATCACCTTAGATGTTGAAGAGTCTTCTCATGATGTTCGAATTTTATAAGTTCATTTGGAGCCAATCCATAGTAGTAGCAATGCATACATCGATTAATTAGTCTGATTTTATTTTGTCTAGAATGTGTGTATGTGTATATATAAATACGCAAGCACCTGAAGATAAGTAATTATTTTGTATCCACATCTTATTTACAAAAGTAAGCAGATTTATAATGATTTTCGATTTTTTTTTTTTTTTTATAGTAAATCATTGACTTCAACTAAAAAAATGTTTGGTTGCTTTGGCACCTCCCTGCCCAATTTGTCAAATCGGTCATTTTAAATTTCTATGAGCCCACGTTTTCTAATTGTCATTATAATAGCAATGATGGAGAAAATAGTAATTTTCTTTTATCTTCTAGATAACAAAGTTTAAAATTCATAAAAAATTATAAAAAAATAATAATGTCCAAGGAGATTGCAAAATAGAAATTATTAAAGTCGATCTTGTCATACTAGTAAAAATAAAAATAGCCTTACTTGTATATGGGATAGGAAGAGCCCTGCCCAGTCCTAGTCATTGGTCACCTAATGTGTTGATTTGTAGTTATATTTATAAGATTTATATATACTCCATAAGCATGAACAAAAGAATTGCTTACTGTGATTTATATTTTTAATCTTTTGGGCACTTTTAATTTATGAATTCACCTTTTTGTCTTGCCGCTGCGAAAATGACTAATCAAAATCTATGATGCAAATTGCTTCGTTCGGCCCCACGCGTTTTCCTGTCAAGAATGATGATGAATCACGTGTACGCTCCCTCTTCATTTGGCCCACGCGTTTTTGGATGTATCCTTTCCCATGCTGAACCGTACACTGACCTTTGACAGCTCATAAAGCCTCGACGACTTTTCTGCAGTAAGGTCCTGTTTTGTTAATATTCCTATTTTTTTTTTTTTCTGTTCTCCTTCCTTGAATAAAAAATAAAAATTTATTTAGTTGCCATTGCCCTGCACGTGAGTTAAGTCCTCTTTTCCGACCCCAAAAGAAAAAAAGTCCTCTTTTGAAGAGAAAGAAGGAAGAGAGACATAACAGAGAGAGAGAGAAGTGGGACCCAGCGCAAGCCAGCCCATTGAAGGGACGAAACGTGGCGTCCTAGGACCCAGTTCTACTTTCTGTCATCTCCCTCGTCCTTGTCCCTGTCCTCTGCTACACTGAG
Organism: Eucalyptus curtisii; assembly: GCA_017140595.1. Taxonomy (NCBI): domain Eukaryota; kingdom Viridiplantae; phylum Streptophyta; class Magnoliopsida; order Myrtales; family Myrtaceae; genus Eucalyptus; species Eucalyptus curtisii. The sequence goes on from CM029498.1 coordinate 32,139,452, forward strand.
ACCATCCCCGCAGTCGCCGCTACGGCTTGTTCCATGCCCTCTTTAAGTATCTCCATGTCCCTCACATTTTTCACGGTCACACTACATTTCTCGTATCCTTCCAATTCTCTCTCTAGCTATTGAAATCCCAGCAAGAAATTCACGTTGATTCTACAATTTAACTCGACATGGACAACAATCGAGGAGGTCCTCAAGCAACCGCTGAGGAACATGAGATCGAGCTCATGAAGCAGCAGTTAGTGCCTTCCATGTCAGAAGATATTGAGAAAGCGCTGAGACATTTGAATGTATTAGCAGGCGGAGAAGCATGTACCATCTTCAGAGTCCCTGAGGCGATTGGCGGAGGTATTGCCAAGGCATGCCAGCCTCGCATCGTCTCTATTGGCCCGTACCATCATGGAGAATCGCAGTTGGAAATGCTTCAGGGGCACAAGTGGAGATACCTCCACACCATGTTGGGCCGAACTCAACGGCATGGTCATCCGCCTTGAAAACCTCATCGGTGTAGTGGCCCTAAAAGAGAAAATGATCCGGCAGTGCTACTCGGAGAGCACCGACAATTTCAGCGGACCTGATCTTGTGAGAATGATGGTCCTCGATGGATGCTTCATCATTGAGTTCCTCCATCAATTAGGGAGGGTCGTACCTACACTCAACGGGCCTCTATTATATAATATATATGTGAAAAGTTGTGTAATGCAGGACCTTCTACGACTTGAGAACCAGGTACCCTACTTCGTTCTTGAGGATTTGTTCGAAACGACGAATGTTCCAGAGGGAACCTCGTCCTTGGCCGATCTTATCTTCAATTTCTTCAGCTGCATCCTGAAAGGACCTGGCAATGTCAGGGAAAGACGGATGAAACAGAAAGGAGTGCACTTACTCGACGAATTTCGTCTGAGCTTAATACCTTGGGATCAACAAGACGATCAAGTAGACGACAGCTCATCTTTTGCTATGATCAGATCTGCTTCCGAGTTGCGTCGTGTGGGAATTGGATTCAAGCAGAGGGAAGCCAGCACCTTCCTGGATATCAAATTTGGCAGAAAACGCAGAAAGATTGGAACTCCAAAAATAACAGTAGATGATGACAACCTCAATTGGATTCTCCCCAACATGGTTGCTTTTGAACAGTGTCGTGGCCGCGAGAATGATTATCATGTAACTGCCTATGCCATGTTCATGGGATGCCTCATTCACACGGTCGATGATGTACAACTTTTGCATGATTGTAAAGTCATCTCAAATCACGGCATGAGCAATGGGGAATTTGCACACTTCTTCGGTGACATCCGTAAGGCTGCTCCTTTCGAGCTCGTCAAAGAGAGCTATCTTGCGTCGCAGTTTGCAATTATAAACAAGTCTCTTAGGTATGAACAGGCTTACCGTTGCTGGGCAACACACCTAAAAGTCTTTAGTGACAACCTATGGTCGGTTCTTTTCTGCCTAGCTATCACATAGTGACGCTTGCAAGCATGATTCAAACAGTGTACGCTCTACTACAGTATTATCACTCAAAGTAGCAAGAAGCATATAGAAGCTACATCTTCCATATTGATTTTGTTACAGTAAATCTTTTGAGTTGTTGATACTTTCCTTGTGACCAGATCAATCTCGAGTATGTGGGTTAATAGTTATCATCACTAAAGTTGTGATCACTAGGGGAGAACACAAACAAGTGATCTTGTTCCTCTCGAGAATCCAGAACTTACTCCGCCCTAGGCCTAGCCAATAGCCACTACCGAGTTCCATGGAACTAAGGAGCGGATCGGCCGATTAAACGGCATTCTACAACTAATAAAACCAAATTTACACGACAAAAAAGGTGTATTGGTGCAAAATCATCGTTATTTTACTAGCCATGCTAAATACTTGTGTTACAAATAAATGAACATTTCCACCCAAAAAGAGTCCAGTGCATCATAAAATGTGTCTCTACCATTGTCAACCTATTCTCGAGTTGTCTCTGCCAAATACTAGAGTCGTCGCCCAGTTCACTTCAACGTAGAACTTGTTCCTCTAGCTGACTACCCTTGTGAGATAAGCCGAACGCCAAACTAGCCAGCTCATGAATCCTGCATGTGATATCCCCTTGGCGTCCTGCATAAAAGAATGTTTGCATAAGTGACGACAATTGATTCCATGAATCAGAGAAGTAGCTATTGGGAAAGAAAATCGTGAGTGTTGCATGGTAGCACGTTATGCCCCTTAGACTGGCGTAAATCGACGAGCGCCTTCTAATGCCCAACAGAACCGTGCTTCCCAAATGCCTGTACACGAATGGGTCTCCTAGAGGTATGTCTTTCAAGCAAAATGCCTTCCCTCCATTTTGCTTCCCTATCCTACGAAACAGCTCCTCCAAAAATTTCCCTTCCCTTTCTGCAACATGTTTCAGAAATCAGCATTCATGTTATTTCCGAGGAAAGAAACCCTTTATGCAATGAAAAAGAGATAGTGAATGACCAATTTCAGTTTCAAATGGAATGATTCATGCCCCATCTTGTACAAAGTAGAACAAGGAGATAAAGTTGAAGATCGTCGATCAAATGAAGAGCTACAGTGAGACATTTTTAAAGGAATTAGACAGGTTACTGAACCTGAGCTAAAGCGGGAAGCACCGGCCTCCCTGTCTGTTCAAGAAAACCCGCACGGTCCCCCAGCGCAAACACATCTTCCACTGAAGGTACCCTCAACCATTCGTCAACCCCAATCCTGAAACAGTTGAGAGGACAAATTTTATGATTTGGAAGGTGGTAAAATGCTAAAATCAAATTGTCACAAAGTTCTTATCTCGAGATTGCTATTGCAGAGTTAGATGACCAAGTAGAGAAGAAATCTTATTTCCTCACCTTCCACCAAGGGATTTGGGAAGATCAAGTGACTTGATAAACTCCGAGGGTCCAACGCCAGTGGACTAGACTAGGAGGCCGTATGGAACATCCGTACCATCATTCAGTACAATTTTCTTCGCATGCACCTCTTTCACCACGATGAACACCAGACTAGCGATTGAAAGCATTAAATCAGCACCAAAATGAACTGCTGGAAAAGATGATGGCAATTTGAGAAAGAAAATCAACTTACCCTTGTTAGATGATTCGTCGCATACTGTCGTAAGCCAACATCAAATGACGACAGGATTTTCATTTGCCTGTTAAAGTGTGTACTTGTCAATTCACGTAACATTTTTCCAAACTGACGCTAGCATCTGTATGTGAGTGTGTATGAGTACCTCAATAAGGGTGACTTGAATGTAATCCTTAACATGAGGAAAACTTTCACGGACGTCTTTCATGATAAAATCACTTAATTCACCGCTGAACTCCACCCTAGTTGGTCCACCTCCAATGACGACAGTGTAAAAGGCGTTTCCTCCCTTCTTCTGATATGCCTATAAGATACAGAGAAGGAATCACTGCCCCAATCTCCATTGAAGCCGTAAAATCTCGCTGATCATTAATTATAGAGAATGTGGAGGCAAAAACAATGAGCATCTTCTTCTATTCCTGAGACTTTGGAATGTTGCTCTGTAAGCACAATACATATGGTTGGAGAATTGAGGTACCTGGATTTTCAGAGAGCATGAGTTTCAACAAAAGCTTCTTCCTGATTTCTTGGGCATGATTCACCTCCCGAAGGAAGTAGGCATGGTCCTTAAAACCCTTTATCCCGAAAGTCACGGGCTCAGCTCCGGCTGCGATGACCAGCTTGTCGTATGCAACTTTAAACCGGTAAGGCTCTTGAGGCAGTCCACCATTGCCAAACGTTTCACAGTATACCTGGTCAATAGGCAACGGGATTTAGCAAAAGAGACGCACAAAAAGGGAATACCGTGGCAGATTTGCAACGCCTAGTGTTATTTGACATGTCTTACTGGTGCATCTTTGGTTCCATCACATTGGAGAAATGAAATTTAACCTTATCTCACTATGTAGTATGTACCTAAACTACTTTTCGACATGTCCAACAGTGTGGACAATGCATGTTGATTTATGTTAGTTTATTTGACTTGCCAGATAATCACACATGGAATTCTTATAGCCGGGACCTCGACACAAATGCAAAAGTGTGGACAATCCATGTCAATGTTTGTCACACAGTATATTGTAAATTTCTAATGTTTGTTCATTGCTATTTGAAGAAGACGGAGGAAAATTCCAGTCAATCAACACATGCAAAATGAAAAGGAACTGATCACGTCCTTGGAGGAAAATGTATATGAGAATCGAAATCAACAACCAATTAATAGCAGTGCCTTAATGTAAATGAGACCGCGACAAAGAAAAGTAGGTGCTTTTAGTTTAGTATCCTGTCCTTTGAAAAACCCCGATTGGCAGATAATCAAAGTTGGACATTTTCATCGTGTCCAAGCATTTCTACTGGAAGAAAGAAGTTTGCGAGATATGCATCAACGTCAACAAAAAGTCGCAAGTAAGCAACCATTTGCGAGGATCACCTCGAACGCCACTACAACGATCACTACCACTGATCAGGAGCAAAAACAGAGAGCTTCCCTCGTTATGCTTCTTCAAAATCAGATCTTTCCAGTGCAATGGATGTTAAAATCATCTCAAAAAGTCAGTTGGGTCTCCATGGTTTAGCAAGGAAAGAAACAAGGAGCTCAAGCCTCACAGATCTTGCCAGTCACCACCTTATTCATCTAAACCATATTACCCAAGAATTTCGCATGCAAAAGAATGGCCAGAGGCAGCAGAGCACCCAGAACAAGAATCAGCCGCTCGGGTGGCTCGTGCTGGGAGCGAGATCTTCCCCCTGGAGATCCGGTCGGCCGCCCAGAGCATCTTGGTCAACATGGTCTTCACGTTCATGGTCGCTCGGGTCTTCCTCAACATGCTCTGCCACATGAAGTTGGGGCTGTTCCTGTTCTTCACCTTCTTCGTGCTTGCCATGTCCATATTCAACTACTTCTTGCCCAAGACGAAGGACATCCCGATCGAAGAGATGGGCATGGTGTGGAAGAAGCACTGGTACTGGTCTAGATTCGTTAGTGACAACTTGTGGAAGAAGCACTGGTACTGGTCTAGATTCGTTAGTGACAACTATGTTACTAAAGGAGGGATTTAGATGGGTTACGGCAGATAGAACTCGAAACTTATTCTGTCGTTTCTAAAGGAGGGATCGGGATTGAGATGAGCGACTACAGGAGGGAACCCGCAATGTGTATGAGTGTAGAATTTTGTGAGATATTGGACAATATTTTCCTTTGTTTCCAGTTTGTCGTGGCTAATTATTTTTCTGTGTTGAATTCATCACGACAAATTAGTGAAGTTGCAATAGCGATATGGTTTGTCACTTAGCCAAACAAAATTGATTTACTATAATTGATGAATAAATTGCGATTTTCAAACTTGCATCTAATAGTTTTTATTAGTATTGAACGAGGTTATATAGTCCTTGGTTTGACCCTATGTAAGGAGATATTGTATCAGTGCAAACGTTTTCAACAGAGTTCTCACTACTTGTGCTTGTCATTTGGTACAATTCTATCGATAAACTGAATTGATTTGATATCGCACAACTAAAAAAAACGGAGGTTTATGGAGCTAAGATGAGTAATTTTCAAAGCTCATCAGAGTCTAGACACAAGTTTAATTAGGTCTTCAACTTATTTTGACGCCTTTACTGTTTACATAGGACGAGTTCAACCGAAGTTGACTGCATTCGATGGTAGAGATTTCGCAAATGTCACACGAATCAAGTCCATGCCATAAGTTTTGGGAATCAATAGGGGTCAGGCCATGCATGATTGCATCTCCATGGAGCCAAAATACTTTTGCCAGCTTCAAGTTCTTTTAGAAAATATCCTGGGATATCGGCAGAGAGTGCAATTTATATCTTTAAGGCTTCTCATTTGCCCTCCCGATGATCGTAGCATTCGACCACATTCAGAAGATTTTGTAATGCCGTGGCGATGCGGGAGCACGTATGACCCATGAAATCTTTCATGTGCTCTGATGTAGCGGTCGTTCTCTTCCTTCTTTCATATATCCGCAATCAGACACTAGTTCTCTTGTCCATCTCTCACTTTGCTTGTTGCATGCAGCTTGTGATAAAAATGAACGGGACAAAACGAGCACGCCACTGCGAAGGAACCAAGCATGCCATTCCAACGGCAAGCGTTTGGCTTCATTCGACCAGTAATCTCTTCGCTTTTCCTTGCTTCCGGTGTGTTGGTCTGTCTATTTCGTAACGCCTTGAAGTCCTCCAAGACATTTCTTCTTGGACCCTGGATCGGTTCCATGAGCATGGAATCCTCAGGTGCAATCATATTCCAAGTAATGTCATTCCTTGAAATAAGATTCGTGTTTGATTTTTTGGATGACAAAAAGAAAATTTTTGGCCTTCTAGAAAAGAAAACTTCTCGGCGGTGACTGGTGATCGGTGATCGTCTTGGCAATTGAGTTGGCCATTGGGGACCAGCTACTAGTGGCAACCAACAATGGTGGCGGCGACAATGATGGAGTTGTGTTTTTGATAGTTTTTCCAACGCATAAGTGGAATCTCAATGCTAACTATTGCTAGGCAATACAATTTGGCCCTTATTGAGGATTATCCATAAAATTATATTTTGCTCTCTCTCCAAACATGAAAAATGTAGGAATTGGGATCACATTAACGCAATTGTGCATGGAACTAAAAGCTTGAGTTGCTAGACAACGGGGCGAAATATGTTTTGGATTTTGATTTCCGCCAAGGGTATTACCTCCAAGTTTTTTTATATCTTTCGGAAGAAATTTGTTTAACACGAGGTTCTTCTGCAATTCAAACTTTCTTGGCTCTTTGCACTCAAGCTAGACTTAGCAATTCGCCTCAAGCATTCCTCTTGGTAACTCTTCTTCAAAATGCTTCGGGCTTGCATAATCTTGTTGGAAATAAGAGTGGATATAATGCAGGTAATTTGTGGTTTAACTTAGGTTGCCACTGAAAATGCAATGAAATTCGGCTAAGAATGACTTGCTGCATTCTCAGAATATTCCTTCCGTTGATGACCTTCAGAGGCAAGTCAGACTAGCAGCAAAACATAGATCTGAAGGCTGTGTTGAGTTGAAGTAACTTACTAGAATTCACCGGCAACATTGCATTACTTCGGGTATCTCTTGATGATTTAAGTTGGAAGTCTGTTGCTAGGCCAGTATCAAGCAAGTCTTTTTTTTGCAGGAAAAGGCGACCAGCTCCACACCACCCACGACCAACGATCCAAGATTGGTGAGCATGTTGCCGAAGCCTCATCAAGATGTTGGTAACTAGAAAGTCTCTCCATACGAGATTTACCATAGCTAGGCAATGCAACAAGAGTTGTTCGGAGAACCAAGCAATGAAGTCGTTAGTTGGGGCATTAGTATGAATTGTTGTCCGTTGGCTAAACCCATTGGTTGTAGTAATGTGGGCTTCTTGTCGGCATTAGCATGAATTCTTGTCTTTAGTCTGATGGCTGAGCTCATTTGCTTGTGATGATTGAATAACCTATCCAGAAAAGAGGGAAAAAGTACTAGCACATGATATTATGTTTACCATTTGATGGCATTGGGTCGAATCGATCAAGAATTTTCTCTATGCCTCTCCCTGTAGATGTTTCATATCGTTTGCTATCAAAATTTGTTACCTTAACCCTCAAGATGAGAGTCACTCATGGCCATTCTACATAGCATATCCACAGTGGGGCCTCGAGTCAAGCAAGCATGACATAGAATATAATCCATCCGTCCTTGTTCTTGAAGCTATCCCTCGCATCACCGACAAAACTATCTCGCTAGCTGTATGGCTGCCCGAGCTGCCATGTCTAGGTTGTCGGAACACTATCCTCCTTGATGCCTGCTCGAAGAATTCTAGCAGCAGCCATTTATGTATGGAGTTAGCCGGCTGATACTCGGAATTGGTATGCTATTGAATTAAAGTCAAGAGAACTACTAACCCTCGTGGATCGAAAGTACATGGTAATTAAAGCGTCTGGGCCAAGATTTTGACCAAAAGAAGAAAGTACATAGCAAAATGCTTTAGAGAGGAGATGTTTAAAAAGCTTCATAGGAATACTCGCTCCGCTTGACGGCGACAAGTTATATCATATGGAGCACAAAATTTTCAGCGTGCCCTTCAAATTCACTACTATTGAAGTGAGGCCGTTCGGTTTTTGGACTTTTTACTTTTTGATATTTGTTACCTCTCCACCAACTCTTTCATTTCTTAATGGATCCAAAATGCTGCATGTCGACCTTCGTAAATGTTTGAATCACACCAAAATTATTCAAGAATTGTTAATCGGTGTTTGTAGCTCTGGTATGAGGTGTGGTGGGACTTCTCTCTTTTTTCTTGGGAAAAATACCAATAAATTTTTAACCTATTACAATTATATCAATTCACTTCTAAATATTTCAATTATGTTAATTGAGTCATAAAATTTTCATAATTTGTCAATTGAGTCATTTTGATTAATTTTCACCGGAAATTGCTAACCTTAAAAATTCTTACAATTTTTTAAAAAGTTGAATTTTATTATTTTATTATTTCTTTTTCTTCTTCTTTTCTTTCATTTTGGCTGAGGAGGGTCACAGCTCTCCTCTAGACCCTCGCCAAATCCTACAACTAGTGGGGCCTCGAAGGCCTCATGTGGAGAACTTTTTTAAAATGTTAGTGAAATTTCATTCATTCGGGATTGACAAAAATTTACATCATTCACAGAGTATTTATGTAAAAAATATCAAAATGGTTCATGTGGATCACTTCTTCGTATCAATGTCTTGGGTTTTTTTAGATACTCCTATAACATGTTAAATGCTCACGTGAAAGTATCTTACTAATAGTAAGGAAAAAAGAAAAAGTCCTTGACATAGTAAATCAACAGGCTTGATATTTTTTTTTTTTTGGACTAATGAAACTGAATTGATGTTTATAGATTGTTCTGGGAAGATAAACTAGATCAAGTGATAATGAACTTATTTAACTGATTAATGTTATCTAATTATCATTAAAGGAAATGCAAGGGAATGGAGCTTCCGGGTGATGTCGCTCGATCATAAAACTTTATTGTACCGACTTTTCTTGTTAAGCATGGTACAAAGATCATTAGTCAAAATAGTCATTCCGAACTAATATACAAGTCTGATTTTCGGCTTTCCTTATATCTACTAAAGAACATGAAATTTGAATGGGCTCTCTTTTAAAAAATATTATACTTTATTTATAAAGTAATAGATGCGAAGATCATTTAACAAACTTTAACTTTCTACAAAATCACAGTTTCATCTTAGAGCTTTCGTCAACTCGGTCAACAATTATTTAATCTCCAATTTCATTTTTGTCTATAAAATGGTCCATTGCAATTAATTTGAAAGTCAATATTTTCTAAGAATCTTCAAGTCAGAAAACTTAAACATATCAAAATATTATCAAAATATAGCAAAAGGAATTCTTTAAAGTGTCGTAGTTTTGACATTGTAAGATAAACAATTATAATTATAGGAAATGTAAAAAAAAAAAAAGGTGGCTTTTAGAGAGTGATACTCTTCCAAAACGTTGCTGGGTATAATATGAACGTATACATAAATGCAGCACTAAAACGTTTTAAAAAATCTACACAAGCAAATAAAGGCAAGTCTATTCAGTTTACATCAGAAATTATTTTTTTCTTACTTAAATTGCTCGAATAATTGATTAATTCCTGAAAATATGAGTGCAATTTAATTTATAGTTTCACTTGAAAGTAAATTGTGGAAGATTCAAAATCGCATCACCTTAGATATGGAAGAGTCTTCTCATGATGTTCGAATTTTATAGAGTCTTCTCATGATGTTCGAATTTTATAAGTTCATTTGGAGCCAATCTACAGTAATAGCAATGCATTCATCAATTATTAAGTTTAATTTTATTTTGTCGAGAATGTGTGTATGTGTATATTTAAATATGCAAGCACTTGAGGATAATTAGTTACTTTATATCCACATCTTAATTTACAAAAGTAAATGGATTCATAATGATTTTCGATTTTTTCCTTTTTTTTCTATACTAAATCGTTGACTTTTTTTGGGTCGAAGAAATCATTGACTTTAGCTACTTGTGTTTTGTCTTTTGTGTGCCTTCTTCGCCACGCGCCGACTGTAGTTCCTAGAAAAATGTGTTGTTTCTAAGGCACCTCCTTAAATAATTGGGCAATGCAGAGACTGATGTTCATATATATTCATATTATGAAATTTCAATTTTTTCTTTCTTTCTTTTTGTACTACTTGCATTTTGTCTTCGTGTGGCTTCTTATCCTCGCCTAACTTTCAAACCGGTCATGTTAAATTTCTGTGAGCACGTGATTTCCAATCGTTGTTGCGACGTTAATTTATTTAGGAAAAAAACAAGACCGAAAGAGAGGCGGCTGACTGTAAGTCCATTTTCGATCCAACGGGTGACGATGATTGTCGATTAGCAGCTAACAGTTGACAGTAATCATCAGCCATCCGATCGCTCATAAAAGCCCTCGATGATTTTGCCGGGACGAAGACAAGCCCTCTTTAGTTTGGCTCTCCAGCTTGGTTCCATGACCTTTTAAAATCTCTACATGTGCCTCATATTTTTCATGGATACACTACACTTCTGATATCCTTTCGTTTCTCTCTCTAGCTATTGAAATCCAGGCAAGAAATTCATGTTGATTCTACAATTTAACTTGGCATGGACAACAATCGAGGAGGTCCTCAAGCAACCGCCGAGGAACATGAGATCGAGCTCATGCAGCAGCAGTTATTGCCTTCCATGTCAGAAGATATTGAGGCGGCGCTGAAATGTTTGAATGAATCAGCAGGCGGAAGCAGATGTAGCATCTTCAGAGTCCCTGAGGCGATTGGCGGAGGTATTGCCGAGGCATGCCGGCCTCGCATCGTCTCTATTGGCCCGTACCATCATGGAGAATCGCAGTTGGAAATGCTTCAGGGGCCCAAGTGGAGATACCTCCACGCTATGTTGGGCCGAACTCAACCGCATGGTGTCCGCCTTGAAAACCTCATCGATATGGTGGCCCCAAAAGAGAGAATGATCCGGCAGTGCTACTCGGAGAGCACCGACAATTTCAGCGGACCTGATCTTGTGAGAATGATGGTCCTCGATGGATGCTTCATCATTGAGCTCCTCCGTCAAGTAGGAAGGGCCGTGCCTCATCTGGACAGGCCCCTATTATGTAATACATATGTGAAAGCTTGTGTTATGCAGGACCTTCTACGACTTGAGAACCAGGTACCCTACTTTGTTCTTGAGGATTTGTTTGAAACGACGAATGTTCCAGAGGGAACCTCGTCCTTGGCCGATCTTATATTCAATTTCTTCAGCTGCATCCTGAAAGGACCTGGCAATGTCAGGGAAAGACGAATAAATCGGAAAGGAGTGCACTTGCTCGACGTATTTCGTCTGAGCTTAATACCTTCGGATCAACGAGACAATCAAGTAGACGAGCTCATCTTTTCCTATGATCAGATCTGCTTCCGAGTTGCGTCGAGTGGGAATTGGATTCAAGCAGAGGGAAGCCAGCACCTTCCTGGAGATCAAATTTGACAGAAAACGCATTGTTATTGGAATTCCGAAAATAACAGTAGATGACGACGACCTCAATTGGATCCTCCCCAATATGGTTGCTTTTGAACAGTGTTGTGGCCGCCCAAATGATTGTCATGTAACTGCCTATGCCATGTTCATGGGATGTCTCATTCACACGGTCGATAATGTTCAACTTTTGCGTGACTGTAAAGTCATCTCAAATCACGGTATGAGCAACAAGGAATTTGCACGCTTCTTCGATGACATCCGTAAGCCTGCTCCTTTCGAGCTCGTCGAAGAGAGCTATCTAGCATTGCAGTTTGCAATTTTAAACAAGTCTCTTAGGTGTGAACGGGCTTACCATTGCTGGGCACAACTCCTAAATGCCTTTCGTGACAACCCATGGTCGGCTCTTTCGGGCCTAGCTATCATAGTGACGCTTGCAGGCATGATTCAAACAGTGTACGCTCTCGCAATACTATCACCCAAAGTAGCAAGAAGCATATAGAAGCGGCATCTTCCATATTGATTTCGTTACAGTAAATCTTTTGAGTTGTTGATACTTTCTTTGTGACCAGATCAATCTTGAGTATGTGGATTAATAGTTATCATCACTAAAGTTGTGATCACTAGGGGAGAACACAAACAAGTGATCCCATTCCGCCCGGGAATCCAGAACTTACTCCACCCTAGGCCTAGCCAATAGCCACTACCGAGTTCCATGGAACCAAGGAGTGGATTGGCGGGTTAAACGGTGTTCTACAACTAATAAAACCAAAGTTACACGACAAAAATGGTGTATTGGTGCAAAACCATTGTTATTTTACTAGCCATGCTAAATACTTGTGTTACAAATAAATGAACCTTTCCACCCAAAAAGAGCCCAATGCATCATGAAATGCGTCTCTACCATTGTCTACCTATTCTCGAGTTGTCTCTTCCAAATGCTAGAGTCGTCGCCTAGTTCACTGCAACGTAGAACATGTTCCTCTAGCTGACTATCCTTGTGAGATTATCCGAACGCCAAACCAGCCAGCTCACGAATCCTGCATGTGATATCCCCTTCGCCTCCTGCATAAAAGAATGTTTGCATAAGTGACGACGATTGATTCCATAAAATCAGAGAGTACTAGGTATTGGGAAAGAAAACCGTAAGTGTTGCATGGTAGCACGTTATGCACCTTAGATTGGCGTAAATCAACAAGCGCCTTGTAACGCCCAATAAAAGCCATGCTTCCTGTTGACACCTAAATTGTTAAAAGTTGATTTCCATCACATTGGCACTGATATATTTGTGCATGCTCACCTATTTGAGGGCACAAATGCAAAGAAAGGACAATGTGTAAGCGGCCACCGATTTGCACAATGAAGGAAAATTATGCACTTGGCCATAATTCGGTCAACATGGGGGGCAAGAAATTGACTGACATTATTTTAAGTGGAAAGAATTTATGCATGATTCTCAGGTCAAATTCACGCAATATTGGCAAAGTAATAAAGAATGGAAAGAAGCGAAAAGTGAATTGTTGAATATCAAAGTTGCACAGCTCTGATAACACTCTCACAAGAGAAGCTCTTAAGGAAGGAGATGATTACACTACTTTACTCATGAGAAAAGTCTTATCACTCTCCATCATTAAAATGATTACAAGATTCGTTTATATGTAGGCTTAAAACACGACTCCTGACATTCCTTAGAAATATGAAAAGACACGTCTAAATAAATAGTAATAAAGACACTTTAATATGGGCATCGAAAAGACTTTTTTTTCGGAAACTGAATAGTCTTTCGACCAAAACACGAAGAGTCACAAGAGATAGGCGGTGATATCTTCAATACTCCCCCTCACCGACTACTCTCTCTAAGGATAGTCCTCGCGACCATACCAAGTTGAGCTTGAAACTCTTCAAACTTTGCAGCTCCAAGACTTTTGGTGAAGATATCAGCAACTTGATCACCTGTCTTGATGTACTTCATCTTGATCTCGCCCTCCAACATTTTCTCTAGCAGAAAGTGATAGTGGACTTCCACATGCTTAGTCCTAGCATGGAAAACTAGATTCTTTGCCAAGCTTATAGTGGATAGATTATCACAATACAATATTGTTGAATAACCTATTGGTGATGAAGATCATCCAATAAGCGCACTAGCCACGTGCTTTCGAGCTGCCATTTTCGCTCTTCGTATTCAACTTCTGTTGTAGACAAAGATACGATCGGCTGTCTTTTACTGCACCAGGACACTACTGCTGATCCAAGATTAAACGAGTATCCAGTAGTTGATCGTTGTTTGTGTTGATCTCCAGCATAGTCGGCATCACAATGACCGACCAACTCACTCGATGATCCCTTTTTATACAAAAGCCAAAATCAAAAGTCTTCTTTACATACCTCAGGATACGCTTGGCTGCATCCAAGTGAGGCTTCCTTGGCTTCTCCATGAATCGACTCACTACTCCCACGCAAAAGAGATGTCGGGCCGAGTTATGGTAAGGTAAATTAGACTACCTACCAATTGCCTATACATGGTCGAATCTTATAGCTCTCGACCTTCTTCAGCACATAGCTTTGCGTTCCCATCCAACGGAGTAGATATAGGTTTGCAATCAAGCATTCCAAATTTTTTCAAGAGATCTCGTGCATACTTTTGTTGACATAGGAATAATCCTTCCTTTGTCCTATCAATCTCGAGCCCCGGAAAGTGTTTTAGTTCTCCAAGCTCCTTCATCTGGAACCGGTTGGCTCTAATTCGACATATCTCATCTTCATCATCTCCAGTAATGATGAGATCATCCACATAAACTAGCACAGCTGCAACCTTTCCATCTTCTCGCCTTCACGAACAGGCTCGAGTCTCTTTGGAGCTACATTATAATCATTCTTCAACAAGAATTCTGCAATTTTTCCATACCACGCTCTCGGGGCTTGCTTCAAGCCATACAATGCTTTCTTTAGCTTGCAGACATATTCTAGATGAATTTTGCTCTTGAAGCCATCCGGTTGCTCCATGTATATCTCTTGCTCTAGTTCTCCATGCAGGAAAGCATTCTTCACATCCATCTGCCACACATTCCACGACTTGCTTGCTGCAAGTGCTAATAGAACTTAAACAGTGGTAACCTTTGCCACCGGGCTAAAGGTCTCTTCATAATCAACCCCATATTTTTGCGAAAATCCTCGAGCCACTAGACGTGCTTTATACCTCTCAATTGACCCATCTAGTCGAGTTTTAAGTTTATAAATCCATTTGCAAGAACTAGGATATACCTCTTCAGGTTGCGGTACCAAGTCCCATGTCTCATTCTTCTTTAGTGCGAGGATTTCTTCTTCCATGGCCTTCCTCCATTCTGTACTCTTTGAGACTTCTTCATATGTCGAAGGCTCGACCATGCCAACATCTTGATCAATCGCATTGGCATACTTGGGATTCGGCTTCCTTTGCCTCGTCGATCTCCGAAGTTGAGGCTCCTCCTCTTCAAGTTCTTGGACCTGACTTGGTCGAAGTTCTGTCGACCTTGGATGCTCACTAGATGAACTTGTCGATCCTGGTGATTATGCTTCGACATCTTTTTCAACAGGCTGATTCTCATCGAATTCTTTTAGCCTTTCTTCGACCTCTTCATCGAAATGTTGTGAATTTGGCAATTCGACTGCTTGAGATGACCACCAAGATGACATTTTGTCGAACACCACATTCCTTGAAGTATAGCACCTCCCTATTGTAGGGTCACAGCACTTCCACCCCTTTCGTTGATCATCATATCCCACGAATATGCGGTGGACTGCCTTCTTGTCGAATTTTCTTTGTGAAGATGATCGGGCACAAATGCATAACATATACATCCGAAAAATCTAAAGTGACTTACCACTGGCTTGCAATTCCATAGCTTCTCGTATGGTGACATAAAACCAAGCCTTGCTTGTGGCAGCCTGTTAGTCACATGAGCCGCCGTCTTCATACATTCAGCCCAAAACCTCGGTGGAACATTCTTTGCGTGCAACATGCTCGTGCATGTCTCAGCTAGATGTCGATTCTTTCTTTCGGCAACACCGTTCTGCTGCGGCGTATGCGGACAAGAATACTGTCGACGTATCTTGTACTCTTGCAAATACTTCGTAAACTCATAAGAAGTGTACTCTCCCCGTTATCGGTGCGTAGGCAACGAATTTTTCTACCTACTTCACTTTCAACCTTCTCCTTAAACACCTTAAATTTGATAAACGCCTCAGATTTTTTCCTTCATGAAATCAAGCCAGACGTACCTGGAGAAGTCGTCGATGAAAGTGATCATATACTTGAATCCACTAACAGATTGCTGCTTCATTGGACCAAACACATCCGAGTGAACGAGCTCGAGAGGCATTTGAGCTTTGAATGACGATTCCTCATACGGAAGTTGATGTGCCTTCCCGTATTGGCACCCAGCACAAACCACATTTTCTTGCACTTCCAACTAGGGAAGACCCCTCAGCATTTTCTTTTGCATCATCACCTTCAACTTCTGATAACTTACATGCCCAAGCCGCACATGCCATAAATCAGGTGTATCATTCCTTTGGGTTTTGTTTACGTATGCCATTTGAGCAGACATCACGTAAACGGACTCTAGCCGACGTCCCTCCATGATTGGTCGACCAGTGGGCTTCAAACTTCGGTACACCGTAACATCTCGTGGACCGAACACCACATAATTACCCGAGTCTGTGAGCTGGGACACATACAATAAATTCTTCTTCATTCCTGGCACGTGGTACACATTTTTCAATTCAACTTGCTGTGAATTGAACCAAGGAGTTATCATCATCTCGCCAATATGAGTAATCGGCAACCTCGAGCCATCTGCAGTGATAACAACACGTCCTCCGGTATAATTACGCATGTTCGACAGTTTGCCTTGATCTCCAGTCATATGACTCGAACACCCTAAATCAACAATCCAATCATAATCATAATTAATTGACTTTTCACTTACAGAGATTAATGCCATCGCATCGTTTAACTTGACTGCAGAAGAGGCAGCGAACTCGTTTGACACCACTATTGCAACGAGACGTTTGGAAATCCCATTCCTTATCTTCATCGAAATCATTCCTCTTCGATGATCTTTGCGACATTTCCTTCAACTTTCTTCGCTCGACAATCTTTGGCAAAGTGGCCCTCCTTGCCGCAGACGTAACATCGTCCGTCGCCCGGCTCCCCCTGGTCGAAGGCTCGACTCTCCTAGATGCTTTTGCCATCCTTCACGAGCTGGTTGCTTTTGCCATTCGACATGGCTTTTCTGGACTTGCCATCTTTATTGTTAGCACCGGTTCGCCTCGGCCCTTGAACCCTCTTTTATCACTGAAGAGGGCACTTTCTTCTTCCTTAATCGAAACCTTAGACATTTGACTATCTAAAGTCTCTTGGTTAGCCAGAATATTCTCCAGATCGGTTAACGTCGGTTGAGTTGCTCATCCACGAGTAGCCGTAAGAATACCGTTATACTCTGGCTTTAACCCGTGAATAATAATTCTTCTCATTCTTGTTTCTGAGATGGCATTAGCGGGATCCAACTTTGAAACTTCGTCACAAATAGATTTAACTTTGGAGAAATACTGACTCACCGTCATATTTTGTTGTGACATCGACAACAGCTCGTTCTCCAGCCTTTGTAGCTTGGCATCATTTGACCTTGCGAATAACGCTGCCAAGTTATCCCACGCCTCCCTAGGAGTCTGCGCACTCCTAATGTGCGACAATAAATCATCTTCGACAGTTATAGCAAGAGCATAAAGAGCTTTACCCGCTTTGATCTTCCATCTCCTCTGTTCATCATCGCCTCTAGGTGCCGTGGTGTTGATGCCGCCAACAATATCCCACAAATCCTGACCCATCAAATAAAACTGCATCCGGACACTTTAATTATTGTAATTGGAGTTGTTGAGCTTCTCAATGCCATTCGTCGAATTTGAAATATCCGCCATCGACTTGAAATAATGCCCAGCACTACTCCAAGAAACCTTGATCCTCGACCAATCGATCACGGTCCCCCGCGGCCTGTACACCGGCAGAACTTCGACGTATTTCGGTCCTCAACCGCCTGCGCATGAACAATGGTCCTTGACCACCGTCTTCACGAACTATGCTTCGGAAGACTTGACTTACGATCCCTGACAACCGTGCTCTCGGTCCTAGATAACCTTGCTCTGATACCAATTGTTGAACATCAAAGTTGCACAGCTCTAATAACACTCTCACAAGAGAAGCTCTTAAGGAAGGAGATGATTACACTACTTTACTCGCAGAAAAGTCTTATCACTCTCCATCATTAAAACGATTACAAGATTCGTTTATATGTAGGCTTAAAACACGACTCTTGACATTCCTTAGAAATATGAAAAGAATAAATAGTAATAAAGACACTTTAATATGGGTGTCGAAAAGACGTTTTTTTGGAAAATGAACAGTCTTTCGACCAAAACACGAAGAGTCACAAGAGATAGGCGGTGATATTTCTTTTCCTTGTCCAAAGTTTGATATCCTGGCCTATATAAAGAGGGGAAGCGACGCTCGTAAAAAGTGGGGAGTCCTTCGTGTAGTCTTCCTTCATACGGCTACACTGAAAGGAGGCCACACGAATTGAAAATACAAGGCACCTTTTAGAGGGAAAGGAGAGAGAGCTTCATAGAATAAAGAGCAGCCACAATTGAGAGCATTGAAGAGGGAGCTTCACGCCCCCCTTGGAGGTTCGCCACTTTGCAGAAGACGGCAAAAGGAGTCTTCACCGTACAGAGATATTAACATAAAAATCCATCAACTTCGTGGTGTCCAGTCCTCGCCCGACGATCGGCAACGGCAGCTTGCTGTACCTCAACGTGTTTCACCAGTCAGACTCGCAATTTAGATTTGGCAAGTTTTGTTTCTTTGTTTCCCTTGCAGGTTACGTAACTCTCACAATCGTAGTCCGCACAGCCCTGGTTATACCACACAAACTTGCAATTGAGATATCGCCGGCAACGCACGTCTTGGACGCCCAAGGGAGGATGTGATGAGGTCTTCAGGAGATTGAGTGGAGCTTGAGACTCGGTCAAACAAAAAGACACCAAATTGCGAGTGAAAAGAATAGTGGGCGCACAACGTGACCTTGCAAAGGGAGGCAGAAGACGGTGGATGTTGTTGTCTTTTGGTCTTTGTCCAGACTTAGATGGAAGAAGGCAGCAAAAGTTGTGGTTTTCCTCGCTTAATGTTTTCCGGTGACTGTCCATGCACCATGGAGCCCCAGTAATCCCAAAGGCCTTCTGTTCTTGCCGTTGCCCGAGTTTGCCCATTGTCGCTTGTCCTTGCCTCACCCTTGATGGCCGTGTCGTGAGTTTTGCCGGTCACCGACTGACTCGAGCTGAGAAGTCCCCACCAGCACAAGTAGTCGCTGCTGTGAGCCGATCACCCACCGCAATTCGCATGATAAGTAATTACTTTGTATCCACATCTTATTTACAAAAGTGGGTAGATTCATAATGATTTTCGAGTTTTTTTTTTCGTTTTTTCTCTATGCTAAATCATTGACTTCAACTACTTACATATTGTCTTTTGTGTGCCTTCTTTGCCTCATGCCGACCGTAGTTCCTAAAAAAATGTGTCATTTCTTTGGCACCTCCCTAAATAAATGGGCTGTGAAGAGATTGGTGTTCATATTCATTCATATTATGAAATTTTGATATTTTTTTTTTGTCTTTCTTCTTATACTACTTGCATTTTTTCTTTCGTGTGGCTTCTTGTCCTCACCTAAACTTCTCAAACCGGTCATTTTAAATTTCTATGAGCACGTGTTTTCCAATTGTTGTTATGATAGCAATGATGGAGGAAATATTAATTTTCTTTTATTTTCTAGATAACAATAAGTTTAAAATTCACAAAAAATCATAGAAAGAAAATAATTATGTCAAAGGAGACTGAAACCATTAGGGTCAATTTTGTTGATGTAGTAAAGATATGAGTAGTCTTACTTGTATAAGGGGTAGGAAAAGCCCTATCCAATCTTAGTCATTGGTCGCTAGATGCATTGATTTGTAATTATTTTTATAATATTTTATATACTCCCTAAGCATAAACAAAAGAATTGCTTCCAGAGATTTATATGTATCATATTGTGGGCAATTTAAGTTATGAATTGACCTTTTAGTCTTCCTGCCACGAAAATGGCTAATCAAAATCAATCAATGCAAATTGCTTCGTTTGGCCCCATGCGTGTTCTTATCGAGATGAGTGAATCACGTGTTCGCTGACTCGTCTTCATTAGGCCCCACGCCTTTTTGGATATTTCCCCCTTGACGACTTGTCTGCACGTAAGTCAAGTCTCTTTTTCCGACTTGTCTGCATGTAAGTCGAAGGAGACTGAAACCATTAGGGTCAATTTTGTCGATCTAGTAAAGATATGAGTAGCCTTACTCGTATAGGGAGTAGGAAAAGCCCTATCCAATCTTAGTCACTGATCCCCAGATGTGTTGATCTGTAATTATTTTTATAAGATTTGTATATACTCCCTAAGCATAAACAAAAGAATTGCTTACTGTGATTTATATTTTTAATTTTTTGGGTAATTTAAGTTATAAATTTACCTTTTAGTCTTCCTGCCATGAAAATGGCTAATCAAAATCAATCAATGCAAATTGCTTCGTTTGGCACCGCGCGTGTTCCTGTCAAGATGCGTGAATCACGTTACGCTCGCTTGTCTTCATTTGGCCCCACGCGTTTTTGGATGGTCCCCCTGGACGACGACTTGTCTGCATGCAAGTCAATTCCTCTTTTCCGACCCCAAAAGAAAAAAAGTCCTCTTTTGAAGAGAAAGAAGGAAGAGAGACATAACAAAGAGAGAGAGAAGTGGGACCCAGGGCAGGCCAGCCCATTGAACGGACGACACGTGGAGGCCTAGGACCTAATTCTACTTTCTATCATCTCCCTCGTCCTTATCCCTGTCCTCTGCTACACTTGCTCTGAGAAAATATTGGGTACCTAAAGGCTCCATATCATTTTTACTCTTAACCATTCAGACTGAGACCATCCCCACACTGGCTGCTACAGGTTGTTCCATGCCCTCTTGAAATATCTACATGTCCCTCACATTTTTTACTGTTACACTACACTTCTTGTATCCTTTCAATTCTCTCTCTAGCTATTGAAATCCCAGCAAGAAATTCACGTTGATTCTACAATATAACTCCACATGGACGACAGTCGAGGAGGTCATCAAGCAACAGCTGAGGAACATGGGATCGAGCTCATGAAGCGGAAGTTATTGCCTTCCATGTTACAAGATATTGAGGCAGCGCCGAAATTGTTGGCTGAATCAGCAGGCGAAAGCAACTGTAGCATCTTTAGAGTTCCTCAGGCACTTGCCGGAGGAAATGCCGAGGCGTCTTGGCCTCTTATCGTCTCTATTGGCCCATACCACCATGGGGAACCGCAGTTGCAGATGCTTCAGGAACACAAGCGGAGATACCTCCACACCATGCTGGAACAAACTCAACCGCACGGTGTCGGCCTCGAGGACCTCATCAATACAGTGGCATTGAAAGTGGAAATGATTCGGCAGTGCTATTCAGAGAGCACCGAATGTTTCAGCGGACCTGACCTTGTGAAAATGATGGTTGTTGATGGATGCTTCATCATTCAGTTCCTCCGTCAATTGGCAGAGGTAATACGGATGGATCCCCCATTAAATAATTTATACGTGTTAAATTCTGTTGCACGGGACCTTCTTCGGCTTGAGAACCAGGTCCCATACTTTGTTCTCGAGGATTTGTTTGAAACAACGAATGTTCCAGAAGCAACGTGGTCCTTGGCCAATCTTGCCTCCCATTTCTTCAGCGGTTTCGACGTAGGACCCGGCTATCTCTTGGAAATGCAGATCAATATAAAAGGAGTGCATTTACTCGATTCATTTCGTCTGAGTTTAATACCTCAGGGTCAACAAGACAATCCAGTAGAGAAGATTTCATACCGTCCTTTGATTAGATCTGCCTCCGAGCTCCGTCGAGTGGGAATTGGATTCAAGCAGGGGCAAGCCAGCACCTTCCTGGGGATCAAATTTGACAGTGAACGCAGAACCGTCAGAATTCCACAAATAAAAATAAATGACAATCTCAATTGCATCCTCACCAATATGGTTGCTTTTGAACAGTGTCGTGGCCAAAGGGACGGGCACATAAGCGCCTATGTCACATTCATGGGATGCCTCATTCACACTGTTGATGATGAACAGCTTTTGCGTGACCGTAAAGTCATATCAAATTATGGTAAGAGCAATCAGGATGTCACATGCTTCTTCGGTGACCTCTGCAAAGACATCAGTGTATACAGTTGGGAGACCTATCTAGCATCACACTTTTCATTTTTAGATGAGTCTTTGAAGTATGAGCAAGCTTATCTTTGCTGGGCACAACTCCTAAATGCTTTTCATGACAACCCATGGTCGGCTCTTTCGGGCTTAACTGTTGTAGTGACGCTTGTAGGCATCATTCAAACAGTGTATACTGTGTTGCAGTACTATCATCCCAAGTAGCAGGAAGCATATAGAAGTTGTGTCTTCCAATTTCATTACATATATATAGACTATGTTTTTAGTGAATCTTTTGAGTTGTTGATACTTTCCTCGTGACCAGATCATTCTTGAGTATGTGGATTAATAGTTATCATCACTAAAGTGGTGATCACTAGGGGAGAGCACAACCCGGTGATCCCATTCTGCCTAGGAATCTAGAACTTACTCCACCCTAGGCCTAGCCACTACCAAGTTCACATAACAAAGGACCGGATCGGCTGGTTAAATGGTGTTCTACAACTAATATAACCAAGGTTTCATGACAAAAAAGGTGTACTAGTACAAAACCATCATTATTGTACTAGCCATGCTAAATACTTGTGTTACAAATAAATGAACCTTTCCACCCAAAAAGAGCCCAATGCATCATAAAATGCGTCTCTACCATTGTCAACCTAGTCTCAAGTTGTCTCTTCCAAATACTAGAGTTGTCGCCAGTTCACTGCAACATAGAACCTGTTCCTCCAGCTAACTACCCTTGTGAGATAAGCTGAACGCCAAACCAGCTAGCTCATGAATCCTACGTGTGATATCCCATTTGCGTCCTGCATAAAAGAATGTTTGCATAAGTGATGACGATTGATTCCATGAATTAGACAGTACTAGGTATTGGGAAAGAAAACAGTAAGTGTCGCATGGTAGCACGTTATGCACCTTAGACTGGCATAAATCAACGAGCGCTTGTAACGCCCAATAGAAGCCATGCTTCCCAAATGCCTGTACACGAATGGGTCTCCTAGTGGTATGTCCTTCGAACAAAATGCCTTCCCTCCATTTTGCTTCCCTATCCTACGAAACAGCTCCTCCAAGAATTTCCCTTCCCTTTCCACGACTTGTTTCAGAAATCAGCATTCAAGTTATTTCCAAGGAAATAAACCCTTTATGCAATGAGAAAGAGATAGTGAATGACCAATTCCAGTTTCAAATGGAAGGATTCATGCCACATCTTGTACAAAGTAGAGCAAGGAGATGAAGATTGTCGATCAAATGAAGAGCTATAGTGAGACATCTTTAAAGGAATTAGACAGGGTGACTGAACCTGAGCTAAAGCGGGAAGCAGCAGCCTCCCTGTTTGTTCAAGAAAACCCGCACAATCCCCCAGCGCAAACACATCTTCCACTAAAGGTACCCTCAACCATTCGTCAACCCCAATCCTGAAACAGTTGAGAGGACAAATCATATGATTTGGAAGGTGGTAAAATGCTAAAATCAGACTGTCCCAAAGTTCTTATCTCGAGATTGCTATTGCAGAGTTAGATGACCAAGGAGAGAAGAAATCTTATTTCCTCACCTTCCACCAGGGGATTTGGGAAGATCAAGTGACTTGATAAACTCCTAGGGTCCAACGCTAGCGGACCAGACTAGGAGGCCGTATGGAACATCCGTACCATCATTCAGTACAATTTTCTTCGCATGCACCTCTTTCACCACACCTCCTTTAAGATGAACACCAGACTAGGGATTGAAAGCATTAAATCAGCACCAAAATGAACTGCTGGAAAAGATGATGGTAACTGGAGAAAGAAAATCAACTTACCCTTGTTAGATGATTCGTCGCATATTGCCGTAAGCCAACATCATACGACAACAGGATTTTGTTTGCCTGTTAAAGTGTGTACTTGTCAATTCATGTTACATTTTTCCAAACTGACGCTAGCATCTGTATGTGAGTGTGTATGAGTACCTCGATCAGGGTGACTTGAAAGTAATCCTTAACATGCGGAAAACGTTCACGGACGTCTTTCATGATAAAATCACTTAATTCACAGCTGAACTCCACCCCAGTTGGTCCACCTCCAATGACGGCACAGTGTAAAAGGCGTTTCCTCTCTTTTAAATTAGGAAATAATCCATAATTTAAACGGATACTCAATATTTTAAATAGCATAATACATCCGAAAATTCAATCATATGCATCAATAATATTTTAAATAAGGAAATGAAATATTTAAAAATCAAATTAGACAAGATTTTGCCTAATCCAAATATTGGCTTCCAAATTTAGATCTATGAACAAGGACTCACGAATCACGACCGGGACTCGCCGTGGTCGACAAGCAATCGGGCGTCAGATGGTGAATCACGATGGTCTGATTTGTGAACTGATCTCGTTAATGGGACGAAGACGTGGCTGCTTCCGCCTTGATGAACAACGAGAAAGCTTCAGGACCGCTTAAGAAACTAGCAAAACGTAAGGGGAGTGCAGCAACAAGGATTCGACTAGGCTAGGACCTCGCCATAGCGTGGAGCAGCTACTAGAGGAAAATTGTCAAAAAAAGTGCAAAATTAGAAGCAATATCAAAATATTATCAAAATATTACAAGAGGAATTCTTTAACGTGTCGTAGTTTTGACATTGTAAGATAAACAATTACAACTAAATTATAGGAAATGTAAAATAAAAAATAAAAAAGTGACTTTTACTAGAGAGTGATACTCTCCCAAAACGTTGCTGGATACAATATTAACGTGTGTGTATATATGCAGTAATAAAACGTTTTAAAAAATCTACACAAGCAAATAAAGGCAAGTCCATTCAGTTTAAATTGGAATTTTTTTCTTACTTAAATTACTCGAACGATTCATTAATTCCTGAAAATATGAGTGCAATTTAATATTTAGTTTCACTTGGAAGTAAATTGTTTCAAAATCGCATCACCTTAGACATGGAAGAATCTTCTCATGATGTTCGAATTTTATAAGTTCATTTGGAGCCAATCCATAGTAGTAGCAATCCATACATCAATTCATTAGTCTTAATATATTTTGTCTAGAATGTTGTCTAGAATGTTTGTATGTGTATATATAAATATGCAGGCACTTGAAGATACGTAGTTACTTTGTATCCAAATCTTAATTTACAAAAGGAAGTAGATTCATAATGGTTTTCTATATTTTTCCTTATTTTTTCCGTACTAAATCATTGACTTCGGCTACTTACATGTTGTCTTTTGTGTGCCTTCTTCGCCACGCGCCCACCGTAGTTCCTAGAAAAATGTATTGTTTCTAAGGCACCTCCTTAAATAATTGCGCAATGCAAAGACTGATGTTCATATCCATTCATATTATGAAATTTCAATTTATTTATTTTTGTCTTTCTTTTTGTGTGTGGCTTCTTATCCTCGCCTTACTTTTCAAACCGGTCATGTCAAATTTTTATGAGGACGTGTTTTTTTCCAATCGTTGTTGCGACGATAATTTATTAGGGAGAAAAACAAGACAGAAAGAGAGGCGGCTGACTATAAGTCCATTTTCGATCTAATGGGGGACGATAATCGTCAATTAGCACCTGAAAGTTGACAGTCATCGTCAGCCATCGTTTATGAAACCCTCGATGATTTTGCCGGGAGGAAGACAAGCCCTCTTAGTTTGGTTCTCCAGCTTGGTTCCATGACCTTTTAAAATCTCTACATATCCCTCATATTTTTCATGGATACACTACGCTTCTGATATTTTTTTGTTTCTCTCTCTAGCTATTGAAATCCCGGCAAGAAATTCACGTTGATTCTACAATTTAACTCGGCATGGACAACAATCGAGGAGGTCCTCAAGCAACCGCCAAGGAACATGAGATCGAGCTCATGAAGCAGCAGTTATTGCCTTCCATGTCAGAAGATATTGAGGCGGCGCTGAAATGTTTGAATGTATCAGCAGGCAGAAGCAGATGTAGCATCTTCAGAGTCCCTGAGGCGATTGGCGGAGGTATTGCCGAGGCATGCCGGCCTCGCATCGTCTCTATTGGCCCGTACCATCATGGAGAATCGCAGTTGGAAATGCTTCAGGGGCCCAAGTGGAGATACGTCCACGCTATGTTGGGCCGAACCCAGCGGCATGGTATCTGCCTTGAAAACCTCATCAATATGGTGGCCCCAAAAGAGAAAATGATCCGGCAGTGCTACTCGGAGAGCACCGACAATTTCAGCGGACCTGATCTTGTGAGAATGATGGTCCTCGATGGATGCTTCATCATTGAGCTCCTCCGTCAAGTAGGGAGGGCCGTACCTCATCTGGACAGGCCCCTATTATGTAATACATATGTGAAAGCTTGTGTTATGCAGGACCTTCTACGACTTGAGAACAAGGTACCCTACTTTGTTCTTAAGGATTTGTTTGAAACGACCAATGTTCCAGAGGGAACCTCGTCCTTGGCCGATCTTATCTTCAATTTCTTCAGCTGCTCCCTGAAAGGACCTGGCAATGTCAGGGAAAGACGAATAAAACGGAAAGGAGTGCACTTACTCGACGAATTTCGTCTGAGCTTAATACCTTCGGATCAACAAGACAATCAAGGAGACGAGCTCATCTTTTCCTATGATCAGATCTGCTTCCGAGTTGCGTCGAGTGGGAATTGGATTCAAGCAGAGGGAAGCCAGCACCTTCCTGGAGATCAAATTTGACAGAAAACGCAGAATTATTGGAATTCCGAAAATAACAGTAGATGACGATGACCTCAATTGGATCCTCCCCAAAATGGTTGCTTTTGAACAGTGTTGTGGCTGCCGAAAAAATAATCATGTAACTGCCTATGCCATGTTCATGGGAAGTCTCATTCACACGGTCGATGATGTACAACTTTTGCGCAAATGTAAAGTCATCTCAAAGCATGGCATGAGCAATAGGGAATTTGCACGCTTCTTCAATGACATCCGTAAGGCTGCTCCTTTCGAGCTCGTTGAAGAGAGCTATCTAGCGTCACAATTTGCAATTTTAAACAAGTCTCTTAAGTGTGAACAGGCTTACCATTGCCAGGCACAACTCCTAAATACTTTTCATGACAATCCATGGTCGGCTCTTTCGGGCTTAGCTGTTGTAGTAACGCTTGTAGGCATCATTCAAATAGTGTATGTCGTGTTGCAATACCATTATCCCAAGTAGCAGGAAGCATATAGAGATGGATCTTCCATATTGATTTATATATATATACTTTGTTTTCGGTGAATCTTTTGAGTTGTTGATATTTTCCCTGTGATCAGATCAATCTTGAGTATGTGGATTAGCAGTTATCATCACTAAAGTGGTGATCACTAGGAGAGAGCACAAACTGGTGATCCCATTCCGCCTAGGAATCTATAACTTACTCTGCCCTAGGCCTAGCCACTTCCAAGTTCCATAAAACAAAGGACCGGATCGGCCAGTTTAACGGTGTTCTATAACTAATAAAACCAAAGTCACACGACAAAAGAGGTGTACTGGTGCAAAACCATCGTTATTTTATAGCCATGCTAAATACTTGTGTTACAAATAAATGAACCTTTCCACCCAAAAAATGCCCAATGCATCATAAAATGCGTCTCTACCTTTGTCAATCTATTCTCGAGTTGTCTCTGCCAAATACTAGAGTCGTCGCCCAATTCACTGCAACGTAGAACTTGTTCCTCCAGCTGACTACCCTCACGAGATAAGTCAAACGCCAAACCAACCAACTCACAAATCCCTACGTGTGATATCCCCTTCGCATCTTACATAAAAGAATGTTTGCATAAGTGACGACGATTGATTCCATGAATCAGAGGGAAAGGATTTTTGTGGGTATGAGAAAAAAGACTTTCATCACAAATAATGTGGTCATTGGCACCTGAATCAATTATTCATACATCATTAAAAATGGAATTAAGACAATATGAAGTACTTGAGAAACTTGCCCCTTTATTAGAAGTTTCCAACTGTCTCAATGCCCTCATGATTTGCCAATACTAATTTTGAGTAATGGATTGATTGGTATTGTGCCCAGTGACTTAATTAGCCTAAGATTCCTTTTTTTTTTTTCTTTCTCCCCAAGTTTACTGTGCAATTTCCAGCAGGTTTCTACCGTGTGATGAGGGCATTTGCAATAATCACAATATAATTTCCCCTTTGCTTAAAAATTTCCTTTCAAGGATGATGTGGTGTTACAAGAGCTGTGAGATCCTTTAAAAGCAGGTACCATTGTAGCTTGTTGAGGGCAGGGGTGAGCATTGGTCTAGGGTCAACCCTGGACCAACCCTGGACGGGCCCAATCCTGCCGGTCTTGGTTCGGTTCTCAAGGAGACTGGGTCGGTCCTTGGTCCTAGAATTCTTGAACCAGCACTGTGCGGGTCAATCCTCGGTCCTGAGAGTTCCGGGTCGGTCCAACCTGGACAAACCCCGACTCTATATATATTATTTATAAAAAAATTATATAGAGAAAACTTTAAAATAAACAGTGTCAATAACATTAAACAGCTCCTTAGTGAGAAGTTCAAGTAATTTTACATTGTTCTTTAATAACTTAGGTTTTTAATGTCTTTTACAGCGTCAATAGTCATAATTTACGAAAGAGGAAAATGTTTTTGTGAGGAGTCCTCATGACATCCAAAAAGGCACCTTATGACATCCTCCTATAATATTCGTTTTTTTCTATCTCATTTGTCCTCTTAATCTTCGATTTGCTAAAATCGAAAAAAAATAACTTCTTCGCTCGCCACTTGACACTCGCCTCGCTCACTTTGGGTCACTCGTGCCGCTCGCCGCTCGATGCTCACTTGGCTTGTTGCTCCCCACTCGACATTCGATGCTTATTATATTCGATGCTCAGCCCACTTGACCCTCACCGCTTGCCTCTCTTAGTTGACCTTGCTCATCATCGAACCCATTGGGTCGGTATGGTCCTCGGTTGCCTTTTCAAGGAGTACAAAAAATGAAATAAAAAAAATTATTGATTAGTCTTAGGTTAACCTTGAAACTGGACCGAGCCTATTGGGTCAGTCCGGTCCTCAATAGTTTTTTTAAGGAGTACAAAAAATGAATAAAAAATTATCAATTGGTCCTAGGTTGACCCTAGAACTGGACCGAACCCATTAAGTCGGTCCGGTCCTCGGTCTCAAGTTCAATAGGGTCGGTCCTCGATCCCTAGGGTTAGGGGTGGACCGGTCCAACCCAGACCATGCTCACCCCTAGTTGAGGGCCGTTGGATTTGGTTGAAGCCATGGCTAAATAATAGCCATCGGATCTAGGGATCAAATTGTGGCCATCCATCCAAAAGGGACTAGGGCTCCCTTATTCTTTGAAGGATGCACCAACAGCAGTAGCAAATCGTCGAGCTACTTCTCCATGGGAATCGAGGTATTGACTTGTTGGAGCAAAGCCAGCTAGGAGGCCACCAGCCGGTGGTGTTCCGGATCCGAGGCAGCAAGCCGGGCAAGAAGTCACCAGTCACGGACAGTCTAGATTCGAAGGTGGATGGTCTAGATCTGAAAGCAACAAGGGCAATTCCCTCTTCGGTTTGTGTGTGTTCAACCATGGCTCTCCTTTGGCTCTCCTCTTAGACCACTAGTTGATATATCCGCCCGAGCGACGGCGCTGGCTCCATCGCAAGAATTTGGGACCTGAATTATGAGTAATTCTCACTCAAGATCAGTAAGAAAAGGGTTGCTTTCTCTCTTTCACGTATCACTCAATATTATTGAAGCATTTCGTCCAGCTCCTCGTGTTGCTCTTCAACCGCCTCGAGCTTGTTCTATAGAGCTGAGAGTTGATTGAAGCATGTTGTGATGGATTGATTTCCTTGTTTTAGTTCCGACATGGCTTGGGTGAGAGAGAAGATTTTGGCCCGGTCGAGTTTTTCGTACATCTCGCAGATGTTATCCCACATCGTCCTCGAATCTTTGATTGATGGAAGTCCAGCAGCCACCTTGGGAGCAAGGCAATTTCCGATCCACATTCGCACGAGCTGGTTGCATCTACACTAGTGTTGGCATGAGCGCTCGTTGGACGGAAAAGGCATGGTTCCTTCAAGGAACCCATCTTTGTCTTTCGTGACCAATGCCCACTGGAGATCTCGAGCCCAGGCACTGTAATATTCGAGTCCGGCGAGCTGCAAGGAGATAAGTCATAATTCGAGGTTGTCACTTAGAGATGCATAGGGTGGGTTGCCAAGCTCTGGCCGGCCACTATTGGCTAGGACGGCAAACGGCAGAAAGCCATGCCTCAAAGTCGGAAAGGGGTTTGGCCCCTAACCTTGCGATATGGGCTCAGGTCCTAGGCCTGGACCCACCCAGCCCATTCTGACATTGAAGTGATTCTGTCCTCCTTCAGTGGGCTGGGCTCCAGGATGCGGAAATCCTTCTCCAGGTTTTACCTACGAAGCCCATGGCTGAGTTGGCCCAGCTGCCCATGTTCCTTGGAATGGGAACCACTAGACTGGCGGCCACTGAACTAGGCTAGAAAAATTTCCTAGAGCAAGGGCTAGGTATCATAAGTGATTTGAGTCGTGGAACGCTCATCTTCAGCCGGATCAACCTGACCTAGATTTTGAGGTGAATTCGGGGTCTCCTCTACTGAAGTATTCCCTTTGGCATTCTTGGCCATGATATGTGTAGAGATGAATTCCTACTGTGCGCTGGTTTGCTTTGCAGGCTCTTATTTGCAATAGCAAAAAAATAGAAGGGAACTGAGGCAATTCGTGAATGTTGCGGAAGCTAGGTTGAAGAGCTCTGATACTATCTCAGAGTTCGAAGAATAGGCCAAGAATGAGATAACGACTCGTAGTATATTTTTGGTCGTATATGTTTACTTTGTATAAGCTCCTATTTGTAATACAATGAATGTCTAACTAAGGAAAATAAAGGAAGATACATCAAATCAAATCCAATTACAAGTTGACATAATTAATGAACTATAATCTCTTGCAATCTTGGATTGATCGATTATAATCTTTGGTACGATCCTCGCATATCTCCAACAGTGGGAATATATAACACAAGACAGAGAACAGCGATTCAGCAGTATGTTCAGCAAATCTAAATTACACATGTAATCATGTCAAATGGTTACCGATTCAGATTGCTCCAGGTGAACAACGCTAACAAATTTCCAAGTCGAACGATTACAGGGAGCTTTTATCACCTATGAGAGACATTTTATCGAACATATCACGTGCGTCTGAGTTTTTGTCCAGCATGCTTTGGACCAAACTCAACACCTCTTTTTTCATCATTTTTTATTCATTTCATTATATTCATTCATTTTTATTTTATCATTTAATCAATTCTCTCCTAAACTGAGCCTTTATGCGATGACAAAAAGGGATAGTGAACGCCCACTTCCAATTTTTTTTTTTTTCTTTTTGTTTTTTTGGTCAAAGGAGGTTTATTGAGTAAAAACGTTCTTAAATATCCAGGCTCACAGCAGGAGTGCCAAGACAAGGTAAGTCCCATAATGCCCAGGGGATGCGCTACCCAATTAGGAAGGAAAATGTTAAGTACGAAGTAGAACGAGGAAATAAAGTGTTTGGAAAAAAATATTAGATAATATAAAATATAAGAATTGTTATAAATTTGTTGAAAAATATGAGAAAATAAAATTAATTATCTAAGGCATGCAAGAACTGTCTTTAAGAATAATTCTATCCCTTGGAGTACGAAACTCGGTGCACAAGGCTCTAGCAATTATTCTTCTACAATACAATAGAAATTCTTCGGAAGGAACTAGAGCAATGTCATGTGTATAACTCTAGCAAAGAAACAAAATAAGAAGGAAAAGAAATTTTCTTTTTAAATTCATTCTCTTCAAAGGTTGTGTTTTGAAATTTTTATATTCAAACGAAAAAAAGAGCAATTAAGAAGACTGGTATAAATTTATTACAATTAATAGATGATTGTTATGTAGCCATTACAAATTATGAAGGATTTATTAAGAAATAAATCAAATGTTACAAAGCCTTCAAATGGCCTTACAAAGCCGTAATAAAACATTACAATTTTTTTTTTATATTTGTAGCGGATAAAAACTATTAAAAATTAATGACGGTAAAAAACCATTATAAAATCAATGACTTTTAATATTTCAAAACTATTGATATATCCAACGTCAAATTCGAAGATTTTTTCTTGAGAAGTTGAAGCGTGGAGATCAACACACTTAAAGAGAAACATTAGAATATGTATTTATTAGTTAATTCTTTGAATATGAATAGAACATCGACGAGAAAAGGATAAGGTTCAAAATTACTTGTCACAAAAAAAATTATGAAACATATAAATCCTGAAAAGTGGCTTTTGTGTGTTTGCTATATCACACAGAAACCACGCATGTATTTTCTACCTATATTAGAGTTTGCAATAAAAAATTACAAAGCCAACTTATATATATATTTTTTACATTTTAGGAAGATAGATTCCTGGGAATTTACAAAATATTAAACTAGATATAAAGCAACGAACTGAAAGCAACACTACAATAAAGACTCTTTTTCAACGTGCACCAATCTTGGGAGCCGGCAACTTTCTATGAATTTTGTTTAATTACTAACACCGTGCTCTTCCTCCGAGATGTTTAGCAATGGCGCTTCTCTAAAGCGTGGAAGATTCTGGGCTGGATGAAAATGGTGGGTGAATCACGGCTACGGTGGTGAGTAATCGTAGTATCGAGTGAGGATCCGACGAAGAATGGTTGAGAGGAAGAAGAGACGGCCTGTCCCAGAGAGAGAAGTTGAGCGTTTTTCCCCTCCGTCTTCCCTCTCGCTTCCCTTGCTCTTCTACTATACGGTGCTCGCCCAGCCTCGCTTGGGTCCTGTCTGCGAACGGCGCGTGGGGAATTAGATATGAAAAAACCAAGTAAAGTTCTTAATTGGTGAATTAGATTTATTGACAAAAAAAAATAAAATTACACGCAATTGATGTTTATAGATTGTTCTAGGAAGATTAATGTAGACAAAGTGATAATAATTTTTTTGCCTAATTAATGTTGTCTAATTATTTTTAAGGGAAGTGGGAGGAATGGAACTCTGTGGGGATGTGGCTGAACTACAAAACAGCATTCTACACATATTTCTTATTATCTGTTGATATGAAGACAATTGGTCAAAATTAGTCATTCCAAGCAGATATAAAAGTTCGAGTTTTGGCTTTTGTTACATCTATTTAAGCGCACAATATTTAGATGATTTATATTTAAAAATAATACTCATGTATATTGTATTAGATGCGAAGACCATACGAAGTTAAAATTTTACAAAATACAGTTTCATGTCAAAGCTTTCTTCAACTCGATCAATAATAAAATAGCCATAGGCGTACTACACCATAGCAATTGAGCCAACAGTCAATACTTAAGAATCTTCAAGTCAAAATCTAACCATTTTAGAAATTAGAAGCAACATCGGAATATTATCAAAATATAGCAAAAGGAATTCTTTAAAGTGCCGTAGTCTTAAAATAGTAAGATAAAAATTTGATTAAATATTAGGAATTGTTAAAAAAAAAAAAATTAAAGAGTGCTACTTTTCCAAAATGTTGTACATACAATGTGCATCTATAAGCACTGAAACGTTTTCGAAAATCTGCAAAAGCAAATAATGGCAATTTAATTCAAATTATGTATAAAAAAAAAAAGTTTTCTTTTCTTGCTCGAAAAATTTATTAATTCCTAAAATGCAAGTGCAATTTACTACGTAGTTTCACTTGGAAGTAGATCGTGCCCATCCACATTTTCACCACCTTATATAAGGAAAAATCTTCTTAGGTCGCATCTACAAGGACACTTCTTTTGAGGTCGAGAGGAGCTAATGCTGGACTTTACAATTACAAAAGAGTCTATTAAGTATGAATGGGCTTATCTTTGTTGTGCACAACTTCTAAATGCTTTTCATGACAAATTTCGAGCCTAGTTGTTACAGTGACGCTTGTAGGGTGCATTTGGTTCAACATTCCCAATGAGCTTTCAGTCTCTGAAGCCTCTTAAGGGAATACTTGACCGTTTGGCAACCATTTTAAAATAACTTTCAAGTGAAAGTTAGTATTTGAAAGGCTAAAAGCCCAATACTAGTAGGGACTGGCTTTGAGCTTTTAATATTTGGCTAAATGCTGAATTTTTTTTTTCCAAAACTATCCTTACTCATTCTTAAAATTTCTGATTTTGCCCTCGTTATTAATTTTTTAAATTTCTGATTTTGCCCTCGTAGTGTCATGTCGATTAACGGCGTAAGCAAGGAGGGTGTTGCAAACTTCTTCCGCTATGTCAGCAAGGACACTAGTTGGGATGTCGCGAGGAGCTACCTAGAGTCGGAGATTGCGGGAGTGAACAAATATGTTAGGAATCAACAGATCCGTGTTTTCTTAACCCAACTCATATATACTCCTTGTCACTACACATGGTCGACTATAGCTGCCATAGTGATGCTTACAGGTGCGATCCAAACTGTGTACACTATGTTGCAATACTATCGACGCATATAGCAGGAAGGAACTAGAAGCTGCATCTTCCATATTTTTCATTACAAGTATTGACTCCGTTTTCAGTGAATCTTTTGAGTTAATATTTTCCTTGTAGCCAAATCAATCTTTGAAATGGTGGACAAATAGTTATCATCGTCAAAGTGCTCATCACTGGGGGAGAGCATGCACAGGCGATCTGGTTCCCCAGGAATCCGAAACTTACCCAGCCTTAGCCCTAGCGACTAAGCCAATTCCATGGAATTTATGACTGGATCGGCCAGTTAGAGACAGTGCAAGTTTCTGCCAAAATTTTCGATTTATGAAGTTTAATTGACTAAACCGCATTCTAGTACTAAGAAAACCAAGGTTGCATGACAGAAACAAGTGAACTGGTGCAACACCATCTTTATTTTACTAGCCAGAGTCTAAATACTTGTGTGACAATTACATGAACCTTTCCACCCAAAAAAAGCACAAGGTATCAAAATATTAACATTTCAAGACTACCGTGAAGCAGCTAGTGTGTGCAAGTCTGTCTTTGTCAACTTATTCCGAATTGTCTGCTCCAAATACCAGAGTTGTCGCCCAATTCACCATAGAACCTACTCCTCCAGGTAACTACCATCATGAGATAAGTCGAATGCCAAACTAGCCAACTCACGAATGCCGTGTGCAATATTCCCCTTGCGTCCTACGTAGAAGAATGTTTGCATAAGTGACAATTATTAATTAGGACTATTTAAAAAGTACGTGCGCATCAAAATCTGGGTATTAGGAAAGAAAACCATGAGTGTGGCATTGTAGTACGTCATGTAACTTATACTGGCGTAAATCGAGGAGCGCCTTGTAACACCCAACAGGAGATTTGGGAAGATTTAAGTGACTTGACAAACTCCGAGCGTCCAACACCTGTGGACCAGACTAGGAGACCGTATGGAACATCTGTAGCATCATTCAGTGCGATTTTCTTCGCGTGCGCTTCTTTCACTGGGCCTCTTTTAAGACGAACTCCAGACTAGCATTGCAAGCATTAGATCAGCAGCGAAATGAGCAGCTAGAAATGATGACGGTAACTTGAAGAAGAAAATCAACACCCTTGTTAGATCATTAATCTTTGAGAAACTGGAGGTGAAAACAATGAGCATCTTCTTCTATTTTTGAAATTTTGAAGGTTGCTCTGTAAGTGCAATTCACAAGGTTGAAGAAATAAGGTACCTGGATTTTCAGAGAACACGAAGTTCAACAAAAGCTTCTTCCCGATTTCTTGGGCATGATTCACCTCACGAAGCAAGTAGGCCTGTTCCTTGAGACCCCTTAAACTGATAGTCAAGGGCTCGGCTCTGGCTGCGATGACCAGCTTGTTCGTATGTGAATTTAAACTGGTAAAGGCTCTCGAGGCAGTCCATCGTCGGCAACCACTTTACAGTACACCTGATCATTAAGGGACGGGATTTAGAAAAAGAGAAAATCCTAAAGGAAAAACTTACTGGATTTGCAACAACTAGTGTCAATTGACATTTCTTACTGGTGCATCTTCGGTTCCATCATGTTGAGGAAATAAAATTTTACGTTATTTCACGTACCTAAAACACTCTTCAACTTGTCTGACACTTGGACAATGCATGTCGATATTTGTTAGTATATTTGATTTGCCAAGTATCCGCAAATGGGACTTTTATAGCTGGGGATCTCGACGCAAATGCAAAAGTATGGACAATGCATGTCGGTGATTGTTTACACAGTATATCATAAATTTCTGATATTTGTCGATTGCTAATTGAAGAACATGGAGGGAAATTCCAGCTGCACATCCCGAATAATCAATCAATACATGCAAGATAAAACTGACCTCATCCTTGCAGGAAAAAGTATAATCAATATACAGTAGCCAGATATTCAACTTACTTCATGCTTGTCAGCTTCAAATTCCAGTGCAGGAAGCCAAAAAGAAGTATGACTTGGAAGTTGCTACAAGAGGAGACTGTATCCGGCTAATGGCTCAGCAGCTGAACCGAACTTGAAAGTTCCACAGAAGAAGGGGAGTGAAAACCATGTGATTTTAGGGTGAAATGCACATGATATTGATACTCATTCATATCAAGCCCCTTCATAAACCGGCAAGCTGCCTAACTGGTACCAAGAACGACCTCTCTCGGTTTTTCTCCGGGCTGACTCGGTTCAAGACTTGGATGTCTAAAGCTCTCAAGCAATGAGAAATTTCTTCTGATTTTCCATAAGCAAATACAAGATGAAAAATAGCCCATATTTCTTGGAGGAAAGGCGTCAACTGTAACTGACTCATTCAACCAAAGGCTCATTAATTTGTGCAACAGCCAAATTGATGTTTCATCAATTTCATTGGACTACCCTCCTAACATCCACACCAGATGCAAGTCTCACAAGCGTGAGCAGATGCTTGGAGTTTTTCTTGGTCTGCCATGACCAAGAACAATGAAAAAAGAATGTCAACAGAGACAAAGGGCAAAATTCCTCTCTTTACGAGTCAATTGTAGAAATGAAGTTCATTTCACCTTCTCTGTGATAGGATGGACACCCAAAGATAAGAAGAGCAAAAGGAAAGAACAGAGTTTTTCTCACCTAGAAATTCTATTAATTCCTCAAGGTAAATCACGTCAAGGGTCATTAGGTGAATGCAGTTCAAGAGAATGCCAATCACGTGAGGAATATGTAATAGACAAACTACAAAGAGGTAAAATGAACCAACTGCAGATCTAACCAGTGAGCTTTCTTAAGAAAAACCAACAATCAGTTAATACCGGTGCCTCAACCATACGAATATGGCAACCAATCAAAGAATAAGAACAAGAACATGTTTACATGGAGACCTACTAGAAAATGAAGCAAGAAGAAAGGACGTGAAAGCAAGCCCCCAGGATGAAACGAAGCGTTTCAACGTTGAGAAACATGTTGGTGTGTTTTTTGCAGCTGTTGGACTCCAATGCGCCTCCAAATGTCGTTGAAAGGAGATGGTCTATCAACTCGATCAAATAAAGGGCATTTCCAACAAAAGATCGTTAATGACTTCTTTAAATTGGTAAAAAAAAAGATGCAGTTATTTATAAAAGAGAACAAAAGCTTGGGTGAAGAAGTTAGAAGAAGCCATTGCAACTTGTTTGATAATAACTGAGAGAATGAAAGAGTTAAAAAATACCAGCAGGTTGTGAGAAAATATCGAGGACCATACAGGCATTAAAATCCGATATATGACCTCCGGACACGTCAGTTTCTTATATTTCACATTTGAGATGGGTAACTTTAGAACATGAAAAGTGGATAAAGTTTTTCATGCATCTATGGGTATCTATATAAAAGATTAGAACCTTAAATCAACTTTTTATTTGTAACTTCTTTTTTTTTTGTCGAACTCCACCTTATTTTAAAAAAATCTTTTTTGTACATGAAAAGTTATACATAGTAGAACTAGGGACAAGTTCAGTAAGAGTGCTATAACCTTTTTTTTTTTTTTTTTTTTTTTTTCGTTCGCTTACTTAAATACCACATGAGAATAAAATCGATCATTTAAGTGCAATTTTCCACAAATCTTCCTACGTGGATTTTTTTTTTTATTAATTTCCCATTTCGATGTGGATTTATTTTTTATTTTTTATTTTTGAATTTTTTTATTAATTATCCACATCAGCTCTAGCGATACCATTAGGGGTGAGCATGGTGTAGGTTGGGCCGGCCCACCCCCTAACCCTAGGACCAATCCGCACAGTGCTAGTCCTCGATTTTTGGGACCAAGGACCGACCCTATTGAGCTTGGGATTGAGGACTTGATCGGACTGACCTAATGGGTTCGGTCCGGTTCTAGGGTCAACTCGGGACCAACCGATAATTTATTTATTTGATTTTTGTTACTCTCTGAAAAGGCAACCGAGGACCAGATCGATCTAATGGGTTTAGTCCGGTTTCAGGATAAACCCAGGACCAACCGATAATTTTTTATTTCATTTTTTGTACTCTCTAAAAAGGCGATTGAGGACTAAACCAACCCAATAGGTTCAGTGACGAGCGAGGTCAGCTGATAGAGGCGAACGACGAGTGTCGAGTGGGGTGAGTGTCGAGCGTTGAGCAGGAAGCAACAATGAGTGACCCAAAGTGAGTGAGGCAAATGTCAAGTGACGAGTGGGGAAGTTGTTTCTTTCAATTTTGGCAAATTCAAGACTAAGAGGACAAATAAGACAGAAGAGAAAGAGTATTAGAGGAGGATGCTGTGAGGAGCTATTTATGCCCTTTTGAACGCTGTGAGGACTCCTCACAAAAATATTTTCCTCTTTTGTAAATTATAGCTGTTGATGCCGTAAAAAACATTAAAAGATATAAGTAATAGTGTAAAATTACTTGAACTTATCATAATGAGCTATTTAATGTTGTTGACGCCATTTATTTTAGAGTTTTCTTTATATAAAAATTATAAATAATATATTAGATATATAATATATATATAGAATCAGGGTTGGTTCGGGTTAGACCGACTCTAAACCCTCTGAACCAAAGATCAACCCACATAGTGCTGATCCAACCTAGTCTCTCTGGGAACTAGACTAGGACCGATAGAGTTAGGCTGGTCCAGGGTTGATCCGCATCGATGCTCACCCCTAGATACCACGTAGGACAACTAACGTCCACATTAGATTTTCTAGCAAGACAAATCACTGATAGCACTAAAGTGATCGATTTTTCAAATTTAAGGCACTCAAATGAGCGTCGTATAAAAGTTACGGTACTCCTAATGTACTTTTCCTAAAAATACTTATACTGTGTTGTTGAATGAATGATTATTTAAATATTTGAGAAAATTATCAATTAGTCTTAAACAAATTTTACAAATATCAATTCAGTTTTAACTTTCTAATTATGTTATAGTCCTACACAATTGCGTGATATTTAAATATAGTATTTCCTGCCATTTGCCATTGTAAATTATGACATTGTAAATTATGACATGGAAATTAATAAATTGTCCACATTAGCATGCCACTTAGGACGCCGGCAATGATTAGATGCCACGTCAGCGATTTTCAATGACAATTAGCAGGAAATGCTACATTGAAATATAACCCAAAAGTTTAGGACTACATTAACAAAATTAAAAAGTATGGCTGATCAAGTGGAATAATTAGTTGTTGACAAGGAAATTATGACAATTGTAATTGCATTATGAGACAATCCAATCAAACCATTGGCAAATGCATATTTTTTGTCAATTCTAAATGCAGAATTTCCAAAGAAAGAGAAGAGAAAAGGTAAAAAAAAAAAAAAAAAAAAAATTCTAATCTGGCACCTGCAAGAGATAGTGTGATCAATTTAAGGTAATAGGGGCATCAGAAGTGCAAAAATGAATGGAAAAAGCAGCCTTTATGAGTTTATTCTTTTCACATAATTGCTCATTTAAATGTTAAACCTAACCTTTGAGTTGATGCGAGTAAAATAAGGAGAGAATATGGTGGGTTTCTAGAGTCAAGGGCCGGATGATAGTTAAGAAAAAAGGAGAGGGAAAGAGGTAATTTAAAATAAGGAGAGAATATGGTGGGTTTCAATTTTTTAAAATTTAATGTCTTTCCCAATTCGATTTTTATTTAGCAAAAAAAAAATGGAACTTTTCAAACTATACAAATAAGAACATGTGAAATCATGTATTTTTCGTAATTTTATAAAACCTAATCTTTTAAAAGTATCGAATTTTGCGTAGAATAATACAGTTTTAACATTACAAGCTCTGTATGTACGTCAATTAGATTATCTTAAGAATTCAATTTCTTTCTCAGAACCGTATATGGTAGGTAAAAGATATTATTTTTCTCATGAAAACCGAAGGAGGCCAGTTTCCAGGGAGTAATGTGTATCAGGAAAGCACCACTACTGGGGAAAAAAATTTAAGGAGTTGTCACCATCGCTTTGCTC
This sequence comes from Eucalyptus curtisii, assembly GCA_017140595.1. Taxonomy (NCBI): domain Eukaryota; kingdom Viridiplantae; phylum Streptophyta; class Magnoliopsida; order Myrtales; family Myrtaceae; genus Eucalyptus; species Eucalyptus curtisii. The sequence goes on from CM029498.1 coordinate 32,179,655, forward strand.
TTCGCTAACACGTAGTCATTTCTTTTACAAAACAGACGGCCATGAAAATTCATGGTCAATCTATCGCCTAATGATGATTGTCAATCAGCATCCGACAGCTCATGAGCACTCGATGACTTTACTACATGTAAGTCAAGCTTGTCCCCTGACATTTGTCATAGGATACACTGCACTGCTCTTGACATCCTTTCGATTCTCTATCTTTCTTTCTTTTTTTCTTTTCTTTTTTTTTTTCGCTAGGAATTTCAATTCTCTATCTAGCTAGTGAAATTCCAGCAAAAAATTCAGGTAGATTCTACAACTTAAATCGGCATGGACAAAGAGGGAGGGGGGGAAAACTCCACCAATGATTATTTTTCTCCCAGACGCTCTCTGGGTTCCCCTCTACTGCTTGGTAGTTTTCGTTCACATCCTTCGTGCTGATGCTTTCCTCTTCGTTTTACCCACTTCAGTCCTCACCATCAACCCCAATTCTTCATGATGAGCAGACGCTTCCCCCAATCGACCCCTGTTTCACCTTCCTTGGATGCATCACCCACACCCATAAACACCATTAACTCTGTCAAGTCTCTCACGCCAGTATACCTACATCTAACCCCCATCAAAACCCTTAATTAGTTTTTGGGCATATATCCGCACCTCCTCGCCTACTATTTCCTCCCTCTCGAGCGACCCACCCAAAACCCTAAAGAACGGGCCCCAATTTACTTGCTCAACACCTCAGGCCAGAACCCACCATCTACCCCTGCACGTATTCTTTTTTCGCTATCCCACAGCCACAACCCAACCCCATCAGCCTATTCCCCGAACCTCTCACCTTTCGATTTTCACCGCTCCCTTGAATGATATGCTTCACCCTTCTCCACTAGGCCCGGATCGCCATGTAGACCAACAGCACTTCAGACACGAAGGAAGGTATGCCAGAGCTCAAGCCTTTATCTACAATCATTCAAGAAGGTTCTACTCAACGCCTTCAAGCGACGCACTAAGCTCTATGTTCTGTAAATTATACAGCGTCTGTCTGTGTACCTGCCGTGCTGCAATATCCCTTTAGATTTATCATCATGCCTTTTAGAAGTACGAAACATGACTGATCAAAATTCTGAAGCTAGCAAATTAGAGGCGTTGTGCAAAAGCTTGGGTAACTTATGGTCTGAGGACAATGTCATAGATGTTAAGGATGGCATTTCTAACGAAAAATTAACAGAATGTCGGCTAACATTGTTTGGCAAACTCTATTCTTGACCAAACGTCAATTTCCAGGCATTTCTCAACACTATGAAACGGGCATGGAGGACGGACAATGTATCTTGTACCTTGTTAGAACCGGGCTTCTTCTCATTCTCCTTCAAATAAGAAGCCGAGAAGTAGAAAATGTTAGATGGCGGGCCGTGGTCTTTTTCCAACAACCTCCTAGTGCTCCAGCAATGTGATCCTAACATTCTAGAAATTTGTTATGATTTTTCTCATTGCCCCTTTTTGGTGCACTTGTTTGGCTTACCATTTGGCAAAGTAACGATGGACGTGATACAAGAGATTGCCTCTAAGATTGGAGAAGTCATAGATGTGAAGCTGGAGGCAAAAGGAAATAGCAATTATAGGGTCAGCAAAGCCATAATCAATCTGAATCTGGCTACCCCTTTAAAACAGGGGTGGTCATTAACTTTGGAAGCAAAAAATTATGGATTGAATTCAAATACAAGAGGCTGCCACATTATTGCTACTCTTGTGGTAGAATTGGTCATTATGCCACTGCCTGCAAAGAGATACCTTATGAAACTACAAGGCTGGAGGAGGACTTACCAGGCAACTTTGGGAACTGGCTACAAGCTGAGGTCCGGGAACTCAGCCCGTATGGAAAAAATTTTTATGGTAAACAAGCCCAACTCCTTGAAGATGAAGAAATGGTGCCGGAATCTCCTCTTGTTGCGGAAACTCATGAACTCAGTAGGCAAAGAACACAACGGTGCAGCCTATTTTGCCTCTCCGTCCTCAGCATTTCTTAGAGGAGGGGTCGCAACGAAAGGCTGACCATCTCCACTCTTCTCTAGCCTTAACCATTATAGAAGGCAAAGCTCCACGAAAGAGAGGCAGCAGCTGCTTAGATGCGGAATCCACGATGATGTTGTATAATGAACAGCTTAAAGAAGTGGAAAAAGAGAGACAACATCATTCAGTGACCAAAAGAGCCCAAGCTAGGGGCAAAGCCATAACTACCAAGCTCCCTACATCGAAGAAAGGGAAGAGGTTTTGCCCGTATGGGGCACAATCCTCAAAGACAATGTCCACTGACAACTTACAACTAGTGGAGATCCCAATTATAGAGGAGGAGAAATCAACACAATAGGCTTTGGTGGCTAGTCCTAATAAGCCACCAGGTCATCCATGAAACTATTAAGTTGGAATTGTCAGGGGTTGGGTTCTCCCCTAACAATTCAGGCTCTACGAGTCTTAGTGACTCAGGAAAGGTCCAATATTATTTTTCTAATGGAAACAAAAAACCAAGAGTAGACGGTGCAAAGACTAAGAAGACGGCTCAAGTTTTCCAACAGTTTTTTGGTGAATCCAGAAGGAATCTCGGGGGGCTTGGCTATTTTCTGGGACAAATAGGTAACCATTTCAATAGAATCGCATTCCGAATACCTAATCAACGTGCAATGCCTTCTCCAGGATAGTAGACAGATTATGCGGATTACTTTCCTACACGCTCCTAATGCCTTCCATGATAGAGTTTTACTATGGGACGAAATACAAAGAGCAAATGCATTAAATCATCTCCCTTGGCTATGTATTGCGGATTTTAATGAAATTTTGTATCATTGGGAAAAAGTGGGAAAGAGGACGGCAGAACACTTTCGCCTTACAGCATTCAGAGACTTCTTACATGCTTGCTCATTAATGGATCTGGAAAGCAAAGGGTGCGCTTTTACCTGGACGAATAGAAGGGATGGAGACGATAATGTTAAAGAAAGGTTGGACAGAGCTCTTTGTACCATAGACTGGAGAATAGCGTATCCAAATGCAGAAGTTACAGCCCTACCAGCTATCGGATCTGACCATAGTCCTCTTATTCTATCAATTCTACCCACATTGATACGCAAGCGGAGAGAGTTCAAATATGAAGCTTATTGGGCTGAAGATGAGGATTGTAGGTGAATTGTCAAGCAAACTTGGGAGGATTCCCAAAGGAAGAATATGGCTGAGAAACTGCATATAGTGGCAACTCAACTAGCTGCGTGGAGTAAAAAAAGATTCCCCAATGCTTATAAGAAAATTGACGGGCTGAAAAACGAACTTCAGACTCTGATGAATAGCCCCACATTGCAGTACGATCATCGTAGAATTCAGCTCATCCACAAAGAGATTGAATCACTATGGCGATAAGAAGAGATGTTCTAGGACATGAGATCTATAATTAAGTGGCTGAAATAGGGGGATAGAAATACAAAGTTTTTCATGCCACTATTATACAACGGAGAAACAGAAATCACATTTCCATGCTGATGAATGACGAAGGCAACTGGGTAAGGAATGATGAAACTCTAAAGGACATGACGAGGGGTTTCTTCAAAAACCTATATACTTCATGGGGTCCTAGGAACTTTCAACCCATTTTAAACCAAATTGCAACTTTAGTTGACGCAGCTATGAACCTTAAACTCACTTAAGCCATTACTATGGAAGAAGTTTCTGCTGCAACTTACCAGTTGGGCGCTATTAAAGCTCCTGGGTCGGATGGATTGAATGGTCTCATTTTTCAGTAGCATTGGCTAGACATCAGAGGAGACATTCTTAGGGAGGTGCAGCTTTTCTTCGAGTCTGGAACCCTAAACCCAGCCTTGAACAAAACCCAAATCACTCTCATTCCTAAAAACCAAAACCCAGAAAAGTTAGAACATTTTGGCCCATAAGCCTTTGCAATTTTGCCTATAAGATTATCTCTAAAATTCTCACGAACAAACTAAAACGTCTATTACCAAACATAATTGCAGTGGAGCAAAGTGCCTTCGTGGGGAGTCGACAAATTCGAGATAATATTCTGATTGTACAGGAAGTTCTTCACAGATTAAGAACTCATGACAGAATGAAAAAATTCCAAGCCATTCTTAAACTCGACATGCAGAAGGCTTATGATCAAATAGAGTGGGACTTCCTACAGGAGTGTTTAAGCAAGATGGGCTTTTGTGAAGAATGGGTGCAGTGGGTTATGCAGTGTGTCACTACAGTGTCCTACAGCATTAAGTTTAATGGGGAGTCCTCACCCTATTTCAAGCCATCTCGGAGTATTCGTCAGGGAGATCCTCTATCCTTGTATTTGTTTATTATAGTGGCAAATGTCCTTTCTCATATAATGAAGCAAGCACTCATAGCAGGTACACTTCGCGGTATCAAACTCAATAGAAATTGCCCAACTCTCTCCCATTTATTATTTGTAGACGACTCTATCTTTTTTCCTGGATGGACCAGTTTTGGAATGTTAGAACTTGGCGACTATCCTCCACCAATACTGTTACACTTCAGGTCAGGCTATAAATCTGAATAAATCAGGAATATTTTTCAGCAAAGGATGTCCATAAAGCCTTCAAAGAAACATGGTGTCGGTGTTGAGAGTTCTCGAAATTGCAAAAACAGAAAAATATTTAGGAATCCCTTCGGACTAGGGGGCCTCGAAAAAAGATATGTTCGCCTGGATACTTGCTAGGGTAAATATGAAGCTAGACAGTTGGAAAGAAAATCTGCTTTCGTGAGTTGGTAAGGAAATACTTCTCAAATCAGTAGTGTAGGCGATACCTCAATATGCGATATCTATTTTCAAAATCCCAGTATCCATTATTAAAGCCATTGAGAAGAAAATTGCTAACTTTTAGTGGAGAAATAGCAACAAGACAGTTGGCCTGCATTAGAGAAAATGGGAACTCCTCAAACTTCGTAAGGAGGAAGGCGGTCTTGGCTTTAAGGACCTGCTTGCCTTTAACACCGCTATGTTAGGAAAACAAGCCTGGTGAATTTCTCAACATTCGGACACACTTTGGAGTCAAATTATGAAAGGACTATATTTCCCAAACGGTGACTTTTGGCAGCAGCTATTGCCTTCCATGTCACAAGATATTGAGGCAGTGCCGAAATTGTTGACTGAATCAGCAGGCAAAAGCAGATGTAGCGAAGATTTTCCATTTTCACCATTTCGGGTTATTGTTCATGCTTCCTCTCCAAGCTGGTTCTCGTTTTCCTGTTCACCCGATTGCTCTCCAGTTGATTCCGGGTGACCCGACCAACCTTTGGTGCTGATTTTGGGAGGCTAAAGTCGTCCTGACCCACTCTCCATCCTCACCGTAGCTTTTTGCATGGTACGTCTTCTTTAAGAGTCGATGGATTGAGCTAGGGTTTGCTGGTTTTCCATGGATTCGTCTGCTGTGAATCTAGCCCTCGCGCCCTCTGCCTCCGAAAGCCTTGAAGGCAAAGCCCAGCTGAGGGATGAGGATACTCGTGGGAGGAATCGTGCCAAGCCTTCCTCTCTTAGAGATCCCTCGTCGACTGATGAAGTGGCCCAGACAAAATCGCAGGCCTCGCGTGGTGTTTCTGTGCAAAGGGGGTGAAGCAGAGCTAGGCGTCCGCCGTTCCCTCCACAGCCCCAAACTAATTCTAAGGGCTCGAAGCCTCCTACTGTTCGCACTTGGGCTAGTGTTGCGAAGTCCGCAACAAAGGGATATGAGCTTTCTTTTACTCCTCCAGCTGTGGCTGGAACCAAGCTAGTAGTCAATCTCCTGGATGACATTCTTGAAGCAACAAACCCAAAATGGCATGAATGCCTAGTTGGGTATTTTGTGGGGAAAAAACTCCCCTTTAAACTCATTGAAGAGGCGTTGAAATTTGCCTGGAGGGCCAAGCTTATAGAATTAATGGTGAATGATGATGGTTTTTTCTTCTTTCACATCCCTGATCAGGATTACCTTAGACAAATTCTGGATAATGGACCCTTGACGGTAGCCAGGGTGCCCTTAATTTTGAAGTAATGGCACCCTATGCTAGACTTGAAGAGGATGACCATACTTCGGTCCCAATTTGGGTAAGACTTCGAAACATTCCCTATGCTTATTGGTCTGCACCTGCTACTGGTTATATCGCTAGTGCTATTGGGAAACCACTCTATGTGGATTTGCGTACGAGCAAATAAAAGTGTTGTCCTATGCTAGAGTTCGTGTTGAAATCACTGCTGAGCAACCTCGAGTTGAATTCGTGAATGTCAATCTAAATGGGGAGCTACGTTCGATTAAGGTTGATTATGAATGGCGGCCTGTTGCTTGCCCATCTTGTGGCACCTTTGGCCAAAGATGCTTAGCTCAACCTCCCCCCTTGCTCCCATTGAGGATACACAACCTTCTCTGGTCCGTGACTCTCCTGCTACATAGAGTTCTCCTCCCGCCTCCCTTCCAGCTGCGGCTGACGAGGAAGGCTAGAAACTAGCTCGTACAAAAAAAAAAAAAAAAACAGCCCTTTAAGCTTAATGGATGAGCTCCACCATCCCCCACGAAGAGTGTTGATGTTGTTCTTTCTCTTGTTCTAGGTCAGCAGATTCAAGTGTTGCCAAGGATCCCTGATTCTCTGGCTTCATCCTCCTCTGTCCCGCCTATTCGCCTAGAAGACCTTTCTCCCTTGGACAGCTCGGCTGAAGAAGTTGTTGTGGAAGGTGTTGTTGATGGTATTGGGAGTAGCTCAGATGAGGATAATCCTACCTTGGTTATACCGAGTGCCCATAATGATTCAAGCCCAAAGAAAAATGTGCCTGCTGGCCCTAAGTCGTCTTCTCAGAACACCTCTTTGCTGGATTCTGGCCAAGATGCAGCTTCTCCTGCCTCTAAGTCTTCTGTGATACCTAAATCGAGAACCAGTCGACGGCGGGCGGTGAAGAAGCAGTAACCCCTGCCTCCTTTGTTTCTTATACTATATTTATAGTAGCCTCGTTTTTTTTTTTTTGGGCCCCTCTCATGTGTACATATGTTTATTGGTGCTTGGAATATAAGGGGTCTCGGTAACCCTCTTAAACAGGCAAAAATTAGATCCTTTGTGAGATCTAACAACCTTAGTTGTGTTGGCATCTTGGAAACAAAAGTTCCCCCTTCCATGTTCCCTTTGATTTCTGTTGTCCTTATTCCTGGATGGTCTTGGTGCTCAAATTATGAACACTCTCCTCGAGGCAGGATTTGGGTGGGGTGGAACCCGGTGGCTGTGAATTTTTTCTTGTCTTCTTCTTCGGCTCAAGCAATTCATGGTTGACTGGATTGGCTTTCCTCTCGGAAGAGCTTTTGCCTCTCTATGATCTATGGGGAGCACACCTTTGTGCTACGGCGCACATTATGGGCAGACATCATCCGTTCTAGTCTTGCTTATTCAGATATTCCCTGGGTTCTAGTTGGTGATTTTAATGCTATCCGTGACTCCTCTGATAGGCTCGGGAGCTCTAATTCGTGGATCTCGGCTTTCGATGAGTTTAGGGATTGCTTAAACCAAGCTGGGTTGGATGACCTTAGATACATTGGTCACAAATTCACTTGGGCCACTTCCTCGGGGATCAACCATAAGCAACGGAAAATTGATAAGGTTTTGGTTAATCCGTGTTGGAATTCAGAAGTTTCCTTCTCCGAAGCGTCCTTTCTCGCTCCTGGTGTCTCAGATCATTCACCTATGGTGGTCAAGATCTTTGCTCATCCCAACACTCGAAAGCCATTTAAATTCTTCAATTTTTGGATGACTCATCCAACCTTTTCTTCTTTAGTTGCCCAGGTTTGGGACTCTCCCATTACTGGTACCCTGATGTATATCCTTTGTTGCAAACTTCGCCTCTTGAAGTGTAGGTTAAAACAACTCAATAGGGACTCTTTCTCAAATCTCTCACTGCATATGCCAGGCGTGCACTCCTTGACAATCAGGATGCCCTTCAAAGGGATCCTTTTAACCAGATGTTGGCTGACAGCGAAAATGAGCTTCTTAGGACCTTTTCGGACCTCCGTCTTCAAGAGGAATCGTTCTTCAAACAAAAATCTAGGATTCGTTGGTTGAAGGAGGGTGATCTCAACACCAAGTTCTTCCATCACTCCATGAATAAAAGACATCTTCAAAACATAATCATCTCAGTTTTTGATGGACAGACTCTTGTCTCTGATCCTAATGAAGTGCAACGTCTCTGTCTTGCATTTCCAGCATTTATTGGCTGCCTCTGACGCTCTTGCTTTATCATCCGTTGACCATCTTCGTGTGGTCTTGGGCCATGCTCTTGATGACGCCTAGGTCAGCCTCCTCTCACGGCCTATCATTGATTCGGAAATTCAAGATACTTTATTCTCCCTTGCCACTGGCAAAGCTCCTAGTCCAGATGGCTTCAATGTGGATTTTTTTAGACACTCCTGGGAGATAGTGGGTCCTCTAGTGACTCTGGCTATTAAAGATTTCTTTGTTACCGGTAATCTCTTGAAAGAGATTAACTCCACTATCTTAGCCCTTATCCCCAAGGTTCCCCAATGCTACTAATATAGATGATTTTCGGCCTATAGCTTGCTGCAATACCATCTATAAGTGCATTACTAAGCTTTTGGCTAATTGTTTATCTGCCATTATTCCTTCCTTGATAAGCTTGCCTCAAAACGGCTTTGTTAAAGGTAGGCGTATCAGTGACAACATCTTGTTAGCCTAGGAATTGTTTTGTGATTTCCACCATGAACCGTATCGGCCGAAGTGTGTCATTAAAGTGGATTTCCGGAAAGCTTACGACACTGTGAACTGGAAGTTTATTGAGTTAACAATACAAGCTTTTGGCTTTCCTTCCGAATTCATCGACCGTGTTATGGTGTGTATTCAATCACCCAAATTCTCCATTTCTTTAAATGGTGAACTCCATGGATTTTTCCACAGTGGCCGGGGTATTCGCCAAGGGGATCCAATCTCTCCCTATATCTTTATTCTTATTATGCAAGTGTTCTCGAGCATCATCAACGCACAAACTCGTCATCCGGCTTTCAACTTCTTTTGGAGATGTAAGGCATCTAGACTTTCTCATCTCTTTTTTGCCGATGACGTTCTCCTTTTTGCTGAAGCTAGTATGGCTTCTACCAACCTTCTTAAGGATGGAATCGATAGATTCTCATCCTAGAGTGGACTTGTTCCAAATCAAAGGAAAAGCGAGATCTTTTTGTCGGGGGCTCCCCATCCCTGCATGAAAGCATTTTGGGAGTCTTTGGTTTTTAGTTGGGCTCATTGCCTTTTCGTTACCTTGGGGTGCCTATTGTATCCACCAGGTTAGGCAAGGCTGATTGCATTTCCCTCATCAATGCTATTATGGCAAGAGCCAAGTCTTGGACTCAACGTTTCCTCTCATTTGCAGGTCGACTACAACTCATTAGATCAGTGCTCCACTCTATTTAGGTATATTTGTCTAGTGTATTTATCCTTCCTTGTTCGGTTCTTAACCGAATTGAACAGATTCTTTGACAATTCCTATGGAGAGGCCCGGATTTAGGTCCTGGGGGTGCCAAGGTTGCTTGGAATGATGTTTGTCTGCCAAAAAATGAAGGTGGCTTAGGGATTCACACTCTGCGTGAGAATAACAAGGCGGCTATGCTCAAGCACATATGGCTCCTCTTCACTGATAAGGAGTCTCTTTGGTGCAAATGGATTCACTCAAATTTCTTAAAGCCGAAAATTTTTTGGGTGGTCCCTCGTCCTTCTTTTTGCTCATGGGCCTCGAAAAAATTGCTTGATCTTCGTGGAAGTTTTCAGCAATACTTTCATTGGAGCATTGGGAATGGACTTTTGGCTTCATTTTGGTTTGACCCCTGGCACCCAAGGGGTCCTCTTAACGGGTTCTTTTCTGATTTGGAGATTTATCGGTCTGGCATACCACGCATGGCATTGATGAAGGTTGGTCTCTCCTCTTCTTTCGTAGCCACCATCTTGGCAGATTAGGGAGACCCTCTCCCGGTGCTCAACCAAGAAGATGACCATCTCCTCTGGCTTAGTCATCCCTCGGGCAGCTTTTCCACTGCTTTCGCTTGGAATCTAATCTGCCCCAGAGGGCCTATAGTGTCCTCGTCTTCCTTTGTTTGGAATCCCACTTTGCTTCCTCGTTATCAGACTCTCCTATGGTTGATCACGCACAACCGGCTACCTACTCAGGTAGCACTTCTCTCTTATGGCCATATCTCTTCTGCGATGTTCGCCTTCTACTCTTGCAGGCCTGACTCGACTAATCATTTATTTTTTGGATGCCAAATTACTGGTACCCTTGCGCGTTATTGGGTGGCTAAGTGTAATTTAGCCTGGCAAAACAAATGCTGGGTTGATAATATTGCTTGGGTTACCAAACATCTTGCTGACAATAGTTTCCACCAATCCTTGGCTCGCTTTGCTTTTGGAGCTTTATGCTATCTTATTTGGAAGGAACGAAACGAGATTATCTTTCGCAACCGCCCCATTTTCCTGCCGGCGTTGAAGATGCATCTTCATAAGGCAATTAAGGATAAAGCCTTGTCCTTCAATCACGTCCTAGACATTCCCCGAAATAAAAGACTGCAACAAAGTTGGGAATTGCCGTTGTCGATCTTTGATTGATTGTGTTCTTTCCCCTTCTTGTTGTTGTTTTGCCTCCTAGTGGCTGTTTGCCTCTTTTTATTGTGGTACCACAGCACCCCTACACTCTCGACTCCTTTGTCTTTTGAGTGTTTGTTTTGTTGGTGCCAGGCTTCATCTCTTTGTATTTTCGTTTGGTAAAATCTATATCATACTTACCTTTACCCAAAAAAAAAAAAAAAAAAAAAAAGCAGATGTAGTGTCTTCAGAGTGCCCCGGGCACTTGCTGGAGGAAACGCCGAGGTGTGCCGGCCTTGCATTATCTCTATTGGCCCATACCACCATGGGGAAGCGCAGCTGGGAATGCTTCAGGAACACAAGTGGAGATACCTCCAAAGCATGCTGGACCAAACTCAACCGCACGGTGTCGGACTTGAGGATCTCATCGATATATTGGTGCCGAAAGTGGAAATGATTCGGAAGTGCTACTCGGAAAGCACCGACCATTTCAGTGGACCTTATCTTGTGAAAATGATGGTTCTTGACGGATGCTTCCTCATTCAGTTCCTCCGTCAAATGGCAGGGGTCATACAGATTGATCCCTCATTAAAAAATTCATACGTGTTAGCTTCCGTTATGCGGGACCTTCTTCGGCTTGAGAACTAGGTCCCGTACTTTGTTCTCGAGGATTTGTTTGAAATGGCGAATGTTGCAAAAGGAACCTTGTCCTTGGCCGATCTTGCCTTCCATTTCTTCAGCCGCTTTCCGGAAGTATTTGGCAATGTATGGGAAAGACGGAGCAACCTAAAAGGAGTGCATTTACTTGATTCATTTCATCTGAGTTTAATACCTTGGGATCAACGAGACATTTATCCATTAAATAAGAGGTCGTCTCATCATCTGATCAAATCTGCTTCCGAGCTCCGTCGTGTGGGAATTGGATTCAAGCAGAGGAAAGCCGGCACCTTTCTGGAGATCAAGTTTGACTGTGAGCGCAGAATCATTGGAATTCCAAAAGTAACAATAGATAACGATCTCAATTGGATCCTCCCCAACATGGTTGCTTTTGAACAGTGTTGTGGCCAAGGGGATACCTCATTCACATAACTGCCTATGCCGCGTTCATGGGATACCTCATTCACACGGCCGATGATTACAACTTTTACATGATTGTAAAGTCATCTCGAATCACAGCATGAGCAACGGGGATGTTTGCACACTTCTTCGGTGACGTGTGCAAGGATGCTACTTTCTATGCCAAGGGGAGCTATCTAGAGTCGCACTTCACAATTTTAAATGAGTCTCTCAAGTATGAACGGATATATCTTTGCTGCGCACAACTCCTAAATGCTTTTTATGACAACCCATGGTCGGTTCTTTCGGACCTAGCTATTGTAGCGACGCTTGCAGGCATGATTCAAACAGTATATGCTTTATTGCAATACTATCATCCCTCGTAAGAGGAAGCATGTAGAAAGCTCTACCTTCCATATCGATTTCATCACGTGGATTGACTCTGTTTTGAATGAATATTTCGAGTTGTTGGTACTTTCTTTGTGGCCAAATCAATCTTGAATAAGTGACAGAACAGTTATCATCACTAAAGTGATGGTCACTAGGGGAGTGCATGAACCAGGCCCCCACGTTGACCGCCTCCGGTCATCAACCACCACCGTCAGCCACCGCCTAACGGACCTTCGATCATAAATCTCCACCTCAATCATCAACCGTTTATTATTCATAAAAATACAGCATGATTAAAACAAGCAGGGACACAAGAAGCAAACTGGTGCAGATGGATGTAATGATCAAGACTGAGGCCATGGATTCAGCATCATCACCTCGCCAACAACCACCGTTGATAACCGTGGGAATATATAACACAAGACAGAGAACAGCGATTCAGCAGTATGTTCAGCAAATGTAAAATACGCATGTAATCATGTCAAATGGTTACCGACTCAGATTGCTCCAGGTGAACAACGCTAACAAGTTTCCAAGTCGAACGATTACAGGGAGTTCTTTATCACCTCTAAGAGACGTTTTATCAAACAAAACCACGTGCGTTCAGCAGAGGAGCCAAGCGAAGTGTAATAAGCACGAATTTGATGCTAAATTCATAGAAAAGTGATTCCCGCGTGTGCCCAATCAATGAAATCACCTCCTACAGAGCTGATATGGTCTTAACAGAAATCATGCCATTTCAGTTTTTTTCCTTCATCAGAACAGAGCAAGATCTAGTTGAAGTGTTACCATAGTAAGGAGAAATTCTTGATTGCGATAACTAATCAAGCTAGCACAAGGAAGATCTGGGAAGCGTTGACTGTGAAGATGAACAACGGCTGTGAAGCTTCAAACACAAATAACCTGCTTCGAGTCCTCGCGGCCAAGGACAGGGCAAACAGAGCTTCCCGTGGCGGTCGAACTGACAGTGACGAGAAGCGATCCGATGATTGCAACGATTGGCAACGTAGAGGCAGGAGAGGATTCAGTGGAAATCACTGAGAGAATGACTCCTAGACGTTCAAAAGTTTCTCAAATCTATGCAACGAATGTTCTCTGCTCTAGCTATAGGTCTCTTTCGGTTCATCTGGGCTGAAATCCAAGCAAAGAAAGTGGGCATTTCGGACTCTCCAATTAAAACTCCTCTATTTTCATCATTTTTTATTCATCTCATTTTTTCATTCATTCTTATTTAATTATCTAATTAATTCTCTCTTTTCTTTTTCTTTTTTTCTCTTTTCTCTTTTCTCGCCTTTTATTGCCCGACAGAAGTCATGCTTCCCAAATGTTTGTCCATGAATAGGTCTCCAAGAGGCATGTATTTCGAGCGAAATGCTTTCCCTGCATTTTGCTTCCCTATCCTACGAAACAGCTCTGCTGAGAATTTCTCTTGCCTTTTCGCGATCTGTTTCCGAAATTCGCATTTAAATTATATCCTAAGAAAGAAGAAAACTGAGCTTTTATGCGATTAGAAAAAGGGACAGTGAATGACAACTTCCAATTTTTTTTTTTTTCGGTCAAAGGAAGTTTTATTGAGTCAAAAGGTTCTCAAACATGGAGGCTCACACCAGGAGTGTTAAGACAAAGTCCCATAATGGCTGGGGGATGTGCTACCCAATTAGGAAGGAAGATGTTAAATACAAAGTAGTACAAATTTACCCCAAACTGGTACACTTGTAATAAACGGAGCGTAAAATCCCACATTGGTATATCAGTCAACTGTCACATGTTATTTAACTTAATAATTTGACAGTAAAATTTAACGAAAACTAACAGGGGTAAATTTGTCACAAGTGTACCAATTTGAAATAAATTTGTCAAAGGTATACCGGTTTGGGGTTTTAGTGGTCAAAAAAATAGTTTTAGGTAAATTTGTCACAAGTGTACCAGTTTGGAGTTTTTCAGGGTATTAACCCATTTTCAATTAAGAATCTCATAAATAAATTATACTTTCACGTCACATGTGACATGTGATAGTTTTTCGATAAGTGATTTCAAATTGCACAGTCGATTTAGATTTTTTGCTAAAATTTAAAACTTATCTATCAAAATCTTGTACTGTGATGTAAAAAGAAAAGAGGACTCGTAGAGAAAGGACTTGTAAAAGTCTTATTATGATATTAATTAGTGTGTTCTATGTGATGTATGTCCCAGTCTTCCAGTTGTTGTTTGTCCCGAGAGTTGTTTATTCACATTTCTGCATGTGCATGATAACAAGATAAAAAGAATCGGGACGGCGACGAGCCTGGGACATCGCGAAAATAACTCTTGTCGCTCGCAACCCTAGAGATGGATTCGGGGTCGTGACAAGATAGTAATAATCTTTTCTCTTCATCATTATCTCTCATTGAATTCTAACATATAAAATTATTTGCAGACGAGATGTCGACATGCATAGAGTTTGTTCAAATTTAGGCACTTAGGTGAGAAGAAAACTGTCTAGATTCAGTCGACTAGAATTAACAGTAAACATTTGTTTCCAAGATGAAGCAAGTCTAAGTAGATAGTACATCGTACATCATAATGGCGCTCATTTTCATGACTTTTGCAAAAGGAGAAATGGAGGATTGGACTGCTTAAAACGGCAGAAAAATGGGGTTAAAAAAGAAAAGAAAAAAGAAATGGAGTGCTCAAAACAGCACGACTTGCTAGATAAGAATCCCACTGAAGATATCACGGAGGAGATTATGGAGGGAGAATGACACGGTGTGAGTTGATTGAGGCAATCTGATAAATTCTAGTACAGCACCGGTTATCCAATGTGGTGGTGGTGGATTATGTACAGGAAGCACTCGTGCTCTCCACGGCTGTCCCTTAAGTTTCGCATGTTCGGACAAGAACGGCTTTGTTAGTTGTATCTCCGCAGAGTATGGAACCAAATTTTCCACCTTACAATTAACGTAGACTTTTTGCATGCCTTATGCAGTATGGCTATCACAAGCAAGGCTCTATATATATTCATGTCCAGCGCAGGTATCTTATCATCCACTTCTTAGTATTACACTGAGAAACACACCTCAAAGGATGGGGCCCACAAGAAGAAAAAGAAAAAGAAAAAGAAAAAGAAAAAGAAGGTCATCGTGAGATAAAGGCCAGAAAGGGAGAAAGAGCACTTCGCCCAATGAATAGAGAGGAGGAGGAGCAGAAGAAGGGGCAAGAGGAGGAAGAGGAGCAGATGAAGAAAGGAGGAGGGACTCCAAATCCTCGCCTTAGACGCCTCGCCAAGCCAAATTTATTTTAATTCGCAATGTTTGGGTAAGTGCTTGCGCCCTTCATTCTCCCAATCAAAAAAGTTTTCGGAATTAAGGGTTAAATTCGGGATTAATCATAACTTAAACTACAAAGTCTAATTTTGAAGTTGTTAAGCTAAGAAATTGTGGGTTTTGCTAGTTTAAAGTGTTATAGAGTTGTAGGACTTTACGGAACTCGATTTGAGCTTACAGTTTTTCCAAAACAAATTTTTGAATTTGTACACACGTGATGGACAATAGCAACCAACAGTTTTTTGTTGGTTTTTGCTCGATTTTGGGTCAGCCGAGTTATGGGTTTTCTAGTATTTCGAAAGATATTTCTTTTAACTATAACTTCACGTGAAATAAAGTCTGGTAAAAAAGTCATGGTGCAATCAAGTTCAACTCTCAAACTTCGCGTTGCAAACGACTTTAAATAATGGCTTTGGAAGAGCAATTTACAAGTGCGTTTGAGTAGTTTTGTTAACGTTTAAGCTTAGTTTGATTGAGTTATAGTTAAAGTAGTGTTTTACTTGATTTTAACATCATTTTTTGTTTATTTGATAAGATTGCGAGTTCAACGGTTTGAATAATCTTTTTTGTTTAATCATAGGCATTTCCAAGTGAGTGGTATCATCTCTTTTTTGAGTTTGTAAATTCATATTTTGAAAGTAATATAAATTATATATATACTATGAGTTAAGAAATCACACCATTGTTGCATAAAAACCTAGATCGAGCATCTACTCCTTGGTTATTTACGAATATTTTAGAAAACGTGTTATACTAAATATTGTGGAGACATGTATGTATGCATGTATGTATGTATGTATTGCTTTGCGAACTAGTTTATGAAAGGATTTCTAAAAGATATTATAAATGTTTTGAGAAAGGTACTTTCAGCGGATGAGATGAGTTTGCAAAAGTATTATTTATTTTAGGTTGTAAAATGTATTGTGGTTTATGAGATTGATTCTTGATTGAAATTTTGCTAACGGAAGATAATTGCTTGATGTTCAATATGACTGTGCATCTAGTTAGGGGTTTTTGGGTATGCATACCAGTTTATGATATCTTTTTGAACCAAGCCATTACCTTATAAAAAGTGGAGATCTTGCCAATGAGGAAATCTTGGTCACTTTATTACCAGACGTTATGTCGTAACCACAGTAATATATTAAACAATAGATGGTTGATGGATAGACCATAGATATATGATTTGAGATTGATCAATGAAATGGATCATAGTAGTGATTTTTTTTTTTTTTTATAAAAATTGATTAATGGTCTGGACCATTGATGTTTGAATTGTGATTGTGATTAAATGAGTATTTTTGATTTGTTTAAAGCTTTGTTGAAATAAGACAACTCTTATTTGATTTGAAATATTATATATGAGATTGAAGTATGAGTTTCTAGTTTTGCTTTGTATAAATATATATATAGTGATTGTTCGATCTGCTTAGAATATATGCTACTCACTAGCTTTTAGTTGTCATCCCTTCCTTTCAAATCTTTTCAAGTTCCCAAGTTAGCAGCTATCGATAGTAAGATAGTGCTATTGATCAAGACTTTTGGGAGTTGGATTTTGGGTATGGTTTAAGGCTGTGTCCTTCCATAGGAAAGATGGCCATGACATTCTCCTATTCTTGTAGGATTTTGAGGTGTGACAGCATGTCCCTCACATTTTTCATGGATACACTGAACAAAAAAGGATCTTTCCCGAGTTCATGTACCGACTTGGTGTTAGATGCATTGGGTGATCTTTGTTAAGTGTGCTTTGTGGACATCTTTTGTAATGTTTACTACCTGATTGTTGTTGATGTAGCAACCGATATGTTAGTTGTATTATGTAAAAGCAATATTATTCTATTGGATGTCAAATATTGTTTATTTTCTGTTATTGCTGGTTGCTGTGGGTAGTTCATAGAAGTTTTTGTAGCTTCATAGAATTTATTTTGCATAAGACAATTATATTAATAATAGTTTTAAGTTAGGATTTTTGGAGGATGACAATTCTGATATCCTCACAAGTTTGGGAAATTGGGTCCCGGAGGAAAGAAAAGTATTTTCATAAGATACTCCGAACACTCGAAAGGGTATGTGTTCATAGGTGAGCGAGGAAAGTGGGAGTATAACTGAATTTGAATCACGAGATGTCACATTCTTAGAGGATGAATTTCCTAAGAAGGGCGAAGTAGGGGAAGATTACTCCATATTTGAGACCTTGGATCAAGATAATGATATTAGTGGAGTTCGTCCAAGTGGGAGTAATATGAGAAGTGATGAATTGAATTCAACTCATTCTCAATTACAACCACATGATAAGACGACATCATCATTATCTAATCCAAGTGGGAGCATAATGGGGAATGATGTGCAAAGTGTACAATCTCCCATACGGCGAACAAGTCGCCAAAGTATTCCCCGTCGACGTTTTGACATTGAAGGGGAAACTTTTATGATTGCTCCGCAAGATGAGGATGAGCCAAGAAATATTAATGAGGCTCGAATTGCCCTAGTAAGGAAAAATGGATTCATGCAATGGAAGAGGAAATGGAGTCAATGAAATCAAACCAAGTCCGGGAACGGTTGATCTTCCAAAAGGACGCAGAGCTATTGGGAACAAGTGGGTTCTCAAAATAAAGCGAAAGGCTGATGGCTCGATAGAAAGGCATAAGGCTCGCCTTGTGGCGAAGGGTATAATCAACGGGAAGGAATTGATTATGAAGATACATTTTCTCTGTAGTGAGATTTACCTCGATTCGCATTATTACGGCAATAGTGACAAGTATGGATCTTGAGTTACATCGATGGATGTAAAAACTGCTTTCCTCAATGGAGAATTAGAGGAAGAAATATATATGGAACAACCTGCTGGTTTCATAGTGAAAGGCCAAGAAGAAAAGGTATGTCGACTTTTGAGATCGATATATGGCCTCAAGCGATCATCGAGACAATGGTATATACGTTTTCATAATGCCGTAATGGCATATGATTTTACAATGATTGATGAGGATCATTGTGTATATATCAAAAGATCCAAGGATCAATTTGTGATCATATCATTATATGTTGATGATATCGATTGCGGAAGCAATATGGAGTTTCTTAATCTTGTCAAGAGTTGGTTGTCTTCCAACTTTGAGATGAAAGATATGGGTGAGGCTGCATACATTCTTGGAGTTAAGATTTCAAGAGATCGTTCGAAGAGATCGTTGTCTCTTTCGCAAGAAACATATATAAATAAGGTTCTTGAACGATTTCGTATGCAAGATTGTAAACCCATAGACACTCCTATTGTAAAAGGTGAAGGATTGAGCCATAGACTGTGTCCAGAGACTCCACAAGAGAAGGAACAAATGAAACATGTTCCTTATGCTAGTGCTGTTGGGAGCTTGATGTATGCTATGATGTGTACAAGACCCGACATATGTTTTGCGAGTTGGAATGGTAAGTAGATACCAATCCAATCCAGTCCAAAGCACATTGGAAAGCCGTTAAGAGAATCGAGGTATCGAAGGGAACCGCTGATTACAAGTTGAATTACCAAGGAAAGGATCTGCGACTTGAAGGCTATTCGAGATGCTGATTGGGGAGGAGATTTAGATGAAAGAAAATCTACCTCTGGATTTGTTTTCTTCTTGAACAATGGCGCCATATCATGGAGTAGTAAGAAGCAAACGTGTATAGCCTTGTCCACGATGGAAGCTGAGTTCGTGGCATTATCGGTACAAGAAGGAGTTTGGCTTAAGAGATTTTTGGATCATTTAGGTGTTATTGAGAAAGCTGCAAATCCATTATTGGTTAACTGTGATAGCCAAGCAGCTATAGCGTACACCAAAGATCCAAAATATCATGGCAAGACCAAACATATAGATACCAAGTATAACTTTGTCAAAGATATGGTTGCACGAAAGGATGTGAACTTACGGTACATATCTACGCATAGAATGGTAGCGAGATCCTATGACAAAGCCAATACCTAGAGATGTGTTTTGTGGTCATGTAAAATCTCTAGGATTGCGTAGAGTCGATGTCTTGGATATTGTAATTTCCCCTGAGTTGTTCACATTTAATGAATCTGTGTTTTTTCATTATTAATGCCTATGAATCTTTGTTTGATCTTTATGCATCTTAATGCTTAGTGCATTACTTTAAGTTGAGAAAGTATGTCGGACAGATAAAAGATTAGCCCACTCACATGGGTAATCGCCTCTATTTACTGTGTGATAAATAGAGATGAGATTTTTTAAGCTTATTATCTAGGTGATAATCGAGAGCTCAAGCTTAGAATACGTATATCGCCTTAACTGGGTGTTAAGATGAGGACATAATACTTACTATGTTCGAAAGTAAAATACCCCACATATTTTACTTTATCTGTCTAAGATGCCAGATGTGAGTTCTGATGAATTTTTTGTGAATGAGTAGATACGTGAACTCAAGTTAGACATTGGGTATGTACGAACTATCATCTGTACGGTATTGAAAGGTGTAGACATACGCTCCATGGGAAAGGAGTTAATACCGTAATACGTATATCATACTACGTATGCATAAGACGACCAATAAGAGTGGCAAAAGTTTGATCTCAACTTTTATGCCGTGTGAGACTCTTGAGGAAAAGAGTTCCTCAATTTTAGTGCCCTCAGGACTCTTACTTATTCTCAAGATTTCTATTTAGTGTTTGCTATCTTAGGATGTTGCCAATGGTCATGAGTTGATTCGATCTAATGGGGCATTACTAGAAAAGCAAGCTGAACTGAAATTGAGAGTTTGAAGGGAAGAGGAAGATCGAATTTGAAGAATCACATTGTAGTTTTGTGTTCTTTGGTCGACCAATTATGACTGTCTTTGGGATAATCATAATTGTGAATACAATATATATATATATATATATATATATATATATATCATTGTTTAAAAGAGATCAAGAGAGATATAAATGTGATCGATCGATCTAGGGTACTGCATACTAAATCTACTCGAGTGTGATGCCCATTATGAGCTGCTACATATTCCTATGGATGTATAGAAACGAGCTCTCAAAGTATGCTGGTCGCACGGATTATTCACCGGTATGAATGTTAAAGAGAGGTAAAGAGAATCCTATTCAGCCCACCATGTGCGAGTGGGAGATGATAGTTTTATGTGATGGGCTTATGGCCCGTCATGTTGGGCGCCCGGCCCACGGGATTAGGGCCCATGGATGGTACGTTCCTTTGTTGGAGGGAACGTATAAAAGGAGAAAGAGAGAGGAAGGAACAAATTGGCATAACATACGTACGTTCCTCTCACTCTCTCCCACCAAAAAAGGAAAACAAACGCAAAGGCGAATCGATCTTCCCTTCAAGGCTAATCAACGTCATCGGATGAAGGGCCAAATTCTCTTCCTCTTATCGGCATTGGTGTTTAATAGGATCCGTGGTGTGCTTTAGGATTTGAGGTGTGACGTTGGCATGTCTTCTCAAAAAGGAAAACATTTTTCAAGGCTAATGGATACATTTACAATTCTGATATCGTGATTTCCCGGGCTTGTCTTCCGCATTCGTTTTAGGGGTTCGATTTAGTGTCGAATCCGGTTTTTGGGGATCCGTTATTCCCAACATAGATATTGAAATTCCAGCAAGAATTCACGTTGATTTTACAATTTAACTTGCCCATGGCCAACGATGGAGGAGGTCATCAAGTAGCCACCCAACGTGAGATCGAGCTCATGAGGCAGCAGTTATTACCTTCCATGTCGAAAGATATTGAGGCAGTATTGAAATTGTTGAATGAATCAGCAGGTGAAAGTAGTCGTAGCATCTTCAGAGTCCCTCAAGCACTCGCCGGAGGAATTGCCGAGGCATGCCTGCCTCGCATCGTCTCTATTGGCCCGTACCACCATGGAGAATCGCTGCAAATGTTTCAGGTGCACAAGTGGAGATACCTCCACACTATGTTGGAAAGAACTCAATCGCATGGTATCCGCCTCGAAAACCTCATTGACGTAGTGGCACCGAAAGAGAAAGTTATCCGGCAGTGCTACTCGGAAAGCATTGAGAATTTCAATGGACCTGATATTGTGAAAATGATGGTTCTCGATGGATGCTTCATCATTGAATTCCTCCGTCAAATTGCAGGATATGTACCGCCCGACAGAATCCTATTAATCAATTCCAATTCATTCGTGTTACTTTCTCTTGGACGGGACCTTCTACGACTTGAGAACCAGATCCCGTACTTTGTTCTTGAGGATTTGTTTGAAATGACGAATGTTTCAGGAAGAACCTCGTCTTTGGACAATCTTGCCTTTCGTTTCTTCAGCTGCTTCCTAGAAGGACCTGCTATTGTCGGGGAAAGACCAAAAGGAGTGCATTTACTCGATTTATTTCGTCTGAGTTTAATACCCACAGATCAACAAGATAATCCAGTAGACGAGAGTTCATCTTATCATATGATCAAATCTGCTTCCGAGTTCCGTCGATTGGGAATCGGATTCAAGCGAAGTGAAGCCAGCACCTTTCTGGAGATCATATTTGACAGTAGACGCAGAACCATTGGAATTCCAAAAATAAAAATAGATCATGATCTCAATTGCATCCTCCCCAATATGGTTGCTTTTGAACAGTGTCGTGGCCAAGTGGACGGGCACATAACTGCCTATGCCATGTTCATGGGATGCCTCATTCACACGGCCAATGATGTACAACTTTTACGCGACCATAAAGTCATCTCGAATCACGGCATGAGCAATGAGGATGTTGCACGCTTCTTCGGTGACCTCTGCAAGGATGTTTATTTCGATGTTAAGGGGAGTTATCTAGCGTCGCATTTTGCAATTTTAAATGAGTATCTTAAGTATGAACGGGCTTATTTTTGCTGTGCACAGCTCCTAAATGCTTTTCATGACAACCCATGGTCAGCTCTTTCAGGTCTAGCTGTTGTAGTGACACTTGTAGGCCTGATTCAAACAGTGTACACTGTGCTGCAGTACTATCACCCAAAGTAGCAGCAAGCATCTAGAAACTGCATCTCCATATTGATTTCATAACATGTATTGACTATGTTTTCAGTGAATATTTCGAGTTGTTGATATTTTCCGTGTGGCTAGATTAATCTTGGATAAGTGATGAATAGTTATCATCAATGAAGTGATGGTGACTAGGGGGTGGCTAGATTAATCTTGGATAAGTGATGAATAGTTATCATCAATGAAGTGATGGTGACTAGGGGAGAACACGAAGTGGTGATCCCCTTCCACCTGGGAATCCATAACTTACTCCGCCCCAGGCCTAGCCACTTCTAAGTTCCATAGAACTGAGGGCTAGATTGGCCAGTTAAATGGCGTTCTACAACTGATAAAACTAAAGTTACATGACCAAAAAAAAAAAAAAAAAAAAAAAAAAGAAGAAGGTAAAGTAGTTCAAACCATCCTTATTTTGGTAGCCAAGCCTAACATCCCCCGCCTATGAATCTAGAACTTACTCCACCCTAGGCCTAGCCACTACCAAGTTCCATAGAATTGAGGATGGGTCAGCCAATCAAATGGCGTTCTACAACTGACAAAACCAAAGTTACACAACAATGTAAACTGGTGCAAAACCACCTTTATTTTGCTAGCCATGCTTAACACTTGCATGAAAAATAAATGAACCTTTCCACCCAAAAGAGCACAGTGTATCCTAGAAGTGAGAACTTTCAAGACAAGTGTGAAGCAGCTAAGATATGTATCTCTGCCATCTTCAACCTATTCTCGAGTTGTCTCTTCCAAATACCAGAGTTGTTGTCCAGTTCACCGTGCCGTGGAACCTGTTCCTCCAGCTGACTACCCTCATAGGATAAGCCGAATGCCAAACCAGCCAACTCACAAATATTGGGTGCGATATCCCCTTCATGTCCTACCTTAAAAAATGCTTGCATAAGTGACGACTATCAATTCCGTGAATCATGGAAGAACGGGCATCTCAAAATCTAGGTACTAGGAAACAAAGCCGTTAGTATGTCATGGTAGCATATTATGTACCCTAGACCGGCGTAAATCGATGAGCACCTTGTAACGCCCTACAGAAGCCATGCTTCCCAAATGTCTGTACGCAAATGGGTCTCCTAGAGGTATGTCTTTCGAGCAAAATGCTTTCCCTCCATTTTACTTCCCTATCCTACGAAACAGCTCCTTTAAGAATTTCTTCCCTTTCGATGGCCTGTTTCAGAAATCAGCATTCATATTATTTCCAAGGAAAGAAGAAAACTGATCCTTTTATGCAATGAGAAAGCGATAGTGAATGACCACTTCCAAGTTCAAATGGAAGAATTCATGCCACATCTTGTACAAAGTAGAACAAGGAGATAAAATTAAAGACTACAGATCAAACGAAAAGCCATGATGAGACATCTTCAAAGGAATTAGACAGGGTGACTGAACCTAAGCTAAAGCAGGAAGCACTGACCTCCCTATCTGTTCAAGAAAACCCGTACAATCCCCTAGCACAAACACATCTTCCACTGAAGGTACCCTCAACCATTCGTCAACCCCAATCCTAAAATGGTTGAGAGGACAAATCATTTGATTGGAAGGTGGTGGAATGCTAAAATAAGATTGTCACAGAGTTCTCATCATGAAATTGCTATTGCAGATTTAGATGACAAAGGAGAGAAGAAATCTTATTCCCTCACCTTCTGCTGAGGGATTCGGGAAGATAAAGTGACTTGATCAATTCTGAGGGTCCAACACCGGTGGACCAGACTATGAGGCCGTATGGAACATCTGTACCATCATTCAGTACAATTTTCTTCGCATGCACCTCTTTCACCACGCCTCTTTTAAGATGAATACCGGACTAGCAATTGAAAGCATAAAATCAGCACCAAAATGAACTGTTGGAAAAGATGACGGTAACTTGAGAAAGAAAATCAGCTTACCCTTGTTAGATGATTCATCACATACTGCCGTAAGCCAACATTGAACGACGACAGAATTTAGTTTGCCTATTAAAGGGTGTACTTGTCAAATGGTGTCGTTTACATTTTTCCAAACAGATGCAAGCATCTTTATGCAAGTGTATATGAGTACCTCAATAAGGGTGACTTGGATGTAATCCTTCACATGAGGAAAACGTTCATGGATGTCTTTCATGATAAAATCACTTAATTCACCGTTGCACTCCACCCCAGTTGGTCCACCGCCAATAACACAGTGTAAAAGGCCTTTCTTCTTCTGATATGCCTATAAGATAAAGAGAAGGAATCGCTTCCCCATTGTGCATGAAGCTGTAAAATCTTGCTGATCATTAATCATTGAGAAACAGTGAGCATCTTCTTCTTTTCCTGAAACTTTGGAATTTGCTCTGTAAGTGCAATTCATAAGGTAGGAGAATTGAAGTACCGGATTTTAAGAGAGCATGAGGTTCAACAAAAACTTCTTCATGATTTCTCGGGCAAGATTCATCTCACGAAGGAAGTAGGCGTGTTCCTTAACGCCCTTTACACCAAAAGTCAAGGGCTCGGCTCCGGCTGCGATGACTAGCTTGGTGTACGCGACTTTAAACTGGTAAGGCTCTTGAGGCAGTCCACCGTCGCCAACCGTTTCCCAGTACACCAAGTGAATAGGGAACGAGATTTAGCAAAAGAGAAAACTAGAGAGGAAAAACATAATGCACTAACAATTAGTGTTACTTGACATTTCCTACCAGATATCGTCGGTTCCATCATGATGAAGAAATGAAATTTACCTTATCTTACGATGTAGTGTGAGCATAACATAATCGGGAAAAGTACCAATACAATCCTGGACTTATTGCATTAGTATTAATTCAGTTCTAAACATTTTAATTGGATAATTTAGTCTTAACTTTTTCACATTAATACAAATTCAATATTCCGATCAATTTTAATCAAAAGTTGCTAATGTGGACACCAGTGGTCGTGTCAGTGCTAACATAAGTATTTTTAATAATTATTTTGAATTTTACTTTGGTTTATTTCCCTTCCCTTTTTGCCGATAGGGGTCGACCTCGTCTAAGCGAGGGTCAGCCTCGCCTCTGCCCTCCCCAACCATGGCTTGTGCTGGGCATCGAAAGAAAGAAGGACAAGAAAAAGAAAGAAAAAAATATTAAAAATTAAAATGTCAACATTGGCACCAACCATGCCTTGAGGATCACCAACGTCCACATCAACAACTTCTGACCAAAATTAGTCAGATTGATTGAATTTGTATCAATTTAAAAATGTTTAAGATTAAATTGGTCTAATTGTAAGATTTATGACTACATTAGCAAATCGTTAAAATGTTTAAAATTAAATTGACACAATTAAAAGGCTTATGACTAAATTGGCAAGTTGTAAAAATGTTTAAGACTAAATTAGTATAATTAAAATATTTATAATTGAATTAGCAACCGTACCATAGTTTTAAGATTTTTTGGATAATTTTCCCCCAATTTGATAGCATGAACTCATCAAACATATTGCTTAACAACTTGTTGCCATTTGATAAAAACGAGTTTTTTTTTTATCTTTTACATGTGAAAAGATGGCTTTTAGAAAAGATCGGGCAAAAACCGACCTACACACACATATATATATAATTGCTCGAATCCCCATTAATTGGCGCTTTGCGTAATTACTCTCAAACTCTGAAAAGTTATACATCTCGTCCCTGAATTTCAACACCGATGCTCAATCGCCTCTAAAACTTGAAATGTTAGAGATTAACGATTGAACTTCTTATTCTTGCTGCAGCCGCTTGTTTCTCCGTTTGCGTAGCCATTAGGTGTTACTAAATTATGGACTAATTATACTTCTTGACGAAAATAGCCTATGCTACATGGTTAATGAAGTTAAGAAAACAAAGAATGATGCATGATAAATGAAGTTAAGAAAATCTAATAGAGGTTATTTTGGTCAAGAAAAATGAGTTAGTCCATGTTCTACTAACACTAAACAACTGTGCGAATGGAAAAACTAACGATTATGCAATAGAAATGAAAGTTCAGAAAAATCTATAATTCTCAAAGTCGAAGTGCTGTTGCACAATGGATCCAGAACTCTTCATTTCGGTAGATAGACGATTTCTGTGTTTAGTCTCTTGCTGCATCATTTGCTCCACTATAAGCAATAAAACAATGGAATCAAAGACAATAATGAAAGTAATTTCCCTAAAGCAAAATCCTAATATTAGGACTAGACGAGTGAACAATGGCAGTAGCACAATGGCGGTGATAAGCAAGCGTGCGAGCAATTGCAAAGGACGAGACGAGCTCGACACCGGTGCAAAAATGGCGGCGGTCTCAGGGGTTGCCATTGCTCAGGGATTTCCATGCACTCTTTCGTTTCAAAGTCCCTGTCTCATGTGTTCTCACTCTTCATTTTTACTTCCACAATTAGCCCGAAATTAAATGGTGCTAATGTCATCACATCAAGACAGAAATTTCTTATCTTAAAAGTTTAGTCAAAAGAACACAATAACTAATTTGACTTCTCTTTTTAATGAAGTTGGTATAACTTTCAAACCTCAGTTATAATTATCAGAATATCGATCGAATCTGATTATATCATACTAAGATAGATATGTTGTTTTTTTATTCAGCTTACAACAAGTATGACTCTTAACTGTATTCAATAATCTCATGTTACTATCGCATGGTATCACCTCCAGCTGAAAAGCTATGTCATGACAGGAGTTGCCTAGGTGTTAATTGTTGTACGTTTAGCTCAAAAGTGTATTATAATAGGTAAATATAAAACCCACCCATGGGTAGTGTAGATGGTGTGCGTGCTCTCCCTCATCGCCGAGGTCGAGGGTTCGAACCCTCTCGTTTGCATTTCCATGACTTAAGTGGAGGTTCCAGGGGTAAATTACTAGGCCAGCCCCTCGAGATTTTACGTCTAATTAGTAGCTTGCGACAACATCCGACGGTGCCACTGAGCATCGGAGGGCGGTGTGACCCTATAAGAGAGTCTTCGGCGGTTCCTCGGTCACAAAAAAAAAAGGTAAATATAAAAACTAAATGAATTCCTATTGTTAGATAATAAAAAAAAAAAAGAATTCCTATGGGGCTATTTTATACAAAATTCCAAGTCCCACTAAGTATAAACATATAATTTCATCGGGCCAGCCAATTATTTTGGATTAAGGCCCATGTATTCGATCACTTTCTTATATGGGAAGATCCATAAATTAGAAGCCCACGGAAATCCCGAAAGCATGCTTTGTATTTTGTCCATTATCCTTGTTCCTATTTACAGGAAATGATATTTCCTTCCAAAATTGACAATCACCAAATCCTAAAATCTCACACCGGCCGTACAGACCCAAAACCAATCAGAATCTTTAAAAAAAATTAACTAAAACAACTTTCACATAATTATATACTTTTGTTTCTTTTTTTTTTTGTGCACATGTTTATATATATTTGTTGTGTATATCACCATCAAATTCTTTCTTACCAATTTTATTTTAGACACACACACACACACACAGATTTATATATATATATATATATATAATTCTCTTGTGAGAAAATCTGGTAGTGAATTTGAAGAACCATTTATAAATTCAATGTCAAAATCAAATACTGAAAGTATGGCTTGCCATCTGGCAAAAATCTGTTTTGATGCAATGTTTAATACGTCTTTTTGTTAGACGTCTTTGGCTATTTGCAATCAATACGTAAGAGAAATTTTTGGTTTAATAAATCTCCTTGGAATTTTGATATAGACAAAACTATAGCAAGTATTTCTTTTTTGATAGTTGAATAATTTTGTTTGGTAGAATTCCAATGTTTTGAAATAAACTTCTTTGTTATTATTGACCTGTTTAAGAATACCGCTATATCCTATTTCGAGGCATCTGTTTCAACAATTTTGAAAGTAGATGGGTCAGCTAGGTGTAAGCATGGTATATCTTTGACATGAATCTTTATTTGTTTGACTATGTTAGTATGGACAGAGGTCCATGGTGGAGGATCCTTTTGTAATCTTTGGTGTAAGGGTTTACAAAGGATATTTATATTTGGGAAGAAATTTAGAATATAATTGAGACTACCTAGGAATCTTTGTAACTGAGTTTTGTCTTTAATCTCATCTGGGAATTTATCAGTAGAAGAAATTGATCTTTCTATGGGAGTTATAGTGTTTAAGTGAATGTAATGACCCAAGAACCTAATCTTGGTTTTGAATAGTGCAATTTTAGTAGGAGAGGCTACAAGACCATTTTGTATGATTATTTTTATGAAAGTAGATAAATGCTTAAAATGTTGTTCTATATTGGGGGAGAAGACTAGAATATCATTTATATAAACTATGATGTATTCTGAATAAGGATTGAAAATCTCGTTCATAATTCTTTGAAATTCTGAAGGGGCATTTTTTAGGCCAAATGGCATAACATTCCATTCGTATTGGCCAAAAGGGACTGTAAAAGCTGTTTTGTATTTATCCTTCTCACTTATTTGTATTTGCCAAAATCCTGATTTCATGTCAAACTTTGAAAATACTTTTGATCTACATAATATGTTTAGCAAATCTTTTTTATTAGGTATCGGATATCTTATCCATCTAAGAGCTGTATTTAGAGGTTTATAATTGATAACTAACCTGGGAACTCCTCTTTCTAGTTCAGCATTTTTATTGACATAAAAAGCAGAGCAGCTCCATGGCGACTGGCTTTTTCTTATAAGTTTTTTATCCAAGAGGTCTTGTATTTCTGTTTGGCAAAATTTTACAACTTCTTGGTTCATCTGTGTAGGCGTGCCTTTGTAGGTATTTTATTTTCAGAAAAATCATGTTCATAAGGCAGGTCAACAATATGCTTCTTTCTTTCCCAAAAAGCATTGGGTAAGGTAGAGCATATGATTTTCTCTATGTGTTTTTGTAGGGAAGCTATTTTTTCTAAAACATTTGGTTTTATAAGATTTTCTTCTATTCGTTTGAATTCTAAATCTTCTTTTAAAAATTCAAGCTGGTTTTCTTTGTCTTTTATAAGGCAATTTATTTCTGAAATATAGTGTTCTTGTAAAATGTTTAGGCTTCTCTTTTGTGGTTTTGTTATGAAGTTGAAGGTAATTTTTCTATTTAAAGTATGAGTTTCAATACCTTCATTAGTAACGTAAAAGGTTGGATTAATTGTATAAAAGGTGTTCCTAGAATTACCTGTTGTCTCATGTTTTTAACAAGAAAAAAAGATGTTTTGTAAGACATTTGGTCTTTTACAATTAAAGCTTCGGCAATTTGTATTGGATATTTAACTTGTCTCCTGAGGCTGATTTTAATGATTCGGAAGTTTTGTCAAAGTATCTCGGTTGGAACAAGACCTTCTTTGATACAATTGAGGTCAGCCTTGAGTATCAAAGAGTGTCGTTGTTTCAATGATAAATTCATTATTAATTTTTATCATTATTTCTATTATCCATTTTCTAGAGGTTATTTCTGTTAATAACATAAGAAAAGCTGGATCAGGAGTATCAGAAGTATTTGTAATATCATTCTGATCTTTCAATTTTGTTTTTCCTTTTATGACAAGAGCTTTAATCTCAGAAATTTCTTGTTTCATTTCTGATTGTGTTGCTTTCAAAGCTTGTATTTCTAATTTTTGTTGTTTTATTTCATTTTGGAGGTCATTAATATTTATGGGTCTGGATTGAGTTTTCTTGTTTCTATTCAAAATGTTAGTATTATGTTTGGTGGTAATATCCATGGAAGAATGAAGTCTATCTAAATATTCTTTCTTGGCTTTTGGGTCAGTGATTTTATCAGCAGTGCTGAGAATGAATTCTTCTTCTTTTGTCAACATATTTATTTCAGGAATGGGTTTTTCAGGAGAGGCGTCTTCGTAATCAGAATCTGAAGAGGATTCTATTTCATTAATTTGAAGACCATCTTCTTCAAGAAGTTCATCAGAAGAAGTGTCATTATTTTCTATGAGGATGTTGTTCAATTGGTATAGAGTATTGTCATCTAAAGAAAGTTCATTTAGTTTCTTGTTAATCCTGCAATATTTAGAAATATGTCATTTTGGACCACAAGAGTAACATTTAATGTCTTTAAAATTCTTTTTATCAGTTTGAGGCTTGTTCTGGCTATTATGGTGTCTACGTTTATTCTTATAAGTTTGATGTTTGTTGTGATGTTTCTTAGTTTCTTTGTCAGGAGGACAAGTTCTTTTACATTTGGACTTTGTTTTTTCATTATAAGAGGGATCGTATTGAGCACAGAAATCTCCTAGACTTTTATTAGTGAGATTTTGTTCTTCCTTGAGTTGTCTTTGTAATTTGATAGTATTACACATTTGTGTTCCTTGTCTATAAATGTAAGAGACTATTTCTCCATAAGAAAGCAAATTATAAGGTATTTGACCACTATATTCTTCTCTAATTCTATCTCTTACTTGGTCACCTATTATTTGGGGTAAACCAGCTAAGAATTTTTCTTTCCAAAAAGGTTGGTTGCAATCTGGTCTAATAAGAACCCTTTGAAAGAAAAGTTCTTTGTATTCTCTAAATCTTCCTAGGGATTTACAACGCATATTGGACAGGAGATCTTGGTTCATATCTCTAATATATGAAGGGTCTCCTATGAAGTGTTGTGATATGGAGTAAATAAGAGTGTTAACCGCATCTTGGATGAGATGTCCGTGATCATCATCCATGCGTTGGCCAAAGTCATCTATTTTATAAGAAGTTAAAATTTGTATTTTTTGTTCATTTGTCAAGTAGTTATCCCACCAACCTTTTAGTTGTCCAGTAAAACCGGCTACTAAAATATTAGCAACAACATGATCATAAACATCTTGCTGTGTTTTGTAGGCATTGGCAAGCATTACCATGTTATTCAAGATATTCATGTTATTGCTTTCGGCAACACCATCAATTATCCATTCATAAATGGCATTTGGAGAATATTTATTCTGTATTTTTTGCGATGATTCTTCTTGGGCTATGTTTGGTGGGGTAGCTCTACTGTAATAAAGTTTTTGGGGTTGTCTCCAATTGAGTCTGTTAACATCAGCAGTTGATTCATTGTCGGAATCATTAGAGGGCTTGGTCAAGGTACTAATAGTAGGTTGGTCAGGGGTGTCTTTAATAATTAGTCCTTGAAATTTAGGGGTGTCTAGTATAGGGGTAGGTTCTAGTGTTGATTTTCCTAGGAGTTTTTTCTTTTGTTCAATGGCTTTGGCAAATTCTGGACTAAGGTTTTTTGGAAACTCAAAAGCCTTAAAAATGGATTTTTTGAGTGTTTCAGTTTGCATTGTAGTCAGTTGGGTAGGATTTTGTATAGTAGATTCTATCCTATTTAATTTTTTTCCTATGGTTATTAGATGTTGATTAGTAAAATTGTTTTGTTCAATGACCTTGTGAGTGTAAAGAGAATCTCCTTTGTCTGGAATTCTAAAAGGAGTAGCTGAAATCTCGCTATCTCCATATTGTATTTTTATTTTCCTGAGGGGTGGATGGTTGGATTCTATGGTTTCACCATTATCAAGTTTCCACTTATAGTGATGATCTAGAACAACTATCTCTTTTGGTTCAAGGAATTGTTCTTCTAACCAATCAAAGAAAAATATATGGACTTCATATTCATACATGTAGTCGTAATATTTTTGCTTGATATCTTTTGCTTTATCAGCAAAGGTTTTGAAGAACCATTGTCGGATTTGTTTATTGTTTTCAGAGTTGAATTCTTTGTTAAGGAATGCTCTGTTTGGTTCAAATTTTTTTTCTAAAACATTAAACTCAGCATCTATCATCTGAGAATAAGTGGGGGAATGATGAGGAGAATCTGGATTTTGTAAGATTGGATCAGGCTGGTTTTGTTGGTAATCTGGCCTGGAAATCCCTGATCTATTATCTAAACCGCTAATTTCTGGTTTAGGTGGTGTCTCATGATTACTCCTACTAGCAAAAGGAGGTAAAGGTGTAGTATCACGTGTGGGAGTGTTTCTATGTGTACTTGGGGGAATGGTGATTATAGGAGGAAGAGGACCTTGTATAAGAAGTATGAGAAAAAGGATTAGATCTTGAATCAAAAGATCTTCTAGGAAACCTAATGGTCACTCTTCCTTCTGGATGTTGAATGACATTAGTTGGATCTGTATTTTGAACAACTTGCTGGGGAACTTGGTTTTCTAATTCCCATTGTTCTGGTAAAGTCACTTGGTTCCAATTAATAGATCTAGGAATAGTCGTATTAGCTCTAGAAATGTCAGTCTGAAGGAGGAGTGTTTCTCCTCGAGGACTATGTTGGAAAGCATTTTCTCCAAAGGCGGAGGCCATGGCTTTGTAATGGATCCTATAAACAAGTGCTAAAGGAATGGATCCATCTGCTACTTTGTAATTATGAGTTTTTATTTGGAGTGTGAGGGCTCTAAGAATGTTTTTATCTTTGAGGGATACAGAGAAATTGGGGTAACAGTCAAAATGTATTGGTCCTTTGCAGAGACTTGTCTCTACAGTACCAAGTATAGATTCATCATAGTTTAAGAGACGTGAATCTCTTAAAACCAAGAGAATAGAAGTATTAAGACCTTCTTTTGTAAGAGGTTTGACTCCTACTTGGACGAGTCCTATATGGATGTAATTGTATTTTTGTTTATACTTTTGGATGGACTCTTTATTTAAAATATGTATTTTTTCATAGGAATTAGAAAGAGGAACATCTCTTTCTTCAATGGCTATGATATAGTCTGATTTTTTGAAGAATTTCAATTTTGATTGTTTATATATTTCCTTAAGCTGAATTTTAGGAATTTCTCAATTCTCTATAGATTTGTTGAAATCTTCTATTCTTACTTCTTCTCTATGTATAGGACTTGGATCTGGGTCCATTTGTGATAGAGAACTAGAGGAAGATGTAGATTTTCTATGTAAACTCATACTTGAGATCGGAACTATTCCTTCTTCGAACCGTTCTGAGAGCTAAACCAACGGTCTAACAGCCTTTCAGGGACTTACGGCCGGACCACTCTGTAGAAACAAGAAGGATGCCAACGAATGGCTCTCGATCTATGAGTATGTTCTTACAAAAACTATCTATACCTTCCCACTGGCTCTGATACCCTAAAGGGGTTAGGATCGGAGTACTATAACAAGAGAACAAACAAGTATAAGAGACTTAACAGATCTATAAGAGAGATGTATAAGAACTTAAATAAAGTCGCGAGAATTAAAGATAATATAAAGACCAAAAGCAATATATAAAATATAAAGTAAGAGTATGCATAAACAAAAACCAACCATGAAGGTGGTATGAACTTGTATTAAATAAACTGAAAGTTACATGTATTGAAGGATGCGGAAACTAAAGCATCAAGTCATCCACTAGGGCGGTAATCCGCACTCCGGGGAGTATTGATGTTGTATTACAAAAAATGGTTAACCAACTATCATGTAAGTTGGTAACCCTATATAAAACTATGTATTTGAAAAACAAACTTACTTTGTAACAAGGGATACAAGGTAAGAAAGCTTGAGGCTTGAAAGGATGAGGATGAAGAGATGGGGGTTACAAGAGGGAAGGAGGAGGAAGAATAGAGAAGTGAGATCTGAAAAATTTTGAGTGCCCTCTCTTGTGCCGGAGAAGTGTATTTATAAGGGGTGCTACAGTATATAGTGAACAGTACTGAGTGAATAGTGTAAAGTGAACAATACTGAGTGAATAGTGAACAGTATATGTCTAACGTATGGCCTTTACGCCGTTTGCAACAGTGTCTGCATGTGATCTCTTTTGATCTTGTCTTTAATTCCTGTCTAGAGAGATCCCGTAGCGGTCATCTTCATTGGTGTTTCAACTTTGTGATGTGATTGTGAGGATCCATCTATATTGTCTTGTGATTTGGAGATCCACATAGTGATCCTTCCACTTCTGAGAGCATTGTCCTGAGGATGTTACAGTATTCTTCTCTGTTCTGGACTGCAGCTAGTGCTGCACTTGTCATGGATTTCTCTTGTAAAAATGATGTATTTGATGGGGCTGCGATTATCTGGGTTTTCTGGCTTTTTAACCATGTTTTAACCGCAGCTTCGGATCCTTGTTCATGTAATTTGAATCCATCCCACCATTTTGTCTTGTACTTTTGAATAAGTACTGGTATTAAGTGGGTGGATGTTTGTATTCAAACTCCCAATTTGTTACCCATGAGATTTTGAATATTATGAAAAAATGCATAAGGCTTTGGAATCTTGAATCATGTGGAGTTGGTACGTAGTGTTTACGGAATGTTTGGTATCCCCGGTCAATTGTGGGATGTAAAATAATGTCCAAAGGACCAAAGAAATCCCACCAAGAACTGAACCAATTTGGTAGGCTATGTCTGGGGAAATTGTCTTTGAAGAATACCAGCTAGGTATGTTGGAAATTTGTATTTTGTCTGTAGAAAACATTCCACCAAGCTTGTTGGTAGTCCCAGTAGGTATATGAAGAGGAGTATGGTAGACTTTGGGTAAGTCTGGTTTGGAATTTTCTGAATGTATGGGGTGAAGTTTCCCATTGTGAGGGGTGTATGATTTTACTAATGGATATATTGGAGTATAGGATATTTTCTGTATTGTTTTTGTCAGCAAAGTGAGTAAACCTTGCTGATTCAGTCTCCATTAAGATTTGCTCATAATAAGCAAGAGTTTTGTTCATATTGTGTGGCTTGAAAAGCCAGTTTTTTGGAAATATGTTTTTTGCGAATTTGATTGGATTTTCATCGTAAAATCCATCTTCCACAGTCAGTAATTTTTGAAAAGATGTTTTGGGGAAAAACTTAGATCTTTGAGAATGAGGGGTTGCCTGTGGCCTAATAACCACCTCATTCGAAATTCTTTTGTATTGTTTTTGTGTATTAAGAATGGAAGGATTGTTGCTTACATCAATGTCCTTAGAAGGTTCTTTCTTTGCTGTGTTTTGTAAGGATTGGGCAAGTAACAATAATACGTCTTTTGGTATTATGTTGGTTAGTCAATTTGGTTAAATGCTAATATGGGTTCGAGATGATATGGATTGTATTTTCAATATATATATATATATATATATATATAATATATATATATAACGTGATGATTGATGCAAAAAATTAAAAATAAAAACAAGAGATCTCTTTGAAGATTTTTTATTTTAAAAAAATCTTTGTTACATTCCCTCACGTGAAGCTTTAAAAGATGAAATTTAATTATAGAAAAATTTTGCATAAAATAAGAGCTCCTTTAAAACGACAGCGAAATTTCATTCATTTGGGATTGACAAAAAAAAATTATATCATTCGTAGAGTATTTACAAAAAAAAAAAAAATCAAGATGGCTCATGTGGATGACTTTTTCTTATCGATGCGTTTAGTACACTTTAGATACTCCCATGACGTCTTATATGCTCGTGTAAAAGTGTCTCGTCAACAATAAGGAAAAAGCAAAAATTCTTTGACATGGTAAATTAACAGGCTTGATATTTTTTTTTTAAATAATGAAATTGAAAAATAAAATGTTCTCTAAAACAGTGAGCTTTTGAGATAGGAAGGACGGAGAATAAATTGGCCAATATGATCACAATGATGGATAAAAGACTATTTTTTATTTATTTTCTATATGGAAGTAAGTTTAAATTTTACAAAAAACCATAGAACTTATGCAAATATGGAAATTATTAAGGTTGATCAAAAGGGTAAAAGCCACCAAAGTCCTCAAATTGTGCCAATTGTGACATATTTACGTTAAATTTTCTTGACACCAAAAACTCCAAACTTATATTTATGTGATAAATTTACTCAAAATTAATAGAATGTGACTCATTTACCTCCAAATTTTTTGTAACACAAAAAATTTCAAATTTGTATTAGTATGATACATTGACTCTAAAAATTTGATGTCATAAAAATAGTTTGGAATTTTTGGTGTCCCAAAAAATTTTGAGGATGAATATCTCACATAAGTATAAAAAAAATTAGAATACATGTATTACAAATGACAAAATTTAGGATTTTTTTGAGTTTTTCTCTTTGTTGAGGGAGCTTTACTCGCATAAGGACGGAGATAGTCCCATCGGATCACGTGTTGATTTGTCATTGGTTTTCTAAGATCTATATTTACAAAAGAATTACTTCCTGTGATTTCTATTTTAATTTTTTTTGGGTAATTTAAGTTACGAAAATTTGCCTTTTTGTCTTCCCACCATGGATTTGGCTATCAAAATCCATCAATGCAAGCTGCTTTATTCGGCCCCACGCTTTTCTTGTCACGATCAACGAGCCGCGTCTGCAATCACCCATGTTCTTCGAGGCGGAAATGACGACACAGAAATGTCCTTTCTTATGGACATGCGCGCTAGAGCCGTACACTGACCGTTGATGGCTATGAAGCCCTCGACGACTTTTGTGCATGTATGTCAAGCCCTCTTCCGCTTTCAATTGAGAATCTCAGAAATAATTATGCTTTCACGTGACATGTGACGTGCAACAGTTTTTCGATGAGCGATTTCAAATTTCAAACTGATTTAGATTTCCCGTTAAAATTTAAAACTTATCTATCAAAAACTAATAGATACGAATGTTAGTATATTCAGTTTACATCAGATATAATTTTTTTCTTAACTAAATTGCTCAAACAATTCATTAATTCCCAAAAATTTTAGTGCAATTTAATATTTATTTTCACTTGAAAGTAAATTGTGCAAAATTCAAAATCGCATCACCTTAGATGTTGAAGAGTCTTCTCGTGATGTTTGAATTTTATAAGTTCATTTGGAGCCAATCTATAGTAGTAGCAATGCATACATCGATTAATTAGTCTGATTTTATATTGTCTAGAATGTGTGTATGTGTATATATAAATATGCAAGCGTTTGATGGTAAGTAATTGCTTTGTATCCACATCTTATTTACAAAAGTAAGTAGATTCATAATGATTTTCGATTTTTTTTTCCTTTATTTTATGTACTAAATCATTGACTTCAGCTACTTCCATTTTGTCTTTTGTGTGCCTTCTTCGCCTTGCGCCCACCGTGGTTCCTAAAAAGATGTTTCGTTGCTTTGGCACCTCCCTAATAAATGGGCTGTCGAGATATTGATGATCATATTCATTCATATAATGAAATTTCGATTTTTTTTTTTTTTGACCCAGGGAACTCCGCGCACCGTACCAACACGAACAAACGACGGGCCGGGCAGAACGGAGAGTAAACCACTTTGGGGGTGACACGTCTTTACCACACTCACACTCGTCCACAGGGTAAGTCCCCGCGACGCCGGGAATCGAACTCCTCCGCTTGCGTTAGGGGGAGAAACTCGCCGCCAGCAGCGCCACCCAGACGGGTGGTATGAAATTTCGATTTTTTGGTCTTTCGTCTTGTACTACTTGCATTTTATCTTTCGTGTGGCTTCTTGTCCTCGTCTAAACTTCTCAAACCGGTCATTTTAAATTTCTATGAGCACGTGCTTTCCAATTGTTGTTATAATAGCAATGATGGAGAAAATAGTAATTTTCTTTTATTTTCTAAATAACAATAAGTTTAAAATTCACAAAAAACTCATAGAAAGAAAATAATTATGTCAAAGGAGACTAAAACCATTTTGGTTGATTTTGTCGATCTAGTAAAGAGATGAGTGGCCTTACTCGTATAAGGGATAGGAAGAGCCCTACCCAATCCTAGTCACTAAGGGTCGGATATGTTGATTTGTAATTATTTTTATAAGATTTATATATACTCCCTATGCATAAACAAAAGAATTGCTTACTGTGATTTATATTTTTAATTTTTTGGGTAATTTAAGTTATAAATTTACCTTTTAGTCTTCCTGCCATGAAAATGGCTAATCAAAATCCATCAATGCAAATTGCTTTGTTTTTCCCCACGCGTTTTCCCGTCAAGATGCGTGAATCAAGTTACACTCGCTTGTCTTCATTTGGCCCCACGCGTTTTGAAGAGAGAGAAGGAAGAGAGAAATAACAGAGAGAGAGAGAGAGGGAAGTGGGACCCAGGGAAGATCGGCCCATTCAACGGACGACACGTGGCTCCCTAGGACCAGTTCTACTCCCTGTCATCTCCCTCGTCCTTGTCTCTGTCCCCTGCTACACTTGCTCTTCCTTCTCTCTCTCCTCTGCTACACTGGGACCATCCCCGCACTCGCCGCTACAGCTTGTGCCATGCCCTCTTGAAATATCTACACGTCCCTCACATTTTTCACGGTTATACCACACTTCTCGTATCCTTCCAATTCTCTCTCTAGCTATTGAAATCCCAGCAAGAAATTCACGTTGATTCTACAAATTAACTCGGCATGGACAACAATCTTGGAGGTCGTCAAGCAACCGCTGAGGAACATGGGATCGAGCCCATGAGGCGGGATTCACTGGCTTCGATGTCAGAATATATGGAGGCAGCGCCGAAATGGAATAATGAATCAGCAGGCGAAAGCAGCTGTAGCATCTTCAGAGTTCCTCAGGCACTTGCCGGAGGAAATGCCCAGGCGTCTCGGCCTCGCATCGTCTCTATTGGCCCATACCACCATGGGGAACAGCAGTTGCAGATGCTTCAGGAGCACAAGCGGAGATACCTCCACGCCATGCTGGACCAAACTCAACCGCACGGTGTCGGCCTCAAAGAGCTCATCAATACAGTGGCACCGAAAGTGGAAATGATCCGGCAGTGCTATTCGGAGAGCACCGAGTGTTTCAGCGGACCTGATCTTGTGAAAATGATGGTTGTTGATGGATGCTTCATCATTCAATTCCTCCGTCAAATCGGGGTTCATACGGATGGCTCCCCCGTTAGATAATTCATACGTGTCGTATTCTGTCGGACGGGACCTTCTTCGGCTTGAGAACCAGGTCCCATACTTTGTTCTCGAGGATTTGTTTGAAACAACGAATGTTCCAGAAGCAACGTGGTCCTTGGCCAATCTTGCCTCCAATTTCTTCAGGTGTTTGGATGTAGGACGCGGCTATGTCTTAGAAAGCCAGATCAATATAAAAGGAGTGCATTTACTCGATTCATTTCGTCTGAGTTTAATACCTCAGGGTCAACAAGACAATCTAGTAGAGAAGAGTTTAAAACGTCCTTTGATTAGATCTGCCTCCGAGCTCCGTCGAGTGGGAATTGGATTCAAGCAGGAACAAGCCGGCACCTTCCTAGAGATCAAAATTGACAGTGAACGCAGAACCGTCAGAATTCCACAAATAGCAATAAATGACGATCTCAATTGCATCCTCCCCAATATTGTTGCTTTTGAACAGTGTCGTGGCCAAAGGGGCGGGCACATAGCCGCCTATGCCGTATTCATGGGATGCCTCATTCAAACTGTTGATGACGTACAGCTTTTGCGTGACTGTAAAGTCATATCGAATCACGGTATGAGCAACCAGGATGTTGCATGCTTCTTCGGTGACATCTGCAAGGACGCAACTATAGACGTCCGCGAGACCTATCTAGCGTCGCACTTTTCATTTTTAGACGAGTCTTTTAAGTATGAGCGGGCTTATCTTTGCTGGGCACAACTCCTAAATGCTTTTCATGACAACCCATGGTCGGCTCTTTCAGGCTTAGCTGTTGTAGTGACGCTTATAGGCATCATTCAAACAGTGTATGCTGTGTTGCAGTACTATTATCCCAAGTAGTAGGAAGCATATAGAAGCTGTGTCTTCCAATTTCATTACATATATATAGACTATGTTTTTAGTGAATCTTTGAGTTGTTGATACTTTCCTTGTGACCAGATCAATCTTGAGTGTGTGGATTAACAGTTATCATCACTAAAGTGGTAATCACTAGGGGAGAGCACAACCCGGTGATCTCATTCTGCCTGGGAATCTAGAACTTACTCTGCCCTAGGCCTAGCCACTACCAAGTTCGCGGAACAAAGGACTGGATCGGCCGGTTAAATGGTGTTCTACAACTAATAAAACCAAAGTTACACGACAAAAAAAGTGTACTGGTGCAAAATCATCGTTATTTTACTAGCCATGCTAAATACTTGTGTTACAAATAAATGAACCTTTCCACCCAAAAAGAGTCCAATGTATCATAAAATGCATCTCTACCATTGTCAACCTATTCTCGAGCTGTCTCTTCCAAACACCAAAGTCATCACCCAGTTCCCCGCAACTTAGAACCTGTTCCTCCACCTAATACCCTCGTGAGATAAGCCGAACGCCAAACCAGCCAGCTCACGATCCTACGTGCGATGTCCCCTTCGCGTCTTGCATAAAAGAATGTTTGCATAAGTGACAAGGATTGATTCCATGAATCATAGAAGTACTAGGTATTAGGAAAGAAAACCATTAGTGTGGCATGGTAGCATGTTATGTACCTTAGACTGACGTAAATCGACCAGCACCTTTTAACTCCCTACAGTAGCCATGCTTCCGAAATGTTTGTACACGAATGGGTCCCCTAGAGGTATGTCTTTTAAGCAAAATGCTTTCCCTCAATTTTGCTTCCCTATCCTACAAAATAGCTGCTCCAAGAATTTCCCTTCCCTTTCTGCGACCTGTTTCAGAAATCAGTATTCGTATTACTTCCAAGGAAAGAAGAAAATTGAGCCTTTATGCGATGGGCAATATTGATAGTGAATAGCCACTTCCAAGTTCAAATTGAAGTATTTATGCCACGTCTTGTACAAAGTAGGACAAGGAAATAAAGTTCAAGATTTTTGCCTGAGAAGTAAAGAGTGGAGATCAAACGAAAAACAACAACGAGAAATCTTCAAAGGAATCATAGTGGTTGACTGGATCTGAGCTAAAGCACCAGCCTCTCCGTCTGTTTAAGAAAACTTGATCACACGTCATTTGATAATGAGATTTATGTACTCTTTATATATACATGCATATCTCCATCTATGAGTCTAAGCTTTTGGGTTGGATTAGCTAAACACTTCGATACGAAATAGTTGAGCGGACAAATCCTCCACTTGGAAGATGGTCAAATGCTAAAATGAGATCATCACGAAGTTGTTGATTTAAGCGACGAAGGAGAGAGAAAAGAGATCTTTTCTCCTCACGTTTCACCAGCGGATAAGGAAGATTAAGTGACTGGACAAACTGAGGGTCCAACACCGGCGGATCCCGCTAGGAGACTGTATGGAACATCCGTCCAATCATTCAGCACGATTTTCTTCGCATGCACCTTTTTCACCGAGCCTCTTTTAAGACGAACTCCAGACTAGCATTGCGAGCATTAGATCAGCACCACGATGAAGTGCTAGAAAAGATGACAGTAACTTGAGAAAGAAAATCAACTTACCCATGTTAAGATCATTAATCATTGAGAAATTGTAAGTGAAAACAGTGAGCATCTTCTTCTGTTCCTGAAACTTTGAAGGTTGCTCTGTTAAGTGCAATTCATAAGGTTGAAGAATTAAAGTACCTCGATTTTCAGAAAGCATGAGGTTCAACAAAAGCCTCTTCTTGATTTCTTGGGCATGATTCACCTCACGAAGCAAGTAGGCGTGTTCCTTGAGACCCTTTAAACTGAAAGTCAAGGGCTCGGCTCCGGCTGCAATGACCACCTTGTTCGTATGCGACTTTAAACAGGTAAGGCATCTTGAGGCAGTCCACCGATGGCAACCACTATCCAGTACACCTGATCGATAAGGAACAAGATTTAGCGAAAGAGAAAATCCTAAAGGAAAAACATGGCGGATTTGCCACAACTAGTGTTTTTTGACATTTCT
The DNA here is from genome assembly GCA_017140595.1 of Eucalyptus curtisii. NCBI lineage: Eukaryota > Viridiplantae > Streptophyta > Magnoliopsida > Myrtales > Myrtaceae > Eucalyptus > Eucalyptus curtisii. Next base: position 32,221,568 of record CM029498.1, read on the forward strand.
TACTGGTGCAACTTCGGTTCCATCTTGTTGAAGAAATGAAATTTTACATTATCTCACTGTATAGTATGTACCTAAAACACTTTTTGACATGTCGGACACTGGGGACAACGCATGTCGATATTTGTTATAATGTTTGATTTGGCAGGTATCTGCACACGGGACTTTTATTGCCGGAGACCTCGACGGATATTCCAACTGCACAAATAGCCAATAGCCCGGCCCAAATAGGACGTCGTAAGAACCGTATGTTGCACACTCAACCTCTCGAGGTATTTGAAACATGGTGACAATAAACATAAAACCACTAACTCATCCTCCATAAATCAAATCCAGAATCCATTTCATAAAGTAGATTCACTAATCTAAACATATAATCTTGCACAACTCGATTAATCAAGCAACATTCATTTCATAAACCAGTTTAATAAATCAATATAAGAAACCTTTCACAATTCCTTTCATAAATATGTACAAAATATGACTTTTTGGTTTAATAAAATCAATAATTTTATTGTATTTCATAATTTATAATATATCTATTTCATATCACTTTCAAAAAATGAATTTACAAATCATACACAAGATAAGCACCACTCACCATTAATCAAAAGCTACGCAGCTTGGTATGCCTAGAAGCATTTTACTGGATGTCAAACTTACACGCTACACCAACCTTGACTAAGGCTCCGTTTGTTTCATAGAAATAACTTCCGAGAAAACATTTTTCAGATTTTCCGACTTTTTTTCACGGAAAATAAACTAGTCAAGTGAAACGTTTTTTACTATTAAAAAAAAACACCTTCTAAAGTGGGGAAAATGTTTTTCATTTTTCGGAAATGAAAATCATTTTCCATAACTTCTTCCACCTCACATTCTTTCACAAAACACATTTTCCTTATATTTTTATATTTTCTTTTTTATATTTTTTTAAAATCGGGTTTTTAATTCTTTTTTCTTTTTCTTCTTTCTTGATCGACCACAAGCCAACTCGAGCCTTGCACGAGGCCGGATTCGGTGTGGGCGAGGCTCGAGCTCGCCTTGGCTAGTCGCGAGCTTACTCCTTGGCAGAGCTTGGGCTCGCGTGGTTCGGTGGAGCTCAGGCTCGTTGGCCTCGGCGAAGCTCAAGCTCACCTGGTTTGGCAGAGCATGGGCTCGATTGGATCAGCCAAGCCTTGAGCTTGCTAATCCAAGTCTTGGTCGGTTGTCGGGCGTTGTCCATCGCCGAGGCACGGCGACGGAGGGAAGAGGTGGAAGAAGGAGGAAGGAAAAGAAAAAGGAAAAAAGAAAGAAAAAAGGAAAATTTTAAAAATAAAAAAATTAAGATTTAAAAAAAATAAAAATTAATTGAAAATTCAATTTTAAAACAAAAATTAAAATTAAAATTAAAAATTTTTCGGCCTATTAAAAAATTAAAGTTCGATTTTTTTAGTAATTTTTCCAAGAATCTAATCAAAATGCGAACAATGGAAAATATTTTCCACTCAATTTTTAGATTTCCATCTAACACCGGAAAATGTGGTCATTTTCTTAAAAAATGACTTCTTAGAAAATATTTCTAAAAATGTGATATTTTTCATGAAATGAATGGAGCCTAAAACTTCACTCAGCCACGCTATTTTTGGGGTCAAAACGTCTATTATGTGTTGACAAAAGATCATACGAATAGCAACTTACTGTAGCGAACTGAGCAACCTCATCCTGCGTGATGAACTTTGTCATGTCATGTCTCCGCCGAACTTTGATTTACGGGAGCTTATAGTCAAAAGAAAGCTCCTCTAAAGTATTATAAGACCTCAATTCCTTCGACCCAAAATTTTAGGGAGGTGAGGGACCTCATTATCACAATTGTACAGCTCAAACTCAACCGCAGCATCACTGGCAAAGCCAACATAGCTGGGCTATAATTTTGACTCCCACAAACAGAAACTAACTTGTAAGAGAGAAAACTATAGGGAATTCCTAGCAATTACATGCAAAAGGCGTATTCGAACATCAATCAATGTTTTACGACAAACCACCGCCATTTGCCTCTCTTCTTTCTCTTTCTCATTTTTCTCTGTTTCTCCGCTTCCTTCATCTATCTCACGAAGGCAAGTGCTAGAGGAAGAAGAAGATTTGTTGGACTTTGTCAACTGGTGAGGGCCTCCGTCAATAACTTCTTTCTTATCTAGCTTGAATTCTACGGATAAGTCATCGATTCCAGTTGAATCTTGTTTATTGATGAGTTCTTAAAGCTTATTTGGACTGAGAAGGGACTGAGTTGGGCCTTTAGTTGCAAGCCCAATCACTAGTTTCCTTAATTTCCATACAGGCCCTATTTCGGTTAAGGTTTAGGATAGATGATTCTGATGTAATTGATCGTCACCTTAGGTGCACAGTTGATGCAATTGATGCTCAAGCTTTGTGAGGAAACAATACAGAACACTAAAATACACCTATCGCATTCAAAAATTGATAAGAATGAATATTACTATTTCCCCCTATGTTAGCTTTATAAGAGAGCAAAGGGGTATGAGGTAGTATAGAACATTAAAATACGCCCATCACATTAAAAAATTAATAAGAATGAGTATTACTATTTCCTCATATGTTAACTTTATAATACGTGGAAACGAAAGATTTTACAATTTACGTCAATGCAAAGTTACTAGAGAAATAAACAAAGAATAATATGATACCAGAGATTTACGTGATTCGGTCCAAATATCGGTATCTTTGTCCACGAGAAGAGTCGGTAATAAATAATTCATTATAATCAGAAAATTAGATTTTATAATCACTCAAAACGCTCGAATATTTTCACATCTAAATTTAAATCTAAACTCAAATTATTTATAAATAAATAATGTAAATGCACAGTACAAAAATAACCGCATGTTCAAGCTCCCTCTACGTACGGCCAAATATAGCTACTCCAGCGTTCGTCTCTGATTTGCGTGCGTACGGCAGCTCCTTTTGCCGTGCGGCTCCTCTTCTTTGTTTTCGAGAAAATATTGGGTGGGTTTAACCCTCCACGCAGGCGAAATGTATTACCATTCAAAAGTCGACACGTGGCAAATTTGGCCCACCTGTCAGCACCCACTCTCTCTCCATTAACTCCGTCTCTCTCCCCTTTACTCTCTCTCCTCCCCTCCGTTTCTGCCCACGACTCTTTCTCCCCCTTTTCTCTCTCCACTTCTCTTTTCTTTTTTTCTTGCGTCTGCCATGGCTCGAGCTCGAGTCGGCACATGGCCACTTCAGGTCGAGGGACGGCGCGCCGCCGCGAGGCATTGGCGTGAAGCCTCCCGCCTCCGCCGGTCCATGGTCCGAACCCTTTCGGTGTCTCCGCCTTTGGATTGCGAAGAAGAACAGCGTGGCGACGACCAGCGAGCTGGCCACAATGGCCGCCACTGCCTTGACGATCATCTTGCTTGAGGAAGATGACGAGTCCGGTGGCGGCGCTTGGAGCGAGTCTATTACGGAAGGAGGAAGAGAGCTGGGGGGGCGGCGGCGGTGGACGACGTGGAGGCGGCCTGGGGAGAGGAGGGCGCGATCACGGGAAGGGTCGGCGGGCTGCTTCGGGGTGGGGATGCGCTCCACGCCGGAGTGGCGGTTGGCGACGCACCAGGACTGGATGAGGCGGCGGAGGGTGTGGTTGGGGATGAGGGCGAAGTCGAGGAGCGGGGCACGGGTGACGGGGCAGGTAGTGTTGCCGGCGGCGATCCAGGGCTCAATGCTGGACCAGTTGTAGGTCTGCCCCGTCGACACCGTCATCGGGTCCAGCATCAGCTCCAGCGAGATGGGGCACCGAAAGTGGTGCGGGATCTGGACGCCCACCATGTCCAGTGGCTCCAAGCTCAGCCACCACGCATTTTTCTCTCTCTAGGAACGGCGCAAAAAAGCTCCCTTTTGTTCGTTACTGCACTCCCTCTCTCTCTCTAGAATGTGGGCACTGGATGAAGTGAAGGGTCAACACTTGCAGAGCGCGCAGATGGGCACTGGCGAAATTCCTTCTCTGTTCGCGAGAGGACGCTGGTTTCTTCTTTATTCGGGAGCAGAAGACAGAGAAAGAGGGAGGGAGAGAGGACAGCTGGTTTTTGTGGGCAGAAACGAAGGGGAGGAGAGAGAATAAAAGGGAGAGACGGAGGGTTAACGGAGGAAGTTAAGACTGACATGTGGGCTCAAATTTGCCACGTGTCGACTTTTGAATGGTGATACATTTCGCCTACGTGGAGGGTTAAACCCACCCAATATTTTCTCTTTGTTTTCCCGTGCGGCGCTCCGGTTTTTGCGGCTCCACTGGAAGAAAGAACATGTACTGTGCCTTTGTATGCGTGCCCAGAGTCAACAACTTTGACTCTGGGCCCCACCGTGTGCAGCCAAAGAAGGAGTCGGCAGATGCAACTAAAGGAAGAAACTCTAAAAGATAAATAGATAAAATAAAACATAGTGTATCCATTTTTATCTTATAGTGGCAGATCACATCTTCCTTGCTTTCTTTTTGTACATGTAAAAGAAAGTCCAAGAAGGAATGCCCCTTCATTCAATTTCTAATCTGTTTGGGAAATCTTTCTCAAAAAATGTAATTTAACAAATCGTTATTCAAATTTAAATTCGAGATATTAATTTAATAATTCTTCACTTTGGCTCGATATTTAAAGTTAAATTATAATACTCATCATCCATACTCTTCACTTTGGCCGACCGCATATTAAAATGCGCCACAATATTCTCAATATATTTCTTCTAAGATAGATCTAAAACTCCTGCAGTTCTGTTATACAAAATCTCCATACCCAATATCTTCTTTGCAGCATCTAAATCTTTCATTTTAATTGAGCATTTAAATGCCTATTTAACACACTAATATCATACATATATTTAGTTGCTATCATCATATCATCAACATAGAGTAATAGATAAATCAATAACCACTCTCCAATTTCCTAAAGTAAACACAGCTATTCATTTGACTTTTCGAGTAGCCTTGACTAGCCATGAAAGTATCAAAACACTTATACCACTGCATAGGAGGCTGTTTCAGCCCATACAAAGATTTCTTTAACAAGCAAACATGATTTTCCTTATCCAGAATAGCAAATCCCTCTGGCTACCTCCTGTAAATCCTCTCCTCCAACTCACTGTGAAGAAATGCGATTTTTACATCTAGCTGCTTTAACTCGAGATTCTACAAAGCAATTAAGGCAAGTAAAACATACATAAAAGTATGTCTTATCACATGAGAGAACACTTCATTGTAGTCAATGCCTTTACGCCGTGTATATCCCTTCACCATAAGTCTAACTTTATACCTCGCTACCTCGACATTGGGAATGCCCTCTTTCCGTTTAAAGACCCAATTATTTCTAATAATCTTTTGGTTTTTCGGTACTTTAACTAGCTTCCATGTCTTATTTCGATGGAATGATTCCATCTCTTCACTCATAGCCCCTAGCCACTGTAACGACTCCAAATTAGCCATCGCCTCATAATAAGACGAAGGCTCATTTGTCCCTACCTCATCACCTACAGTTAATGCATAAGCAATATCTATATAACCATAATGTACAAGTGATTTAATTTACCTTCTCTGTCTGTCTGTAGCTATAGTGTGTTGCAGTTGTGCTGGTTGTCCACTATCACCTACTTTTTTCACATTGGCCACAATATTGGCTTGGGAAATGACCACAACAATTATGTTATTAGGGTCATCTGCTTCAACCAAGTTAACTTTTGGTTTAGCAGGATTGTCATTTTCCATTATTCTCTTTTTGCAATATGCTACATGATGGCCTGGTTTTCCACAAACAAAACAAGAGCCTTTCTTTTTAAAGGTTGGGTGAGCAACTTTGGGTTTGTATTCATGTTTTTTGTTATTATGCTTGCTTTGGCGATGTTGAGGTTTGCTTTGCACCAAATTTGCCCAAGTAGCAATCTCCTTAGTTTTGGCAGCTTTGATCTCCTTGTTAGTTGTGTCCTCAATGATAATATGCACAACTAGATCGACAAGTGATCTTGTCTTTGTGCATGGGTTGTTGCTTGAAGTCATTCCAAGATGTAGGTAGCTTTTCAATCAACAACCTTGCAATAAATTCCTCTTGTAGGTTGATGTTTTCATGAATTTCTGTTTCTTGACATCTTCGCCAATGTACTTTACAATCATGAAGTCCCATGTTTGTTTTTGCTTCCTTGTACAAACACTAGACATCAAACAATTCATTAGAATGCGTACTAATAATTGTGTGCCTACATACCTTCTTAGCATGTATCCACTAATCTCAGAGCTTATTATCAATTAGTTTGACCTCCCTAAGTGCAAAAGCCACACCATGCGCATCTAGGATAAAGAAAACTCTTTCTTGCCACATTTTGAAATTGTTGCCATTAAAAGCTTCAATATTAGATATGTTAGGGATTGGTTTAGCATAGGACATATGTGGTAGTGGTGGCGATGCAACTGGACTAGCGGAGACAGAGCCATCAATAGCGGCGGGGGCTCCAACTTGAGACTCCATGGGGATTATCCTTAAGATTATTGAGAAATTGATATAAAAATAAAATTGTCTCGAGCAAGTGGGCACTTTCCTCAAGGATAATTCCACTCATTAGAGTACGAAACTCGATACAATAGGCTCTAGCAGTTATCCTCCTAAGATACAACATACATTTTTTTTTTTTATATATATCTTGCACTAAAAATTAGAAAGAATAGAAACATTGTACGTGTATAACCCAATAAGGAAAAGGAAATGAAAGATTTTTTAGGAAAAAGAATATTCTTTTTTTAATTTGATGTGTCTATCAAGATTGCCATTTTAAGTTTTATTTTTACACTTAGACAAAATAGAGCCGTTGAGAGACCGTTATAGAACCGTTCAAAGACTGACCGTTCAAAGACTGTTATAGAGCCGTTGTAGAATAATGGACAATTTATGAAAAATTAAATCAAACATTTTATGATTGTTAAAAAGCGGTTACATAATTGTTAGAATAATGATCGCATTCATTGCGATCATAACTTCTACCAAAGTTATTACAGTAAATATTTCAAAAATTACTGAAACATGCAACAATGTCCACATTTTAATTAAAAATTTCGATTTTTCTCTTTCTTTTTGAACGGAGTCATCGACTTCACCCACTTATATTTGTCTTTTGTGTGGTTACTTGTTCTCGCTCAATGTTTACTTCCTTAAAAATGTGGTTATCTTAGGCTACTCCTTCGACAACTGGGCTATGCAAAGACCGATGTTCAGATTCAGTTAATTTATGAAATTCCGATGTCTTATTATCTTTCCTTTTGTCCTAAATCGCGGCCTTCACCTGCTTACATTTTGTCTTTTGTGGGGCCTTATTGTCCTCGATCCGATCGCAGTTCCTTCAAGATTGTGTACCTCATCACGTCCTGAAACTTCGTACTGGTGCTCTGCGGGTGGAATTCATTACTTCTTCATCTAATCGTTTTCCACGGTCCAGCTGGTGCACTTTGGACAGCTTTTTTGGCCTGATGGGCATACAAGAATTCGAAGGAAATGAAGATTCAATTCGACTTCACCAAATGATATTACGTTAGTATATATATTTGTATTAAATTCATATTAATATTCTCATTTTTACATGTCTCTGACTCCCTTGCAAGGGTTTAGCATAGAATTATCTGCTTCACACGCTAAGCTCTATCATGCATGTAATCACAAGTTCTCGATTCTCAAAAGAAGTATCGTAGTTTCGTAGCTTCCATTACTTTTTCCAATTGTTTCTGCATACCTTCCCTAGATAATAATAGAGGTCATGGCAATTACATTCACGAATTACTAGGAAATTATGATTATGGTGACATTATGATGCTTAGAAAAGCGGTCCCGTTTTTCTTCGGTCCTAATTAAGTGAAGCATGAATGAGACATGGTCCAACCCAAACTGCAAAGATGTCCCTAGCAAATATAGCTAATCAAAGCATTCTATCAATAATTTATGTAATCAAGGTGAGAGCATGTCTAATTTCTAATTAGATTAGTCCGTCCCTTTCCTTCACAATATTCAACTGAAGGATCCTGCCCTTACATATAAAGAAAGAGAACGCAACAGATTCGATATCTTCAAGTTCTTTAATTAAGTGGAGTGTCCCATGGATGGATCATGTGAAAAAAAGAATGATGCCGGTTCTTTTCCAACCATTATCATAATAGAATGGAGGTCACGTTCACATAATCTCAATCAGTCCGAGAATTTTTAACGTCCCTATTGCACGTTAATTTGTATTATTCCTTATTGGTTTGCCTAATTGGACTCGTTATAACTAGATCGGCTACATGTAACGTCAGTGCCATATAATAAAACCTACTTAAGACACAATAAGACATTTGAAAACAATTGATAAAATGTCATTCATATTTGACCGAATTGGGTAAGACATAAGACATGTTTGGAAAATTATCAAAAAAGTCCTAAATCTAGTATATTAGTACCAATTTAATTTTAAATATTTTCATCGTTTTAATTCAGTTTTAAATATTTTCATATTTTGCCAATTAAATCTATTTGCTCAATTTTAGCCAGAAATTACTAACGTGAATGTTGAGCGTGCTACGTGAACATTTTTAACAATGTTTTATTTTTTTTTGAATTTTTTTATAATTTTTTTGGTTTTTTTTCTTTACTTTCTTTTTATAGTAACCCTTGCCAAATTGGGCAAGGATGACCCTCGCCTAGGCAAAATAGTCCCTCACCCAACCCCCTCCAGTTGTTGCTAGTGGGCGGCTATTGCATGAGATTGGCCACCGGCAAAAAAAAAAAGAAAAAAAAAGGGAAAGAACCAAAAAAATAAGAAATTTTGTTAAAAAATGTCAATATTAGTGTCAGTATGCTATATAGGAAGACCAATGCTGACTGGATGACCACATCAATGTCTTCCGGCCAAAATTAGCTAAATATACTCAATTGGCAAGATATAAAAATATTTAGGACTCAATTGGCACAATTAAAAGATTCAAAGCTAAATTAGTAAAGGTGCAATAGATTTATGATTTTTTTTTAAATTGTGATATTTTCCAATCATATGTTAAAAATTGACAAAAATAAATGAAATACAGGTTAATACCATAAAAAATCATAAACTAGTACGTTCGTGACAAATTGATCTAAACAAATTCCCTGGTATATCTGTGATACATTTGTCTTCTGTTATTTTTCATTGAGTTAATCCAATTTGACGAAAAATAACAGAAGATAAATTTATCATAAATGCTTTAATTTAGTGGTGGTCAAAAAATTAAGTTAGAATAAATTTATCACCGATTTGGGATTTTTGTCAGTTTAAACCCGTAAAATTAATCACAAAGTCAGTGTTGGCGTTCGATTTGCTTTAGCCAACCCAAAATAGTTCGTTCTGACTTCTCCCTATGTGAAACCCGAAGTCAAATAATAAAGAATTAAGAAAAAAATTGGTGGGGGAAATCATTGTAGTTTGGACCCTCTTGGAGACCCCATATCTATCATGAGTCATGACTTATATCAGCCGGTCAAAACACGTGCTTGAACGCTTATCACCAGAGAAAGAAGCTTACGAAGAGATAAAGAGATTCCTGGACCATTACCCTATAAGTTACCTAATGAGCTCAGATTAATAAGCACGAAAATTTGCAGAATTAAAGTGCTGCCGTCGCAGAATAAAGTTTATGCAGCTTAAATTACAAACTATAAAAGAAATTTTAGATAAAATTATTTTGATTTGTTCAATGTCGTTCTATCTAGTCTATAGAATATATGATGACATGATAATCATGTTCAATATTAAACTTTATATGACGTAAAAATTAATTTAAATATAATTGATCATGCTAGAAAATCTCTAATTAATTCAAGTATGTATCATATATACCAATTATTAAGCTAATTATGTTGAAAGAAAGAAATCTACTAAAAAGTTACAGGCTAATCTATAGGAGGTATTGCATGATTGTAGAGCAACACGAAGGGAAAGTTATATATCTAATGTAGAATTAGTTGTCAGTGAGAAACGTGAACTTAATATATTATTTTGCCCAGGATGTGAGTCTGTGTATATTTGAAAATGTATACACTTGACGCTATTCATATTTTAAGTAACAAAAGTTAGTAGATTCGTAATGATTTTTGATATTTTTCTTTGTCCTTTTGTATTTGAATCATTGACTTCACCTACTTGCATTTGGTCTTTCTTGTGTCTTCTTGTCCTCGCTATGGTCGTCGTTTTCCAACATACAAACATTCCAAGCCGGTCTTGATATAAAAGTAACACTAGTCGTTTTCGATCCGACAGCTGGCGATGATCCTCAATCAACAGCAGTCACAGGGCAGTCATCGTCAGCCGCCCGACAACTTTGCCTCATGAGGCCAGCCCCCTTTCGTTTTCAATCAACAATGAAATAGACTATACTTTGTTACATGTGACCTTCCCCAGAACTTACCGCCACAGCTTGTTCCAAGAACTTTTTACAATCTCTACATGCCCCCCACTTTTTTCCTAGATGCCCTACACTTCTGATAGCTTTCAATTCTCGCTCTAGCTCTTGAAATTCCAAGAAGAAATTCACATAAATTTTACAATTTAACTCAACATTGACAACACTCAAGGAGGTCACCAACTTATATATATGTGGCAATAAAAAATTACAGAGCCAACTTATATAAGTGCGTCAAAATATTCATTTGTCTCACTTTTCATGTTCCTACATTACCCTTCAATCAAAATTGAAATTGCCTGTCAAGTCACTGCTCTCTCCCTCATGTCATCACCTTACTATATAATTCATACAAGTCTAATAATAACAATGATTACCCATTACACATACACCAGTTCTTTGGAAAAAAACAAAAAAGGCTTATCACGAACGCAACGTGTGCAGTGCGTGGCCTCAACAATAGTATATAAGAGAAAACATAGAATGGGGAGGTAGCCTTTATTTTCAATTAAGGTTTGTGACAGATGGATTCCATTTAATTGGTCGTCACTTTCGGTCCACAGTAAAAATGCCAACAGAACATTAAAGTGCACCTATCACATAAAATAAAAATAAAAAACCTAAGAGGTATGAATGTTAGTATTTCCCCAAATGCTAATTTTACCGGAGAGCAAATGAATAGGAGGTTGGATCCGAGCAAATCCTTAAAAGACTCATGGAAAAGAAACAAGCGAGAGATTCATCGTGAGATGGGAGTCCCTGCAATGTTACTTTTCCTCCTCCTCGAGAAGAAAAAATTAGAGGTTGGAATTAGGGAGATTCACGGTGGTGAAGATAGACACCATGTCAGAGTTTCGATCCTAGTTATCGTTGGGTAGACTAATATAGTAACTACCCGCACCTAGGGTGAGTAAGGATAGGTGCAATGCTTGCCAACTTATCATTATTCTTATAGCATTTCTTCCAAAAGAAATGAAAAAGTGTAGATGCTTTTTATTTGTAGCTTTTCATGGAAAATGGAAAATTTATCAATCGCACTTCAAAAACGTGTATCTATGTGTGGGTGCGTGTGTCCATTCAATTTACATCAGATATTATTTTTTTCTTAACTAAATTGCTCGATATTCATTAATTTCTAAAAATCTTAGTGCAGTTTAATATTTAGTTTCACTTGAAAGTAAATTATGCAAATTTCAAAATTGAATCACCTTAGATATGGAAGAGTCTTCTCATGATGTTCGAATTTTATAAGTTTATTTAAAACCAATCCATAGTAGTAGCATTGCATACATCAATTAATTAGTCTGATTTTATTTTGTCTAGAATGTGTGTATGTGTATATATAAATATGCAAGCGTTTGAAGGTAAGTAATTGCTTTGTATCCACATCTTATTTACAGTAGTAAGTAGATTCATAATGATTTTCGATTTTTTTCCTTTGTTTTCTGTACTAAATCATTGACTTCAGCTACTTACGTTTTGTCTTTTGTGTGCCTTCTTCGCCTCGTGCCGACCGTAGTTCCTAAAACAAATGTTTCGTTTCTTTGGCACCTCCCTAAATAAATGGGCTGTGAAGAAGTTGATGTTCATATTCATTCATATTATGAAATTTCGATTTTTTGTCCTTCTTCTTGTGCTACTTGCATTTTATCTTTCGAGTGGCTTCTTGTCCTCGCCTAAACTTCTCAAACCTGTCATTTTAAATTTCTTTGAGCACGTGTGTTTCCAATTGTTGTTATAATAGCAATGATGGAGAAAATAGTGATTTTCTTTTATTTTCTAAATAACAATAAGTTTAAAATTCACAAAAAAATCATAGAAAGAAAATAATTATGTCAAAGGAGACTGAAACCATGAAGGTCGATTTTGTTGATCTAGTAAAAAGATGAGTGGCCTTACTCGTATAAGGAGTAAGAAGAGCCCTACCCAATCCTAGTCACTAGGGGTCAGATATGTTGATTTGTAATTATTTTTATAAGATTTATATATACTCCCTAAGCATAAACAAAAGAATTGCTTACTGTGATTTATATTTTAAAATTTTTGGGTAATTTAAGTTATAAATTTTCCTTTTAGTCTTCCTGCCATGAAAATGGCTAATCAAAATCAACCAATGCAAATTGCTTTGTTTGGCCCCGCGCGTGTTAGATGCGTGAATCACGTTACGCTCGCTTGTCTTCATTTGGCCCCACGCGTTTTTGGATAGGTCCCCCTCGACGACGACTTGTCTGCATGCAAGTCAAGTCCTCTTTTCCGACCCCAAAAGAAAAAAAGTCCTCTTTTGAAGAGAAAGAAGGAAGAGAGACATAACAGAGAGAGAGAGAGAAGTGGGACCCAGGGCAAGCCAGCCCATTGAAGGGACGAAACGTGGCGTCCTAGGACCCAGTTCTACTTTCTGTCATAATTAACACGCAATTACTCAATTTTGATTTTCATTTTATTTAATAAAAATCTAATCTATATGCAATGTTATGCTACTAATCTAATATGCAATGATATGACATGGCAATATGACCTAAGCTATATGACATGAATAAGCATGCAATCTATCCTAAACCATGAAATAAATTTATTTTAATTTTTTTTTGTATTTTCCATGAAATTCGAAATTAAAGAAATGCATCAATTAAATATGCAATCTAAATTAATCAAATGACCTAATTCTAATGACGAGCAATTTCTAACTAAATGAACCTAGCAACGATCACTAGATGACGAAAATTTCATAAACCTAATCCTACATGTCTTATTTATTAAACCTAAATGCTTTGATGCAAGATTTTGATTTTTTTTTATTTTCTTATAATTTTTTTAGTGTTTTTCCAAAACAAGTAATTATCAAATAAATATTAAGTCTAAACAATCAAGATATTCAACAAATAAATGATTAAAATATTCGAAAAAATAACTTGTTGTCTCATAGGTCAAATTAACGATTACTCTAACCCTAAACATCACGACAAAAAGTTCAAAATAATTAAAAATCTGATCCGAAGTCTTACGAATCACATTAATAATTATAATGATTTAACAATTAAAATTCTACCAAAATGCCCAAAAATTATTATGGATCAAATTAATAACTACAATAATTTTGGACACCTGGGCAGTCACAGACGCGGGGCTGAAGAGCGGCCAAGGCGAGGCGGTGGGAACTACAAGGGCACCTGGTCATCGCGGGTCAGCGCGGGCTGAGTAGGGGCGCGGGCAGACGGAGGCTCGGCGTCCGGCGAGGCAGCAGCGGCTCGGTGTCCGGCGAGGCAGCAGCGGCTCGGACCACCGGCGAAGGGCGTTCGGATTTGGCGTGGGATGCTCCGGCAGGGACTCGGTGAGTGTGGCAGACAGGAGGTTCGGCGTCCGGCGGGACAGCAGGGAGAGGCGAAGTAGCGGAGTCGCGGCGTCACAGGAGCGGTCGTCGGGGGATGCACAGCGCCGCCACGTCGTCGTCGTCGTCGGACCGTGAGGGGAAATCGTGAGGAGGCTCGCCGTCGATTCAACTCGGCGTCCGATTTGATCCAGTCGTCTGCGCCTCCGCGTGCTCTGGGGCGACATTGGGTTGATCGGCGTCGCGGCTCTGCCTGGCTTACGATCTGGGTCATTGATCGGGGGCGGGGAGGAACAGACGCCCCTGCTTAGCGCGACGTGGAGGGCTCGCGGGCTGGTGTAGTGTCGCGGGTGGAGAGCGGGTTCAATGCTCGCGGGTTGTCGGGGCGTGGTCGCGGACGAGTGGCAACCGAACGGTGGCGAGAAGGGTGGTGCCGGCGCGGCGGAGTGGAGATCTCGGACCGGCGGTGATGTGGGGCGCCGGAGCTGCAGCAGTGTGGGGCTTCGCGGATGGTGGTGGTCGCGGTCGTGGAAGCAGCAGCGGCGTAGGGCTTCGCGGAGGAGGAATCCACAAGAAAGATGAACAGTGTGTCCTCTTTTTTTTTTTTTTTTACTTTTTCTTTCCTGACACTCTCTCTCACCTGTCTCTCTCACTTTCTGCGGAAGCAAAAGCTTCTGACTTTTCTTTTCTTTGCTCTTTTTTTTTTTTCCTTCCTTGAAGCAAGAGAACTTCCCCCTACTGACTTTTCCCTTTTGCTTTCATTTTCCCCCTACGAAGAGAAACCCCCCTCTCTTTCACGTCTCGGACTCTCTATTTACAGAGAAAAAACTCAACAAATAAGTGAAGATTTCTCAATATTCACTTAACTACTCAACAAGATTAGTGGCTCCGAAATCAAACAACTAATTTTTTTGAATTTTGAAATGAAGATATATTTTCAACAAGAAAAAATACTTTGTTATTCAAAAATTCCCAAAATCTCCCTCTAAATGTTCCATTTTATATGTTATTTATTATCCTCTATTTTTATTTTCTAAAAGGTAAGTTTAATCCTAAAGCTGTTATTATTACCTACATGCAATGCTATGGAATGCTTAATGTAAATAAGTAGTATGGTCAAAATTAGGTGTCAACACCTAGCCACTAGCAAGGCAAGCCCTCGCTAGTTCCAATGAACGGGACCTCGCCATCGCTAGGTCTAGTGAGACGGGCCCTCATTGGATTCGGTGGGGGCTCGCATCGCTAGTGGCTGGGCGAGCTCGCCCGGCTACCTTAGTCCGGCGACTAGCCAACCCTTCCCTTTGGCCGGTCGTCGAAGCTAAAGGAAGAAGGAGGGAGGAAAAAAAAAGAAGGAAAAAAAAAGATAAAAAAATTAATAAAAAATTAAAAAAATATATATATTTTATTAAAAAAATTATCGTCAGTGCTGGTGGGTAGCTAGCCAATTTTGACCAAAAGGACTGAACTGAAAGATTGACAAAAGATTTAGGACTCAATTGGCCAAAAAAATAAGTTTATGACTGAATTAATAGGTTTAAGATTTATTTGGTAATTTTCTCCTTATTTGAGATAATTTGGACATTTCAAATCCTTATTTAAAACAATGTTTACTTTAGCTCTTATTTAAAAAAATGATGGCATTTGAGACTCTTATTTGAAATTTTCTTTACGAGAATTTGCATTCGGACTAATTTTAAAGTATTCTCACAATGTGCATCTAATACTTCATTTGTTAATTAACAATTGAAAAGGCAAGATAGATTGTCACATGCATATTGCAAGTATTGTTAGATTTAACTGAGTGTATTAATTATCTGTACGTCAACGCTCCTATATAATTGTCACAGGCAAATTCAATAGGGCCTAATTCCCGTAAAAGAGTTTGATCGGAACTAAGCCAAGCTTGATCAGTACTTTTCTATGCGCGCATCTCTCTCCTTTTGAGGGTCTCTCCCTCGCGACCGATCTGGAGGCGCATCCGGGAGAAAGCAGAAAGTTGGACAGGTTCTATAATGCGGCAGAAAGGTCAAAGGCATAGGGAAAAGAAATAGAAATCAGACGCGTCTCAACAAAAGACATGTCTGTGACCAAAAAAAGAAAAAAAAAATAAAAAAAAAGAAGAAAAAAACAAAACACACGTCGACAAGTCAATTTCCAAAGTGGTCACAATAATAACCACCAACGAGCAAAGAGGCTAGTATCATTATAGCACTGGATAGATACAAGCAATGCTCGGGACATGGTTATCGACAATTTATGACACTCGATGTTAGTTCATTTTTATTATAATTTCACAACAAATAGATGAAAATCTGTAAACTACAGACCTACCAAACATAATGCATAGACTCTCTCTCTCTCTCTCTCTCTCTAAACATTCGAATCATTTATTTATCATTGAGATATATTTACCTTCGATCATGGGCACTTGTAATCGAGATATATTTCCCTTTGACTACGAAATTTCCCCCGAGCTTTTTGTTTTGTAGTTTTTCATGAAATTACCGGGCTACGAGCGAATTTGATGGTGTGCAAAATTAATGCTGTTGCACACCATCAAATTCACTTTAAATATCATCCTCATCATTTCATGTATATCTCAAGCGGTACCGTCATATACCTTTTTGCTAAATCGCGTTCAGAAGAAATAAATAAATTCGTACACGATATTTCAATATAGGATGCAAGTTTAAAGCATGAGATTATTTCTACTTGATAAATCTTTCAACTAATAGCCTTTGGTAATTGTCATATTCCTCAAAATTTGCACATTATGCAAGCATATAAGCACATGTCATGACTTTTTATTGATTTCAAGCCTTCTCGGAATGCATAAAATGCAGCAACGCACAAACTTAGGTCTTCACTTTATCGATGTATATTCAAGTTGTGTTGTTATAATTACCGTATATCAACATTATCAAGTCATATACTATAAAATACCATTGCTGGCCCATTTTCAAACGATTCTAACTTTTAAGATAATTTTTCTAACACGGTATAAGACAAACCTCTAATATCAAAGCACGGGTCAAGGATTTAAATCCCTACACTCCTCAATTTTCTCCTACTCGTTATTCTCATTATTCTGTCTATTTTCCTTTTTCCGCAATTATCCTCTAAAATCACATGCCATAAATACATTGACGGCCCACTTTCTAATAGTTTAAACTTTTAGGAAAATATGGTTTGTCTCACAAAGGTTATTTTTACATACAATGACTACCGGAATATGTGAAAACGGACATTAACTGAAGCAGAAATCAGAAAAAATAAAATAAATGAAAGAAGAAAAAAAAAAGAATTACTCTATCATAAAATGAAGAAAAGATGACCGGCATAGTTGATGATTCCTTCTCCGATAATAATGGAAATGGATAATTTGGTGGCTTATCCCAGATACGAAGAAAGCCCGTCTTGAGCTGATTTGACTTATTCCTTCTCAGAGTAAATTTTTTTTTGCCTCCCCACCTAAACTATCGCTGAGACCGATCGAATTTCACATGGGTCGAGTTCCAATTTCACCACGGTTGTCATCATTTTGTCTAAATCTGATTTTGGCTGGCAGACGACATTCCACGATGAGAAAATGATACGCTGGCAAGAAAATCCAGTCGGGGAGAGCAACGGTACATCAGAATGGCACGTAATGTGGGTGGTACCCCCACCCACTGGCAAATGTGGTATAGCGATGGAGTCCTCGTACCCCCGTCGAGAGGAACCAAAATCCATTGCTTCATTATCCGCATGTAATTTTACATTTCTTTCACTCAAAACAGTGTGGCTTTGGGGAAGGCTTTTCATATTGAGGATGCATCTGACTTGACCTTGAACATATGAAAGTTAATTCTAACAAGTCCTGTGTCGTTCTTTCTAGTTTGTGTTTGTGCAACAGAGCAAAGACAATCCACTAGGAGTCGACAAGGCAGAAAAGCAGTGCGCCCGAGCTTTGCCGAACCAGGCGAGCCTCAACTCCTTGCTGGCCTGTGGTGAGGCAGGCAAGGCTCCACCTCTCCCTATGCCAAATCTGGCGACGGTAAGGCTCGAGCTCGCCCAGTTTGGTGGAGCTCGGTCTTGCATGGATCAACCGAGCCTCAAGCTCGTCGATCCAAGTCTCGGTCAGTCACTTGGCAATCGGCCGTCGCCGAGGCATGCGGCGGTGGAGGAAGGAGGAAGGAAAAGAAAAAGGAAAAAAAAAAGTAAAACAAAAGAAAAAAGTAAAATTTTAAAATAATAAAAATTAGATTTTTAAATATAAAAATAATTTTTAATTATTTTTTAAAAAATATTTTAAAAATTATATTTATATTATTATTTTCGCCAGGGCCGGGTCGGTCAGACCTGCCCTAGTCCGGCCCAGTTGGGGGAGATGACACCCGCAAAGGAAAAGAAACAATAGAAAATGAGATTGTCGAATGGACAATCGGCAGATAAGGGTACATACATGGATTCTTTCCGTACCTACTAGGAAATGAAGACATTTTGTCACACATGGCAATGTGGACTATGGCAATGTGGAAATTCTAAAGTGTCTCCAATTTTTTTAATTTGTGATGATCATATCAAAATTACAAAGGATGCTAATTATACAGTGTCTTCGGAAACAACAAAGGTAAAAAAGCGCGTCTCATGGGGTTAGTGATTCAAGCATGAAGACGGTAGGTGATATCAAAAGCACTTATCTAACATTGTACCTTACCCAATGGCGATGGTGAAACCCGCTCAGTGTATAAATGCCACCTGATATGCTTCTACCTATGATCAAACCATTCGCTTCCAGTTCGGTTCGATATCACTCTTCCTCCTCCTTCCTCCTCCCTTCAATGGCGGCGCTACTCTCCACCATCTGCCGTTGGGTTGTGCCTTCATCGACGGTACGCTTTTGAAACTTGGACATATTCAATTGATGTGCACAAACTTGTTGGCATTGATATCTGAATATCCAGTTAACCCTTTCATTCTCTCATAAGTTCATCACTGGTCAACTGCTGATTATATGAGTATGGCTTCTTGTTGCTCTTTGGTTAGGAGTCTTTTTGGCTTAAGAAAAAAATGATCCGAAAAAAAGAAAACAGAAGCTTTCTTTAACCCACTCGATTTCAAATATCTGCTAGGTGCCCTTTACATAGGTTCAGCTTCTCTTTGGTTCATGACGCAACTCATCATGGATGTGAACTCGATCTTTTGCTTCCTCACTTTGTGAAGTTGACAAAGATTTGCAGGGCTCATATGTTTCGATTAAAGGAAAAATATGATCCGAAAAAAAAAAAAAAAAAAAAACAGAAGCTTTCTGTAAGCCACTTGATTTCAAATATCTACTTATCCACTAAGTGCTGGGTTCATCTTCTCTTTGGTTCATTGCGCAACTCATCATGAATGTGAAGTCGATCTTTTTGCTAAGCAAATCCTCACTTTGTGAGGTTGACAAAGATTGTAGGGTTCGTTTGTTTCGCTTAGGGGGGAAAAAGGCAGCTTTCTTTAATCCACTCAATGTCAGATGTCTGCCAAGTGTCCTTTGTATGGGTTCATCTTCTCTCTGGTTCATGGCGCAACTGATGTGAAGTCAGGTTCTTTCGCTGAGCAAATCCTCACTGTGAAGTTGACAAAGCTACGAGCGTTTAACTCGTTGTTTTAGCATCTCATTTAACAATTAATATCGTAAAAGCATTTCTATTTTGAGGTTTTCTATATGTCAGTACTATACTGTGAAGTTGACAAATCCTCATACGAGTGCAGTCCAAGCCGTCGTAGTATCATGGGGGAGAGAGAGACAGAAGCCGATTGGTCATCTTTCCACGTCTTGGCGAACACTTGTGAATTAGTTAGTGAATTGCCGGAAATCTTCTGGGACAACATACAAGAGATGCAAGGTCGGGGTGTGGTGCTCGTGCTACAGAAGAAATTGTGTGCCTCCGACGTGACGCCACACAAAGGTAGGCTCTCCATACCCCTGAGGCAGATACAAGCAGAATTCTTAACCAACGAAGAGATCCGAACCCTAGACGACACTGACGAGGACGAGCAGTCGCTGCGTCGGAGGCGACACCGACGGAGTCGGGCAGCAATAGGGACAGCCACGTCGGGGATGGAGTCGAGACGGAGGCGACACAGATGGGCCAGCGAGCAGCACAGCGAGGCTCGTGTCGAAGGCCGGTGGATGCGGCGGCGAGTAACTCAGCACGGCGTCGGGCCCAGGCGTCGCCGCAGTCGGGGTCGGAGGGCGGCGGCGGCTTGTAACTCCTGCGGATCTCCAGATATGCCCACAGCTCTCGACTTCTCCTGGTCGGCTGGCTCGGTGTCGGGACTACGCTGAAGCAGATGGTGGCGGGCGATGCGGCGGAGATCATTTTCATGACTTTTGCAAAAGGAGAAATGGAGGATTGGAGTGCTTAAAACGGCGGCAAAATAGGTGTCAAACAGCGCTCATTTTCATGACTTTTGCAAAAGGAGAAATGGAGGATTGAAGTGCTTAAAACGGCAGAAAAATGAGGTTAAAAAAGAAAAAAAAAAAGAAAAAGAAATGGAGTGCTCAAAACAGCACGACTTGCTAGATATGGATCCCACTGAAGATATCACGGAGGTGATTATGGGGGGAGAATGACATGGTGTGAGTTGATTGAGGCGATCTGATAAATTCTAGTACAGCACCGGTTATCCAATGTGGTGGTGGTGGATGATGTACAGGAAGCACTCGTGCTCTCCACGGCTGTCCCTAAAGTTTCGCATGTTCGGACAAGAACCGCTTTGTTAGTTGTATCTCCGCAGAGAATGGAACCAAAATTTCCACCTTACAATTAACGTAGTCTTTTTGCATGCCTTATGCAGTACGGCTATCACAAGCAAGGCCCTATATATATTCACGTCCAGCACAGGTATCTTATCATCCACTTCTTAGTATTACACTGAGAAACACACTCACACTTACAATTGTGCAATGGCATTTTCTATCAAGAGTGAATTCATCATTGCCCTTGCTCTAATTCTTAACGCTTGGGCATGGCATGCCACTTCAGTCCGCACATTGCATGAATCCAACATTGCCGAGCAGCACGAGCAATGGATGGCCCAATATGGTCGGACATACAAGGACCAAGAGGAGAAGGAGAAACGCCGGGCGATTTTCAAGAAACACTTGCAGTTCATCGAGGATTTCAATGCATCCGGGAATCGGACTTTCAAGTTAGGCGTCAATCAATTCTCGGATTTGACTGATGACGAATTCATTCAGAGCCACACGGGATACTTGGCGTCCAAGCAAGTGAAGTCCCGCAGAAATGCGTCATTGAGCCAACAATATCCGAGTGGGGATGTTCCTGAGAGCATCGATTGGGTGGAGAAAGGCGCCGCAAATCCAATCAAGGACCAAGGCCAATGTGGTAAGAATCTAAACGTCCTGTATGCATCCAATTGTGATATCGAGTTTGACTTCTATTTAGAAATAAGTTTTGGAGCCTGGCTTTGTCGAGAATTCAGATACCAACGGTAACAACCATGTCGACAAATTTTATGAATGCAGGATCCTGTTGGGCATTCTCAGCAGTCGCAGCAGTAGAAGGAATCACGCAGATCAAAAGCGGTAAACTGCCGGTACTGTCCGAGCAACAACTAATCGATTGCGATACCAAAAGCAATGGCTGCGAGGGCGGTTTTTTTGACAATGCATTCCAGTACATCATCCAAAACCAAGGAATCACCTCTGAGGATACATACACGTACCAAGAGATGGACGGGACTTGTGACTCAACGAAAGAGGCCCAACAGGTGGCGCAGATCACAGATTTTGCAGACGTGCAGCCTGGTGAGGACGAGCTCCTGAAGGCAGCTGCACAGCAGCCGGTCTCGGTCGGAATCGCCGCAAGTGGGCAGGAGTTCCGACACTACAGCGGCGGGGTGTTCAATGGGGATTGTGGCGAGCAGCTGGACCATGCAGTCGTTGTGGTCGGGTATGGGACGAGTGAGGAAGGAAAGTTCTGGAAGATCCGAAACTCCTGGGGCGAGACTTGGGGTGAAGATGGTTACATGAGGATTCAAAGAGGTGGTGAAAGTTCGAACGGATTATGCGGGCTCGCATCGCAAGCTTCTTATCCGATTGCATGAGAATAATTAAAAGATATATACACAAAATACGACCATCGTGAGACTACGAGTTGCTCCTTTTCTCCTGATAATATATTCGTATGGTACTTGTAAGGAGGCAATTGTGTAGCCACTAAGTTATTTGGAGGATCACATATTAATTGCCCGTTTTGGAAAGATCTTGATGCCATCAGTACGATTACCCAATATTAAATTATTAACATCACCTTATCATGAGTTCTAACCCCTCATATAAATTTCTCATACCAATAATCTCATATTAATTAGATTTTGATATTTCATTTTAATCCTTGGAATTAGTTAGAATAGATTCGAAAAACAAATAGTAATACTATTATGTGAAATACTCCTCATTTATGGCCAAAATCTTTAATATAATAATGATTGTGATGAATATTAAGAAGATAATTTAATGGTAAGTGTTGTGACCTAAATTTTCCATGACATGCGTTGAGGCAAAAAAAAAAAAAAGGTCTATAGGTATTGCTTAACATGTGAGCCCATAGGCCATTCGTTTAATTACGGGATTTCCTAATCCCATACCTCGCGCGACATTTGAATTTCTCATTTTAACATTCTTTAACAACCCAATTATGTGTAGGAGTCGTTATTAGCCTATTGGGGTTAGCTAGAACCCAATTCAGATGCGAGAGCGTTATCTCAATTCTTATGCTACTAGAGATTCTCAATTCCTATGCAACTAGATCTTCTAAGCATAGGGACTTGATTACATTAGTGTTACTATTAGTATCTTTTCGGTACCTAACTAGCTGGTTTTTTAGTCTAAGTGATCATACACTGTTGGTTATGTTGATTAAAATCCAAAAAGGTCTTTCAAAGCCGCTATATGAGCATGCGAACATCTTTGTTTTCATTAGGATTCTAAACTAACCCTAACCTATTCTAGAAAAGGAAATAACACTCAATTTATTATAAAGTGGTGTCATAAGTAAACATCCAGATATTGAAAGCAGGATATTAGTAAACACTCAAGCATACTGACAACTTCTGAGTAAAGTATGAGAAAATAAAGCCGATGCACCATCGGACAAAGAATACCACATGACCTAGTTTTGAGCCTCGAGACAGTAACCCTGTGAGCTTAACATTAAAAACTAATTCCAAAAGTTGGGCTAGACTAAGGCAAGCCTAACTCTACTGATTTTAATCCATGATTAGACTAACCTAAGCTAAATAACCATTATTCTAAAAGAGTGATTCTCAGTCTTGTTTAAAGTCTAATCTAATTAGGGCCTAAAGTGGTGAGTCTAACCATACTGAACTAAGCTAAAGTAAGCTAAAGTAAACTACATCTGCCTTTGACCGCCATGGGTTGGCCTTCAATCATCGAGCTATCGGCCGTCTCTCAAGATGTCACTTCTCGTCCATTCATTCATCATCAATCAGAATATGTCATAAATCAAAGTAAGCAATCACCAAAGTTCATTCAATCCCCAATTGCCTCAGGATCGGCTTTGAAGGCAAACATGCATTTCGATTTTCCCCAATACCACAACTATGTATCCAATAATCATTAATCACCATTTGCGTTAGCAAAACATTAGGATAATATAATCAACCCTAACTAAACTCTAATTACCTTCCAGACTGCCCACCGAAAGACACGCATTGAGGTTCTAACGTGTATCTAATCATTCACATGCAAAATTGAATTTAAACATGCAATTTAGACTAACCAACCAATCAACATGCAACCAAGCTTGGGGACTAATTACAATAAAAGACAAGAAATTGCATTTTCCTAATCCAATTTCTAATTTATAATTTTTTTAATAAAAGGAGTCGAAGATGCCTTCATTTAATTTCCTCTCGCCTGTATTTTTACTTTTTTTTAAAAATAACTTTTGTCTTTTCATATTTTGAATCTAATTTAATTCAAATTTAAATTAAAATGTGTTTGGATGAAAATACCCCTGCTTGGTCGGAATATTTTGCAACCAATGAGCTTGTGAGATTAAACCCTTATTTGAAATAGTTATAATTCATTCAAGTTATTATTTGAGAAAATGATGACAGTTCATGTCTTTATTTGAAATTTTCTCTATGGTAGAGTGTCCTCATCATGTTTGAGTTTTATAAGTTTATTTTGGAGCCAATATGTAGTAGTAGCGATGCGTACATCCATCAACTAGTTCGATCCTACTTTTTGGAGTATGCGGGCATCTGTAAAAATAATATTGAAACCACTTGAAGATACGTGGTTACTTCATGTCCACATTTTAATTGACATTTTGATTTTTCTCTTTCTTTTTGAACTGAGTTATTGACTTCACCAACCTACATTTTGTCTTTTGTGGCGCTACTTGTCCTCACCAAACATGCAATTCCTTAAAAATGTCTTTATCTCGGCAACTCCTTGGACGATTGGGCTATGGAAAGACCGATGTTCAGATTCACTTATTTTATGAAATTTCAATTTTTTCATCTTTCTTTCTATCCTAAATCTTGGACTTCACCTACTTACATTTTGTCTTTTGTGGGGTCTTCTGGTCCTCAATTTGATTGTAGTTCCTTAAAAAATATGCACCTCAGCATCTCCTGAAACTTTGGAATGCTGCTCTGCAAGTGCAATTTGTAACTTTTCCATCTCATCTCTCGTTTTTCCACGGCCCAACCGTGTTAGAAGATACAAATAATTCTTGGATGCGGAAATTCAAGAGAAAAACAGTGATATTTGATCTTCATGATTTTCACAAATAAATGAAAACGTACCTTTATCCATAGCGTTACCCTTGATGATAATCGTTGTGGAAAACCGAGGAACTCGAACCAAATAAAGAAATCCGATTTCTCTCCCTTAGCCCACTATTCTGTAATGTATTCTATCGATGGAGGAGAGAATACCATGTTCTTTTCAGTTATTGTTGTTCATCTAGATGGAGAGAGGACCAGACTCTATTATACGTTCTATTTAACTTCCATAAAAGTCGTACCTCTTTGGAAAACCAGAAACTTCCCTTGAAGATTATACCATTTCGCTTTATTAGAGTCGCAGCTTCTCATAACCAATATTTATTCATTTTATAGCATTTCAACAATTATTAAACCATATAATAAATCATATCATGTGGGCCACAATAATTCTTACATTCTCCCACTTGGCCCATATGATTTTCCTTTCATGGTTTAATAAAGACTGTAATGTGCACAATAACATTATGCTATAAAATTTTCATTAAATTGGCAATCAAATAATAATCACAATTACGTAAAGAAAACCAATGCGAGTCATAGCGGTTGTATGTCATTAATCGACATAGCCCCTTCTATGCACTACAACTATAGCACTTTACTTAACAGGATCCATAAATGAGAAGTACAGTGATAGTCCAACTATAATGTCTCTTTAGAAACTATCATGTTTAACATTCATCTATTTCCATAATGTATGCTAAATAGAAAACAGGAAATATAAAAAACATATAAATGAGCTCAAAGTGTCAAATACACAAACTTAATACAATCATAATACAAATATTAATGACGTCCAATAATACCAATCTTTTCAACATACTCATTAAATGTTTTGGGTGGCAGTCCTTTTGTTAAGGGATCTGCTATCATAAGATTGGCGCTAATGTGTTCAATTGACACTCTTCGTTTCTGAACTTATTCTTTAACAGACAAGTATTTGATCTCCATATGCTTAGCACCCTTAGAATATTTGTCATTCTTAGAGAAGAAAACTACTGCAAAGTTATCACAATAAATTTTCAACGGCTTGGCAATACTGTCGACAATCACAAGCCCTGAAATAAAATTCCACAGCTATAATCTATGAATAGTGGCCTCAAAGCATGCCACAAATTCAGCTCCCATAGTGGATGCATCAATAACTTGACTGCTTCGCACTCTCCATGAAATTGCCTCTCTAGCCAAAAGAAACAAGTAACCAAACGTTGATTTTCTTGTATCGGCACATCCGGCTAAGTCTGAATCTGAATATCCAATCACCTCGAGATGATCGAATCTTTTATAAGTGAGCATATGATTCTTCGTTCCTTGCAAGTATCTAAGAACTTTCTTTGCAGCTTTCCAATGATCCATTTCAGGATTACTTTGATACCTGTCCAGCATTTCGACAACAAAACCGATGTCTGGTCTGATGCAAGTTTGTGCATACATTAAGCTCCCCACAACAGATGCATAAGGGATATTTTTGATTTGTTCTCGTTCCAATTCACTTTTCAGACATTAAATAAGGCTAAATTTGTCACATTTCTTAATTGGAACTATTCCTGCTGAACATTTACCCATATTAAATCTCTCTAAAATTTTCTCAATGTAGGCTTTACGAGGCAATTCTAATAATCCTTGTGATCTATTACGGAATATTTCTATTCCTATTACATAAGTTGCCTTTCTCATATCCTTCATTTCAAAATACTTAGAGAGAAACTTCTTGGCTTCATGTAACAAACCAAAATCATTAGCAGCAAGCAAAATATTATCAACATACAGAACTAGAAAAATAAACTTGATACACACACACACACACACACACACACACACACACACACACACACACACACACACACCGATTAACAGTGTTTTCCTTAAATCCAAATGAAGTTATGGTATCGTAAGATACCATTGTTGGGAAGCTTGTTTAAGTCCATATATTGACATCTTTAATTTATATACCATGTGTTCCTTTAGCTGAAAAGCCTTCGGGTTGGTTCATATAAACCTCTTCTTTTAAATTCCCATTAAGAAAAGCAGTTTTTACATCCATTTGGTGTAACTCCAAGTTATATTGAGCTACCAAAGCCAATGATTCTAAGTGAGTCCTTCTTAGAGACTGGTGAAAATGTCTCCTTATAGTCAATGCCTTCTTTTTGCGTAAAACCCTTTACAACAAGTCTGGCTTTATGTCATTCAATATTGCCTTTTGAGTCGCGCTTAGTCTTAATGACCCATTTACACCCGACCTTTTTATATCCTTTAGGCAATTCAACAATATCCAAAATTTGATTTTGATGCATGGATTCTAACTCTTCTTCCATGGCATTAAACCATTCATTATAATTTTCACATTCCATGGCTTGGGAAAATGAACGTAGATCATTTCCAATTCCTAAGTCAATTTCTGATTCTTGTAGATAAACAATGTAGTCATAAGAAATAGCCGACCTCCTTTCTCTTTGAGATCTTCTTAATGCTACTTCTTGTGACTCAGCTATTGGAGGTTCAATATTGACATCTCCATTATGGAGTGTTTGTTCATTAATTTGTTGTTCTCGATTATTTTTAGGTTGTACCATAATATCAAGAACAACAACTTTAGAAGCTTTGGGTATAAGAACTTCTACCCTTACTTCTTGAATGCAAGCATCACGTACTATTTCACTCCCACCGATATCACCATTCTCAATGAATCTAGCATTTTCATATTCAACAATTCTTGTATAGTGATTAGGACAATAAAATTTATACCATTTGGATTTCTCTGCATAATTAATGAAATAACCACTGGTCGTTTTTTAATTCAATTTCCTTTCATGTGGATTTTAAATTCTTACTTCTGCTTGACAACCCCAAACATGCAGGTGTCGTAAACTAGGTTTCCTTCCCGTCCACAATACAATGGGAGTCTTTGGAACTGCCTTACTAGGAATCCTGTTTAATAAATACATAAAAGTCTTTAAAGCATACATCCAAAAAGATAAGGGTAAAGATGAATGACTCATTATACTCCTAATCATTTCCATTAAAGTACGATTACGTCTTTCTACTACACCAATTTGTTATGGTGTACCTGGCATTGTGTATTGAGCACAAATGCCATGTCTTTCAAGGAATTTAGCAAATGGACCTGGACATTATCCCGATTCATTATACTTTCCATAATATTCTTCTAAAGTGTATACCATGATTTTTCTGTCTATCAATAATTGCATGCATTGCACGAGGACTTATTCCATTTGTTTTAGAAGATGCCATGCCGCCACTTGGACTCGAACCAAGATGCTCTTTATCCGATCTTACTATTTTCATCTTTCTATCTAATTGCCTCTCAACCTTTTTAATATACACTTCAAGTGGATTCACTGATTGAGATTTATCATGCAATAGATAAATGTAACCATAACGTGAAAAATCATCAATAAAGGTGATGAAATAGCTTTCCTTACCAAAAGATGGAACATCGAAAGGACCACATATGTCAGTATGTATAATTTCAAGAAGCTCCGTGCTTCTTATGGCACATTTCTTCGTGTGCTTTGTTTGTTTACCTTTAATACAATCAATACACACTCCAAGGTCAATAAAATCCAAATTTGGAAGAATTTCATTCTTCACTAATCTTTGTATTCTTTCCTTGGATATATGACCCAAACGTTTATGCCACAAGTAAGCAGAATATCATTCACCAAATTTCGTTTAGTGCCAACATTATGATGCAATGTCATTAATGTCTCAACAAAAGTATTATCAAGTCTAAATTTGTAAAGACCATCACATAAAGTTCCAGTTCTAATAAGAGTATCACTCTTAAATAAACTGAAAGATTCAGAACCAAACTTACAATAAAATCCCGCTACATCAAGTCTTGGCAAAGAAACTAAATTGCGAGAAAATGTAGGTACATAAATGGTTCGAAACAAATCTAAATAATACATAGTATCTAAGATCAAATGGTAAGTGTCAATGCCTTCAACTGGAGCTTTGTTTCTGTTCCCCGTAATCATATAACTGTCATTTGGCTTTATGGTTTGGATCGTAAGAAATCTCTGCATCGTATTTGACACATGAGTGGTGGCACCAGAATTAATCCACCAAGTATTATGAGGAATTTCAGTAAAGTTTGATTCAAAACATACTAAAGCACAAAGCTTACCTTTTTTTTTCAAACCAAGCCTTACGTTTCAGCCAATCTTTCTTCAAATGTCCAATTTTGTTGCAAAAATGACACTTAATAAGATTGTGTTCTCAACTTGAAGCGCTAAATCAAGATCCATGACACTTAAGTGAAACTGGACTTGTTCACTCCAACCAGGAAAATTCATCCCATTGAATAAGGGAATAGACGAGGCATGCGAATAAAGTGAAACAGGTACGAGATACGTAAATATGTAAGAAAACACTCATACATTAATGCCTTGAGAATATCACCTAATTATATTCAAACTAAACTACACATGTACATCATAGTTCTCCCTTGGGAGATCCTATGATATACAAATATATATAAACCATAATGATGCTAATAAATTTTTTTTGGTAATTGTAAATATATCTTATTAAAATTTATTTGCTATCTTTGGATATACAAACAAATTTAACAAGTCATATTAAATACCAACTATCATGTTCATGAATTATAAGAAAATAATTAACCTTTGGGTTAATCCCTAAGTTATTATAATAAATGAACTTCAATATGCCCATAACACCAATAATGATATGAAACATATCAATTTCATATATAGCATCAATTAATTATGGGTAATTGAATAAAACAATTTACAATATCAAAAATTCAAAAGACTTCAAGGTTTGGCCACTTTGGTGACTAACAAACCATTCATAATATGAATTTTTAACATACAAATATTTACCAAATTGCACACAAGGACAAAAAACGTAATCAAAGCATAAGGGCAAAATCGTAAAATCATAATTCCATAAAGGTAAAACAATAAATTTAAAATCCAGGGGCAAAATGGTAAATAATCAGCAAGGCAGAATCGTAAAATTGTGAGAAGGACAAAATGGGAATGTAAAAAAAAAAATGGCATAGGGGCAAAAACGTAAAAGGCCGCGCGGGGATGTCAGGCGCGTACCAAGCACGCACCTGCATCCGCCGTGGGCGCGTACCCCACACGCGTGCATCCAACGCACAAGCGCGTGCAACACGTGGCAATTGCCGTGCGTGCAGCGGTTGAGTGCGCTTGAGAGCGCATGGCGCGTGGGTTCCACGCGCCTGCAACTGCAGTGCGTGCGTGAGGCCCACGCACCTTCTTCCTCGCACCCAGAACACTTTTCTTCGCCATTTTTCGTCGTTCCGCCGTGATTTCGCCGGTCGTTTCTTCTCTGGCAGCCTATCTTTGACACAACTAAATAATGGGTTTTGGAGAGCATGCAGCCACGACCACATAGGTCCAAGTTTCGGTGAAAATGAGCAAGAAATTGGCCCCAAATCAAACGAAAATTTCTTAAAACGCAAATCCTCAACCACCATGACTTCCGCTGCCCAACTAGCCGCCATCGAACACCGATATGCCGAAATAACTCATGGCTAACGTTCCTCATGACGGTGCTACCATACGGGTCTAAATTCAAGAGGTGGGTCGCCGGATTTTGCCCAGAATCGGTGAGTTTCTTTCTTGGCCTTAAAATTCCGAATTCCTACATTTTCGTCTTTTTTTCTCCATGAAAACGTTCCATCATTCGGATTTTCTTTGACATAACCCTCCAAAAACATTTCAACAGCAACAAATAGTACGAATAGGATCGTTCAATGAATCATCATACATAAATCATAATATTTCTATAAATGAAAAATCATGAGATCATAAACCATGCTTTGATACCAATTGTTAAAAGATACATATAATTCTTTGATGCGGAAATTCAAGAGAAAAAAGTGATCTTTGATCTTCATGATTTTCACAAATAGATGAAGACATACATTTATCCATAGCGTTACCCTTGATGATAATCGTTGTGGAAAACCGAGGAACTCGAATCAAATAAAGAAATCCGATTTCTCTCCTTTAACCCACTATTCTTTAATGTATTCTATCGATGGATGAGAGAATATCAAGTTCTTTTCAGTTATTGTTGTTCATCTAGGTGGAGAAAGAACTGGACTCTATTATATGTTCTATCAATAAGTGCCTTCCATCAAAGCACCTTTTAACTTTCATAAAAGTCGCACCTCTACGGAAAACTAGTAACTTCCCTTGAGGATTATACCATTTCGTTTCATTAGAGTCGCAACTTCTCATAACCAATATTTATTTATTTTATAGCATTTCAACAATTATTAAACCATATAATAAATCATATCATGTGGGCCACAATAATTCTTGCAAGTCAGTGCAATTTTACAACTCCTTTTGCTTGATGGGCATTCAAGAATTTGAGGGAAATAAAGATTTGACATCACCAAATTGATACGTGTATTTATTTAAAAATTTTATGATAAAAAATTAATCTTAAATATATTAATTTGAGGTTTTTTCAAATATTAACTCTTTAAAATCGCTACATGTGTAATTTTTTACCTAGTCAATGATGGGGCCCACCAGAAGAAAAATAAAAAGAAAAGGAAGACCGTGGTGAGATAAAAGGAAAGAAAGGGAGAAAGAGCATTCACACGGTGAATAGAGAGGAGGAGAAGGAGGAGGAGGAGCCGGAGAATATTTTGACCTAGTCAAAAGATGGGGCCCACGAGAAGAAAAAGAAAGAGAAGACCATTGTGAGATAAAAGGGAAGAAAGGGAGAAAGAGCACTTCGCTCCGTGAATAGAGGGAAGGAGGAGGAGGAGGAGAAGTGGTCGCCAAGCAAAAGTTACTTTAATTCGCAATTGCCGGGTAAGTGCTTACTCCCTTCATTCTTCCAATCGGAAAAGTTTTTGGAATTCGGGGTTAAATTTGGGATTAAGCAAAGTTTGAACTATGAAGTATTATTTTGGGTCGACCAAATTATGGGTTTTCTAGAATTTCAAAAGATATTTCTTTTGACCATAAGTTCGCTTGAAATAAAATCCGATGAAAAAGTTGCGGTGCGATCAAGTTCAACTCTCAAACTTTGCATTGCAATGACTTTGAATAATGGCTTTGGGCAAGTGATTTGTGAGTGCGTTTGAGTAGTTTTATTAACATTTATACTTAGTTTAGCTGAGTTATAGTAAGGTAGTTTTTTACTTGATTTTAACATTATTTTTCACCTATTTAATAGGATTGCGAGTTCGACGGTTCAAGTAAATTTTGTTGTTTGATAATAGGCATTTCCAGGTAAGGGTACCATCTCTTTTTTGAGTTTGTAAATTCATATTTTGAAAGTAATATGACTTATATATAGTATGAGTTAAGAAATGGCATTACTGTTGCATAAAAACCGAGATCGAGCATCTACTCCTTGGTTATTTATGAATATTTTGGAAAACGTGCTATGCTAAGTTATTGTGGGGACATGTACGCATATATGCATGCATGTATGTATGTATTGTTTTGCGAACTAGTTTATGAAAGGATTTCTGAAAGATATTATAAACGCTTTGAGAAAGATATCTCTAAGAGATGAGATGTGTAGTAATAATAATAATAATAATAATAATAATAATAATAATAATAATAATAATAATAATAATAATAATAATAATAATAATAATAATAATAATAATAATACCTACTTAAGACATAGTGAGGCATTATGAGATATTATGAAGATACACACCTATTAGACTTGATTAAAGAAGTTCACTGATGATAAAATGCACAAGTTAGATCCATCTTAGCTATATAGCTCATATTGTCGATTGATTTGAGAATGATTTGACCAGTCTTAAGAAATTATGTCCAAATTACTGATCGTTCGAGTGCTTGTTGTTTCATCTCCTGTTGACCTAGAGTCTCTCTCAATCTATGGTTGAATTGATTCCTATCTACACTTGTTTATATATTCTGGTCCGCAATTGCTAAGTGTAGTTATATCTTGTGAAACTGAGTTGATTGTATGGATCTCTCTTAATGCCTTGTGTGATGGAAAGGAATGAATCCCGACAAGAAATTCACGTCGATTCTTACAATCTATACTTGGCATGGACAGTGGTCGAGGAGTCTTGAAGCAACCGTCAGCGAACATGGGATTGAGCTCATGAAGTAGAACTTACTGCTTTCCATATCAGTGAATATTGAGGTAGCACCGAAATCAGCAGACGAAAGCAGGTGTACCATCTTTAGGGTTTAAGAACTTGCCGGAGGATTTGCATAGGTGTGCGGACCTCTCACGTTGTCTCTATAGGCCCGTGCCACAATAGAGAATCGTAGTTGTAGGTGTTTCATGGGCACAAGTGGAGATTTCTCTACATTATGCTGGATCGAATTAAACCGTACGGTATCTGCCTCAAAAACATTATCGATTTAGTGGCGCAACAAGAGAAAATGATATGGCAGTGCTACTCGGACAGCACCTACAATTTCAGCTGACGTGACCTTGTGGAAATGATAGTTCTCAACGGATACTTCATTGTCGAGCCCTTCAGTAAAATTGCAAAATACAGCTCAACAATATTCTATTCATGAATTCATTCATGATTGCTTGGCTTGCATGAGATTTGTATAACAGGAGAATCAAGTACCTTATTCTGTTCTCGAAATTTGGTTTGAGGCAGGGAATGTTCCAAAAGTAACCAAGTCCGTGGCCGATCTTGCCTTCAATTTCTTCGAAGTGTTTTTGATCTTCCTGACAATGGCAAGAAAATAGGGTGCCTCTAAAAGGAGTTCACTTGCTAGATACATGTAGTCTGACGGTAATGTTTTGGAAGTCAGTTATCTAGTAGACGGAGCTCATGTTATGCTGTTATTATATATGTTTACGAGCTAGTGGGAATTGAATCCAAGCCCAGGCAAGCCAAGACCTTTCTGGGAGCACATTTGACAGCGAACACAATTCAGGAAGGTCCTAGCTTACCTAAGATTGAATCTAATTCTCACTTCATGGAGCTTGGAAAGAGACCTGATAACAGCATAAGATGAGCTCTCGTTTATTCGGTAACTCAGTTGTTGCTCTCAAAACACTAAGGTCAGACGAAATGTATCTAGTAAATACACTTTTTTTTAGACACGCACTTCCTTTGCCATTGTCGGGAAAATCCAAAACACTGGAAGAAACTCAAGGCAAGATCACCCGCGAGTTGGTTCCTTATAGAACATTGGTCGCTGCAAACAAGTTTTTGAGAACAAAATAAGGTATTTGATTCTCGCGAGTTGAGAACAAAGCCTCGTGCAAGAGAAATAATCATGAATGAATTCATCAATAGGACTTTGTATGCATTTTGCAATTTGACGGAAGAGCTCGACTATGAAGCATTTGTTGAGAACCATCATTTTCGTGAGTCAAATCAGCTGAAATTGTCGTTTCCGTTAGAGTAGCAATGCCGGATCATTTTCGTCTTGGACTTTTTATAATCTTCTTTTTCTTTTTCATTCCTTTCTTTTTTATGTTTTTCTTTTTCTCTCCTCCCTCCGTTGGCTATGGCAGAAATTGCTGGACTCAGGCAAGGGTCGACGAGTAATGGAAAAAAAGAAGAAATAAAACAGAAATAAAAAATCAAAGAAATTGAAAAATATAATTACAATTTTTTTTTTACTAACATAGCCTTTCTTCGATAGCCAAAATAGTCACTGGACAACCAAAAGCTCTTATTTGAGGGGAAAATTACCAAAAAAGTCATAAATTTATTACAATTATGCTAATTTAATCTTAAACTTTTTTTTAAACCAATTGAGTCTTAAACTTTTTCTCCTCCCTCTCTCTTCCTTTGGCTTCGATGACCAATCAAAGGGAAGCTAGTCGCCGAACCGAGGTAGCCGGGCGAGCTCGCGCAGCCACTAGCGAGACAAGCCCTCATTGTCCCTAGGTTTGGCGAGGGTTCGCCTTGCCATCACTAGGCGAGGACTTGCCTCACCATCGTTGGGTGAGGACGAGCTCGCCTAGCCACTGGTAAGGCAAGCCCTCGCTAGATCCAACAAGGGGGGCCTTGCCGTTGCTAGGTCTAGTGAGACGGGCCCTCATCGGATTCGGCGAGGGCTTGCCTCGCGAGTGGCAGCTCGCTCGGCTACCTTAGTCCGGCAACTAGTCAACCCTTCCCTTTGGCCGGTTATCGGAGCCAAAGGAAGGAGGGAGGAGAAAAACAAAAGAAGGAAAAAAAGATTAAACAAAAAGTAATAAAATAATTTGAAAAAGTATACATTATTAAAAAAAAAAAATTGTTGTTGGCGTCGGTCGGTAGCCAGCCAATTTTGGCTGGAAAGACTGAACTGGAACAATTACAAAAGATGTAAGACTCAATTGGCCAAAAAAATAAGTTTAGGACTAAATCAATATGTTTAAGATTTTTTTGGTAATTCTCTTCTTATTTAAGACAATTTGGACATTTCAAATCCTCATTTGAACAATGTTTACTTCAATCCTTATTTAAAAAAACAATGACATTTGATACTCTTATTTAAAATTTTCCTACGAGAATTTGCATTCGGACTAATTTTAAAGTATTCACACAATGTGCATCTAATATTTCATTTGTTAATATTAACAATTGAAAAGGCAAGATAGATCTTCACATGCATATTACAAGTATTGTTAAATTTAACTGAGTATATTAATTATCTGTACATCAACACTCCTATATAATTGTCACAGGCAAATTCAATAGGGCCTAATTCCCGTAAAAGAGTTTGATCGGAACTAAGCCAAGCTTGATCGGTACTTTTCTATGCGTGCATCTCTCTCCTTTTGAGGGTCTCTCCCTCGCGACCGATCTAGAGACTCATTCAGGAAAAAGCAGAAAGTTGGACAGGTTCTATAATGCGAAAAAAAAAAAATTGAAATCAGACGCGTCTCAACAAAAGACATGTTTGTGACCCGAAAAAAAAAAAAAAAAAAAAAAAAAAAAAAGAAGAAGCAAAACACATGTCGACATGTCGATTCCCAAGGTGGTCACAATAATTGCCACCAACGAGCAAAGAGGCTAGTATCGTTATAGCACTGGATAGATACTGATAAAGCTAGTAAGAACACCTAGAGGGGGGGGTGAATAGGTGTTAAAGAATTTTTGCGAGACTTAACAACTTAGTTTGACTTTTAAGAATGATAGACTCAAGATGTAAAAGACTGTAAACAATTATATAAGACTACATATTAAAGTAAAGGGTTTAGGGAAAGAAAATTGGAACGCAAGGTTTATAGTGGTTCGGCTTAGACCAAGCCTACGTCCACTCTCCGCACCGACAGCCCACCGGGCTGGATTCCACTAAGAACAAAAAGAGATTTTACAGTCTCACGTCCTTGATTCCACGGTGTAGAAACTCTACCACACTTCCTCAAGGTCTCACAAGTATTTAATCTCTCTTTTGAGTACAACTTAAGCTTAGTAAATGAATCGGCAAAGAGTTAGGAGCTTCGAGACTTTGGAATTTTTTCTTTCACACACCCTCGAATAACTTGAGCGTATTCCTTATATACTCCTCCATGCCAATATAACCATTGGCACCTTCCAAATGAGTTCTTCCAATTTACCCGTTGGACAGAATCAATTGGGGAGATCTCGAGTTAATTAAGGAATGTGATGATAGCCCACCAATCCTGCTCGCCCATACAATCAGGATCTAGGTTTCCATAAGTAGAACCTTCCAAGTATACTTTGCCAATCAACAGATCTAATTAACCGAATTGATTTCAATAAGAATAATTGATCATGAGATGCTATCCCCAGCCATGAGATCTTCTTCAACCGTACGAACCAAATCCTTAAAGATATACTCGCATCTGGATAGGTCTTCTTCATCGGATAAACCTTTTATTTGTCGGTCTGGAAGCTTTCAGTGAGAGTAGACTTTGAATCTTGAGTCTGAAGGTCTTTAGACTTTGACGATAGAGTTTGCAAGTCTTCATACTAGACTAATGGAAACGTTTTGTTAGCTTCAAAACAAATAAATAAGTTTTCTCCAACAATCTCCCCCTTTTTGATGGTGACAAAACTTTCCTATAGAAGATAAGTAGATTATGATATGGATAGCAACGATTCTGCAACCACAGAAAATATGTTAGTGCAAAACATTATCCTTTCCATAATCACTAACATAGCTTAAGTTACTGCAAGCATTAAAAGATCAAATCAAATCAAACAGTCCAAACCACAACCAAACAAAAATCCAAATCAAATCCAATCTAAATCTGCATCAAACTTCTCCTCCTTTTTGTCAACAGCAAAAAGTGGAGAACAAATAAAAAGTTGTTTGAAAAGAAAGTCAAAGCTATTTGGGAAGGCAAACAAGCTGAAATTCTCTGATGGAATGCACTGTCTTTTCAAGCTTCCCAATGGTCTCCTTCAATTGCTGTAAATTTTCACCCTTCACATGATCTTGCACTTGAGTCTTCAGGGCGTTTAACTAATCTTGCAAAGTCACTGAAGTGGCCATGAAAGTGTTCTTGAGATCCTGCATCTCATACCCAATAGCATATTGCTATTTCCCTACATCCAATAGAATCTCTAGCAGTCTCGAAAAGTCTGCTGTTTGAGTTTGCAAAGACTAGGACCAGCCGAGTCGATTCCGGGAGCTTTGAGAATAAAGGAATCTTCAGCAGATTGTCCACCATGACTATGAGTGGATGCTTCAGGATAATGAGAGGCATACACATCCTCTAGATCTACTGCAGAACGACTCACATCACTAGTAAAGATAGGTGAAGAAATATCTCGTTGTCCCAAACTGACTCCCCTGTTTTGTTGCCTTCGGGTGGAGTAGGAAAGAGTAGGAAAGATTTCTTCTTGTTCAACTTCAGCTTTAGAGTGATGCAAATCAGCAGTTCCAGCAATATCAGGCTCACTGGACAAGGAGACAGCCAAGGTTGGCTCAAAGGAGTCTTCTTGACCCTGGTCTCTCTCTTCTTCTCTTTCTTCTTCTTCCTCTGTCCTCCTCTGTTCTTCATCTTCCTTCTCTGTCTCTTCTCTTGTCTCTTTAAAGCTAACAAAACTCTTCAAATTTCTTAAGGCTGAAAGAGTCATTTCGTCCTCATCATCTTCATCCTGCAAGATGAGAGTTCTCTTCCTCTTTACTGGAGCATCCATGGGCTCCTTGCCTTTCCTTTTAGCTGTAGCAGAGTTTTGTCTTGCTTTAACGGGCAACTTCTCCTTCATACACTCTAACACATTGTTAAGCTCTTTCAACCGCATCTTTGTGACCATTTTGAATCCAATCACCATAGGAGAAATGTTTGTCAAACATAATGGTGCAGGGATGTGAATTTTAAAATGTTTAAAAAGGCGCGTGATGAGAGCAGAATAAGGAAGTTGACCCTTATCTTTTACCACTGTCCTGTACATGTGAAACATGATGATGTGAGGCAGAGAGAATTTGTAGCCAATGTTGATGGCATGCATCAATTTTGCTTCGCATCGAGACACATTAGTCTTGGATGTCAATTTTGGCCGAATGCAGTTGATCACGATTTTGTGCAGCAAGATGTTAGAGGAGGCATTCATCCTAGAGTAGGATATCTTGCCTTCAACATCCCTGTCTTTCACCAATGACAGAGTAGCGTGAGCAACGGATACACTAATTGGTTGGAAACACGCTCTTTCCACCCCAATTATGTCAGCCAAAGTATCCATATCCACCAAAATCTCCTTATCCCTCACTGTGAAAGAGAAAATGTTTGCATTCAAGAAAGATAAGTTCGAATAAAAGTAAGCTATGAGTTCTGGATAAGCAGGAGTAGATTCAGAACAAAAATGCTCCAATTGCAAAAGAGCAAACTTCTCTCGTGATTTACTTTAACCGAATCAAGAAAATCAAAATTCCTAGGGTTCATGACCCCTCTCTTCATTAGATCCAAATAAACCCTCTTGTGATTCTTTGATTTGAATAGACTAGATCCATCACAAACAACATTTGCAGCCACCCCTGTTCTAGGCTGAAAATGGGTAAACATACGATCATCGTCATCCTGTCCTTGTGGTTGATTAGCTGTGCCAAAACGTAGGTCACTAGGAAAATTAGCGAAGGCTTTTTCAGCCGATCCCTTTTCTGTAATACCCATCTTCCCCATATCACGCAGAAATAGATTTTCATTCCTGTAGCCTCTCTCTCTCTCAGGAATTCATCAATCAAAGACATAGCAGTTCTTCCGCTTTTCAAACAAGAGTAGAGTTTAAAAGCAACCTTAGGAGTTAACGTTCTTACAGGTTCAACTCCTTCCAAAATTTCTTCTTCGGGTTGAGTCGGTGGAGGAGACTAACGCTGCTAAGAAGGTTGTTGTTGACTTGGTCGCTGTGGTGGAGAAGAATCTTCTTCCTCAGTTAGATCGAAATGCGTAGGACCCTCAGGCATGTGTCGTGGTCCCCTGCTTGCGATTCGCGAAGACTTTCTTGAAGACATTGTCGCTTCAAGGGAGAGATTCACAGACTTGCTCGAAAATGTGAAAACTTTTTGGATTAAACAATAGTGAAAGTGAGAGCAAGTGGAAGTTTAGTAATTTATGGTTTAAGAGTGAAAAACGAAGAAGAAGAATTTCAACAGTATATAAAGCGAGTGAAGCGGAGTAAACGAATCGTCACAAGGAAAATTTTAGAAATGCCTTTTCAAAAGATAATAACTGCATTTTTGAAAATAGATAATTGCCTTTTTGAATAACTGCCTTTTTCGAAAATGAGTAAATACTATAAATTTAAAAGAACTTGGAAAGATAATTTCAATCAATTAGCGATTAATAAATAACCATACATTTTCAAGTTTTTAACCAAAAATTAAATTACTAGTACCGAAATAACTTACGGTCGTTACTCTTGGTCTTCGAGTTTGAGCACCTTCGAGACTTTAATAGATGTGATGTTCGATGGT
The DNA here is from genome assembly GCA_017140595.1 of Eucalyptus curtisii. Lineage (NCBI taxonomy): Eukaryota > Viridiplantae > Streptophyta > Magnoliopsida > Myrtales > Myrtaceae > Eucalyptus > Eucalyptus curtisii. The sequence goes on from CM029498.1 coordinate 32,261,004, forward strand.
GCGAATAGACTCAAATAGGCTTTTTCCAAAGTGGCTTTGTGAATATGTCCGCCAGTTGATTCTTTGAATCAATGAAATGAATCATAACTTCTCAATTTTGAACATGATCTCTAATAAAGTGATGTCGAATCTCTATGTGCTTTGCTCTTGAATGAAGAATTGGATTCTTTGTGAGATTAATTGCGCTGGTGTTGTCACAATTGATCTCGGTGCATGAGTCTTCGATTCCAAAGTCTCTCGGTTGTTGTTTTATCCACAAGTATTTGAGAACAACAACTTCCAAGGGCCACATACTCGCTTCTCTTGTTGAAAGGGTTCTCGTACTTTGCTTCCTTGAGAACCATGATACCGTCCCTGTTTCCAAAGCAATTGACAAGTACCGAAAGTGCTTTTTCTATCAATTCTGCAACCTGCTAGATCTGCGTCTGAATATCCAAGGAGAGTAAAGTCTCATTCTTTGGGATGCCACAGACCTAACTTTGAGGTAGTTGCAACGTATTTGATGATGTGTTTAGCAGCACTTAGATGAGATTCTTTGGGATCAGATTGAAATCTGGCACAAATACAAACACTAAACAAAATATCAAGTCTAGAAGCAATAAGATAAATAAGTGAACCAATAATACTCCTGTAGAGCTTATGGTCAACTTTCTTTCCTCCTTCATCTTTGTCCAGCTTCGAAGAAGTTGACATGGGTATCTCAGTCTTCTTGCAATTTTCCAACCCAAACTTTTTAACGAGTTCTTTTGCATATTTTTCTTGGTGAATGAAAATTCATTCCTTCAATTGTTTCACTTGTAATCCAAGAAAGAAAGAGAGTTCACCCATCATGCTCATCTCGAATTCATTCTGCATAGACTTAGAAAACTCTTTGCAAAGATTTTCGTTAGGTGATCTAAATATAATATCATCAACATAGATTTGAACAAGTATAAAGTTTTTACCTTCTTTCTTAATAAACAAGGTAGTATCAACTTTTCCTTTGACAAAGCCGTTTTGAATTAGAAACTTACTTAACATGTCATACCATGCTCGAGGTGCTTGCTTTAATCCATATAGAGCCTTTTTCAGTCTGAATACTGAGTCTGGTCTCTTTGGATCTTCAAATCTGGAAGGTTGTTCCACATAGACTTCTTCTTGGATAAATCCATTTAGGAATGCACTCTGGATGTCCATTTGGAATAACCTGAAATTTTTATAACAGGCAAAAACAAGTAATAATCTAATTGATTCTAACCTGGCTACCGGTGCGTAGGTTTCATCATAGTCTATCCCTTCTTCTTGCGTATATCCTTTGACCACGAGTCTTGTTTTGTTCCCGACCACTTTTCCTTTTTTGTCCATCTTATTCCCGAAAATACATTTAGCTTCGATAATGGATTTACCTTTTGGTTTAGGAGTTAATTCCCATACATCGTTAATGCCGAATTGTCTCGAGTTCTTCTTGCATTGCTTCAATCCAGCTTTCATCGCCTAAAGCTTCTTCGTGCTTTTGCTTTCTATTTCAGAAATAAGTGCCACGGCGCTAGACTCTTCTTGCTTTTTGGATCTGGTGCGAATTCCTTCATCAATGTCACCAATGATGAGTTCTTTGGGATGACTAGACTTGCACTTCCAATTCGGGTCGGTCCGACGGTTCTTGATCTTCTCGCTTTAGTTGATTTTTCAAATTTCGTCTGTTGTTGATTTTGAAGTCGAGCGCTTCGGGGAGGTAGACTTTGTAAAGTCGGAGCAGTTCGATTCTTCAGGTTGAGTCTGAATCAGTTGATTTTGCAAAGAGTCTTGGAATTTGACATTCATAGATTCTTCCATGGACTAAGTATTCTTGTTGAATACTCTATAAGCTTTGCTTGAGATTGAGTAGCCAAGGAAAATTCCTTCGTCTGATTTTTCTTCAAACTTACCAGTTCGATCATTTGCATTTTTCAAAACAAAACATTTGCAACCAAACACATGAAAGTAAGAAACAATTGGCTTCTTTCTTTTCAATAACTCATAAGGAGTTTTCTCCAAAATATGCCTCAAGAATACTCTGTTAATAATATAGCAAGTGTAGAAACCTGCTTCAGCCCAAAAATGAGAAGAAATATTACTTTCTATTAAAAGAGTTTTTGCCATTTCTTGCAGAGATCTATTCTTTCTTTCCACAACTCCATTTTGTTCTAGAGTGTATGGAGAGGAGAAAACATGCTAAAATCTTGATTCATCACAAAATTTTGCAAAGTCTTGATTTTCAAACTCACCTCCATGGTCTGTCCGTATGCTTGAAATATCATATCCTTTCTCATTCGAACTTGGTAAATTTTGAAAAGTAAGAGAAAGTTTCAGACTTATTTGCCAGAAAATGAACCCAAGTAAATCAAGAATAGTCATCCACGATTACTAGGCAATATCTCTTTCCATGCTTTTAGTTCTGGTTGGTCCAAAGAGATCCATATGCAAAAGCAATTTCTAACATGTTTTCCCTACACACAAGGTGTGCATAAGTTAGATTTTTGAAACTTTATATTGGGCAGTGCACGAACAAGGTTCTTGGAAGAGATCTTGGCAATTTGTTTCATATTGACATGGCCAAGCTTTCGATGCCAAAGATTCGCTTCATCTTGAATTGATATAAGACATTGAGATTTTTCCGGTTTTATATCCAGAAGATAGATGTTCCCATGTTTTCGTCCAGTAAAAGATTGAGAAAATTCTTTACTAGTTCCGGAACATACTCCTTGGAAATTGATTTTAAAACCAGTGTCGCACAGTTGACTAATGCTGAGTAGATTGTAATTTAGTCATTCCACCAAAGAGACATTGTTGATTGTGAGACTTCCAATCTTTACAATTCCACGCCCAACAATTCTTTCTTTACTATTTCCACCAAAAGAGACTTTTCCACCATTTATTAGAACAAGTTTTATAAAACAACTTAAATCTCCAGTCATATGTCTTGAACAGCCACTGTCTAAATACCATTTAACATTTTTTCTTGATAGTGACCTGCAATTAAAAAAGAAACTAAAGCTTTCTTTGGTACCTAAATTTTCTTGGGTATATAGTGTGAAAGCTAGTATGAGCACCTAGAGGGGGTGAATAGGTGTAAAAACAAATTTTCCTTTGTGAAGTATGCAACTCAAATCAGCAATAGATTATGAAAAGGAAATTCGTCTCTTGTAAACAAAACGAGTTACGATCAAAGTAAAAGAGCGTAGGGAAGAGAATATGAACACAGAGTTTATAGTGGTTCGGCTTAATCCAAGCCTACGTCCACTTTTCCGCACTGACAGCCCACCGGCTGGATTTCACTAAGAACAAAAGAGTTGTTACAGTAAAGTTCTTCCTTGATTCCACAGTGTAGAGACTCTACTACACTTCCTCAAGGTCTCTCAAAGATATAGACTCTCTTTTGCGTACAAGATTTTGCTCAACAGTTTAATTGACTAAGAACAAAGAACTTCAGACTTTGGAATTCTTCTATCGCGCACACACTCGAACAACTGGAATGTCTTCCTTATATACTCCTTTATGCCATCATACCCGTTGGCACTTACCAAAGGAATTCTTCCAATCTACCCGTTGGACAGAATCAATTAGGAAGATCGTCGAGCTATTTAAGGAACATGACGATAGCCCATCAATCATGCTCGCCCATACAAACAAGATCTAGGTTTCCATAAGTAGAACCTTCCAAGTATACTTTCCCAATCAACAGATCCAAAATCCCTAAATCAATCTTGATTTGAATAATAGATCTCGACATGCTATCGCCCAAGAGATATTCTCCGATCGATAAAGTCAAATCCTTAACGAAACATCCAGTTTTGGATAAGCCTTCTTCGACGGTCTAGAAACCTGTCAATGAGGATAGACTTTGAGTCTTGAGTCCGCGCAGTCCGAGTCTTCAGACTTTGATGGAAGAGTCTGCAAGTCTTCAGACTAGACTGATGGAAACGTTTTGTCAACTTCAAAACACTCAAGGAAGTTTTCTCCAACAATCTCCCCCTTTTTTATGGTGACAAAACTTTCCTGCAGATTTTGGATAACTTTGACCTGCAAAACATTACTCAAGCAAATATGGATATTTCACAAAGATAAAGGGCTTAGTAAAAATAACACTAGAATCTACATCCACAGAAAGTAGGTTAGTTATATAAATGAACAAAGCCATGAGATATCAATAATACTTAAGATAAACAAATGTTCAAACAGTCAAATCCAAATCCAGTCCAAATCCAAACAGCCAAGCACAAAAGTCAAGTCAAGTCAAGACATCACAAAACATCACAAAAATCAAGAGTTCAAAGTTTAAAATCAAAAATCAAATCTGCACCACATCTCTCCCCCTTTTTGTCATCATTAAAAAGGTAGAGATGAAAAGAGAATGGAATTAAGATTGCCTTGGGAACACGAACAAACTAGAAATCTCCCAATGATTGGACAATCCCTTCTAGCTTTTTCAAATCCTCCTTCGGTTGCGCCACATCTTCACCCTTGGCATTTGCTTGAACTTGAAGAGCAAGGGCATGAATTTGATCATGCAAAGAAACGAAAAGGTTTGACTGCATTTTGCAAGTTCCGTACTTCGCATCCCGAGCATATATTTGACCCCGCATCTCCAAGAGAACATTAAGTATTCTCGCGAAAATCTGCTGAATTATCGCCCGTCGAAAGTACCGCATCCGCACGATCGACGGAGTATAGGCGAGATGATGGCAAATCAGCATGGTCACGCAAATTGGGCGATGAAACATCATGTCCCTCCTCGGGAAATTGAGAGGCATAGATGTCCTCTGGATATGCTAGAAAACGACTTATTCCTTCACTGGTGGCAGGGAATGAGGATGTTCCTCTTTTCTCAGGATCTCCCCCTGTTTCCATGCCTTTAGGTGGAGAAAAGTGTTCCTCATGCTCGCTTCCGCTTGATCTCCTCTCTCCTCTTCTTCTTCTTCCTCAATTCTTTCCTCCTCTGCATCTCTCTCCTCTGCTTCTTTCTCCAAATCTTCTCTCTCTCTAGTCCTCTGTTCTGTCTCATTCGTGTCTTTTTCCTGTCTCTCCGTTGTTTTTGGAACAGAACGACTCAAGTTCTTCAAAGCCATTGCAGAAATGGTGATATCATCCTCATCCTCTTCATCCTCAGTGATGAGAGCTCTTCTTTTCTTGGATGGAGCAACCATGGGCTCCTTCCCTTTTCGCTTTTGCCGCCGAAGAGACTAAATGAGTCATGACAGGGGTTTTCACTTTGAATTGCTCCAACGCCTTGTTGAGTTCCTTCAGACGCATTTTAGAGACCATTTTCAATCCCACCACCATTTGATCGCACATTCGAGCACAAAGAATCCTGGGAGGCTGAACGTTAAAATGTCTGAATAACTTGGTCACAAGTGCTGGGTAAGGAAGTTGACCCTTGTCCTTCACCACTGCTCTGTACATGTGGAACATAATAGTGTGTGGAAGAGAGAACTTTTTACCAGCATTGATGGCGTACATCAACTTTGCCTCCGAGTTTGAAACGTCGGTCTTTGAAGTTGATTTTGGTCTCGAGAGACAGTTAATTACTATATTGTGAAGCAAGATGTTGGACGCATTCATTCTCAAATAGGAAATCTTTCCTTCCGTCCTTTTATCCTTAACAAGCTCCAACGTTGCACGAGCGATAGACACACTGATAGGTTGATATCTTCCTCTTTCAACCCCAATCACATCAGCCAGAGTATTCATGTCAACCACATAGTCCTGATCTTGAACACTAAAAGAAAACCTATTCGCATCCAAGAAACTGAGATTCGAATAGAAGTAAGCAGTAAGTTCAGCATAAGCCTCTGTAGTTTCAGAACAAAATTGTTTGAGTAGAAGAAGACTAAATTTTTCCCGCAGATTGACATTCACAAAATCAAGAAAATCAAAGTCCACCCTTCTAGGGTTTATCACGCCACGCTTAAGCAACTTAGAGTACAGTTGCTTGTGTTCCTCCGATCGAAACAAGTCTGTCCTTTTGCTTTGTATTTTTGCTGCAACACCCATTCTCGGTTTAAACTGACTGTACATCCTATCATCGTCATTCCCATCTGGTTGACTCAGCCCTCTAACACGTGGATCGCTTGGAATATTTGCCAATGCCTCTTCCGCCGACCCAGCAGGGGCAATTCCCAATCGTTCCATTGTGCGTAAAAAGAAAGTTTCATTTCTAAACCCTTTGTCTTTTAGAAATTCATCAATGTAGTTCAACGGAGTACCACTCCTCTTCAAAGCACGATAAAGCTTGAAGGTAAAAGCGGGCTTAAGAGTTCTTACGGGTTATGCGTCTTCGATGATTTCTTCCTCTTCTTGATGTGCAACATCCCGAGGTCTAGATGGAGGAGATGGACGCTGCTGAGAATGTTGTGGGCTCTGCTGCTGTCTAGGAGATTCTTCTTCCTCGGTGAGATCAAATTGCGTAGGCCCCTCACGCATTTGCTGTGGTCCCCTGTTCGCGATCCTTGAAGACTTTCTTTGAGACGACATCTTTCACAGTCTTTGAGAGATTCCAAGCTTGTTTCGCAAGAAAGATGAAAACTTTTCGAGGATTAAAAAAGAGAAGAAGACACAAGTGGAAGATCGGTGCTCTCTTAGGGTTTTTGTGAGTAAAACGAAGAAGAACCAACAGTAGATAAGGCAGTCGAAGCGAGGCATACGGAGCGTCGTGAAAAAGGAAATATAAAAATACCTTTTAAAAATAATTGCCTTTTAAAAAAAAATAGATAACTGTCATTTCAAAAATAACTTCTTTTTCGAAAAGGAAAGATTGCACTAATCACGAAAAATTGGGAAATTACACTAATTAAATTTGGATAGATGATCGTACCTTTTCAAGATTTGAACTGAGAGATAAGTTTCTAAAATAGAAATAACTTATAGTCGTAGATCTTGATTTGTCTCGAGTCTCGAGTGCCTTTAGACTTTAAGTCCCGAGTCCGAACTTCTTCGACTTTAAGATATTTAGTTTGGAACGAATAACTTCAAATTGATTTTTCTCCAAAGGCTTTGTAAATATATCCGCCAGTTGATTCTTTGCGTCAATAAACTGAATCGAAACTTCTCCATTTGGAACATGATCTCTAATGAAATAATGTCGAATCTCTATATGTTTTGCTTTTGAGTGAAGAATCGGATTCTTGGTGAGATTGATTGCGCTGGTGTTGTCACATTTGATTTCGTGCATGAATCTTCAATTCCAAAGTCTCTTAGTTGTTTTATCCACAGAATTTGTGAACAACAACTTCCAAGAGCTACATACTCGCTTATGCCGTAGAAAGAGCTACTGTACTTTGCTTCCTTGAAAACCAAGATACTGTCCTGCTTCCAAGTAGTTGACAAGTGCCCGAAGTGCTCCTTCTATCAACTCTGCAACCGGCTAGGTCTGCATCTGAGTATCCAAGAAGAGTGAAGTCTCCTTCTTTAGGATACCAGAGACTCAAGTTTGAAGTTGAGGCAATGTATTTGATAATACGCTTTGCAGCACTTAAATGAGATTCTTTAGGGTCTGATTGAAATCTGGCACAAATACAAACACTAAACAAAATGTCGGGTTTAGAAGCGAGTTAGATAAAGAAGTGAATCAATGATACTCCCGTATAGCTTCTGGTCAACTTTCTTTCCTTCTTCATCCTTGTCCATCTTCAAAGAACTTGACATTGGTATATCAGTTTTTTTGAAATTTTCTAGTCCAAACTTTTTGACAAGTTCTTTAGCATATTTTTCTTGATGAATAAAGATTCCTTCCTTCAGTTGTTTAACTTGAAGCCCGAAAAAGAATGTTAGTTCACCCATCATGCTCATTTCAAACTCATCCTACATAAACTTAGAAAATTTCTTGCACGGATTTTCATTAGAAGATCCAAAAATAATATCATCAACATAGATTTGAACAAGTAGAAAACTTTTGCTTTCTCTTTTGATAAACAATGTAGTATCTACTTTACCTTTGACAAAGTCATTTTGAATTAAAAACTTACTTAGTCTGTCGTACCAAGCTCGAGGTTCTTGCTTTAAACCATATAGAGTCTTTTTCAGTCTGAATACAGCGTCTGGTTTTCTTGGGTCTTCAAAACCAGGTGGTTGTTCCACATAAACTTCCTCTTGGATAAATCCATTTAGGAAAACACTTTTGACGCAAAAGCAAGTAATAATCTAATTGCTTCTAACCTTGCTACTGGTGCGTAAGTCTCATCATAGTCTATCCCTTCTTCTTGCGTATATCCCTTGGCCACGAGTCTTGCTTTGTTTCTTACGAATTTACCTTTCTCGTTCATCTTGTTCCTGAGTTCTTCTTGCATAGCTTCAATCCAGCTTTCATCAATTAAAGCTTCTTCTATGCTCTTGGTTTCTATTTTAGAAATAAGAGCCACAGCACTAGACTCTTTGCGCATTTTGGATCTTGTGCGAATTCCTTCATTAATATCACCAATAATGAGATCTTTGGGATGACTGGACTTATGCTTCCAGTTGTTGGTTGATTTGTCAGACTGTTAATCTTTTTCCACATTTGAATCTTCGTTGATCATTTGCTGCTCGTCTTTTGAAGGTTGAACAACTTCTGGAGATTTAGACTTTGTAGAGTCTGGAGCAGGTTCGGATTCTTCAAGATGAGTATGAATCGATTGATTTTACATAAAGTTGAAATTTGACATTCATTGATTCCTCCACTGATTGAGTCTTCTTGTTGTAAACTATGTAAGCTTTGCTTGTGATAGAATATCCAAGGAAAATACCTTCATCGATTTTTCTTCAAACTTACCAACCCGATCATTTGCATTTTTCAATATAAAACATTTACATCCAAACACATGAAAATATGAAACAATGGGATTCTTTCCTTTGAATAACTCGTAGGGAGTTTTCTCCATAATAGGCCTTAGAAAGACTCTATTAATAATATAACATGCTGTAGAAATTGCTTCAGCCCAAAAACGTGAAGAGATGTTACTTTCAATTAGAAGAGTTCTAGCCATTTCTTGAAGCGACCTATTCTTTCTTTCCACGACTCCATTTTGCTCTGGAGTGTATGGAGAAGAGAACATATGCTGAAAACCAGATTCATCACAGAATTTTGTAAAATCTTGATTTTCAAATTCACATCCATGGTCTGTCCGTATACTTGAAATAACATACCCTTTCTCATTTTGGACCTTTTTAGCAAACTTTGTAAAATAAGAAAAGGTTTCAGACTTACTTGCCAGGAAATATACCCAAGTGAATCGTGAATAATCATCCACAATCACTAAACAGTATTTCTTACCTCCAATGCTCTGAGTTCTAGTTGGTCCAAAGAGATCCACATGCAAGAGCTGTAGTACACGATTAGTGGAAACTTGATTTATTGATTTGAATGAGTTTCTTACCTGTTTTCCCAACACACATGGTGTGCATAGATCAGACTTTTGGTATGACAGATTGGGTAGACCACGAACAAGCTTATTTGCTGAAATTTTGGCTATTTGCTTCATATTGATGTGCCCAAGTTTTCTGTTAAGTTTTCTTCTTCTTGAATTGAGATTAGACATTGGGTTTCATCTGGTTTGACATCCAAGAGGTAGATATTTCCATGTCTTCGACCCGTGGAAGACTGATAGGAGTCTTTACTGGTTCCTGAACATTTTCCTTCATGAAAATTTATTTTGAAACCGGTGTCGCACAGCTGACTGATACTTAGCAAATTGTAGTTGAGTCCTTCCACTAAGGACACATTACAGATCTTGAGGCTTCCAATCTTTACAGTTCCATATCCCACAATTCTTCCTTTGTTGTTTCCTCCAAATGAAACTTTTCCACCATTAACTTGAACAAGCTTTATGAAGCAATTTGAATCTCCTGTCATATACCTTGAGCATCCACTATCTAGGTACCATTTAACCTTTTTCTTGATAGCGACCTACATTTAGAAAAGAGACTCAAGCTTTCTTTGGTACCCATATTTTCTTGGGTCCAATGGTGTTAGTGTAATATACGGTCTTTGTCCATACCTTCTTGACAGGTTTCCAAACCATAGGACATTATTTCTCAAAATGATCTGAGCTATTGCACTTAGAACATTTAAGAGCACTGCGACCTACTTGTTTTACAAAAACTATTTGGAAATGATTTTTGTAAGCATCTCTTGTAGGTCTTTGCTTAATTCTTTCCTTTATTTTAGGAAAATCAATTAGAGGAATAGTTTCAACAGTCATTCCTAAACCCGATTTGTTGAAATAAGGTCTTTGTCTTTGAAAGAATTTTCTCAAGTTTCTCAGATCCTATAGAAAATCTTTTAGAAATACTTGAGATATCATTTTTCAGGAATGCATTTTCTTTTGAAATATTGTCTTCATTTTCTTTCAAAGTAGTAACACTTTTGTCTAAACTTTTGACCTTTTCTTTCCAAACATTTTCCTATTGCTTTAGTGCAGAATTTTCTCTTTTAAGTTCAGAAATCCTTTTAAGAGAAGTTTTGAGACTAAGATACAATTCATCAATGTATCTAGAGACTTTAGTAGGGATTTTCAAATTACTTATCTCCATTTCATTGTCTGAATCGAATCTATCTCGGAGTCTCGAATCGAGTCGATTGTGTCATGAGACAAATATTGGCATAATCATCATCACTTTCTTCACATTCTATATCACTCCAAGTTTCTGCTTTGAGTGTCTTTCGATATTTTTCAGCTTTTCCTTTCTTTTTCCTCAGAAGGGGACAGTTGGGTCTGATGTGTCCCTTTTTCTTACATTCAAAACAGACTACATCTCTATTGGATTCATCATCCTCAACAAACTTAGTATGTTGCTTTTGAAAACTTTGTTTCTTTGGATTGAATCTTCTCCCTTTCTCGTTTAGCTTTCTCGAATCTTCTTATCATGAGAGCAAGCTCTTCATCATCCATATCGTCTTCGAAATCGTGACATCGAATCATCATTAGATTTTAATGCAATGGATTTCTTACCTTTAGGATTTTCATCTTCATTGATTCGCTCCACTTCATAAGACTGAAGAGTCCCAACCAATTCATCGATAGAAAGTGGCATAATTCTTTGTGTCTCCCTTATTGAGGTCTTTATGTGATTCTAATCCTTGGAGAGTCCACGCAGTAGCTTGTTTACTCCACGCAATAGCTTGTTTACTTTCATGGGATCAGAAATTGGTTGACCTTGATTTTCAAGTCCTTTCACAATTTCTGTAAAACGACTTAACATGTCAGTGATAGATTCTCCTGATTTCATTTTGAATGCTTCGTATTGACCGAGCAGAATGTTGATTCTGGTTTCTTTCACTCGATCAGTTCCTTCATAGGTGATGTGTAATCTATCCCGGACTTCTTTAGCTGTATCACAAGAAGATATTCTGTTATATTCAGTAGGTGATAATGCACAGTATAAAGAATAAATTGTTTTTGCATCAAGAGCTTGTCGCTTGGTTATCTCTTCTTGAGTCATTTCGCTAGACTCAACGGCTTCTTTTCCTTTTTCTGAGACAGGTGCAGCTTTAGGAATGATTCCTTTGTCTACCACATCCCATTCCAGAGGATCCTTTGATCTTAGAAATGCATTCATCTTGTTTTTCCATATGTTGTATTCCTTTCCATCAAAATAAGGCGGTCGGGTATTGCTTTGCTCTTCAACCGTCCCGGAGCCAACATACTAGCCATGGATCTTTAACTCTGAAGTAAAACACTTCAACTTAAGTGAGTACACAAAGCTCTGATACAAATTGTGAGAGCTAGTATGAGCACCTAGAGGGGGGTGAATAGGTGTAAAAACAAATTTTCCTTTGTGAAGTATGCAACTCAAATCAGTAATAGATTATGAAAAGGAAATTCGTCTCTTATAAACAAAACAAGTTACGACCAAAGTAAAAGAGCGTAGGGAAGAGAATATGAACACAGAGTTTATAGTGGTTCGGCTTAATCTAAGCCTACGTCCACTTTTCCGCACTGACAGCCCACCGGCTGGATTTCACTAAGAACAAAAGAGTTGTTACAGTAAAGCTCTTCCTTGATTCCACAGTGTAGAGACTCTACTACACTTCCTCAAGGTCTCTCAAAGATATAGACTCTCTTTTGCGTACAAGATTTTGTTCAACAGTTTAATTGACTAAGAACAAGGAGCTTCAGACTTTGGAATTCTTCTATCGTGCACACACTCGAACAACTGGAACGTCTTCCTTATATACTCCTTTATGCCATCATACCCGTTGGCACTTACCAAAGGAATTCTTCCAATCTACCCGTTGGACAGAATCAATTAGGAAGATCGTCAAGCTATTTAAGGAACATGACAATAGCCCATCAATCCTGCTCGCCCATACAAACAAGATCTAGGTTTCCATAAGTAGAACCTTGCAAGTATACTTCGCCAATCAACAGATCCAAAATCCCTGAATCAATCTTGATTTGAATAATGGATCTCGACATGCTATATCCAGCCAAGAGATCTTCTCCAGCCGATAAAGTCAAATCCTTAACGAAACATCCATTCGGATAAGCCTTCTTCGACGGTCTAGAAATTGTCAATGAGGATAGACTTTGAGTCTTGAGTTTGGCAGTCCGGAGTCTTCAGATTTTGATGGAAGAGTCTGCAAGTCTTCAGACTAGACTGATGGAAACGTTTTGTCAACTTCAAAACACTCAAGGAAGTTTTCTCCAACACAGAGGAGTTAGTGCAATATGCAGTCTTTGCCAATTCCTTCTTGACAAGTCTCCAAACCATGGGACATTCTTTCTCAAAGTGTTCTGAGCTGTTATACTTTGAACATTTGAGAGCACTTCGGTCAACAGGTTTTACAAAGACTTTAAAAATGATTTTTGTAGAAAGTTTTTGTAGGTCTTTGTTTGATTCGTTCCTTCACTTTTGGAAAATCAATTAGAGGAATAGTTTCTGAAGTCATTCTCAATCCTGACTTGTTGAAGTAAGGTCTTTGTACTGAAAGAATTTTTTCCAGCTTTTCAGATGCTATTGAAAATCTTTTTGAAATATTTGAAATGTCATTTTTCAAAAATGTATTTTCTTTTGAAAGAGAGTCTGCATTTTCTTTAAAAATAACAAAACTTTTGTCTAAATTTTCAAACTTTTCTTTACAAGAATTTTCTTGTTGCTTCAGTGTAGAATTCTCTCTTTTTAGTTCAGAAATCCTCTTAAGAGAGGTTTTGAGACTAAGACAAAGCTCATCAATGTATTTCGAGACTTTAGCAGGAATTTTTAGATTACTTACCTCGATTTCGTTGTCTGAGTGTGAGTCTGTATCAGTCTCAGAGTCTGATTCTGGTTCTAATTTTGCCATTAGACAAATTTTAGCATAATCTTCATTACTTTCTTCGCATTCTGTATCACTCCATGTCTCTGCTTTAAGAGCATTCCTGTATTTCTCAGCTTTTCCTTTCTTTTTTTTCAACAGGGGACAATTGGGTCTGATGTGTCCATTTTTCTTACATTCAAAACAGATCACATTTTTATTGGCCTCATCATCCTCAATTGAAACTTTTGAATGCTTTGTTTCTTCAAATTGAATCTTCTTCCCTTTTTGTTCAGTTTCCTGAACCTCTTTATCATAAGAGCTAACTCTTCATCGTCCATATGATCTTCAGAATCTGTGACTCAGAATCATCGTTAGATTTCAAAGCAATTGACTTCTTACCATTAGGATCTTCCTCCTCGTTGACTTGCTCCACTTCATAAGACTGAAGTGTGCCAACCAGTTCGTCTACAGAAAGCGGCATGATCCTTTGTGTTTCCCTTATTGAAGTCTTGTGATTCCAGTCTTTGGAGAGTCTATGTAGCAATTTGTTGACCTTCATTGGTTCAGAGATTGGATGTCCCTAATACTCTAGACCATTTACAATTTCAGTAAAACGACTAAACATATCAGTGATAGATTCTCCTAGTTTCGTCTTGAAGGCTTCATACTGTCCGAGTAGAATATTAATTCTTGTTTCTTTCACTCGATCAGTTCCTTCATAGGTGATATACAGCCTGTCCCAAACTTCTTTGGCTGTTTCACAAGAAGATATTTTGTTATACTCAGTAGGAGATAACGTACAATATAAAGAGTAAATTGCTTTAACATCAAGTGCTTGTCTCTTGGTTATATCTTATTGAGTCATCTAGCTAGCATCTGCAACTTCTTTTCCTCTTTCTGAAACTGATGCAGCTTTAGGAATGATTCCTTTTTCTACCACATCCCATTTTAGAGGATCTTTCGATCTTAGGAATGCTTTCATCTTGTTTTTCCATATGCTGTATTCCTTTCCATCGAAGTAAGGTGGTCTGGTGTTTCTTTGGCCTTCAATCAAACCTGGAACCAACATACTAGCCATAGATATTTAACTCAAAAGTAAAAACACTTCAATTAAATGAGTACACATGCTCTGATACCAATTGATAAAGCTAGTAAGAACACCTAGAAGGGGTGAATAGGTGTTAAAGAATTTTTGCGAGACTTAACAACTTAATTCAAATTTTAAATGATAGATTGAAGATGAAAAATATTGTAAACAATTATATAAGACTACAAATTAAAATAAAGAGTTTAGGGAAAGAAAATTGAAACGCAAGGTTTATAGTGGTTCGGCTTAGACCAAGCCTACGTCCACTCTCCTGCACTGACAGCCCACTGGCTGGATTCCACTAAGAACAAAAAGAGATTTTACAGTCTCACGTCCTTGATTCCACAGTGTAGAAACTCTATCACATTTCCTCAAGGTCTCACAAGTATTTAATCTCTTTTTTGAGTACAACTTAAGCTCAGTAAATGAATCAACAAAGAACTAGGAGCTTCGGACTTTGGAATTATTTCTTTCACACACCCTCGAATAACTTGAGCGTCTTCCTTATATACTCCTCCATGCCAATATAACCGTTGGCACCTTCCAAATGAGTTCTTCCAATTAACCCGTTGGACAGAATCAATTAGGGAGATGTTGAGCTAATAAAGGAATGTGATGATAGCCCACCAATCATGCTCGCCCATACAATCAGGATCTAGGTTTCCATAAGTAGAACCTTCCAAGTATACTTCGCGATCAACAGATCTAATTATCCGAATTGATTTTAATAAGAATAATTGATCACGAGATGCTATCCCTAGCCATGAGATGTTCTTCAACCGTACGAACCAAATCCTTAAAGATATACTCGCATTTGGATTGGTCTTCTTCATCGGAAAACCTTTTCTTCGTCGGTCTGGAAGCTTTCAATGAGAGTAGACTTTGAATCTTGAGTCTGGAGGTTTTCAAACTTTGACGATAGAGTCTGCAATTCTTCAGACTAGACTGATGGAAACGTTTTGTCAGCTTCAAAACAAATAAGGAAGTTTTCTCCAACTAATACAAGCAATGCTCGGGACATGGTTATCGACATTTTATGATACTCGATCTTAACGATACGTATTCGTTGGGTTAAATCGATTAAATACCGAATTGTAAGCGAATAATGAGTAGTCATTTTGGAAACCATCGATTTGATACATCTCTATTCATTTTGTCGATTCACGGTTCATTATATTTCACCCATTAAATGATGTAGTTTTAATCTTCGTTCATTTTTATCATAATTTCACAACAAATAGATGAGAATCTGTAAACTACAGACCTGCCAAACATAATGCATAAACACTCTTTCTTTTCTCTCTGTTTTTCTTTCAACATTCAAATCATTTACTTATCATTGAGATATATTTACCTTCGATCATGGGCACTTGAAATCGAGATACATTTCCCCCAGAGCTTTTTGTTTTTCAGTTTTTCATGAAATTACGGGGCTACGAGTAGATTAATGCTGTTGCACACCATCAAATTCACTTTAAATATCATCCTCATCATTTCATGTATATCTCAAGCGGTACCATCATATACCTTTTTGCTAAATCGCGTTCAGAAAAAATAAATAAATTCGTACACGATATTTCAATATAGGATGCAAGTTTAAAGCATGAGATTATTTCTACTTGATAAATCTTTCAACTAATAGCCTTTGGTAATTGTCATATTCCACGAAATTTGCACATTATGCAAGCATATAAGCACATGTCATGACTTTTTATTGATTTCAAGCCTTCTCGGAATGCATAAAATGCAGCAACGCACAAACTTAGCTCTTCACTTTATCGATGTATATTCAAATTGTGTTGTTATAATTACCGTATATCAACATTGTCAAGTCGTATACTATAAAATACCATTGCTGGCCCATTTTCTAACGATTTTAACTTTTAAGATAATTTATCTAACACGGTATAAGACAAACCTCTAATATCAAAGCACGGGTCAAGGATTTAAATCCCTACACTTCTCAATTTTCTCTACTCGTTATTCTCATTATTCTGTCTATTCTCCTTTTTCCGCAATTATCCTCTAAAAGTGCATGCCATAAATACATTGACAGCCCACTTTCTAATAGTTTAAACTTTTAGGAAAATATGGTTTGTCTCACAAAGGTTAGTTTTACATACAATGACAACCGGAATATGTGAAAACGGACATTGACTGAAGCAGAAATCAGAAATAAATAAATAAATAAATGAAAGAGGAAAAAAAAAAGAATTTTACTCTATCATAAAATGAAGAAAAGATGACCAGCATAGTTGATGATTCCTTCTCCGATAATAATGGAAATGGATAATTTGGTGGCTTATCCTGGATACGAAGAAAGCCCGTCTTGAGCTGATTTGACTTATTCCTTCTAAGAGTAAATTTTTTTTGCCTCCCCACCTAAAATATCGCTGAGACCGATCGAATTACACATGGGTCGAGTTCCAATTACACCACAGTTGTCATCATTTTGTCTAAATCTGATTTTGGCTGGCAGACGACATCAGAATGGCACGTAATGTGGGTGGTACCCCCACCCACTGGCAAATTTCGTATAGCGATGGAGTCCTCGTACCCCCGTTGAGAGGAACCAAAATACTTCATTATCCGCATGCAATTTTACATTTCTTTCACTCAAAACAGTGTGGCTTTGGCGAAGGCTTTTCATATTGAGGATGCATCTGACTTGACCTTGAACATATGAAAGTTAATTCTAACAAGTCCTGTGTCGTTCTTTCTAATTTGTGTTTGTGCAACAGAGCAAAGACAATCCACTAGGAGTCGTCAAGGCAGAAAAGCAGTGCGCCTCAGCTCTGCCGAACCAGGCGAGCCTGAACTCCTCACCGGCCTGTGGTGAGGCGGGCAAGGCTCCACCTTGCCCGAGGCCAAATCTGGTGACGGCAAGGCTTGAGCTCGCCCAGTTCGGCTGGAGGTCGGGCTCGCTAGCCTTGGCGGAGCTCGGGCTCGCATGGATCAACCGAGCCTCAAGCCCGTCGATCTGAGTCTCGGTTAGTCACTTGGCAATCAGCCGTCGTCGAGGCACGCGGCGGTGGAGGAAGGGGGAAGGAAAAGAAAAAGGGAAAAAGAAAAAGAAAAGAAAAAAGAAAAATTTTAAAATAATAAAAATTAGATTTTTAAATATAAAAAATAATTTTTTAATTATTTAAAAATTATATTTAAAAATTATATTTATATTATTAGTTTCGCCCGGGCCGGGTCGGTCAGAACCGCCCCGGTCTGGCCCGGTTGGGGGAGATGACACCTGCAAAGGAAAAGAAACAATAGAAAATGAGATTGTCGAATGGACAATCGGCAGATAAGGGTACATACATGGATTCTTTCTGTGCCTACTAGGAAATGAAGACATTTTGTCACACATGGCAATGTGGACTATGGCAATGTGAAAATTCTAAAGTGTCTCCAATTTTTTTAATTTGTGATGATCATATCAAAATTACAAAGGATGCTAATTATACAGTGTCTTCGGAAACAACAAAGGTAAAAAAGCGCGTCTCATGGGGTTAGTGATTCAAGCATGAAGACGGTAGGTGATATCAAAAGCACTTATCTAACATTGTACCTTACCCAATGGCGATGGTGAAACCCGCTCAGTGTATAAATGCCACCTGATGTGCTTCTACCTATGATCAAACCATTCGCTTCCAGTTCGGTTCGATATCACTCTTCCTCCTCCTTCCTCCTCCCTTCAATGGCGGCGCTACTCTCCACCATCTGCCGTTGGGTTGTGCCTTCATCGACGGTACGCTTTTGAAACTTGGACATATTCAATTGATGTGCACAAACTTGTTGGCATTGATATCTGAATATCCAGTTAACCCTTTCATTCTCTCATAAGTTCATCACTGGTCAACTGCTGATTATATGAGTATGGCTTCTTGTTGCTCTTTGGTTAGGAGTCTTTTTGGCTTAAGAAAAAAATGATCCGAAAAAAGAAAACAGAAGCTTTCTTTAACCCACTCGATTTCAAATATCTGCTAGGTGCCCTTTACATAGGTTCAGCTTCTCTTTGGTTCATGACGCAACTCATCATGGATGTGAACTCGATCTTTTGCTTCCTCACTTTGTGAAGTTGACAAAGATTTGCAGGGCTCATATGTTTCGATTAAGGAAAAATATGATCCGAAAAAAAAAAAAAAAAACAGAAGCTTTCTGTAAGCCATTTGATTTCAAATATCTACTTATCCACTAAGTGCTGGGTTCATCTTCTCTTTGGTTCATTGCGCAACTCATCATGAATGTGAAGTCGATCTTTTTGCTAAGCAAATCCTCACTTTGTGAGGTTGACAAAGATTGTAGGGTTCGTTTGTTTCGCTTAGGGGGGAAAAAGGCAGCTTTCTTTAATCCACTCAATGTCAGATGTCTGCCAAGTGTCCTTTGTATGGGTTCATCTTCTCTCTGGTTCATGGCGCAACTGATGTGAAGTCAGGTTCTTTCGCTGAGCAAATCCTCACTGTGAAGTTGACAAAGCTACGAGCGTTTAACTCGTTGTTTTAGCATCTCATTTAACAATTAATATCGTAAAAGCATTTCTATTTTGAGGTTTTCTATATGTCAGTACTATACTGTGAAGTTGACAAATCCTCATACGAGTGCAGTCCAAGCCGTCGTAGTATCATGGGGGGAGAGAGACAGAAGCCGATTGGTCATCTTTCCACGTCTTGGCGAACACTTGTGAATTAGTTAGTGAATTGCCGGAAATCTTCTGGGACAACATACAAGAGATGCAAGGTCGGGGTGTGGTGCTCGTGCTACAGAAGAAATTGTGTGCCTCCGACGTGACGCCACACAAAGGTAGGCTCTCCATACCCCTGAGGCAGATACAAGCAGAATTCTTAACCAACGAAGAGATCCGAACCCTAGACGACACTGACGAGGACGAGCAGTCGCTGCGTCGGAGGCGACACCGACGGAGTCGGGCAGCAATAGGGACAGCCACGTCGGGGATGGAGTCGAGACGGAGGCGACACAGATGGGCCAGCGAGCAGCACAGCGAGGCTCGTGTCGAAGGCCGGTGGATGCGGCGGCGAGTAACTCAGCACGGCGTCGGGCCCAGGCGTCCCCGCAGTCGGGGTCAGAGGGCGGCGGCGGCTTGTAACTCCTGCGGATCTCCAGATATGCCCACAGCTCTCGACTTCTCCTGGTCGGCTGGCTCGGTGTCGGGACTACGCTGAAGCAGATGGTGGCGGGCGATGCGGCGGAGATCATTTTCATGACTTTTGCAAAAGGAGAAATGGAGGATTGGAGTGCTTAAAACGGCGGCAAAATAGGTGTCAAACAGCGCTCATTTTCATGACTTTTGCAAAAGGAGAAATGGAGGATTGAAGTGCTTAAAACGGCAGAAAAATGAGGTTAAAAAAAAACAAAAAAGAAAAAGAAATGGAGTGCTCAAAACAGCACGACTTGCTAGATATGGATCCCACTGAAGATATCACGGAGGTGATTATGGGGGGAGAATGACATGGTGTGAGTTGATTGAGGCGATCTGATAAATTCTAGTACAGCACCGGTTATCCAATGTGGTGGTGGTGGATGATGTACAGGAAGCACTCGTGCTCTCCACGGCTGTCCCTAAAGTTTCGCATGTTCGGACAAGAACCGCTTTGTTAGTTGTATCTCCGCAGAGAATGGAACCAAAATTTCCACCTTACAATTAACGTAGTCTTTTTGCATGCCTTATGCAGTACGGCTATCACAAGCAAGGCCCTATATATATTCACGTCCAGCACAGGTATCTTATCATCCACTTCTTAGTATTACACTGAGAAACACACTCACACTTACAATTGTGCAATGGCATTTTCTATCAAGAGTGAATTCATCATTGCCCTTGCTCTAATTCTTAACGCTTGAGCATGGCATGCCACTTCAGTCCGCACATTGCATGAATCCAACATTGCCGAGCAGCACGAGCAATGGATGGCCCAATATGGTCGGACATACAAGGACCAAGAGGAGAAGGAGAAACGCCGGGCGATTTTCAAGAAACACTTGCAGTTCATCGAGGATTTCAATGCATCCGGGAATCGGACTTTCAAGTTAGGCGTCAATCAATTCTCGGATTTGACTGATGACGAATTCATTCAGAGCCACACGGGATACTTGGCGTCCAAGCAAGTGAAGTCCCGCAGAAATGCGTCATTGAGCCAACAATATCCGAGTGGGGATGTTCCTGAGAGCATCGATTGGGTGGAGAAAGGCGCCGCAAATCCAATCAAGGACCAAGGCCAATGTGGTAAGAATCTAAACGTCCTGTATGCATCCAATTGTGATATCAAGTTTGACTTCTATTTAGAAATAAGTTTTGGAGCCTGGCTTTGTCGAGAATTCAGATACCAACGGTAACAACCATGTCGACAAATTTTATGAATGCAGGATCCTGTTGGGCATTCTCAGCAGTCGCAGCAGTAGAAGGAATCACGCAGATCAAAAGCGGTAAACTGCCGGTACTGTCCGAGCAACAACTAATCGATTGCGATACCAAAAGCAATGGCTGCGAGGGCGGTTTTTTTGACAATGCTTTCCGGTACATCATCCAAAACCAAGGAATCACCTCTGAGGATACATACACGTACCAAGAGATGGACGGGACTTGTGACTCAACGAAAGAGGCCCAACAGGTGGCGCAGATCACGGATTTTGCAGACGTGCAGCCTGGTGAGGACGAGCTCCTGAAGGCAGCTGCACAGCAGCCGGTCTCGGTCGGAATCGCCGCAAGTGGGCAGGAGTTCCGACACTACAGCGGCGGGGTGTTCAATGGGGATTGTGGCGAGCAGCTGGACCATGCAGTCGTTGTGGTCGGGTATGGGACGAGTGAGGAAGGAAAGTTCTGGAAGATCCGAAACTCCTGGGGCGAGACTTGGGGTGAAGATGGTTACATGAGGATTCAAAGAGGTGGTGAAAGTTCGAACGGATTATGCGGGCTCGCATCGCAAGCTTCTTATCCGATTGCATGAGAATAATTAAAAGATATATACACAAAGTACGACCATCGTGAGACTACGAGTTACTCCTTTTCTCCTAATTATATATCCGTGTGTCTGTCTTCATTGTTTAGCTATATAGTGTGGTACTTGTAAGGAGGCAATTGTGTAACCCCTAAGTTATTTGGAGGATCACATATTAATTCCCCGTTTTGGAAAGATCTTGATGCCATCAGTACAATTAGTCAATATTAAATTATAAACATCACCTTATAATAATAATACTATTATGTGAAATACTCCTCATTTATGGCCAAAATCTTTAATATAATAATGATGATGAAGATATTAAGAAGATAATTTAACGGTAAGTGTTGTGACCTAAATTTTCTGTGACATGCATTGATGCCAAAAAAAAAAAAAAAAAAAAAAAAAAAAAGGTCTATAGGTATTGCTTAAAAGGTGAGCCCATAGGCCATCGGTTTAATTACGAGATTTCCTAAGCCCATACCTCGCGCGACATTTGAATTTCTCATTTTAACATTTTTTTAACAACCCAAGTATGTGTAGGAGTCGTTATTAGCCTGTCGGGGTTAGCTAGAACCCAATTAAGATGCGAGAGCGTTGTCTCAATTCTTATGCAACTAGAGATTCTCAATTCCTATGCAACTAGATCTTTTAAGCATAGGGACTTGATTACATTAATGTTACTATTAGTATCTTTTTGGTACCTAACTAGCTGGTTGTTTAGTCTAAGTGATCATACACTGTTCGTTATGTTGATTAAAATCCAAAAAGGTCTTTCAAAGCCGCTATATGAGCATGCGAACATCTTTGTTTTCATTAGGATTCTAAACTAACCCTAACCTATTCTAGAAAAGGAAATAACACTCAATTTATTATAAAGTGGTGTGATAAGTAAACATCCAGATATTGAAAGCAGCCAGATTAGTAAACACTCAAGCATACTGACAACTTTTGAGTAAAGTATGAGAAAATAAAGCCGATGCAGCATCGGACAAAGAAAACCACATGACCTAGTTATGAGCCTCCGGACAGTAACCCCGTGAGCTTAACATTAAAAACTAATTCCAAAAGTTGGGCTAGACTAAGGCGAGCCTAACTCTACTGATTTTAATCCATGATTAGACTAACCTAAGCTAAATAACCATTATTCTAAAAGAGTGACTCTTAGTCTTGTTTAAAGTCTAATCTAATTAGGGCCTAAAGTTGTGAGTCTAACCATACTGAACTAAGTTAAACTAAGCTAAACTAAGCTACATCTGCCTTGGACCGCCATGGGTTGGCCTTCAATCATC
This sequence comes from Eucalyptus curtisii, assembly GCA_017140595.1. Lineage (NCBI taxonomy): Eukaryota > Viridiplantae > Streptophyta > Magnoliopsida > Myrtales > Myrtaceae > Eucalyptus > Eucalyptus curtisii. The sequence continues at coordinate 32,283,561 of CM029498.1, forward strand.
GAGCTATCGGCCGTCTCTCCAGATGTCACTTCTCGTCCATTCATTCATCATCAATCAAAATATGTCATAAATCAAGTAAGCAATCACCAAAGTTTATTCAATCCCCAATTGCCTCATAATCGGCTTTGAAGGCAAACATGCGTTTCGATTTTCCCCAATACCACAACTATGAATCCAATAATCATTAATCGCCATTTGCATTAGCAAAACATTAGGATAAGATAATCAACCCTAACTAAACTCTAATTACCTTCCAGACTGCCCACCGAAAGACACGCATCGAGGTTCTAACGTGTATCTAATCATTCACATGCAAAATTGAATTTAAACATGCAATTTAGACTAACCAACCAATCAACATGCAACCAAGCTTGGGGACTAATTACAATAAAAGACAAGAAATTGCATTTTCCTAATCCAATTTCTAATATATAATTTTTTAATAAAAGGAGTCGAAGATGCTTTCATTTAATTTCCTCTCGCCTGTATTTTTACTTTTTTTAAAAATAACTTTTATCTTTTCATATTTTGAATCTAATTTAATTAAAATTTAAATTAAAATGTGTTTGGATGAAAATACCCCTGCTTGGTCGGAATATTTTGCAGCCGATGTGCTTGTGAGATTAAACCCTTATTTGAAATAGTTATAATTCATTCAAGTTATTATTTGAGAAAATGATGACAGTCCATGTCTTTATTTGAAATTTTCTCTATGGTAGAGTGTCCTCATCATGTTTGAGTTTTATAAGTTTATTTTGGAGCCACTATGTAGCAGTAGCAATGCCTCCATCCATCAACTAGTTCGATCCTATTTTTTGGAGTATGCGGGCATTTGTAAAAATAATATTGAAACCACTTGAAGATACGTGGTTACTTCATGTCCACATTTTAATTGACATTTCGATTTTTCTCTTTCTTTTTGAACTGAATTATTGTCTTCACCAACCTACATTTTGTCTTTTGTGGCGCTACTTGTCCTCGCCAAACATGCAATTCCTTAAAAATGTCTTTATCTCGGCAACTCCTTGGACGATGGGCTATGGAAAGACCGATGTTCAGATTCACTTATTTTATGAAATTTCAATTTTTTCATCTTTCTTTCTATCCTAAATCATGGACTTCACCTACTTACATTTTGTATTTTGTGGGGTCTTCTGGTCCTCGATTTGATTGCAGTTCCTTAAAAAAAAAAAAAAAAAAAGCACCTCAGCATCTCCTGAAACTTTGGAATGCTGCTCTATAAGTACAATTCGTAACTTTTCCATCTCATCTCTTGTTTTTCCACGGCCCAGCCGTGTTAGAAGATACATATAATTCTTTGATGCAGAAATTCAAGAGAAAAACAGTGATCTTTGATCTTCATGATTTTCACAAATAGATGAAGACGTACCTTTATCCATAACATTACCCTTGATAATAATCGTTGTGGAAAACCGAGGAACTCAAACCAATTAAAGAAATCCGATTTCTCTCCCTTAACCAACTATTCTTTAATGTATTCTATCGATGGAGGAGAGAATACCAAGTTCTTTTCAGTTATTGTTGTTCATCTAGATGGAGAGAGGACCGGACTCTATTATACGTTCTATCAATATGTGCCTTCCATCAAAGCGCCTTTTAACTTCCATAAAAGTCGCACCTCTTTGGAAAACCAAAAACTTCCCTTGCGGATTATACCATTTCGTTTTATTAGAGTCGCAACTTCTCATAACCAATATTTATTTATTTTATAGCATTTCAACAATTATTAAACCATATAATAAATCATATCATGTGGGCTACAATAATTCTTACATTCTCCCACTTGGCCCATATGATTTTCCTTTCATGATTTAATAAAGACTGTAATGTGCACAATAACATTATGCTATAAAATTTTCATTAAATTGGCAATCACATAATAATCACAATTAAGTAAAGAAAACTAATGCGAGTCATAGCGGTTGTATGTCATTAATTGACATAGTCCCTTCTATGCACTACAACTATAGCATTTTACTTAACAGGATCCATAAATGAGAAGTACAGTAATAGTCTAAGTATAATGTCTCTTTAGAAACTATCATGTTTAACATTCATCTATTTCCATAATGTATGCTAAATAGAAAACAGGAGATATCAAAAACATATAAATGAGCTCAAAGTGTCAAATACACAAACTTAATACAATCATAATACAAATATTAATGACATCCAATAATACCCATCTTTTCAACATTCTCATTAAATGTTTTGGGCGGCAGTCCTTTTGCTAAGGGATCTGCTATCATAAGATTGGTGCTAATGTGTTCAATTGACACTCTTCATTTCTGAACTTATTCTTTAACAGACAAGTATTTGATCTCCATATGCTTAGCACTCTTAGAATATTTGTCGTTCTTAGAGAAGAAAACTACTGCAAAGTTATCACAATAAATTTTAAGCGGCTTGGCAATACTGTCGATAATCACAATCCCTGAAATAAAATTCCGCAACCATAATCCATGAATAATGGCCTCAAGGCATGCCACAAATTCAGCTTCCATAGTGGATGCATCAATAACGATCGCTTCGCACTCTTCCATGAAATTGCCTCTCTAGCCAGAAGAAACAAGTAATCAAACGTTGATTTTATTGTATCAGCACATCCGGCTAAGTTTGAATCTGAATATCCAATCACCTCGAGATAATCGGATCTTTATAAGTGAGCATATGATTCTTTGTTCCTTGCAAATATCTAAGAACTTTCTTTGCAGCTTTCCAATAATCCATTTCAGGATTACTTTGATACCTGTCCAGCATTTCGACAGCAAAACTGATGTCTAGTCTGGTGTAAGTTTGTGCATACATTAAGCTCCCCACAACAAATGCATAAGGGATATTTTTCATTTGTTCTCGTTCCAATTCACTTTTCGGACATTAAATAAGGCTAAATTTGTCACATTTCTTAATTGGAACTATTCTTGCTAAACATTTACCCATATTAAATCTCTCTAAAATTTTCTCAATGTAGGCTTTCTGAGACAATTCTAATAATCCTTGTGATCTATCACGAAATATTTATATTCCTATCACATACGTTGCCTTTCCCATATCCTTCATTTCAAAATACTTAGAGATAAACTTCTTGGCTTCATGTAATAAACCAAGATCATTAGCAGCAAGCAAAATATTATCAACATACAGAACTAAAAAAATAAACTTGCTCCCACTAATCTTCATATATATATATACACCGATCAATGGTGTTTTCCTTTAATCCAAATGGAGTTATGGTATCGTGAAACTTAAGATACCATTGTCGGAAAGCTTGTTTAAGTCCATCTATTGACTTCTTTAATTTATATACCATGTGTTCATTTCTTTTAACTAAAAAGCCTTCGGGTTGGTTCATATAAACATCTTCTTCTAAATTTCCATTAAGAAAAGCGATTTTTACATCTATTTGGTGTAACTCCAAGTCATAATGAGCTACCAAAACCATAATGATTCTAAGTGAGTCCTTTTTAGAAACTAGTGAAAATGTCTCCTTATAGTCAATGCCTTCTTTTTGCGTAAAACCCTTTACAACAAGTTTGGCTTTATCTTTACAAAAAAAAAACAAAAAACAAAAAAAACAAGTCTGGCTTTATGTCGTTCAATATTGCCTTTTGAGTCGCGCTTGATCTTAAAAACCCATTTACACCCGACCTTTTTACATCCTTTAGGCAATTTAACAATATCCCAAATTTGATTTTAATGCATGGATTTTAACTCTTCTTCCATGGCATTAAACCATTCATTAGAATTTTCACATTCTATGGCTTGGGAAAATGAACCTGTATCATTTCCAATTCCTAAGTCAATTTCTCGACTCTTGTAGATAAACAATGTAGTCATCGAAATAGCCGACCTCATTTCTCTTTGAGATCTTCTTAATGTTATTTCTTGTGACTTAGCTATTGGAGGTTCAATATTGACATCTCCATTATGGAGTGTTTGTTCATTAATTTGTTGTTCTCAATTATTATTAGGTTGTACCATAATATCATGAACAACAACTTTAGAAGCTTTGGGTATAAGAACTTCTACCCTTACTTCTTGAATGCAAGCATCACGCACTATTTCACTCCCACTGATATCACCATTCTCAATGAACCTAGCATTTCCATATTCAACCATTCTTGTACTATGATTAGGACAATAAAATTTATACCCTTTGAATTTCTCTGCATAATTAATGAAATAACCACTGGTCGTTTTTTAATCCAATTTCCTTTCATGTGGATTGTAAATTCTTACTTCTGCTTGACAACCCCAAACATGTAGGTGTCGTAAACTAAGTTTCCTTCCCGTCCACAGTTCAAAGGGAGTCTTTGGAACTGCCTTACTAGGAACCTTGTTTAATAAATATATAAAAGTTTTTAAAGCATACATCCACAAAGATAAGGGTAAAGATGAATGACTCATCATACTCCTAACCATTTCCATTAAAGTACGATTACGCCTTTCTACTACACTATTTTGTTATGGTGTACATGGTATTGTGTATTGAGCACAAATACCATGTCTTTCAAGGAGTTGAGCAAGTGGACCTGGACATTATCCCAATTCATCATATTTTCCATAATATTCTCTTAAAGTGTATACCATGATTTTTCTGTCTATCAATAATTGCATGCATTGCACGAGGACTTATTCCATTTGTTTTAGAAGATGCCATGCCTCCACTCGGACTTGAACCGAGATGCTCTTTATCCGATCTTACTATTTTCATCTTTCTATGTAATTGCTTCTCAACCTCTTTAATATACACTTCAAGTGCATTCACTGATTAAGATTTATCATGCAATAGATAAATGTAACCATAACGTGAAAAATCATCAATAAATGTGATGAAATAGCTTTCCTTACCAAAAGATGGAACATCGAAAGGACCACATATGTCAATATGTATAATTTCAAGAAGCTCCGTGCTTCTTGTGGCACATTTCTTAGTGTGCTTTGTTTGTTTACCTTTAATACAATCAATACACACTCCAAGGTCAGTAAAATCCAAATTTGGAAGAATTTCATTCTTCACTAATCTTTGCATTCTTTCCTTGAATATATGACCCAAATGTTTATGCCACAAGTAAGCAGAATTATCATTCACCAAATTTCGTTTAGTGCCAACATTATGATGCAATGTCATTAATGTCTCAACAAAAGTATTATCAAGTCTAAATTTGTAAAGATCATTACATAAAGTTCCAGTTCTAATAAGAGTATCACTCTTAAATAAACTGAAAGATTTAGAACCAAATTTACAATAAAATCCCGCTACATCAAGTCTTGGCAAAGAAACTAAATTGCGAGAAAATGTAGGTACATAAAGGGTTCGAAACAAATCTAAATAATACATAGTATCTAAGATCAAACGGTAAGTGCCAATGCCTTCAACTGGAGCTTTGTTTCTATTCCCCATAATCACATAACTATTATTTGGCTTTATGGTTTGGATCGTAAGAAATTCCTGCATCGTATTTGACACATGAGTGGTGGCACCGGAATCAATCCACCAAGTATTATGAGGAATTTCAGTAAAGTTTGATTCAAAACATTCTAAAACACAAGGCTTACCTTTCTTTTCAAACAAAGCCTTACGTTTCAGACAATCTTTCTTCAAATGTCCAATTTTGTTGCAAAAATGACACTTAATAAGATTGTGTTCCTTCTTGTGGATTTGAGAAACCTTTGAAGAGTCATTCAGGGTGTGTAATCATTTCTTCTTGCTCCTTCCACATTTCCTTTTGAAATTCCTTTGAACTTTTTGATGATTTGAGAGATGAATAGAATGAGCATTTTGATTCTTTATCATTGTTTCCTCTTGAACTAGCATACTGACAAATTCATTCACATTCCACTTATCCTTTATAGTGTTGTAATTCATTTGAAATGGCCCATATTACTCATGAGGCAATGAATTAAGTATAAATTGTACTAAAAAGTACTCATCCACGTTCATTCCTAAAATCTTTTAACTTTGCTGCTAAATTCGTTATCTCAAGTATATGCTCATGCATGGTACGTGAACCATCATATTTCACGGTGGTCAGTGTGCTCATCAATGTACTAGCAAGTGACTTATTAGCAGTTTGAGAACGCTCTTCCACAAATTTCATAAATTCCTTAGCATTGCCAGTCTTGGGAAGAGAAATCTTTAAGTTGTTTGCAACTGTCATTCGCATGAACATTAAGCTCAGTCTGTTCAATATTTCCCAAACTTTATAGAAAGACTTTTCATTATTGCTACTTTCATCAGTAATAGTAGCTAGTTTCTCAACTTGAAGCGCTAAATCAAGATCCAGGACACTTAAGTGAAACTGGACTTGTTCACTCCAATCAAGAAAATTCATCCCATTGAATAAGGGAACAGACGAGGCAAGCGAATAAAGTGCAACATGTACAGATACTACAAATATGAAAGAAAACACTCATATATTAATGCCTTGAGAATATCACCTAATCATATTCAAACTAAACTACACATGTACATCATAGTTCTCCTTTGGGAGATCCTATGATATACAAATATATATAAACCATAATGATGCTAATAAATTTTATTTGGTAATTGTAAATATATCTTATTAAAATTTATTTGCTATCTTTGAATATACAAACAAATTTAACAAGTCATATTAATTACCAACTATCATGTTCATGAATTATAAGAAAATAATTAACCTTTGGGTTAATCCCTAAGTTCATATAATAAATGAACTTCAATATACCCATAACACCAATAATGATATGAAACATATCAATTTCATATATAGCATCAATTAATCATGGGTAATTGAATAAAACAATTTACAATATCAAAAATTCAAAAGACTTCAAGGTTTGGCGACTTTGGTGACTAACAAACCATTCATAATATGAATTTTTAACATACAAATATTTACCAAATTGCACACAAGGACAAAAAACGTAATCAAAGCATAAGGGCAAAATCGTAAAATCATAATTCCATAAGGGCAGAACCATAAATTTAAAATCCAGGGGCAAAATGGTAAATAATCAGCAAGGCAGAATCGTAAAATTGCGAGAAGGACAAAATGGGAATTTAAAAAAAATGGCATAGGGGCAAAAACATAAAAGGCCGCGCAGAGACGTCAGGCGCGTACCAAGCACGCACCTACATCTGTCGCAGGCGCGTGCCCCGCACACGTGCGTCCAATGCACAAGCGCGTGCAACGCGTGGCAATTGCCTCGCGCATGGGATCCACGCGCGCAGCGGTTGAGTGCGCTTGAGAACGCGTGGCGCGTGGGTTCCACGCGCCTGCAACTGCAGTGCGGCGTGAGGCCCACACGCTTTCTTCCTCGCGCCCAAAACACTTTCTTCGCCATTTTTCGCTGTTCCGCCACGATTTCGCCGGTCGTTTCTTCTTCGGCAGCCTATCTTTGACACAACTAATTAATGGGTTTTGGAGAGCATGCAGCCACGACCACATGGGTCCAAGTTTCGACAAAAATAAGCAAGAAATTGGCCCCAAATCAAATGAAAATTTCTTAAAACGCAAATCGTCAACCACCATGACTTCCGCCGCTCGACTAGCCTCCGTCGAACACTGATATGCCGAAATAACTCATGGCTAACGTTCCTCACGGCGGTGCGACCATACGGGTCTAAATTCAAGAGGTGGGTCGTCAGATTTTGCCCAGAATCGGTGAGTTTGTTTCTTGGCCTTAAAATTCTGAATTCCTCCATGTTCGTCTTTTTTTCTCCATGAAAACGTTCCATCATTCGGATTTTCTTTGACAGAAGCCTTCGAAAACATTTCAATAGTAACAAATAGTACGAATAGGATCGTTCAACGAATCATCATATATAAATCATAATATTTCTATAAATGGAAAAATCATGAGGTCATAAACCATGCTCTGATACCAATTGTTAGAAGATACATATAATTCTTTGATGTGGAAATTCAAGAGAAAAAAAGTGATCTTTGATCTTCATGATTTTCACAAATAGATGAAGACGTACCTTTATCCATAGCGTTACCCTTGATGATAATCATTATGGAAAACCGAGGAACTCGAATCCGATTTCTCTCCTTTAACCCACTATTCTTTAATGCATTCTATCGATAGAGGAGAGAATACCAAGTTCTTTTCAGTTATTGTTGTTCATCTAGGTGGAGAAAGGACCGGACTCTATTATACGTTCTATCAATAAGTGCCTTCCATCAAAGCGTCTTTTAACTTTTGTAAAAGTTGCACCTCTTCGGAAAACCAGTAACTTCCCTTGAGGATTATACCATTTCGTTTTATTAGAGTCGCAACTTCTCATGACCAATATTTATTTATTTTATAGCATTTCAACAATTATTAAACCATATAATAAATCATATCATGCAGGCCACAATAATTCTTACACGTCGGTGCACTTTCACAACTCCGTTTGCTTGATGGGCATTCAAGAATTTGAGGGAAATAAAGATTTGACATCACCAAATTGATACATGTATTAAAATTTTTATGATAAAAAATTAATCTTAAAGATATTAATTTGAAGTTTTTCAAATATTAACTCTTTAAAATCCCTACATGTGTAATTTTTTACCTAGTCAATGATGGGGCCCACCAGAAGAAAAATAAAAAGAAAAGGAAGACCATCACGAGATAAAAGGAAAGAAAGGGAGAAAGAGCATTCGCCTGGTAAATAGAGAGGAGGAGAAGGAGGAGGAGGAGCCGGAGAATATTTTGACCTAGTCAAAGGATGGGGCCCACGAGAAGAAAAAGAAAGAGAAGACCATTGTGAGATAAAAGGGAAGAAAGGGAGAAAGAGCACTTCGCTCCGTGAATAGAGGGAAGGAGGAGGAGGAGGAGAAGAAGTAGGAAGAGGAGAAGAAGCGGTCGCTAAGCCAAAGTTACTTGAATTCGCAATTGCCGGGTAAGTGCTTACTCCCTTCATTTTTCCAATCGGAACAGTTTTTGGAATTAGGGGTTAAATTTGGGATTAAGCAAAGTTTGAACTACGAAGTATTATTTTGGGTCGACCAAATTATGAGTTTTCTAGTATTTCGAAAGATATTTCTTTTGACCATAAGTTCGCTTGAAATAAAATCTGATGAAAAAGTTGCAGTGCGATCAAGTTCAGCTCTCAAACTTCACATTGCAATGACTTTGAATAATGGCTTTGGGCAAGCGATTTGTGAGTGCGTTTGAGTAGTTTTATTAGTGTTTAAACTTAGTTTAGCTGAGTTATAGTAAGGTAGTTTTTTTTACTTGATTTTAACATTATTTTTCACCTATTTAATAGGATTGCGAGTTCGACGGTTCAAGTAATTTTTGTTGTTCGATCGTAGGCATTTCCAGGTAAGGGTACCATCTCTTTTTTGAGTTTGTAAATTCATATTTTGAAAGTAATATGACTTATATATAGTATGAGTTAAGAAATGGCATTATTGTTGCATAAAAACCGAGATCGAGCATCTACTCCTTGGTTATTTATGAATATTTTAGAAAACGTGTTGCACGAAGTTATTGTGGAGACATGCACGCATATATGCATGCATGTACGTACGTATTGCTTTGCGAACTAGTTTATGAAAGGATTTCTGAAAGATATTATAAACGCTTTGAGAAAGGTATCTCTAAAGGATGAGATGTGTGATGATGATGATGATGATGATGATGATGATGATGATGATGTTGATGATGATGATGATGATGTTGATGATGATATCTCATAATGTCTCACTATGTCTTAAGTAGGTTTTCATTAATAATAATAATAATAATAATAATAATTATTATTATTATTATTATTATTATTATTATTATTATTATTATTATTATTAATGAAAACCTACTTAAGACATAGTGAGACATTATGAGATATTATGAAGATACACCTACTAGACTTGATTAAAGAAGTTCACTGATGATAAAATGCACAAGTTAGATCCATCTTAGCTATATAGCTCATATTGTCGATTGATTTGAGAATGATTTGACGAGTCTTAAGAAATTATGTCCAAATTATTGATCGCTCGAGTGCTTGTTGTTTCATCTCTTGTTGACCTAGAGTCTCTCTCAATCTATGGTTGAATTGATTCCTGTCTACACTCGTTTCTATATTCTGGTCCTCAGTTGCTAAGTGTAGTTATATCTTGTGAAGCTGAGTTGATTGTATGGATCTCTCTTAATGCCTTGTGTGATGGAAAGGAATGAATCCCGACAAGAAATTCACGTGGATTCTTACGATCTATACTTGGCATGGACAGTGGTCGAGGGGTCTTGAAGCAACCGTCAGCGAACATAGGATTGAGCTCATGAAGTAGAACTTACTGCTTTCCATATCAGTGAATATTGAGGTAGCACCGAAATCAGCAGACGAAAGCAAGTGTACCATCTTTAGAGTCCTTGAGTGTTGGATGCAAATTGCGCAATCCCAAGATCTCCATAACCAGAACAAGAACATGCATAATTGAGTAGAAAGATTAACGCACCTGTTTTGGGATCCATCAAACATAAAGCGGAAGCAATAAAGGGATTTCCCACATATCAAGGGGATCCACGCATCAAGTCCTTCTCCTCTATTGCCCTCCGTATCACGGCTCAATGAGGCGGCCCCCTCACGTTTAGCGTTAGGTAAACGCTCCTTAGGTGAGGATACATGTGAGAATTAGGGTTAGAGGAGAGACTTGAGCACTATTTATAGAGTTTCCAGCAAGGCCGCCTCATTACGGGCCAGGCTCAACTCAGCCCACACTAGCCAGCCCCATATTAGACTAATTAAGAAACCTTCTATCTCACCTTAGACCAACCCCCGTAAAACGGTAACCGTTAAACGGTAAATTACAATATCAATTAATGTAGTCCACATTAGGAAAACTCTTACATTCTCCCACTTGGACTATATTAATTGAAATCATATTGTATGTGCGCACATTGGTCTAGAAATAATTCTTAATAGTCAATCATATCCCATAAAGTCTCAAACACCGAATCATGGCGGTAACTGCATGTATACACACAGAGCCTTCCATGGTCACGAGTGCTTTCAACTTTATTGATATGGATTCAATATGGTAGTGTGTCAAATGAATAACATCTCTCATAGAGAGATCCCATTTGTCAGTCACCATTCTCTTACTTTAAGTGTCACAAAAATTTGTGCCACTAGAGAATGCCCATTCTCTTACCTTAAGCGTCACAAAAAACTTGTGCCACTAGAGAATGTCTTTATGATTCCATGAACCCACATACGTCTTGTCCTTACGGTTAACCTTTCTTTATGTATAACAAGACATATGGATAAGGCTAATAACCGGATGCCCCTAGCCTTCACTCAAGGTTTATACAGTACCTTGAGACTTTATCAATATGTATTCAACATAATGACAACACATTCAAAATTATTTTATTGAATGCAAAAGTTGATACATATCAAACCGTTACTAAATGTAACGAACACAGATATAAACTTTATCAGAGTAAAGCCAAAATAACTCCCACTAAACAACAGCATCTCATGATGCTCCTAGGCCCGTACTAATGACATGTCGCTCAAATACACATGGGCGTAGGCCTTTAGTTAGTGGATCTGCAACCATATCATCTGTGAAAATATATTATATCATAACGTCACCTTTCTATACCGTTTCTTTATGTTCAAAAAATTTAACTGTCATATATATAGACCCCTTGAGACCTCTGTAGTTAATAAAAAATACTACAAATTTATTGTCTCAATACAACCGTATGGGTCAATTCATAAAATTAAAAACGGTCAACTCCTTAATGAGGTTCCGGACCCTAATAGTCCAAGTAACAACCTAAAAGAATGTTACTAACTCTACTTACATAGTAGACATAGAGCTTTATTTACTGCACTTCCTACTAACATAAATATGTATTATATTATTAATCTCATGTCATCATAACAGCCAGCAAAGTTTACATCTAAATACCCTACTAGCTGCAAGAATTGAACATGTCTATAAGTTAGCATATAATCTCTTGTCCTCTTTAAGTACCTTAAAACCTTCTTGGCAGCAACGCAGTGATCGCGTCTTGAATATAACTTATATCTGCCTAGAAGTCCCGTCACAAAGACGATATTTAGTCTAGTGCAAATTCAAGCATACATTATACTTTTAAATGCACTGACACAAGGTACACCCTTTAACTAGATTTTCTCAATATTTAAATAAGGACAATGTGATAGATTCAGTCCATCACCCTTAACAACAGGAGCAATTCCTGGCTTGTAATGATGTATATTGAATATTTCTAATATACAATCAACAAATGTCCTCCGTGAAAATCTAATATAGTATGGCAAGAACAATCCTTACGGATGTTAGTGGAAAGAACAAGAGATGCCTCAAGGTCATTACTTGTAAACGAAATAATATATTCATAAAGTATGAGAAAAATACATTTCCTCCCACTGACCTTGCAGTATATTAAAATTACTTTGTTTCCAACTAAACAAAAAGACAATACTATGAAACTTTAATAATATTGTCTGGAAACTTGCTTAAGACCATGAATAAGACTTTTCAGTCTACACACAAGTTTACTTAAAACATGTGCTGCAAAATCTTCCAATTGCACTATATAGATTTTGTATCTATTTGGCGTAAGTTTTTATCGAAATAAACTATTAATGCCACGTTCCCTCGAAAGAATCTTTAAAAATACTAGAAAGAAATAATTATTTCTTCACTATAAACTATCCACCCCTCTTTCGGAGTGAAGATTTTATCATCTTTTATGGCATCTAATCACATACTTGATTAAGAACAAGAAACAACATTTATATATATGTCGCTAAATCAACCATGTAGTGGATATTGTAATCATGCTCTCACAGATAAACTATATAGTCTGATGGTATAACTGATCGTCTTTCCATAACAAATCTCCTAAGTAAAGTTACAACCACTTCATTCTACACTTGAGAGGCTTAAGAAATATCATCATAACTATATCAAGAATAGTACCTTAAACCTCAACAAGTTTAGTCCATAGTACAGGAGATTCCATAATTGTCTATATCACAATTATCTGTATAGGCAAAGACAAAGACACAGTGATATTCCATCACACTATTATCCTTAATAGTCTGAGAGCAGCTATCCTCAACAATAACGTCAATCTCTAGAAACTTTACTATATGTGATTCCATAATTCTTGTACCTTTATTAGTAGGGGTGAGTAGTGGTCTAGGGTCGACCCTGGACCGACCCTGGATCGGCCCAACCCTGCCGGTCCTGATCCGGTTCCCAAGTGGACTGGGTCGGTCCTTGGTCCTGAAATTCCAGGACCGACACTGTGCGGGTTGGTCCTCGGTCCTAAGAGTTTTGGGTCGGTCCAACCCTGGACCAACCCTGTATATATATTATATTACAGTATATTATTTATAATTCTTTTATATATTCAAACCTAAGGAAAATGTCTGTTATAAAATCTAAGAGTTATGGTGAGATGTTCTATCAATAGCACTAATAGTAATTTCAATTTAAAACTTTTGTTGAGTATTAATTATGTGCCGTTTGTTTTGTTTTAAGGTGTTTAGAAGTTCAAGTGAATTAACAAGATGTGAAGTTATATATTCATGGTTTATATTAAGTATTTTGAACTTTGTATGGTTTAATTGTATTTTACTAATGAATTTCAGCTGCACTTTGCTTTTCAATTTGTGTCAAATGGTAGAAGTTTTTGAAGAGTAGAGTAGTACTGCAGTTGCTACGGTGATTTGCTAGTCAAGTGGTGTGAAGCTCATTTTTTGGTTGAGTGGACTCTACATGATCAAATGCAAGAAAACGCTTTTGCATATGGTGTTATGAATATTAAAGATAGATGATTACAAGAACTTTCCATCTTGTCCCATATCTCGATGAGCGGTTAGCAGTGTACGAAATTTCTATTATTGTGTCATCTTAAATTTGCTAAATATGTATTGGTATTTATAGTTTAGTTGCACAATGCCGCATTGTCGATGTATGTGTAATTTGAATTGTAGGTTTGCTTTTTTAGGGAGTATAAAAAACAAGACAAAAAAATTATCGATCGGTCCGGGTTGACCACAGGAACCGGACCGAACCCATTGGGTCGGTCCGGTCCTTGGTCCCAAGCTCAATAGGGTCGGTCCTCGGTCCTAAAAATTGAGGACCGACACTGTACGGGTTGGTTCTTGGGTTAGGGGGTGGCCTGGACCAACCCGGACCATGCTCACCCCTATTTATTAGGGTCATAATCAATACTCATTTGAATAATCTGAGTAAGATACAAAATAATTCCGATTGGATTTGCATTGCAACGCACTTGAAATTAGATTAGATAATCTCACTTCTACATGACACCTCTAAATTTAATATGATTCAAGTAATTTATGTCCAATCTATAACTCAAAAGAAGTTTATGAAATAACTTTGGTAAGAAAACATCTTTTGTATGTGAAAAGAGTTGTTTTTACAATATCAACCCTCAGAAGACCGGATAAATTAGTCTTACTAATCATATTCATCACCATATTCATTATGGTGCTTCATGCCTTTTAACCAAATCTTCGTGTCAGGATTTTCAGGCATAGTAATTAAATTACCACCCCAGAATTTACCAAGTATTTGACAAATGACCCTTTAAGCAATTCAGTATTGTCATACTTGCCAAAATACTTACCGCTACTATTAGGCCTGACAACCTTCAAGACTAATTTTAACCAATTTATTCTTTATCTCGGCCATTTTCCTTAAATAGAAAACTTTTGGAAACAACCTTTTAACCATATACGAGATGTATATGTCATTAGAACTTAAACACAATCTTGCAGATGTGTCCTAATTTTGATATCAGACAAGACATAATTTCAAGCAACTAAGGCTTCCATCATCTTATAGCAGTGCAGTCCGTAGGCAAACCTCTTTTCAAGTGTTCCAGAATGAAACGCTTCATGGACAATAAGCAAATTCTATTGCTCTTTTTTCAAGCAACAAATCATATGTCCACAATTTAAAATTTGTAGCAGTAAAAACCTCAATAATAGTTGAGTTATTAATTACAGAAAGGTGACCGAAAAACAAGTAATGTATATAATTCGTATCATGTGAGCACTGTGTAACTTGACATATAAGTACACATCCAGAGAGTTACACGCATAATCATATAATCACCTTTGGGCAGAATACATGACATGCAATTGTACACTCCCCACATGATAGCGGTGATGAGAGTATATTCCAATCTTCGTGAATTCATCACCTTTGGGCATATGAACCACTAGGATCGTCACTCCTCCACTACACCATCATGTATCCCTCCATGAACTAATACACAATCACCTCCTTTGGGAGTATGACTATGCATTAGACCAGGAGACATCCCAATCAATATACGAGACCGAAATTTCTCAAATCCAATCAAGCGTGCCACTTTGGCGGTCACTACTCAATTGAATCATTGAAACTCTCTCATATCAGGGATATAAACCTTATTGCTCACATAACAAGCAATGTGTGTAATTAGCATCATGTGAGAATTGTGTAACTTGATGTACAAGTACACATCCAGAGAGTTACATGCAAAATCATATAATCACTTCTGGGCAGAATACATGACATGCAGTTGTACACCCCCCACATGACAGCGGTTATGAGAATATATACTACTTTTGTGAATTCATCACCTTTGGGCATATAAACCACTAGAATCAGTCACTCCTCCACCACACCATCATGTGTACAAGTACACATCCAGAGAGTTACATGCAAAATCATATAATCACCTTTGGGCAGAATACATGACATGCAGTTGTACACTCCCCACATGACAGCGGTTATGAGAATATATACTAACTTTTGTGAATTCATCACCTTTGGGCATATGAACCACTAGAATCAGTCACTCCTCCACCACACCATCATGTATCCCTTCATGAACTAATACGCAATCACCTCCTTTGGGAGTATGACTATGCATTAGACCAGGAGACATCCCAATCAATATACGAGACCGAAATTTCTCAAATCCAATCAAGCGTGCCACTTTGGCGGTCACTACTCAATTGAATCATTGAAACTCTCTCATATCAGTGATATAAACCTTATTTCTCACATACACCATATACATGTGATTTTAACTTTAGTGATAGGGGCAGCATATCACCAAAATCACATATCATGCTAATTACATTGATTTATTCATTAATAAAATCTTTAATCATACATATATATATATATATATATATATATATATATATAGTGAACCTGAAAGACAGATTCCAATAAGATTACCGATCACAGTAACGCAAGAAACTTCTCATAACGGAGAAGAAATCATTTGTTATGCACCCCGATTACATATTACCATAACAACATAAAAAGAATGTTGATCTAGAAGATCTCTCGCAAATTAACATCAATAGTAATACAGGGTACACCAAATCGACAAGCACGATAGCTTATCCATTATCACTCATGAGTTTCATAAGGCAAAACATGACTCCAAGGCTAATAGTTGATTTTAAGTAACAAATTATCATTGTAATCAACCAATGGCCTATTAATTGAGTCAACCCAGAGAACCAAATATCTAAACTTTAACAATAGATACTATTGCTCTGCGTAAATATTGTCATACTCCTTAACCATAAAAAAATATTCAACTTAATGGACATTAACCAGTGACCAGATGAGTTTAGGTACAATATGCAATGACTTAACTGACATGCATTACCCACATTCAGCAGATGTGTTAATTAATATAATCAATTTGGTCACAGGTTTTTTAAGACGTCCATCATTCAAAAGTTACCAGCATGTAAAGGAGTATGCATGAGCAACAAAAGTTTCATAACCTTTTACTGTTTTTCATCATCTCAATACATAGTTCAAATACTATCCCTTAATGATCGTATCTCATTAAGCCAACTTTAGTTCACAATAATTTTTTTTTTATTAATGAATCACACTTTTATAATATTTATGTGATAACATACTAGTAACTCCACACTTGTATTTCGAAAATCACAGAAAAAGAAATACAAGACAAATATGCAAAAATATACTAAAAATACACGTATTTAGGGTTCTGTATGTATTTTCACATCCATAAAATCATTAAACATGTAAAATAAATACACCACAACGTAGAGGACGGCCATACGGATCCAACGCCGCCCGCCACGCGCCGATCCGACGCTCCACGCGCCCGCACGCGCCGCCTGAGTGCGCGGCACGCAGAGCACATGCGCGAGCCGTGCCCTGCGCGTGGGAGCGTTTGAGGGCGCGTGAGGGGCGTCTCCGACGCCCTGGCGGCACGTGGCCGCGCGTGGGGGCGCGTGATGCCTCCCCCGGCGACGCGTCGCCGACCGTCTTGCTCGTCTCGTCAAGCCCAGTCCGAATTTGTGATTTAATTTTATTTTTATTGAACAAAAAATCTCGAAAATCACAAATTAGGGCAAAAACTTATGCGTTGAAGTTCTAGGGTTATGGTTGCTCTGATGCCACATGTTGGATGCAAATTGCGCAATCCCAAGATCTCCATAACCAGAACAAGGACATGCATAATTGAGTAGAAAGATTAACGCACCTGTTTTGGGATCCATCAAACATAAAGCGGAAGCAATAAAGGGATTTCCCACATATCAAGGGGATCCACGCATCAAGTCCTTCTCCTCTATTGCCCTCCGTATCACGGCTCAATGAGGCGGCCCCTCACGTTTAGCGTTAGGTAAACGCTCCTTAGGTGAGGATACATGTGAGAATTAGGGTTAGAGGAGAGACTTGAGCACTATTTATAGAGTTTCCAGCAAGGCCCCCTCATTACGGGCCAGGCTCAACTCAGCCCACACTAGCCAGCCCCATATTAGACTAATTAAAAAACCTTCTATCTCACCTTAGACCAATCCCCGTAAAACGGTAACCGTTAAACGGTAAATTACAATATCAATTAATGTAGTCCACATTAGGAAAACTCTTACATTGAGAACTTGCCGGAGGATTTGCATAGGCGTGCGGGCCTCTCACGTTGTCTCTATTGGCCCATGCCACAATAGAGAATCGCAGTTGTAGGTGTTTCATGGGCACAAGTGGAGATTTCTCTACATTATGCTAGACCGAATTAAACGGTACAGTATCCACCTCAAAAACATTATCGATTTAGTGGCGCAACAAGAGAAAATGATATGGCAGTGCTACTCGGACAACACCTACAATTTCAGCTGATGTGACCTTGTGGAAATGATAGTTCTCAACGGATACTTCATTGTCCAGCCCTTCAAACAAATTGCAAAATACAGCTCGACAAGATTCTATTCGTGAATTCATTCATTATTGCTTGGCTTGCATGAGATATGTATGACAGGAGAATCAAGTACCTTATTCTGTTCTCGAAAATTTGTTTGAGGTAGGGAATGTTCCAAAAGTAACCAAGTCCGTGGCCGATCTTGCCTTCAATTTCTTCGAAGTGTTTTTTATCTTCCTAACGATGGCAATAAAATAGGGTGCCTCTAAAAGGAGTTCATTTGCAAGATACATGTAGTCTGACGTTAACGTTTTGGAAGTCAGTTATCTAGTAGACGGAGCTCATGTTATGATGTTATTATATATGTTTACAAGCTAGTGGGAATTGAATCCAAGCCCAGGCAAGCCAAGACCTTTCTGGGAGCACATTTGACAGCGAACGCAATTCAGGAAGGTCCTAGCTTGCCTCGTCTTGAGTCTAATTCTCACTTCATGGAGCTTGGAAAGAGATCTAATAACAGCATAAGATGAGCTCTCGTTTATTCAGTAACTCAGTTGTTGCTCTCAAGACACTAAGGTTTGACGAAATGTATCTAGTAAATACACTTTTTTTTTTTTTAGGCACGCACTTCCCTCGCCATTGTTGGGAAAATCCAAAACACCGGAAGAAACTGAAGGCAAGAGCACCCACGAGTTGGTTCCTTACGGAACATTGGTCGCCGCAAACAAGCTTTTGAGAACAAAATAAGATATTTGATTCTCCATTCGTACAAAGTCTCGTGCAAGAGAAATAATCATGAATGAATTCATCAATAGGACTTTGTATGCATTTTGCAATTTGACAGAAGAGCTTAACTATGAAGCATTTGTTGAGAACCATCATTTTCGTGAGTCAAATCAGCTGAAATTGTCGGTTCCGTTAGAGTAGCAATGCCGGATCATTTTCGTCTTGGACTTTTTTTAATTTTCTTTTTCTTTTTCTTTTCATTTCTTTTTTCTGTTTTTCTTTTTCTCTCTTCCCTCCGCTAACTGTGGCGGACGTTGCCGGACTTAGGCGAGGGTCGACGAGAAAAGAAAAAAGACAAAGGAAATCAAAAGGAAATCAAAAATCAAAGAAATTGAAAATTAGTTACAATTTTTTTGACTAACATAGCCCTTCTCCGATAGCTGAATTAGTCACTCGCCGACCAAAAGCTCTTATTTGAGGGGAAAATTACCAAAAAAAGTTATAAACTTATTGCAATTATGCCAATTCAATCATAAATTTATTTTTTTTACCAATTGAGTCCTAAACTTTTTGCAATTGTACAAGTTCAGTCCTTTCAACCAATATTGACCGGTTGGCGCCGACATGGCCGTCGATCGGCATTAGCGACAATTTTTTAATAATATTTTATTTTTTCAAATTATTTTATTAATTTTTTATCTCTCTTTTTTTTTTTCTCCTCCCCTGTCCTTCCTCCTCCCTACCTCTTCCTTTGGCTCTAACGACCAACCAAAGGGAAGGGCTGGCTAGTCGCAGGACCGAGGTAGCCGAGTGAGCTCGCCCAGCTACTTGTGAGGCAAGCCGTCACTGTCCTTGGGTTTGGTGAGGGTTCGCCTCGCCATCACTAGGCAAGGACTCGCCTTGCCATTGTTGGGTCAGGACGAGCTCGCCCAGCCACTAGCAAGGCAAGCCCTCGCTAGATCCAACGAGGGGGACCTCGCCGTCACTAGGTCTAGTGAGACGGGCCCTCATTGGATTCGGCGGGGCTTGCATCGCCGGTGGCTGGGCGAGCTCACCCGGCTACCTTAGTCCAACGACTAGCCAACCCTTCCCTTTGGCCGGTCGTCGGAGCCAAAGGAAGAAGGAGGGAGGAAAAAAAAAAAGAAGGAAAAAAAAAAGATAAAAAATTTGAAAAAAAAATATTTTTTATTAAAAAATTATCGTCGGTGTCGGTGGGCAGCTAGACAATTTTGACCGAAAGGACTGAACTGAAAGATTGACAAAAGATTTAGGACTCAATTAGCTAAAAAAATAAGTTTATGACTGAATCAATATGTTTAAGATTTATTTGGTAATTTTCTCCTTATTTGAGACAATTTGGACATTTCAAATCCTTATTTAAAACAATGTTTACTTCAGCTCTTATTTAAAAAAATGATGGCATTTGAGACTCTTATTTGAAATTTTCCTACGAGAATTTGCATTCGGACTAATTTTAAAGTATTCGCACAATGTGCATCTAATACTTCATTTGTTAATTAATAATTGAAAAGGCAAGATAGATTGTCACATGCATATTGCAAGTATTGTTAGATTTAACTGAGTGTATTAATTATCTGTACGTCAACACTCCTGTATAATTGTCACAGGCGAATTTAATAGGGCCTAATTCCCGTAAAAGAGTTTGATCGGAGCTAGGCCAAGCTTGATCGGTATTTTTCTATGCACGCATCTCTCCTTTTGAGGGTCTCTCCCTCGCGACCGATCGGAGACGCATCCGGGAAAAAGCAGAAAGTTGGACAGGTTCTACAATGCGACAGAAAGGTCAAAGGCATAGGGAAAAGAAATAGAAATCAGACGCGTCTCAACAAAAGACATGCCTGACCAAACAAAGAAAAAAAAGAAAAAAACAAAACACATGTCGACATGTCAATTCCCAAGGTGGTCACAATAATCACCACCAACGAGCAAAGAGGCTAGTATCATTATAGCACTGGATAGATACAAGCAATGCTCAGGACATGGTTATTGACAATTTATGACACTCGATCTTAGTTCATTTTTATCATAATTTTACAACAAATAGATGAGAATCTGTAAACTACAGACCTGCCAAACATAATGCATAGACTGTATCTCTCTCTCTCTCTCTCTCTCTCTCTCTCTCTCTAAACATTCGAATCATTTACTTATCATTGAGATATATTCTATTTACCTTCGATCATGGGCACTTGTAATCGAGATACATTTCCCTTTGACTACGAAATTTCCCCCCGAGCTTTTGTTTTGCAGTTTTTCATGAAATTACCGGGCTACGAGTAAATTAATGCTGTTGCACACCATCAAATTCACTTTAAATATCATCCTCATCATTTCATGTATATCTCAAGCGATCTTGTCATATACCTTTTTGCTAAATCGCGTTCAGAAAAATAAATAAATTCGTACACGATATTTCAATATAGGATGCAAGTTTAAAGCATGAGATTATTTCTACTTGATAAATCTTTCAACTAATAGCCTTTGGTAATTGTCATATTCCTCAAAATTTGCAAATTATGCAAGCATATAAGCACATGTCATGACTTTTTATTGATTTCAAGCCTTCTCGGAATGCATAAAATGCAGCAACGCACAAACTTAGGTCTTCACTTTATCGATGTATATTCAAATTGTGTTGTTATAATTACCGTATATCAACATTGTCAAGTCATATACTATAAAATACCATTGCTGGCCCATTTTCTAACGATTCTAACTTTTAAGATAATTTGTCTAACACGGTATAAGACAAACCTCCAATATCAAAGCACGGGTCAAGGATTTAAATCCCTACACTCCTCAACTTTCTCCTACTCGTTATTCTCATTATTCTGTCTATTTTCCTTTTTCCACAATTATCCTCTAAAATTGCATGCCATGAATACATTGACGGCCCACTTTCTAATAGTTTAAATTTTTAGGAAAATATGGTTTGTCTCACAAAGGTTAGTTTTACATACAATGACTACCGGAATATGTGAAAATGGATATTGACTGAAGCAGAAATCAGAAATAAATAAATAAATAAATAAATGAAAGAGGGAAAAAAAAAAAAGAATTTTACTCTATCATAAAAATGAAGAAAAGATGACCGGCATAGTTGATGATTCCTTCTCCGATAATAATGGAAATGGATAATTTGGTGGCTTATCCTAGATACGAAGAAAGCCCGTCTTGAGCTGATTTGACTTATTCCTTCTAAGAGTAAATTTTTTTTGCCTCCCCACCTAAAATATCGCTGAGACCGATCGAATTACACATGGGTGGAGTTCCAATTACACCACAGTTGTCATCATTTTGTCTAAATCTGATTTTGGCTGGCAGACGACATCAGAATGGCACGTAATGTGGGTGGTACCCTTCGTCATCAGCACAAATTGTGAGTTCCTCTCTCGCTTGGGAAAGTCCGCGATCGAAAGCTCTGCGCTCCGTCCGAACCGTTCCGGTGCGAAATCGCAACCTTCGACCTAGGTAATTCCTTCGCTCGATCGGCTCGTCCGAGGTCGACTGATACTTCAGCTCGATCGGTGTTTTGATTGGTCGAATTTCTGTCGTGTTTTTCTGTTTGCTTCCGTGTAATCGGAGCTATCGGATCCGAGGAACTTCGACCCGCCGGCGGTTTTTTTGTCCCTTCTCTCGGTTTCGCGCGGTTCACAGTCGGTGCGGGAGTCTGTTGAAATTTGCCTAACCGCGATCGCCAGCGGCGAGGCTGCTCACTCGATTTTGCTGCGATTTCGTGACCTAGGGGGATGTGCGATTGTAATAGCTATGAATTTTCTGTCCTCGAGTGCTGTTCTGGAGTTGTGACGTTTTTCGGTGGCCGATCTTGCCTTCAATTTCTTCGAAGTGTTTTTGATCTTCCTAACAATGGCAATAAAATAGGGTGCCTCTAAAAGGAGTTCATTTGCTAGATACATGTAGTCTGACATTAATGTTTTGGAAGTCAGTTATCTAGTAGACGGAGCTCATGTTATGATGTTATTATATATGTTTACGAGCCAGTGGGAATTGAATCAAGCCTAGGCAAGCCAAGACCTTTCTGGGAGCACATTTGACAGCGAACGCAATTCAGGAAGGTCCTAGCTTGCCTCGTCTTGAATTTAATTCTCACTTCATGGAGCTTGGAAAGAGATCTAATAACAGCATAAGATGAGCTCTCGTTTATTCAGTAACTCAGCTGTTGCTCTCAAGACACTAAGGTTAGACGAAATGTATCTAGTAAATACACTTTTTTTTAGGCACGCACTTCCCTCGCCATTGTCGGGAAAATCCAAAACACCAAAAGAAACTGAAGGCGAGATCACCCACAAGTTGGTTACTTATGGAACATTGGTCGCCACAAACAAGTTTTTGAGAACAAAATAAGATATTTGATTCTCCATTCGTACAAAGTCTCGTGCAAGAGAAATAATCATGAATGAATTCATCAATAGGACTTTGTATGCATTTTGCAATTTGACGGAAGAGCCCGACTATGAAGCATTTGTTGAGAACCATCATTTTTCTTTTTCTCTTTTCCCTTCGCTAGCTGTGGCGGACGTCGCTGGACTTAGGCGAGGGTCGACAAGAAAAGAAAAAAGACAAAGGAAATCAAAAAATCAAAGAAATTGAAAAATAGTTATAATTTTTTTTCGTATGGGGAAAAAGGCAGCTTTCTTTAATCCACTCAATGTCAGATGTCTGCCAAGTGTCCTTTATATGGGTTCATCTTCTATCTGGTTCATGGCGCAACTGATGTGAAGTCAGGTTCTTTCGCTGAGCAAATCCTCACTGTGAAGTTGACAAAGCTACGAGCGTTTAACTCGTTGTTTTAGCATCTCATTTAACAATTAATATCGTAAAAGCATTTCTATTTTGAGGTTTTCTATATGTCAGTACTATACTGTGAAGTTGACAAATCCTCATACGAGTGCAGTCCAAGCCGTCGTAGTATCATGGGGGGGAGAGAGGCAGAAGCCGATTGGTCATCTTTCCACGTCTTGGCGAACACTTGTGAATTAGTTAGTGAATTGCCGGAAATCTTCTGGGACAAAATACAAGAGATGCAAGGTCGGGGTGTGGTGCTCGTGCTACAGAAGAAATTGTGTGCCTCCGACGTGACGCCACACAAAGGTAGGCTCTCCATACCCCTGAGGCAGATACAAGCAGAATTCTTAACCAACGAAGAGATCCGAACCCTAGACGACACCGACGAGGATGGGCAGCGGCTGTGTCGGAGGCGACACTGACGGAGGGGCAGCAATAGGGACAGCCGCGTCGGGGATGGAGTCAAGACGGAGGCTACACCGATGGGCCAGCGAGCAGCACAGCGAGGCTCATGTCGAAGGCCGGCAGACGCGGCGTCGAGTAACTCGACACGGCGTCGGGAGGATGAGCAGTGACGGCGTCGGGCCCAGGTGTCGCCGCATTCGGGGTCAGAGGGTGGCGGCTAGTAACTCCCGCGGATCTCCAGATTTGCCCTCAGCTCTCGACTTCTCCTCTGGTCGGCTCAGCGTCGGGACTGCGCTGAAGCAGATGGTAGCGGGCGATGCGGCGGTGATCATTTTCATGACTTTTGCAAAAGGAGAAATGGAGGATTGGAGTGCTTGGCATAAAAATAGTGTCAAAAATTTTCATGACTTTTGCAAAAGGAGAAAAATTGGAGTGCTTAAAAAGCGCTCATTTTCATGACTTTTGCAAAAGGAAAATGGAAAAAAGGTTAAAAAGGAAAAAAAAAAAAAAAGAAATGGAGTGCTCAAAACAGCACGACTTGCTAGATATGGATCCCACTGAAGATATCACGGAGGTGATCATGGGGGGAGAATGACATGGTGTGAGTTGATTGAGGCAATCTGATATATTCTAGAACAGCACCGGTTATCCAATGTGGTGGTGGTGGTGGATGTACAGGAAGCACTCGTGCTCTCCACGGCTGTCCCTAAAGTTTCGCATGTTCGGACAAGAACGGCTTTGTTAGTTGTATAGCTTCTTACAGCTTTTTGGTTTAAAGACAATATAATTCTCACCTTTTACCAAAAAAAAAGCGGCTTTGTTAGTTGTATCTCCGCAGAGTATGGAACCAAATTTTCCTCCTTACAATTAACGTAGACTTTTTGCATGCCTTATGCAGTACGGCTATCACAAGCAAGGCTCTATATATATTCATGTCCAGCGCAGGTATCTTATCATCCACTTCTTAGTATTACACTGAGAAACACACTCGCACTTACAATTGTGCAATGGCATTTTCCCTCAAGAGCCAATTCATCGTTGCCCTTGCTCTAATTCTTAACGCTTGGGCATGGCATGCCACTTCAGTCCGCACATTGCATGAATCCAACATTGCCGAGCAGCACGAGCAATGGATGGCCAAATATGGTCGGACATACAAGGACCAAGAGGAGAAGGAGAAACGCCGGGCGATTTTCAAGAAACACTTGCAGTTCATTGAGGATTTCAATGCATCCGGGAATCGGACTTTCAAGTTAGGCATCAACCAATTCTCGGACTTGACTGATGACGAATTCATTCAGAGCCACACGGGATACCTGGCGTCCAAGCAAGTGAAGTCCCGCAGAAATGCGTCATTGAGCCAACAATATCCGAGTGGGGATGTTCCTGAGAGCATAGATTGGGTGGAGAAAGGCGCCGCAAATCCAATCAAGAACCAAGGCCAATGTGGTAAGAATCTAAACGTCCCGTATACATCCAATTGTAATATCAAGTTTGACTTCTATTTAGAAATAAGTTTTGGAGCCTAGCTTCGTCAAGAATTCAGATACCAACGGTAACAAAATGTGAAAAATACTTTGCATTTACCATGTCGACAAATTTTATGAATGCAGGATCCTGTTGGGCATTCTCAGCAGTCGCAGCAGTAGAAGGAATCACGCAGATCAAAAGCGGTAAACTGCCAGTACTGTCCGAGCAACAACTAATCGATTGTGATACCGAAAACCATGGCTGCGAGGGCGGTCTTCCTGACAATGCATTCCAGTACATCATCCAAAACCAAGGAATCACCTCTGAGGATACATACACGTACCAAGAGAGTGACGGGACTTGTGACTCAACGAAAGAGGCCCAACAGGTGGCGCAGATCACGGATTTTGCAGACGTGCAGCCTGGTGAGGACGAGCTCCTGAAGGCAGTTGCACAGCAGCCGGTCTCAGTCGGAATCGCCGCAGGTGGGCAGGAGTTCCGACGCTACAGCGGCGGAGTGTTCAACGGGGATTGTGGCGAGCAGCTGGACCATGCAGTCGTTGTGGTCGGGTATGGGACGAGTGAGGAAGGAAAGTTCTGGAAGATCCGAAACTCCTGGGGCGAGAGTTGGGGTGAAGATGGTTACATGAGGATTCAAAGAGGTGGTGAAAGTTCTAACGGATTATGCGGGCTCGCATCGCAAGCTTCTTATCCGATTGCATGAGAATAATTAAAAGATATATACACAAAGTACGACCATCGTGAGACTACGAGTTGCTCCTTTTCTCCTAATTATATATTCGTGTGTCTGTCTTCATTGTTTAGCTAAGTGTGGTACTTCTAAGGAGGCAATTGTGTAGCCCCTAAGTTATTTGGAGGATCACATATTAATTCCCCGTTTTGGAAAGATCTTGATGCCATCAGTACAATTAGTCAATATTAAATTATAAACCACCTTATAATAATAATACTATTATGTGAAATACTCCTCATTTATGGCCAAAATCTTGAATATAATAATGATGATGAAGATATTAAGAAGATAATTTAATGGTAAGTGTTGTGACCTAAATTTTCTGTGACATGCGTTGAGGCAAAAAAAAAAAAGGTCTATAGGTATCGCTTAAAAGGCGAGCCCATAGGCCATCGGTTTAATTATGGGATTTCCTAAGCCCATACCTCGCGCGACATTTGAATTTATCATTTCACCATTCTTTAACAATCCAAGTATGTGTAGGAGTCGTTATTAGTCTGTTGGGGTAAGCTAGAATGCAATTAAGATGCGAGCGCGTTGTCTCAATTCTTATGCAACTAGAGATCTCAATTCCTATGCAACTAGATCTTCTAAGCATAGGGACTTGATTAAATTAATGTTACTATTAGTATCTTTTCGGTACCTAACTAGCTGGTTGTTTAGTCTAAGTGATCATACATTGTTGGTTATGTTGACTAAAATCCAAAAAGGTCTTTCAAAGCCGCTATATGAGCATGCAAAAATCTTTCTTTTCATTAGGATTATAAACTAACCATAACCTATTCTAGAAAAGGAAATAACACTCAATTTATTATAAAGTGGTGCGATAAGTAAACATCCAGATATTGAAAGCAGCCAGATTAGTAAACGCTCAAGCAAACTGACAACTTCTGAGTAAAGTATGAGAAAATAAAGCCGATGCAACATCGGACAAAGAATACCACATGACCTCGTTATGAGCCTCGGGACAGTAACCCCGTGAGCTTAACATTAAAAACTAATTCCAAAAGTTGGCTAGACTAAGGTGAGCCTAACTTTACTGATTTTAATCCATTATTAGACTAACCTAAGCTAACTAACCATTATTCTAAAAGAGTGATTCTTAGTCTTGTTTAAAGCCTAATCTAATTAGGGCCTAAAGTTGTGAGTCTAACCATACTGAACTAAGCTAAACTAAGCTACATCTGCCTTGGACAGCCATGGGTTGGCCTTCAATCATCGAGCTATCGGCCATCTCTCGAGATTTCGCTTCTCGTCCATTCATTCATCATCAATCAGAATATGTCATAGATCAAAGTAAGCAATTACCAAAGTTCATTCAATCCCCAATTGCCTAAGGATCGGCTTTGAAGTCAAACATGCGTTACAATTTTCCCCAATACCACAACTATGAATCCAACAATCATTAATCGCCATTTGTGTTAGCAAAACAGTAGGATAAGATAATCAACCCTAACTAAACTCTAATTACCTTCCAGACTGCCCACCGAAAGACACTCATCGAGGTTCTAACGTGTATCTAATCATTCACATGCAAAATTGAATTTAAACATGCAATTTAGACGAACCAACCAATCAACATGCAACCAAGCTTGGGGACTAATTACAATAAAAGACAAGAAATTGCATTTTCGTAATCCAATTTCTAATTTATAATTTTTTTAATAAAAGGAGTCGAAGAAGCCTTCATTTACATTTTTATTTTATTTAATAACCTCTCGCCTGTATTTTTGCTTTTTTAAAAAATAATTTTTATCTTTTCATATTTTTAATCTAATTTAATTAAAATTTAAATTAAAAATGTGTTTGGATGAAAATATCCCTGCTTAGTCGGAATATTTTGCAGCCAATGAGCTTATGAGATTAAACATTTATTTGAAATAGTCATAATCCCTTAAAGTTCTTATTTGAAAAAATGATGACAGTTCATGTCTTTATTTGAAAATTTTTCTTTGGTAAAGTGTCCTCATCATGTTTGAGTTTTAAAAGTTTATTTTGGAGCCAATATGTAGTAGTAGTGATGCGTACGTCCATTAACTAGTTCGATCCTATTTTTTGGTTTATGTGGGCATCTGTAAAAATAATATTGAAACCACTTGAAGATACGTGGTTACTTCATGTCCACATTTTAATTGACATTTCGATTTTTCTCTTTCTTTTTTAACTGAATTGTTGACTTCACCAACCTACATTTTGTCTTTTGTGGCGTTACTTGTCCTCGCCAAAGGTGCACTTCCTTAAAAATGTCTTTATCTTGGCAACGCCTTGGACGACTGGGCTATGGAAAGACCATTGTTCATATTCACTTATTTTATGAAATTTCGATTTTTCATCTTTCTTTCTGTCCTAAATCATGGACTTCACTTGCTTACATTTTGTCTTTTGTGGGGTCTTTTGGTCCTCGATTCGACTGCAGTTCCTTTAAATATGCACCTCGGCACCTCCTGAAACTTTGGAATGATGCTCTGCAAGTACAATTCATAACTTTTCCATCTCATCTCTCGTTTTTCCACGGTCCAGCCGGTGCACTTTGTACAACTCTTTTTGCTCGATGGGCATTCAAGAATTTGAGGGAAATAAAGATTTGACGTCACCAAATTGATACATGTATTGATTTAAAAAATTTTATGATAAAAAATTAATCTTAAATATATTAATTTGAGGTTTTTCAAATATTAACTCTTTAAAATCTCTACAAGTGTAATTTTTGACCCGAGTCAATGATGGGGCCCACCGGAAGAAAAATAAATAGAAAAGGAAGACCTAGTCAATGATGGGGCCCACCGGATTGTTCAAAGCCTTACCCGGCTCGTGACTCGCGCTCAACCTAGATCTTTACCGCAACCCGATTTCTAAAAAAAAAAACCTACCTAGATCCGACCTAACCCCGACCTGGCTATGACCCGATTTCGCAACCTTATTCTCCAGGACTTCTTTACGGCGCCGAAGGGGATGGCGGGACGTCGGTGACTTAGTGGCGGCGACGTGGTGGGTGGCAGTAGCCAACTATCCAACGGGTACAGCGGCTAGGGTTTTGGGGAAAAAAAAAACGACGGCGGTAGAGGCGAGCAGAGTCGGTCGACGACAACGCGACAGACAGTGGCAATTAGGGCTTCAAGAGGGGGTGGGAGCAATGGCGACAGAGGCAAGCGGAGCCCTTCGTTACCTGCATGTGGCGAGCTATACCAGTTGGCACGACACGATGGCGGGATTGACGGAGGTGTCGAGATGGGCGGCTACTAGAGGGGGCGCGGACCGGTGGTGTCGTCGATGGGCGAGGAGGGTAGGCCTCGTCACGGCGCGACCACGGCGGGCAATATCGGTGCTACAAGACCCACGAATACGGCGGCGGGCGACGGTGGAGACGGCTGTGGCTTGGGTTGAACTCTAGGTGCGAGAACGGCAATGTCGTGATGTCAGGGGGGAGCAGCACGACGGTGGATGCATGTTAGGTGGCGGCGGCGGCGGCGGCGGTAGCGAGAACGGCGACGGCGAGCCTTCTCCCTCCACATCTGGCCTGCTCATGCGATTCAAGGCCTGCTTTTCTCCTCCGGTCATCTTCTCCTCAATTCTATCTTCGTTCCTCCCTCTCTTCTGGTTTCTCCCTCTTATGTTCTTCTCCATTCTCCCACCCCCCCTCCCCCCACGCTCGATTTTGCTCCCCTGCTCTGGTTCCTCTTCTGGCCTCCAATCCCCTTAACCCTGCCCATGTTCTCTAACCTCTACTCCTTTCTTTTCTCCTTGCAGGTCGCGCGCGAAGGACGCCAGGGGAGGAAAACATCGAGGCCGAGCCCTCGCGCAAGAGAGAGAGATAGAGAAAAATGAGGGGCGGGTTGGGCCGAGGCTGGATATGGCCCAACCTGGCCCTGTAGTGCTTTTTTTTTTTTTCCTTTTTTTTTTGAATAAGTGTCAACAACTGCCCCTCTTTGAATGTGGCCTTGAAGATGTTGCATTCAAAGACAGAAGACACCTAAATTATTTCGACGATTTAGAGATTTTGGGTGCATAGGCTTGCACCGGGTCAAGCTATGAAAGCACATCGTGTCAATAAGAGGAAGGAAGACCCCAGGATACAAAAGCACGCCGTGTCATAAAAAGAAAGAGAGACCCCGGGCTACAGAAGCACGCCATGTCATAGGAAGAAATACAGACCCCAGGCTACAAAAGCACATCGTGTCATAGGAAGAAATAGAGACCCCGGGCAAAGCACGCCGTGTCATAGGAAAAATGAAAGACCCCGGGCTACAGAAGTACGTCATGTTGTAACAAAAAAGAAAGACCCCGGGCTATAGAAGCATACCGTGTCATAAGAAGAATGAAAGACTCGGGCTACGAAGCACGCCGTGTCATAAGAAGAAAGAGAGTCCCCCGGGCTACAAAAACACGCCGTGTCATTAGAAGAAAGAGAGACCCCCGGGCTATAGAAGCACGACGTATCGTAAGAAAATAGAAAGACCCCGGGCTACGAAGCACGCCGTGTCATAAGAAGAAAGAGAGACCCCGGGTTACAGAAGCACGCCTTGTCATAGGAAGAAAGAGAGACCCCGGGCTACAAAAGCACACCGTGTCATAGGAAGAAAGAGAGACCCCAGGCTACAAAAGCACGCCGTGTCATAGGAAAAAGGAAAGACTCGGGCTACAGAAGCACACCGTGTCATAAGAAAAAAGAAAGACCCCGGGTTAAAAAAGCACGTCGTGTCATAAGAAGAAGGAAAGACTCCGGACTATAGAAGCACGCCGTGTCATAAGTAGAAAGAAAGACCCCGAGCTACAGAAGTACGCCGTGTCGTAAGAAAAAAAGGAAAGACCCCGGGTTACAGAAGCACGCCGTGTCGTAAGAAAAAAGGAAAAACCCTAGGCTACAAAAACATGCCGTGTCATAAAAAAATAAAAGACATCGGGTTATGGAAACACGCCGTGTTGTAAGAAAAATGAAAGACCCCAGGCTACAAAAGCATACCGTGTCGTAAGAAAAATGAAAGACCCCAGGCTACAAATGCACGTCGTGTCGTAAGAAAAATGAAAGACCCTGGGCTACAGAAGCACACCGTGTCATAGGAAGAGAGAGAAAGACCCCAAGCTACAAAACCATGCCGTGTCATAAGAAAAAGAGACTCCGGGCTACAGAAACACACCGTTTCATAGGAAGTAAAAGAGACCCTAGGCTATAGAAGCACGTTGTGTCATAAGAACAAAAAAAAAAAACCCCCAGGCCACAGAAGCACGACGTGTCATAAGAAGAATGAAAGACCTCGGGCTACAAAAGCACGCCGCGTCATAAGAAGAAAGAGATGAAGTCTCACCGTGTAACAACGAGTTTCGATTGGGTTGAAAGTACATGATTTAAGGAAAACCCATGAACCTTTTGAAAATTGCAGTTTAAAGATAGACTCATGAACATTTTAAAAGCGTGGTTTAAGAATAGACCCACCAATCTCGTGGTTTAAGGATAGACCCACCAACCTTGTGGTTTAAGGATGACTAACAAACTGCGTGGTTTAATGATGGACCCACGAACCGCATGGTTTAAGGATAGACCCACGAACCGCGTGATTTAAGGATAGACCCACTAACTATGTGGTTTTATGGATGACCCACGAACCTTGGAGACGGCATGGTTTAAGGGTGACCTTGAACCTTTTGATGACATGGTTTGAGGCTAACCATGAACCTTTGATTTTTAGGGAAGTACCCACTAACCCCTTAAAAACTTCATGGCTTTGCGAGGAATCAGGTTAAACTCAACTTGAGCAAGTGTCATTAAACATCATCAAGAGACGTGTTGGCAATATTGCAGCATTAATTGAACAAGCTAATTAAGCTAAGTCCCACTGTTTTAAAAAAACATTCGATGTCAATCAGCATCATGTGGCGCAAAATTGTCATCTTGCTCGGGGATGTATCATTAATCATCAAATTCTCTAGGAGTCAAGTTCTTATCAGAATGGCTACGACTCGTGAAAAAGACTCATTAAGCATGCCAAACTAGAGCTTCTTAGTAAGAAAGGGTTTCTCACACACTCTCGATAAAATGGTTGCTTGATCCCATCCATTCACATGAGAAATAACTAATTGCTAAGGGTATCTCACATAACCTATGTCAAAAGCTTTCAGAATACTCCTAGAAAAATGAAGTGATTTCTATTTTGAGAAATCAACACACAAAATGTGATTTGCATTTCAATCCCAAAATGTGAGAATGAGAGAATTTGATTAAAAATGCAATTTTAATTTTTGTGCCCCAATATATAATTGCAACTTAAAAGTTTTTTTTTTTTTCAAAATGCAACTTTGAGCCCATAACTAGAAATTTAAACAAAACCATGTATTCAACAGGGTCAAATCAAAGTGTTTAGAACTTGCATTCAATGTTCACTTATTAAGAATGATTGCCAATTTTTTTCAATTATAAGCCTACATAACTGAGGACATTCGATTGGTCTCCACGAATTTCTAAATGAAATTCAATTAAAAAAAAGAATAAAAAGAAGAATGATACTTACAATGGGGGGCTTTGTTTATAAAAAAAAAATACATAGACATGCACATGAGATGTGGTTCGATTTCTACTATATATGGCTCAAAATTGAGCCATAGGATCACCAGACCAAACCAACAAGATCGTGGCTAGGTCGTGTTACTCATGATTCCGGCTTCGTCAAAGAACCGACCCGTGTTGCATGGTTGCAGACCAAGGTGGGGACCTTTGATATCAAGAAAGAAATTTCGGAGTTAAGATGGGCGACTCATACTACATGGGTGTAGTCGAAGTGGTATCCACTTCAACACCATCCTAAGAAATCCTATGCGGTCCAGGTCCGGTGGCAGATAGTGTGTCATGATGTAATGCAATGTAGGGAATACATGCACGACAATCTATAAACAAACACCACTTCAAAAGTTCAACACATAAACATTTATTCTCAACTTCATATCTGCAAGACAATGGGTTAACAATCACCCATCCCCTTATAACTCCCAACTGCAAAAACATTCAACACTCACGTGAGAAGCATACCTGGTATCCTTGCTGCCAAACAAAAATTATTTTTGAATAAGATAGATTTAGGCCTAAGTCCTCTAAGGTGTAAACCAAGTTCTCAGTGGAGTTGCCAAGCTGTCGCGACCTATCCCTCGGGGGGAGGGAACAAGTTTATAGGTATTGCCTAAAGGACAGATTTAAGGCCTATGATTAGGCGTGGACCCTCCAAAACCCATACATCGCATGACATTGAGGTATTTTTAATAATTTTGCAATAAGGAGTCACCACTAGCCTATTGGGGTCGGCTAGAAACCAAGTGAAGTACGAGAGTATGCCACACTTCCTACGCAACTAGAATATTTAGGGTCGGGGACTGGATTACACTAATTAACCAATTAGTGCCATTTCGGTACCTAATTTTGTTCATTTTAAAAGAAATTATTTTTGTCAAGCAGATTGGATTGATTTTACACATATCCATTAACATGCGAGGTGAGCATGCAGGTGTGCAATCATTAAGATAATAATTATAGTTACCAAAATCCTAATTGCAGCAAAATTGAGCACATGCAATTAAACATAATAAAATATGCAAATTAAATACGCGATATAATCAACATACGAGAAAATAAAGGCCTGATTACACTAAGAATGCAATACATAACAATTCCTAACCAAACCCTACATTTTTTTTCCAAAATTTTTAAATTATTTTATTTTATTTTTTTCGTTCGGCCTGACCAGATCGGGTCCGGTCTAACCGAACCTGGGTCTAACCCAGTTGGGGCGGCCGGTCAAACCCACTCGGATCTGGTCCGAGGCGGGCCGGTTAGCTCGCTTGAAAAGAGGTTGGGCCCGACTAGAGTTGGTCGGGCCCTCACTTAAATTGGGGTTAGGCCCAGCTGGTGGGCCCAATCTCTCTTTTGCAAAAAGGGGCTCACCGCAGGCCCACAGCCCACATCCTAAACCAGTCCAATCCCGACCCTGATACCTAGCCCGGATTGTTCAAAGCCTTACCCAACTCACGACCTTCGCCCGACCCGGATCCTAAACCGCGACCCGATTCCTAAAAAAACCTACCATGATCCGACCCAACTTCGACCCGATTTCGCAACCTTCTTCTCCAGGGCTTCTTTACGGCGACGAGGGGGGGATGGCAAGGACATCGGCGACTCAGTGGTGGCGATGTGGTGGGCGGCGGTAGCTGGCTGTCTAATGGGTACAACGGCAAGGGTTTCGAGGGAAAAAAAAAAAAACGACAACGGCGAAGGCAAGCAGAGTTGGTCGGCGACAACGTGGCAGATGGTGGCGATTAGGGTTTCGAGAGGGGATGGGAGCGACGGCGACGGAAATGAGCGAGAGCCCTTTGTTACCGGCATGTGACGAGCTACACCGGTCGGCACGACACGGCGAGCGGGATTGACAACGGGTGTCGAGACGGGCGGCTACTAAAGGGGGCGTGGGCGGCGGTGTCGTTGGTGGCGAGGAGGGGGGCCTTGTCACAAAGTGCGACCATGGCGGAGTAGTGTCGGTGTTGCAAGACCCACGGATACGGTGGCGGCGCGTGTGGAGACGGCCATGGCTTGCATTGAACTCGGGTGAGAGAACGGCAGTGTCGCAACGTCCAGGGGGAGCAACACAGCGGTGGACGTGTGTCGGGTGGCAGCGGCGGCAACAACAGAACAGAACGGTGACGACGAGCCTTCTCCCTCCAGATCCCGGCCTACTCGTGCGGTTTGCGGCCGCTTTTCTCTCTCGGTCGTCTTCTCCTCGTTCTACCTCCGTTCCTCCCTCTCTTATGTTTTCCCCCTCTTCTATTCTTCTCCTTTCTCCCCCTCCCCCGCCCCCCACCCCGGTTTTGCTCCCCGCTCCGATTCCTCTTCGGCCTCCCGGTCCCCTCAACCCTACCCTTGCTCTCTCGACCTCTGCTCCTTTCTTTTCTCCTTGCAAGTCGCGCGCGAAGGACGCCGGGGGGGAGGAAAATAGCCGGGCCGGCCCCCGAGAGAGAGAGAGAGAGAGAGAGAGAGAATGAGGGGCGGGTTGGGCGAGGCCGGATTTGGCCCAACCCGGCCCCTTAGTGCGTTTTTGTTTTTTTTCCTTTTATGTTTTGTTTTTTTTTTTTTTAAATAGGTGTCAACACATGGTTAATGAAGTTAAGAAAACAAAGCATAATGCATGATAAATGAAGTTAAGAAAATCTAATAGAGGTTATTTTGGTCAAGAAAAATGTGTTAGTCCATGTTCTAGTAACACCAAACAACTGTGCAAATGGAAAAACTAACGATTATGCAATAGAAATGAAAGTTCGGGAAAATCTATAATTCTCAAAGTCGAAGGGCTGTTGCACAATGGATCCAGAACTCTTCATTTCGGTAGATAGACGATTTCTGTGTTTAGTCTCTTGCAGCATCATTTGCTCCACTATAAGCAATAGAACAATGGAATCAAAGACAATTATGAAAGTAATTTCCCTAAAGCAAAATCCTAATATTAGGACTAGACGAGGGAACAATGGCAGTAGCACAATGGCAGTGGTAAGCAAGCGTGCGAGCAATTGCAAAGGACGAGACGAGCTCGACACCGGTGCAAAAATGGCGGCGGTCTCAGGGGTTGCCATTGCTCAGGGGTTTCCATGGACTCTTTCGTTTTAAAGTCCCTGTCTCATGTATTCTCACTCTTCATTTTTACTTCCACAATTATCCCGGAATTAAATGGTGCTAATGTCATCACGTCAAGACAGAAAATTCTTGTCTTAAAAGTTTAGTCAAAATTACTCAATAACTAATTTGACTTCTCTTTTTAATGAAGTTGGTGTAACTTTCACAACTCACTTATAATTATTAGAATATCAATCGAATCAGATTATATCATACTAAAATAGATGTGTTGTTTTTTTATTCAATTTACATCAAGTATGACTCTTAACTGTATTCAATAATCTCATGTTACTATTCATGGTATCACCTCCAGCTAAAAAGCTATGTCCTGACAGGATTTGCCTAGGTGTTAATTGTTGTACGCTTAGCTCAAAAGTGCATCATAATAGGTAAATATAAAAACTAAATGAATTCCTATTGGGCTATTTCATACAAAATTCCAAGTCCCACTAAGTATCAACATATAATTTCATTGGGCCAGCCAATTAATTTGGATCAAGGCCCATGTACTCGATCACTTTCTTTTATGGGAAGATCCATAAATTAGAAGCCCACGGAAATACCGAAAGCACGGTTTGTATTTTGTCCATTATCCTTGTGTTCCTATTTACATGAAATGATATTTCCTTCCAAAATTGACAATCACCAAATCCTAAAATCTCACACCGGCCACACAGACTCAAAACCAATTATAATCTAGAAAAAAATTAACTAAAACAACTTTCACATAATTATATACTTTTGTTTTTTTTTTGCCCATGTTTATATATTTTTGTCGTGTATATTACCATTAAATTATTTATTACCAATTATATATATATATATATATGTTATAATGATTGATGCAAAAAATTAAAAATAAAAACAAGAGATCTCTTTGAAGATTTTTTATTTTAAAAAAATCTTTGTTACATTCCCTCACGTGAAGCTTTAAAAGATGAAATTTAATTATAGAAAAATTTTGCATAAAATAAGAGCTCCTTTAAAACGACAGCGAAATTTCATTCATTTGGGATTGACAAAAAAAAATTATATCATTCGTAGAGTATTTACAAAAAAAAAAAAATCAAGATGTCTCATGTGGATGACTTTTTCTTATCAATGCGTTTAGTATACTTTAGATACTCCCATGACATCTTATATGCTCGTGTAAAAGTGTCTCGTCAACAATAAGGAAAAAACGAAAATTCTTTGACATGGTAAATTAACAGGCTTGATATTTTTTTTTAAATAATGAAATTGAAAAATAAAATGTTCTCTAAAACAGTGACCTTTTGAGATAGGATGGATGGAGAATAAATTGGCCAATATGATCACAATGATGGATAAAAGACTATTATTTATTTATTTTCTATATAGAAATAAGTTTAAATTTTACAAAAAACTATAGAACTTATGCAAATATGGAAATTATTAAGGTTGATCAAAAGGGTAAAAGCCACCAAAGTCCTCAAATTGTGCCAATTGTGACATATTTACTTTAAATTTTCTTGACACCAAAAACTCCAAACTTGTATTTATGTGATAAATTTACTTAAAACTACCTCCAAACTTTTTTTGTAACACAAAAAATCTCAAATTTGTATTAGTATGACACATTGACTCTAAAAATTTGATGTCATAAAAATGGTTTGGAAATTTGAGGATGAATATCTCACATAAGTATAAAAAATTTAGAATAAATGTATTACAAATGACAAAATTTATGACTTTTTGTGAGTTTTTCTCTTTGTTGAGGGAGCTTTACTCGCATAGGGACGGAGATAGTCGCATCGGATCACGTGTTGATTTGTCATTGGTTTTCTAAGATCTATATTTACAAAAGAATTGCTTCCCGTGATTTCTGTTTTAATTTTTTTGGGTAATTTAAATTACGAAAATTTGCCTTTTTGCCTTCCCACCATGGATTTGGCTATCAAAATCCATCAATGCAAGCTGCTTTATTTGGCCCCACGAATTTCTTGTCACGATCAACGAGCCGCGTCTGCAATCACTCGTGTTCTTCGAGGCGGAAATGACGACACAGAAATGTCCTTTCTTATGGACATGCGCGCCAGAGCCGTACACTGACGTTGATGGCTATGAAGCCCTAGACAACTTTAATGTATGTAAGTCAAGCCCTCTTCTACTTTCAATCAAGAATCTCAGGAATAAATTATACCTTCACGTAACATCAACTTGTGACATGTGCCAGCTTTTCGATAAGTGATTCAAATTTTAAAGTCAATTTAGATTTCCCGCTGAAATTTAAAACTTATCCATCAAAATTGATTCTATTTTTTATTATTTTTAATTAACAAAAATACAAATAAGTGCTACAATAAAAATGAAAATTCCTCATTTATTAATAGCAACGATATAAAAAAAAAAAATACACCACCGGCCATGGTGGCTCCTCTGGATAAGAGCTCCATTGATCATTTTCCAAATGTGATCGGTTCGAAATCCAGTGAAGGCATTTAGTGTCTTAAGTGAAATGTCGGGGTGATGGGTCCTCCGCTAGTATCCCTCGGGTTTACCTCTCCAGCTGCCGGCTGTACGGGGATTCTTGGGTCATAAAAAAAATAATAAAAAATTCAAAACGCGTAACATAAAACCTAAATTATAAAATGTCAATCCTTAATCATCTATTCAAAATTGGTCGTTAATAACTCATTTACAATTAAAGCATAAATTCTTCAAAAACACAAACGAAAAAAGTCTAGGTCAAATAGAATGAGGAAAAAATGCCTACAGAACATTAAAGTACACCTATCACATTAAAAAACTAATAGATACGAATGTTAGTATATCCCCATATGTTAGTTTTATCGGAGAGCAAGGGAGCAGGAGGCAACCACTTATCATTATTCTTTTAGCCTTTTTTCCCAAAAGATATGAAAAAGTGTAGATGCCCTTTATTTGTAGCTTTTCATGGAAAATGGTAAATTTATCGATCACACTTCAAAAATGTGTATCTATGTGTGGGTGCGCGTACCTATTCAGTTTACATTAGAGATTATTTTTTTCTTAACTAAATTGCTCGAACAATTCATTAATTCCTAAAAATGTTCGTGCAATTTAATATTTAATTTCACTTGAAAGTAAATTGTGCAAAATTCGAAATCGCATCACCTTAGATGTTGAAGAGTCTTCTCATGATGTTCGAATTTTATAAGTTCATTTGGAGCCAATCCATAGTAGTAGTAATGCATACATCGATTAATTAGTCTGATTTTATTTTGTCTAGAATGTGTGTATGTGTATATATAAATACGCAAGCACTTGAAGATAAGTAATTATTTTGTATCCACATCTTATTTACAAAAGTAAGCAGATTTATAATGATTTTGGATTTTTTTTTCTTTTTTTTTTATAGTAAATCATTGACTTCAACTATTTACATTTTGTCTTTTGTGTGCCTTCTTCGCCTCGTGCCAACCGTAGTTCCTAAAAAAATGTTTGGTTGCTTTGGCACTTCCCTGCCCAATTTGTCAAACCGGTCATTTTAAATTTCTATGAGCCCACGTTTCTAATTGTCATTATAATAGCAATGATGGAGAAAATAGTAATTTTCTTTTATCTTCTAGATAACAATAAGTTTAAAATTCATAAAAAATTATAAAAAATAATAATGTCCAAATTGCAAAATAGAAATTATTAAAGTCGATCTAGTCATACTAGTAAAAATAAAAATAGCCTTACTTGTATATGGGACAGGAAGAGCCCTGCCCAGTCCTAGTCATTG
The DNA here is from genome assembly GCA_017140595.1 of Eucalyptus curtisii. Lineage (NCBI taxonomy): Eukaryota > Viridiplantae > Streptophyta > Magnoliopsida > Myrtales > Myrtaceae > Eucalyptus > Eucalyptus curtisii. The sequence goes on from CM029498.1 coordinate 32,323,317, forward strand.
GTCACCTAATGTGTTGATTTGTAGTTATATTTATAAGATTTATATATACTCCATAAGCATGAACAAAAGAATTGCTTACTGTGATTTATATTTTTAATCTTTTGGGCACTTTTAATTTATGAATTTACCTTTTTGTCTTGCCGCTGCGAAAATGACTAATCAAAATCTATGATGCAAATTGCTTCGTTCGGCCCCACGCGTTTTCCTGTCAAGAACGATGATTGAATCACGTGTACGCTCCCTCTTCATTTGGCCCACGCGTTTTTGGATGTATCCTTTCCCGTACTGAACCGTACACTGACCTTTGACAGCTCATAAAGTCTCGACAACTTTTCTGCAGTAAGGTCATGTTTTGTTAATGTTCCTATTTTTTTATTTTTCTGTTCTCCTTCCTTTAATAAAAAAATAAAAATCTATTTAATAATATCAATTAATTTTTTTTATTTCTCAAAATAAAAAAGTGACCTGAAAATATATTTGAAATAAAAATATAAAATATTAAAAAGTGATTTCTTATTCTGATAATAATTTCCAGAATTAAGTTATTTTTTCTTTTATTTTATTTTCCAAAATAAAAAAGTGAGCGTTGGATAGTGACGAGACAGCACAGGACAGCGATCAATAGCAGCAAGGGAAAATAAGAAAAGAAAAAAATCTTAAAAATTATTAAAAATTTAACAGAAATTATATGTTATAAAAAAATTTATTTAATATTTATGTTCTTTTTTCATTTTGAGAATAAAAATTTTATATAATTATTAAATGTGTTTTTTACTTAAAAATTGAAAAAAAATATTTCTAAAACATAAGAGAGTAGTGAGACTCAGGCGAGCCCGCCCATTCAATGGACGACACGTGGCGCCATAGTCCCATCTCTCGTCCTTGTCTGTCCTTTGCTGCGCTTGCCTTTCTTCTCTCTCGTATGGACCTTTGCTTCAATGGAACCACCTCTAGGGTTTGCCATTGGCCCTGCACGTGAGCCGAGTCCTCTTTTCCGACCCCAAAAGGAAAAAAGTCCTCTTTTGAAGAGAAAGAAGGAAGAGAGAAATAATAGAGAGAGAGAAGTGGGACCCAGGGCAGGCCAGCCCATCTCCCTCGTCCTTTGTCCCCGTCCTCTGCTACACTTGCTCTTCCTTCTCTCTCCTTTGCTCCACTGAGACCATCCCCGCATCGGCCGCTGCAGGTTGTTCCATGCCCTCTTGAAATATCTACATGTCCCTCACATTTTTCACGGTTACACTACACTTCTCGTATCCTTTCAATTCTCTCTCTAGCTATTAAAATCCCAGCAAGAAATTCACGTTGATTCTCCAATTTAACTCGCCATGGACAACAATCTTGGAGGTCGTCAAGCAACCGCTGAGGAACATGGGATCGAGCTCATGAAGCAGGAGTTAGCGTCTGACATGTCACAAGATATTGAGGCAGCGCTGCAATGTTTGAATAAATCACCAGGCGGAAGCACATGTACCATCTTCAGAGCCCTTGAGGCGATTGGCGGAGGTATTGCCGAGGCATGCCGGCCTCGCATCATCTCTATTGGCCCATACCACCATGGGGCGCAGCAGTTGCAGATGCTTGAGAAGCACAAGTGGAGCTGCCTCCGCACCATGCTGGACCAAACTCAATCGCACGGTGTCGGCCTCAAGAACCTCATCAATACAGTGGCACCGAAAGTGGAAATAATCCGGCGGTGCTATTCGGAGAGCACCGAACGTTTCAGCGGACATGATCTTGTGAAAATGATGGTTGTTGATGGATGCTTCATCATTCAGTTCCTCCGTCAATTGGCAGAGGTCATGCAGATGGATCCCCCATTAAATAATTTATACGTGTTAGGTTCTGTTGCACGGGACCTTCTTCGGCTTGAGAACCAGGTCCCATACTTTGTTCTCGAGGATTTGTTTGAAACAACGAATGTTGCAAAAGCAACGTCGTCCTTGGCCAATCTTGCCTCCAATTTCTTCAGCTGTTTCGATTCAGGCTATGTCTTTGAAACACAGATCAATATAAAAGGAGTGCATTTACTCGATTCATTTCGTCTGAGTTTAATACCTCAGGGTCAACAGTACAATCCAGTAAAGAAGGGTTTATACCGTCCTTTGATTAGATCTGCCTCCGAGCTCCGTCGAGTGGGAATTAGATTCAAGCAGGGGCAAGCCAGCACCTTCCTAGAGATCAAATTTGACAGTGAACGCAGAATCGTCAGAATTCCACAAATAAAAATAAATGATGATCTCAATTGCATCCTCCCCAATATGGTTGCTTTTGAGCAGTGTGGTGGCCAAATGGACGGGCACATAAGCGCCTATGCCACATTCATGAGATGCCTCATTCACACTGCTGATGATGTACAGCTTTTGCGTGACCGTAAAGTTATATCGAATCACGGTATGAGCAACCAGGATGTCACACGCTTCTTCAGTGATGTCTGCAAGGACACTGATATGGATTTTTGGGAGACCTATCTAGCATCACACTTTTTATTTTTAGACGAGTCTTTTAAGTATGAGCGGGCTTATCTTTGCTGTGCACAACTCCTGAATGCTTTTCATGACAACCCATGGTCGGCTCTTTCAGGCTTAGCTGTTGTAGTGACGCTTGTAGGCATCATTCAAACAGTGTATACTGCGTTGCAGTACTATCATCCCAAGTAGCAAGAAGCATATAGAAGCTGCGTCTTCCAATTTCATTACATATATATAGATTATGTTTTTAATTAATCTTTTGAGTTGTTGATACTTTTCTCGTGATTAGATCAATCTTGAGTATGTGGATTAAAAGTTAAAATCACTAAAGTGGTGATCACTAGGGGAGAGCACAACCTGGTGATCCCATTCTGCCCGGGAATCCAGAACTTACTCCGCCCTAGGCCTAGCCACTACCAAGTTCGCAGAACAAAGGACCGGATTGGCCGATTAAATGGTGTTCTACAACTAATAAAACCAAAGTTACACAACAAAAAGGGTGTACTGGTGCAAAACCATCGTTATTTTACAAGCCATGCTAAAATACTTGTCTTACAAATAAATGAACCTTTCCACCCAAAAAGAGCCCAATGGATTATGTCTCTACCATTATCAACCTATTCTCGAGTTATCTCTTCCAAATACCAAAGTCGTCGCCTAGTTCACTGCAACATAGAACCTGTTCCTCCAGCTAACTACCCTTGTGAGATAAGCCGAATGCCAAACCAGCCAGCTCACGAATCCTGCGTGCGATATCCCAATGTTTGCATAAGTGACGATAGTTGATTCCATGAATCAGAGAGTACTAGGTATTTGGGAAAGAAAACCATAAGTTTCGCATGGTAGCACGTTATGCACCTTAGACTGGCATAAATCAACAAGCGCCTTGTAACGCCCAACAGAAGCCATGCTTCCCAAATGCCTATACACAAATGGGTCTCCTAGAGGTATGTCTTTCAAGCAAAATGCCTTCCCTCCATTTTGCTTCCCTATCCTACGAAGTAGCTCCTCCAAGAATTTCCCTTCCCTTTCCGCGACCTGTTTCAGAAATCAGCATTCATATTATAAAGTTGAAGATTGTCGATCAAATGAAGAGCTACAGTGAGACATCTTTAAAGGAATTAGACAGGTGACTAAACCTGAGCTAAAGCATGAAGCACCGGCCTCCCTGTCTATTCAAGAAAACCCGCACAGTCCCCCAACGCAAACACATCTTCCACTGAAGGTACCCTCAACCATTCATCACCCCGATCCTGAAACAGTTGAGAAGACAGATCATTTGATTTGGAAGGTGGTGGAATGCTAAAATCGAATTGTCACAAAGTTCTTATCTCGAGATTGCTATTGCAGAGTTAGATGACCAAGGAGAGAAGAAATCTTATTTCCTCACCTTCCACCTAGGGATTTGGGAAGATCAAGTGACTTGATAAACTCCGAGGGTCCAACGCCAGTGGACTAGACTAGGAGGCCGTATGGAACATCTGTACCATCATTCAGTACAATTTTCTTCGCATGCACCTCTTTCACCACGCCTCTTTTAAGATGAACACCAGACTAGCGATTGAAAGCATTAAATCAGCACCAAAATGAACTGCTGGAAAAGATGATGGCAATTTGAGAAAGAAAATCAACTTACCCTTGTTAGATGATTCGTCGCATACTGTCGTAAGCCAACATCAAATGACGACAGGATTTCATTTGCCTGTTAAAGTGTGTACTTGTCAATTCACGTTACATTTTTCCAAACTGACGCTAGCATCTATATGTGAGTGTGTATGAGTACCTCAATAAGGGTGACTTAAATGTAATCCTTAACATGAGGAAAACTTTCACGGACGTCTTTCATGATAAAATCACTTAATTCACCGCTGAACTCCACCCTAGTTGGTCCACCTCCAATGACGACACAGTGTAAAAGGCGTTTCCTCCCTTCTTCTGATATGCCTATAAGATACAGAGAAGGAATCACTGCCCCAATCTCCATTGAAACCGTAAAATCTCGCTGATCATTAATTATAGAGAATGTGGAGGCAAAAACAATGAGCATCTTCTTCTATTCCTGAGACTTTGGAATGTTGCTCTGTAAGCACAATACATATGGTTGGAGAATTGAGGGACCTGGATTTTCAGAGAGCATGAGTTTCAACAAAAGCTTCTTCCTGATTTCTTGGGCATGATTCACCTCCCGAAGGAAGTAGGCATGGTCCTTAAAACCCTTTATACCGAAAGTCACGGGCTCAGCTCCGGCTGCGATGACCAGCTTGTCGTATGCAACTTTAAACCGGTAAGGCTCTTGAGGCAGTCCACCACTGCCAAACGTTTCACAGTATACCTGGTCAATAGGCAACGGGATTTAGCAAAAGAGACGCACAAAAAGGGAATACCGTGGCAGATTTGCAACGCCTAGTGTTATTTGACATGTCTTACTGGTGCATCTTTGGTTCCATCACATTGGAGAAATGAAATTTAACCTTATCTCACTATGTAGTATGTACCTAAACTACTTTTCGACATGTCCAACAGTGTGGACAATGCATGTTGATTTATGTTAGTTTATTTGACTTGCCAGATAATCACACATGGAATTCTTATAGCCGGGACCTTGACACAAATGCAAAAGTGTGGACAATCCATGTCAATGTTTGTCACACAGTATATTGTAAATTTCTAATGTTTGTTCATTGCTATTTGAAGAAGACGGAGGAAAATTCCAGTCAATCAACACATGCAAAATGAAAAGGAACTGATCACGTCCTTGGAGGAAATGTATATGAGCATCGAAATCAACATACAATAGCCAGATATTCAACTTACTTCATGCTTGGCAGTGTCCATTCCAGTGCAGGAAGCCAAATAGAAGTGTCGCGACCAAATTTTTCGGGGGTGGACTACCTAGAGTTTGGCTAATGGATTGTTAAGCCTAGACTTAACTTGGGCTCTCCCAAGCCCATACCAACTCGCGACTTAAATTCAAATATCTAGCATGCAAAAGGGAGTCGCCACTAATCTATTTTTGGTGGGTAGATTAGAAACCCAAGTAAAGTAATGGGAGTTTTACTTTACTCCTACGAACCAGAGATTTATGAGTTCGGGGACTTGGTTACGTTAGATTTCTCTAACGCCCTTTCGGTACCTTTTTCTTTTATTTTGAAAAATGTTTGGCAAGCAGTTTGAATCAATTTTAAACTATCTCCCTAACATGTAAGGTGATCATACGGGTGCGCAAACCACCAATTTAACACTCAGATAAACAATAAATAAATTGCAAAAACTCACCTCCAAGCAACGAAAGCATCTGCAATGTTAAATTAAAATTCACATCAACAACCATAGATATGGTTTCTAATTAACACGCAATTTTTTATTTTCACTTAATTAATGAAAATCATGCAATATGCAATGCAATATTAACTAAATGACCTAATTCTAATGACATGTAATTTCTAATTAAATGGGCCTGGCAAAAATACTAAATGAGATACATCTCAATGAATCTAACCCTAATGACATGCATATGGCATTTTTTTCTTTTTCCTAAAGAATGCATTTTATCCTAAATAATAAAACTAATTAAACCTATGACTTTTTTTGTATTTTTCATGAAATTCGAAATTAGGTGAAATGTGAAAATTACCTAATTAGATTAAGATCCTATTTAATTTATATTAGGAATTAGGTTGAGCCACATCCTAATCTAAACTAAAATATTATCTTAATCAAAATAACCCTAAAATGCAATATACTAAAAAAGTACCTAAACTTATGATAAATTTAAAAAATTATCTAAATTAAACTAAGTGCAATTTTTATCCTAATATGCAATGACGTGCAAAATATACCCTAACTCTACATGATATATGCATGATGATTTTTTTTGTATTTTTGTATTTTTTTTTAAATTTCGAAATTAATAATTGCCAAATACTTAAACATGCAATTTAGACTAGTGAAACAGAAATCTAACACACTAAATTTATTTATTTATTAATTTTTGTATTTTTCATTTTTTTTAAAAAAAAATTCGAAATAAATAAATTTCCTATTCTAGACATGCGAAGTAATCTAAAACAAGTAACATCCCAACATGCATCTAATCTAACTCAAATATTTTTTTCTTTTACGGGAGCAAACAAATAAGGCATCAAGAACAACATGGCACCAAATCAAGCAAGACATCATTGTTGACATCTAAATTTTGACTAATCATTTAGTAATTAATTGCATAAAAAATTAGGGATTAATATTTAATCCCTAAAAAATATATATATATATATAATAAATAGTAAAATTGCATTTCATGTAGTCGCATTTGCATCGATACTAAAAGGCAACAAGAAGCAAGGGCTCGCGGTCGATTACATGCACAAAAGGATGGTCTCCCTTCGCTGGTCTGAACACGCATGAAAGAGAGTCAGAAAAAATGAGGAAAGAATGCACGTCCATTGTCTCACCCTCATTAATGCATGCGCATGCCTGCACAAATTCGGCGGACGTGAGGACTCAAGAGAAAGCCTCGAAGAAGCAAAAGGAGCTCATAATATATTATAAAATATGCTCTATCAAGTGTGGGTTGTCAGCTTTGGAAAAGCAACGAGAGATTTGCTGAAGAAAGAAGCAAGTAACAAGCAAGAAAGTCAAAGAAAGAAGGAAGAAGAATCCATGAACGTCCATCTTTTCTCTCCCTCATTAATGCATGCACAAGCATGCACAAAATGGGGAGGACGTGAAAATTCTACATACGCCTGCAAGAAGATGGGCTAACATTTTTTATAATATTTTCCTTGCTGGAGAAGAGATTGGTGGCCACCATATTTGAAAAAAAGAACCGAACGTGAACAGCAAGGAAAAGTTACGGCTGCCTCCTGTTCACCTATTCACACTAAAGTCGGTTGTTGCCTATAAATAAGCAAGGATCCTTGGCATTAGGGGGGGTTCCAAGAGGCGGAACGAAAAAAATTCACTGGAAAGAGGCTGAACGAAAATTTCATTTGAGGGCTTTCTCTTTCGTGGGAGACACACGAGTTGAGAGAAGGGAGGGGAACGAAAAAATTCATCGGAACGAGAGTGGAATAAAAAATTCAAGAGAGGGGAGGCTGAATAAAAAATTCATTTGGGAGGAGGCTGAATAAAAAATTCATTTGAGAGGGGGGTTGAATAAAAAAATTCGTTTGAGGGGGAGGAGATTTAAAAAATTCAGGAGAGAGGGGTGTTGAATAAAAAATTCGTTTGAGGGGGAGGAGATTAAAAAAAGAGATGAAGAGAGATAGAGAGTCTGTCAGGGAAGAACCAAAAAGAAGGTGAAGTCAGAGAGGGCAACAGAGAGAGAAAGAACGTGAGAGAAAAAAAAAATTTAAAAAAGGGGTGTCTTCTTCAAGTGGGGGCTTCGAGCAACGCCTGCAACTCCACCACCGTAGCTGCTGTTTTGCGGTCGCCGGAGCTCCGAACGCCGTCGCTCTGCAGTTCCCGTCGCCAGCCTCAACCCGAGCTCCACCCGCTCGCCCCGGCCGCAACCTAGCACCCGACGCCCTCAGCTCCAACCTGCGACGCCCGCGTCTCTGCCCGAGCACCACCCTCCGACATCCGTGCCGCCTCCGCACCACTGCTGCTGTCGCCTCAACTCGAAGCCGCGAGCACCATTGTTGCCGTCGCCCAGATCTGAGCCGACCCCGACGCCTGCAACTCGCGCCTCCGCACCTCTGACCGCCCGAAGCCCGTCCCCGAGGTCCGCTGGTCGCTGCTGCAACCTGCCCGCCTCCGTCCGCCGCTCCTGCACTCGCCGCTTGAAGCCACGAGCGACGCCCGAGCGACCCACCTGCAGGTCCCGACCCTCCGGTCGCCACGCCGCGCCAGCATCGCCGACCGCGCCTGCAGCCATCGACGCTTGCACACCCAGCGACTTCCGCACCTCCATACCCGCACCAGCAGCACCGGACGCCCGAAGCCCGCTCGCCGCTGCGCCACCGTGAACACCACCAGTCGCTGTTGCACCCCCAAACAAAGCCACTTGCTGCCTCCTCTGTTTTGCTGCAGGTCCGGTTACTGCCCGAACCTCGCCGGAGCTCCTCTGCCAACACCCGACGCTTGCTGACCCGCGACGCCGGAACCGAACGCCGAGCCATCACACGCCCGTGCGACACCACTGGTCCGCCGTCCCCTTCCGAGCGACGCCACGACAGCAGCTCGCTGCCCGCTCCGAGCTTGCTGTCCCTCGCCGGAGCTCCGACAACCGTGCCCACCGTCCACGGTCGCCCGCCGCAGCAGCAGCAGTCATCCCAGCCGTGAGCTGAGTCTCCATCGTGAGCCACAAAGCACCGCTCATTAAGGCAAATTTGGAAAAAGTTCAAATTAGGTAGGTTTATTTTATTAGGTAGATCTATTTTATTTTATTTTATCTTTAATATTTCGTTTTTTTATGTTATGTTATTTTTTAAATTTCGTTTTCTTTATTTGAAATATTCCTCGATACATGATTGAAATCCCGACGTACCACTTAATTCGCAACCGCACACGGATTTTTTACTCCATCTATAAGGCTTTAGATGGAATAATTAATCACGCGGGAATAAAATTGATATCTTGATCTTTAAGGCCTAAGATCAATTTATCGATTTTATTAGCGAAGTGATCAGGTTTTAGTAGATATCGTTCTCAAATCCGAACGATAGATAATACATTTGATGATTGTGAATGATTTGGGGATTATCTTTTAATTGCTTTATTTATCCCAAAAATAAAAAATAAAAAATTGCATTGGCATTTCATGTAGATTAGAATTGATTTTCCTAGATAAAATTGCATGATAAAATAGTTAGTTTTTTTTAAAATGCATGTTTAGATGATTCTAGGTTAGATAATATCTTTTGAAATAAAATTGCATGATGAGATAATTTTCTAAGTTAAGACAGGATTTAGATTAGTCTAATCCTAACTTAAAATAGATAATGTCTCGCTTTAGTTAGATTTTTTATTTGATTTTAATTACGAATTTAAAAAATAATAATAAAAAATAATACAAAAAAAATAAAAAAAATCACCATGCATATGTCATATAGAATTAGGGCATCTTTTGCACATTAATGCATATTAGGGTGAGATTGCATGTTTAATTTTACTTTCTAATTAATTTTAAGTTTCGATAGATTCTTTAGATAGATTGCATTTTAAGATTATTTAGGTTAAGATAATATTTTAGTTTAAATTAGGATTTGGCTCAACCTAATTCCTAATATAAATTGAATAGGATCTTAATCTAGTTAGATAATTTTCACATTTTTCCTAATTCCGAATTTCATAAAAAAAAATATAAAAAAAATGTCTTAGAATAAATTAGTTTTATTTTCTTTTTTAGGATAAATTGCATTCTTTTAAAAAAAAAAAAGAAAAAGAAAAATTTCATATGCACGTCATTTAGTGATTGTCGCTAGGTTCATTTAATTGGAAACAACCTGTCATTAGAATTAGGTCATTTTGTTAGTTTAGATTGCACATTTAATTATTGAACAATTTTAATTTCGAATTTCATGGAAAATACCTAAAAAATTGTCTTTGAATAAATTAATTTCATTATTTAGAATAGATTGCATGCTTATTAAGAAAACACAAAAACATCTCATTTGCATCATGTAGCTTAGGCCATGTTATTATGTCATATCATTTCATGTTAGATTAAAAGCATTGCATCGCAGATGGATTATATCCTCATAAAATAAGTGAAAAAAAAAAAGAAATTGCGTGTTAATTAGAAATCATATTTAGACTGTCTATGTGAATTTCGATTTAACATTGCGATGCTTTCGTTGCTTTGAGGTAAGTTTTGCAATTTATTCATTGTTTATCCGAGTGTTAAATTGATGGTTTGCGCACCCGCATGATCGCCTCACATGTTAGGGAAATAGATTTAAAATCAATCTAAGCTGCCTGCAAAAGCATTTTTGAAAATAAAAGAATGGTACCGAAAGGGCATTAGAGAAATCTAGTGTAACCAAGTCCCCGTACCCATGATCTCCGGGTTCGTAGAAGTAAAGTAAAACTCTCGTTACTTTATTTGGGTTTCTAATCGACCCACCACAAATAGATTAGTGGCGACTCATAATTGAAAATCAATTGCATGTTAAGAACTTGAACCTAAGTCGCGAATTGGTATGGGCTTGGGAGAGCCCGAGTTAAGTCTTGGCTTAACAATCCATTAGCCGAACCCTTAAGTGGTCCAACCCACACCCGAAAAATTAGGTCGCGACAGCTTGGCGACTCCGCTGGGGACTTGAGTTAAAACTCTTAGTGGACTTAGGCCAATTTTCTTTTTGAAATAATATTTTTTGCTTGGCAGCAAGGATCCCAGGTACGTCCCTAACGTTTAAGGTGTTAAATGTTCTTGCAGGATGGGAGGTATAAGGGGAAGTGTTTGCCAACCCTTGTTTTGTAGGGAGGTGTAGGAATGTATGGTTTACTTGCACATATGAAGTGTTGCTTGGTATAGACTGTTGTGCATGCTTTGCATTTACACTACACTCTTGCACACACGACCTGCCGCCGGACCTGAGCCGCACTAGGATATTTAGGATGGTATTGAGTTGGATACGACTTCGACCGCGAGGCTGCGTAGTAGAGGTTGCCCAACTCAATCCCGAAAGTTTCTTTCTCGGTGTCAAGAATACTTACCTCGCCGCAAGGCTGCGCTGCATTGGGGTATCATCCTTGACTAAGCCGGAGTTAAGAGGACTTGACTTAGTATGCGAGGCTGTAACTAAGTCATCTCACCCTTTAACTCCACTTTGCTTAGCCTTCCTAGTTAGAAATCGAACCCCACCTTTCATGTGCTTGTCTATGTGGTTGTTTTAATCACCCAAAGTAAAGTAAGTTCTCTACCCTTTACTCTTGCAATTTACTTACCTTATTGTGTCTTTGGTCGGTCCATGACATTAGGTTGGTCGAGTCTTGGTCTATAAACAATGGGAAGGTCCGACATTCGATTCATGCCCGCACCAAAGGTTGAACTCAAATCATGGTGGAATCGTCTCGGCCACGATGGTCAAAGCTATGTGGAAAGCAGACTTGGTCGCCTTGTTCCCCTCCTCGACATCGATGTCCAAAGCGGCGTCATGCAAGCACTTGCTCACTTCTGGTGTCCCCAAACATCAACGTTCATATTTGGTAAGCATGAGTTGACACCGACTCTGGAAGAATACAGCATTGCCATAGGAAAACCTTTGGAATTGGAATTGATAAACCCACCTCTTGGATTAGAACCTGAATCAATTTTGTCTGACTTTCTTAGGATGGATAAGAATCTGATAAAAAGAGTGTTGAAAGATAATTGTCATGCATGTCCTTTTTCCTTCCTAGATCAAAGTTTTACTGATGCAAACACTCTTTTAAAAAGCAAAATCTTCCTTCTAGCCTTTTTTGGATTTATTGTTTTTCCTCTTCGTAAAGGCGCCATTAATCCTTGTTGCATGGGTGGTCAAACAAGTGTGCGCTAAAATTAGTTTTGTCAACACTATTTTAGCTGAAACATTCTTGTCACTCACCCGATTTAAGGAAGATCAAGATAAAACCTTTCGTGCACCAATCGAGCTTTTACAAATCTGGTTCTTTTCTCACATGAGTAGGATCGATATTCGCATGAATATTATTAATGTTACTGATTCCCATCATCCCATTGAGGTATTCAAAAATCATCAAGATCGAACTCCAAATCTTTCTTTCTCAAAATGGGTCAATTTGTTGAAAAATCCAAATACCAAAATTTTCCTGTGGCATGCTAAATGGTTCCAAGTCTCAAAGGCACGTCTCTCTCATGGCAATATCGAGCCGATCCCGCTATTGGGGATCACTGGCGCCACCTCCTATTACCCACTCTGAGTGGCTCGCCAATATCGAGTTGTGCAGGATCTACCGCCACCCCTTAAGCTGGGTTTGTTCCAAGTCCGATTCACTCCCAAGGAAGGTGATCACAAAGAAGAACTTCGCCACATCGAACAAACTTGGCTCGCATGTCGTGAACAAAATTTAAGCTTGCCTGAAGAGGAACTTGAGGGGAAGGAAAAGACTTACCATGCCACAGCTCGATATATCCGCCAACACAAGATCCCAACTGAGCTTCTCCCAAAGGTGCCAGATGTGACTGAAAAGCCTACTTGGCAAGCGGAGCTTAATCGTCACAAGAGGAAGATTGAAGAACTTGAGAAGCAAGCCAAGAAGGACGCTAAGGAGAAGAGGCAATTACGTCGAGCGTTGGCTTCCCACTTGTTTATAGATCGGGCCAAATAAAGTGGCTTGGATCTATTTAGTCTTTTTACTTTAGCTTAATGTTTAGGAAGTTGAGTCATTTTACTTAATTAGTTTATATGTTTAGGGCCTTTCAAGTTTTTACATTGTCAATGTCAAACAATTTCATTAATGAATAAAAGCAGTTAGACTTTCGTCATGGACCGGCATGTTTTATATGAAATGCTTATGTGTATTCATTCCTCTCAAATTAGGTGATAACGGATCCTCCACGTTCGCCCATCATTACGCGATCAAGAGCAAAAATGGCCGACCAAACCGAAATGCGTGACCGTATGACCGCTATGGAAAACCAACTCCAGCAGTTGCTCACCTCTATGCAACTTATGACAGATCAAATGCAATCCCTCAAAGTCAATCAGACTCTTGCACCGCTCTCCCGAGATAATAGTCTCAAAGCGAGACGAACAAGGCCCAAATGGGTGATGATGACATGCCGAGCTGGAGGATGACCCACTTTGTTCGTCACTACCGAAAAGGCTAAGCCCGACAATGTCCCTAAGGCGGAGCAAGATGAACGCTTTGCCAAACTTGAAGAGAAACTGAAACAATTGCAAGAATCGCGGAATTCACTCCCGTTCGACTTGTCGGTTTATGAGAAGGTCCAAATGCCGAAGAAGTTTAAGATGCCGAGTTCGAGAAATACGACGGTACTTCCCGCCCAAAAGCTCATTTGCGAGATGTACCACGTACGCATGGCCCAATACGTCAAGAACGAGCCTCTCATGATCCAATCGTTTCATGCAAGCTTGGCTGGGCCCGCACTCAACTGGTACATAATGAAGAATGTAAACCTTCTCGACACCTGGAATGAAGTGGCTGACGCTTTCCTAAAGCAGTATAAGTTCAACATGGACATTGCACCTTCCCGAGAGGATCTTGAGCGGATGGAGAAGAAGAAAAGTGAGTCATTTAAGGAGTATCTTTGTAAGGTGGCGAAACTTGGCGGCTCAAATCACTCCCGGGCCTACAAACAAGGAGTTGATGAAGTTGTTCGTCAAGACTCTCCCGTATGAATTCCGTAACCGGATGGCGAGCACATATGTTGAGAACTTCAACCAACTTATCCCAGTGGGTGAACAGATCGAGATTGGGCTAAGGGATGGATGGTTCAATGAACCGACTCATCAAGGCAAAAGGTTCACCATGAAGAAAGACAAAGAACCGACCACTGAAGTAAATGTTGCATATGCGCAACCAGCCCCTAGTAAGCCTCCGATGGTTCGTGTCCTCGGAAATCAGCAAGATGGAGGCCGAACATCTACACCGCGGCAATTCACCAAAAGGCAGTTCTCTCCTCTTCCTGACCCTCTATCTCAGGTCCTGCCTATACTCCAAAAGAAGGGATTGATCTCCCACGAACCAAAGCCACCCAATGCTGAAAAATTCTTCAACTATGATCCCTCCAAAAAATGTGAGTATCATATGGGAGAGGTGGGCCATTCAACTGATGAATGTATGACTTTGAAGCACAAGATCCAAAATTTATTAGATACTAAGGCATTTTCCTTCCGTACCACCCAACCGAATGTCAAGAAGAATCCGTTGCCGGAACATCAGGGAAATGTGAATGCAATCTTTGAGTTCAATGCTAGCAAAAAGATGAACTTGAAGGTGTCTGTCAAAGATATCTATAGCGGATTAGTTAGAGTTGGTTACTATCCGACAGATGAGAATCCTCCCTTGCCTACCATGAAGGAAAGGGTTCAAGAAATGGTTAAGGCTGGCATGATCGTGTATCGATCAAGCTGGAATAGTGTCAACTATCTCCGAAGTCATCATTGATTGGGAGAAAGAATTTGCTAAGCTAAGTGCTGAAAAGAATGAACCGGATCCATTGATCGAGGAGATGCCCCCACTTGAGGACGCTCCGACCATGAAGAAGCGATAGTGGAAGTGCCTTCAACCGATGAAGAAATAATTATTGAGATGCCCAGTTTGTATGAGTACAAGGATAACAAAGCAATCCCCGGTCATACGAGCTAGATGTTGACGATTACAAGGTCTGGTCGGACCTATGCTCAAACTAATACCCAACCTGCAAAGCCAATTACTGATGAAGAGGCTAAAGAATTTCTAGCTATAATCAAAGCAAGTGAGTATAACGTGGTCGACCAGTTGCGGAAATTGCCTGCTCAAATCTCTTTACTTGAACTCTTGCAAACGTCTCCTACGCATCAAAAGTCTCTAATGAAGGTTTTGAGCGAAGTTTGTGTACCAGAGACGATCGAGGTAAATATGTTGGAGGAATTTGTAGGGTCGATTCTTCTCAAAGATTTAATAGCCTTTTCTGATGAAGAATTCCCTCTTGAGGGGAGGGGACATACTAAGGCGTTATACATATCTGTTAAGTGTAAGGCTTCCCATGTGGCTCGAGTACCCATTGATAATGGGTCTGCCTTAAATATCTGTCCATTGGCGACTCTTCACCGCCTTAAAATAGACCCTTAAAAAATAAATGCTGCAAAGACCTCCGTCCGAGCTTTTGATGGTACGAGAAAGGAGGTGATAGGGAGACCCACCTTGATCTGCAAATAGGGCCGGTGATGTTCAACGTCCTTTTCCAGGTGATGGACATTCCTACAGCATTCAATTTCCTATTAGGTTGTCCCTGGATTCATACTGCTGGAGCTGTGCCATCAAGTCTCCACCAAAGCGTGAAATTTGTTGTCAAAGGAAAGCTAATCATTGTTCATGGCGAGGAGGTTCATCGGATTTATCATGAGACGGCCATCCCCTATGTCGAGCCGGAACGTAGGGAGGAGTCAAGCTACCAATCGTTTGAGCTCGTATCCATTATCCATGCATCTCGAGGATCGACAGCACCCATCCCGGATGTGTCGAATGCAGCAGTTATGGTAGCAAGAGTGATGGTTGAAAATGGCTTTATTCCTGGCCGTGGACTTGGTAAAAAGGCACAGGGTATCCGGAATCCTATTGAAGTCCCTCGAAGGTCTCGTTCCACCGGATTAGGGTACCATGGAAAAGGTGGAGGACATGAACAAGAGAAGAAAAACTCATTACTCCTTGATATCCGCGAGACATTCCCCGGCCCTGCTAGAATGATGCATGATGAAGGAGGAGTGATCGACACCCGAAGTATCGTGCTCGATGGATGGAGTGGCATGGATGACCCGACAACTTCAAAGACAGAGGATCCAGATAATGGGATGGAAGGGATCACAAGCCTATTCGATGATCTCCTTATTGGTGCCATTGACAAAGAACCATCGGAGGAAATGGGTGCTAGCCCACAAGAGTAACACGTTAACTTTTCGGCACTCCCCTGCGTGGGAATCTTATCACTTTTAGGATTTGATGTTTTCTAGGGTTTGCTTATCGTATTTTGCATATCGTTTGATGTTTGCTAGGGTTTGCTTATTAGGGTTTCATCTCGCTTTGATTGTCGTACTTTCTATCCCAATAAATGTAATTCGATTGATGAATATCAATTACAATTACAAGTTTTATTTTGAGGGCGTGATGGGGTATACCAAACCAGCCCGGTGATGATATCCAACCAATGAAAGAAAAGAAAAATCCAAGGAGAATTCCGGGGGCCCGGGCTTCATCATGCTTCCTCGTGTCAAAAGGTTTTCCAAAATGTTTTGCCAAATTTTTTAAAAGAAAATTTCAAAAAAGAAAAATTTGAAAGGAAGGAAAATTTGAAAAAAAATAGATAAGAAATCCATGCCATTATAGCCCTGTTTGTCTTTCTGAACTATCCATTTTATGTTTCAGGAGCAACCTTATGGCAGGCAAGGAGGTGAAAATGGTTTGATCCAATGCCATGAGCACTGACAGTGATGACCCTGAGGACCCGAATGGTGACCCCATTGAAGTACGACATAGTTGGGAGCAACATGAAAAACCCAAAGCTCTCACCTACGAGCAAACCGTCACTATCAATTTGAGTGATGCCGAGGAGCCCAAAGAGATAAAAATCGGGGCAAATATTCCCAAAGATGAGGCTGAACACCTGACTCAGTTGCTAAAAGAATATGAGG
Source organism: Eucalyptus curtisii (assembly GCA_017140595.1). NCBI lineage: Eukaryota > Viridiplantae > Streptophyta > Magnoliopsida > Myrtales > Myrtaceae > Eucalyptus > Eucalyptus curtisii. The sequence goes on from CM029498.1 coordinate 32,340,079, forward strand.
ATATCTTTGCTTGGACATACGTTGATATGCCAGGTTTAGATCCGTCAATTGTGGAACATTGTTTGCCCACTAATCCAGATGTGCGCCCTAAGAAGCAGAAGCTTCGGAGAACTAAACCGGAGCTCTCAAAGAAGATAGAAGAGGAAGTAATGAAACTCCTCAAAGTGGGATTCATCGAAGTCTCGCAGTACTCCGAATGGGTGGCCAACATAGTACCTGTCATGAAGAAAGACGGTCGAGTCCGAGTGTGTGTTGATTATCGGGATTTGAACAAGGCCAGCCCAAAGGACGATTTCCTATTGCCACATATCGATGTTTTCGTGGATAGTACTTGCCGGATTTGAATTATTCTCTTTCATGGATGGCTTTTTTGGGTACAACCGAGATAAGAATGAAGGTTGAAGACAAAGAGAAGACAGCATTTATCACCCCATGGGGACTTTTCATTATAAGGTCATGCCTTTCGGACTCAAAAATGCAGGGGCAACTTACCAGCGAGCCATGGTTACGTTGTTCCATGACATGATGCATGAAGAAATTGAGGTATATGTTGACGATATGATCGCAAAAACCCGACCTGGGAAAAGTCATGTTGAAACCCTCAAGAAGTTATTTGATCGGCTCCGTGAATTCATACTCCGTTTAAACCCTACCAAGTGTGTGTTCGGGGCAGCGTCAGGTAAATTACTTGGCTTCATTGTGAGTAATAAAGGAATCGAGATTGACCCATCTAAAGCCAAGGCAATATGTGAGTTGCAACCTCCGTCGACAGTGAAGGAGGTCCGGAGTCTCCTAGGGAGACTGAATTATATTGCACAATTCATTTCCTAACTCTCTGAGACAGCTAAGCCATTCTTCAAACTCTTGAAGAAAAACGTACAAGTTGAGTGGAATGATGAATGTCGAGAGGCGATCGATAAGCTAAAGCAATATTTGATGAATCCACCAGTTCTTGTCCCACCAATATCGGGGCATCCTTTGATTTTGTACCTCACAATCCATAGTGAGTCACTGGGTGTGATGTTAGCTCAGAAAAGTCCCGTGGATCAGAAGGAACGGGCCATTTATTACTTAAGTAAAAAGTTTACTGTCTCAGAGCAAAAATATTCTGATGTTGAAAAAACTTGTGCTGCGTTAGTATGGGTATTGCATAAACTACGACAATACACATTGCATTACTAGACGTTTCTCGTGACTGAGAACGATCCCATCAAGTATTTATTCAATCAACCAACTCTGGTGGGCAAGTTAGCTAAATGACAGGTCTTGATTTCGGAATTCGACGTGCAGTTCATGCCACAGAAATCAGTTAAAGGCCGAGTAATTGCTGATATATTGGCTGAGAATCCTAGAACCTCGGAGGATGATGATTGTCCTTTGGATGATCGTATTTTGGCCGTAAATGAAGATGCATGGTCCATGTTCTTCGATGGAGCTGTGAACTTGTCCGGTTCCGGTACTGGGGCAGTACTGATATCCCCAGATGGACTACACTACCCAGTAGCCGCGAAATTAATATTCCCATGCACTAACAATATAGCTGAATACGAAGCTTGTATTCTCGGACTTCAGGCCGCAATTGAAATGGGAGTGGCCAAATTGAAAGTATATGGAGATTCTGCACTGATCATACTCCAGACTGTAGGTGAATGGAAGACCAGGGATGCCAAATTACTGCCGTATCACAAGTACCTCGAAGAGTTGGTGAAGGAGTTCGACAAAATCTCGTTTGACTACTTGGCTAGATCTCATAATCGGTTCGCGATGCCCCGGCAACGTTATCATCTATGTTGCAAGTTCGATGGTTTAGAAGTTGAGCCTTTGAAAATTGAGGTTCTAGCCAAACCTTCTTATTGTATGGTCGTGAATGAAGAGCTTGATGAGAAGCCATGGTATTACGACATCATGAACTATATTCAAAAACAGGAATTTCCGAAGGGAGTACTCCGGTGATAGGAAATACATAATGAAGATGGCCTCAAAATTCTTTGTCGGTGGTAAGAATTTATACAAGAGATCTTATGATTCAATCTTGTTGAGATGCGTAGATGAAGCGAAGCTACCCAAATCATGCAAGAAGTGCATGAAGGAGTTTGTGGCCCACACATGAATGGGCACATGTTAGCTAAGAAGATCATGAGACTAGGTTACTATTGGCTTGCGCTGGAAGGTGATCTGCATACAGCATGTTAGAAGTTGCCATCGTTGCCAAATTCATGGAGATAAAATAAATGTTCCTCCAACGGAGTTGCACCAGCTATCTGAGCCATGGCCTTTCTCAATGTGGGGGATCGATGTGATTGGCCCGATAAATCCTAAAGCTTCAAATGGGCACCGATTCATATTGGTGGCAATAAATTATTTTTCAAAGTGGATTGAAGCCGCATCATATGCTAATGTCACGGCCCGAAATGTTGTGAAGTTTATTAGGCGTGACATAATCGCCCGTTATGGTGTCCCGAAGCAATTGTCACTGACAATGGGACAAACCTGAATAACAAGTTCGTTGATGAGTTGTTCAATGAGTTCAAAATCAAGCATTTGAATTCGTCACCTTACCGCCCACAAATGAATGGAGCTGTTGAGGCAGCTAATAAGAACATCAAGAAGATCCCGGCTAAGACAGCCGAGAATTATCGAGATTGGCATGACAGTTACCCTTTGCTCTAATGGCGTATCGGACATCGATTCGAACATCTACCGGGGCAACCCTTTCTCCTTAGTTTATGGCATGGAGGCAGTCTTGCCTGTGGAAATAGAAGTCCCCTCTCTGAGAGTCTTATCCCAAGTGGAATTGTCCAAGGCAGAATGGACACAACAAAGGTTTGAGCGGTTGAACCGATTGATGAGAAAAGGTTAAAAGCTCTTTGCCATGGTCAGATGTATCAACAAAGAGTAGCCAAGTCTTTTAATCGGAAGGTACGGCCGAGACACTTTGAAGTGAATGATCTAGTTCTAAGAAAGGTGTTGCCAATTTTTCCTGATCCTGGAGGCAAATTCGCTCCAAATTATAGCGGCCCGTATGTGGTGAAGAGGGTACTCCCTGGAGGTGCTTTAATCCTTACAGAAATGGATGGTCGTGAGTTTTCTAATCCTGTTAACTCGGATGCTGTGAAGAAGTATTACCCTTGATAGAATTAAAGGTACTCATTTCTTCATTATGTAGGAATGGATTGAATGAGATGAAAAGTAAGCCCTGTTCCATGTGCATATCAAATTCATCTAATTTGACCCAGAGTCAGCTCAATAAAAAAGAAATGCCCTGTGGACACTATCCAGCACCTTGGTCTGGTGGTATGGGGAATGAAAGGGTCCGAGAACGACCAGGGTTCGATCCCTGGAAACGGCAACAAGGTTGCCATAGTTTAAAAAAAAAAAAAAATTTGTCAATCCTTTCCTTTCTTTTTTCGAGCTACAAACTCTTCGTGCTCAAAGCTGGTGAGTTCATGAAGTGATTGTGACCTTTCAAAGGAGAATTTTGCATTATAGTTTTATTTGTTTGAATTACCAATTCCACTGAAGATTATTATCACAGATCAAGGTAATGAATGATATGGAATGGATTGAACATGCTAAATGAGACATGTCAGAATGATGAAAGGCAAGACCTATCCTATACACAATCCCTTGCTCATACACCAAGTGAGATGAGTGTAGGAAGTTCCATGTACGTGAGGTAAAGAGTTCTCTCACGAAAGGTACGATGATCAAAATGATGAGAGGCGGTTCATTCTCTATCCCAAACACTGCATGCATAACCATTGTTTAAACCCTTTTGAGCCCACACACGTGGATAATTTTTAAAATTACCCCTATCAAGTACCACCCCACATTGGGGCGAACTAGAGGTAAGATGACATCATGAAGTGAGGAAATTGATAGGAATATTCTTGCTCTCACTTGCACCAATCTTCAAGTGTTGCAATTACATTGAATTCATACAGTAATTTAAGTGCCTTAGGATGATGAAGATCAATTCTTTCTCTATCGTACATACTTTATCCATTGCGTAGCCCCTTGAGCCTGTAAATTCGTTTCATTTAAACCCAATTGGTGATCACCCCCACACTGGGGCAAGGCAAAAGGCAAATGTTCAAGCAGCAGAGTCCGGAGTGCCAACAAAAAGCGAAGATCCCCCCAAGAACCCAAATGTTAAAGCATTACGTGATTATTCAAAAAAAAAAAAACAAAAAAAAAACAAACAAACAAAAGGGGTATGAAAAAGCAGTGTGCCTGGTAAAAGCAAGGCCAATGCCCATAAAAAATGAAAGAAATAGTCAAGATAAATGATTATCAGTTGTAAAAGGGAGTAGTACCCAATGGAGTGGTACTCAAAGAACTCAAATGCCAAGTTTTTATAGTACCTATGAGGAAAATCCCAATGGTGAAGAAGAAGGCCGGTGACAATGCCAAGATGATCACCAATTCTCATCCCCCTATACACATTTTGAGCCCAATGATCCATTCACTTCTCAACCCATGAACTTAACCTACGTTACGTCCCTTATAAAGTCTCTTCAGATTAGGGCACTGAAATTAACGTAGGAATTCATATGCTTAAGAGCATCGCTCAAAGAAGTGCAAGCAAGATCATTTCTATCTCATTCCGCAGTTCCTTGACTTGTAAACCCGGAGATGATTGCGAAATATTGTTCTTTCATTAGCCTTGACTCGAAGAGTCCCACTTTGTTGAGCCATTGACCAAGCCTACATTACGGTCGATAAAGACCTCTCGATTGATAAGGTCGTACCGCTTGCGAGGATACTCGAACCCTTGTTGACATGATGAAAGTAAGATGGAGTGATTCCTGTGATCCCACATTAATGGTCGGGATAAAATAGCCTTCTTAATGAGAGTGAGTGAAAGTACTTTCTAACTGAAAGTCTCTCATTTGGTATTCTTGAAAATCCATGTCATGAGTGAAAATTGTCTTAAGCGATGATTCTCCCCAGTGGAAATTTGGTGGTGCAAATATGGTAAAACCATCATGCATAAATCTTGATCGAATGGATAAAAGCTTCAGTGGACTTTCGAGTGTGTTGAATTGCTTACTTCTTTGGCGAATGCATGTATTCTTGCTCTAATCATGTATGACAGGTAATATTTCCTTGAAGACCCAAGAGCTCCTGACATTTATGTTGCCTTTTAGAAGCCTCAAGGTGAGAAACCTCCGTGAATATTTGAAGTACATCCCCGATGTTCCAAAACTTCTTTCTGGCAAGAGGTAAGTGACCTTCACGAATATCCCAGGTTTGTCCTAGGTATTTCTAAATTCTTGATATATGTCTCAAAACTCTTTGTTAAGCATTTCATTCTGGATATGAATGCTTTCTGATCTTTTTCGTTATACCTTAGTTTGAATCTAGGTATTTCGAATTATCTTAATCCAATATTCATCTCACCTAACATTGAGTGTCTATTGGTTAAGTTCCCAATCCTCTTAATCCAATATTCATTTCACCTAACATTGAATGTCTATTGGTTAAGTTCCTAAACTCTTCGTTAAGCATTTCATTCTGGATATGAATGCTTTCCGATCTTTTTCGTTGTACCTTAGTCTGGATCTAGGTATTTCGAACCCTCTTAATCCAATATTCATCTCACCTAACATTGAGTGTTTATTGGTTAAGTTCACAAATTCTTGACATCTCAGTCCAGATCTGAATGTCTCAAAACTCTTCGTTAAGCATTTCATTCTGGATATGAATGCTTTCCGATCTTTTTCGTTGTACCTTAGTCTGGATCTAGGTATTTCGAACCCTCTTAATCCAATATTCATCTCACCTAACATTGAGTGTTTATTGGTTAAGTTCCAAAATTCTTGACATCTCAGTCTGGATCTGAATGTCTCAAAACTCTTCGTTAAACATTTCACTCTGGATGTGAATGTTTTTCGATCTTTTTCGTTATACCTTAGTCTGGATCTAGGTATTTCGAATCTTCTTAATCCAATATTCATCTCACCTAACATTGAGTGTCTATTGGTTAAGTCCCAAAATTCTTGACATCTCGATCGGATCTAGATGTCCCAAATCTCGTCGATCTTACTCGCTATACCTTAGTGTGAATCTAGGTATTTCGAGTCATCTGAATTCAACAAGGCATCTCACCTAACATTGAGCGTCTGTTGGATAAATTCATGTGGATTCTTCAGGGAACCTGGACACTTGCCGAGCAAAGGAAAATTCATTCTGTACTTCATGATGCTCGGCGGTAAGTAATTACAGGTATGCTCTCCTCTTCAATATCTCACATTTGCATTACCATTTTCATGACATCGCATATAAAAAAAAAAAAAAAAAAAAAAAAAAGATCCATAGTCTCGCCAAAATATCATCAATTACATGTGCATGGTCAAAATTTAGGCATCATATGGTCTTTGAATTTAACCTCTCGCAAGCTCATCTTCAAAGAGGGGCATTGTTGACACCTAAATTTTGACTAATCATTTAGTAATTAATTGCATAAAAAATTAGGGATTAATATTTAATCCCTAAAAAAAATATATATATATATATATAATAAATAGTAAAATTGCATTTCATGTAGTCGCATTTGCATCGATACTAAAAGGCAACAAGAAGCAAGGGCTCGCGGTCGATTACATGCACAAAAGGATGGTCTCCCTTCGCTGGTCCGAACACGCATGAAAGAGAGAGTCAGAAAAAATGAGGAAAGAATGCACGTCCATTGTCTCACCCTCATTAATGCATGCGCATGCCTGCACAAATTCGGCGGACGTGAGGACTCAAGAGAAAGCCTCGAAGAAGCAAAAGGAGCTCATAATATATTATAAAATATGCTCTATCAAGTGTGGGTTGTCAGCTTTGGAAAAGCAACGAGAGATTTGCTGAAGAAAGAAGCAAGTAACAAGCAAGAAAGTCAAAGAAAGAAGGAAGAAGAATCCATGAACGTCCATCTTTTCTCTCCTCATTAATGCATGCACAAGCATGCACAAAATGGGGAGGACGTGAAAATTCTACATACGCCTGCAAGAAGATGGGCTAACATTTTTTATAATATTTTCCTTGCTGGAGAAGAGATTGGTGGCCACCATATTTGAAAAAAAGAACCGAACGTGAACAGCAAGGAAAAGTTACGGCTACCTCCTGTTCACCTATTCACACTAAAGTCGGTTGTTGCCTATAAATAAGCAAGGATCCTTGGCATTAGGGGGGGTTCCAAGAGGCGGAACGAAAAAAATTCACTGGAAAGAGGCTGAACGAAAATTTCATTTGAGGGCTTTCTCTTTCGTGGGAGACACACGAGTTGAGAGAAGGGAGGGGAACGAAAAAAATTCATCGGAACGAGAGTGGAATAAAAAATTCAAGAGAGGGGAGGCTGAATAAAAAATTCATTTGGGAGGAGGCTGAATAAAAAATTCATTTGAGAGGGGGTTGAATAAAAAAATTCGTTTGAGGGGGAGGAGATTTAAAAAATTCAGGAGAGAGGGGTGTTGAATAAAAAATTCGTTTGAGGGGGAGGAGATTAAAAAAAGAGATGAAGAGAGATAGAGAGTCTGTCAGGGAAGAACCAAAAAGAAGGTGAAGTCAGAGAGGGCAACAGAGAGAGAAAGAACGTGAGAGAAAAAAAAATTTTAAAAAGGGGTGTCTTCTTCAAGTGGGGGCTTCGAGCAACGCCTGCAACTCCACCACCGTAGCTGCTGTTTTGCGGTCGCCGGAGCTCCGAACGCCGTCGCTCTGCAGTTCCCGTCGCCAGCCTCAACCCGAGCTCCACCCGCTCGCCCCGGCCGCAACCTAGCACCCGACGCCCTCGGCTCCAACCTGCGACGCCCGCGTCTCTGCCCGAGCACCACCCTCCGACATCCGTGCCGCCTCCGCACCACTGCTGCTGTCGCCTCAACTCGAAGCCGCGAGCACCATTGTTGCCGTCGCCCAGATCGAGCCGACCCCGACGCCTGCAACTCGCGCCTCCGCACCTCGACCGCCCGAAGCCCGTCCCCGAGGTCCGCTGGTCGCTGCTGCAACCTGCCCGCCTCCGTCCGCCGCTCCTGCACTCGCCGCTTGAAGCCACGAGCGACGCCCGAGCGACCCACCTGCAGGTCCCGACCCTCCGGTCGCCACGCCGCGCCAGCATCGCCGACCGCGCCTGCAGCCATCGACGCTTGCACACCCAGCGACTTCCGCACCTCCATACCCGCACCAGCAGCACCGGACGCCCGAAGCCCGCTCGCCGCTGCGCCACCGTGAACACCACCAGTCGCTGTTGCACCCCCAAACAAAGCCACTTGCTGCCTCCTCTGTTTTGCTGCAGGTCCGGTTCTTGCCCGAACCTCGCCGGAGCTCCTCTGCCAGCACCCGACGCTTGCTGACCCGCGACGCCGGAACCGAACGCCGAGCCATCACACGCCCGTGCGACACCACTGGTCCGCCGTCCCCTTCCGAGCGACGCCACGACAGCAGCTCGCTGCCCGCTCCGAGCTTGCTGTCCCTCGCCGGAGCTCCGACAACCGTGCCCACCGTCCACGGTCGCCCGCCGCAGCAGCAGCAGTCATCCCAGCCGTGAGCTGAGTCTCCATCGTGAGCCACAAAGCACCGCTCATTAAGGCAAATTTGGAAAAAGTTCAAATTAGGTAGGTTTATTTTATTAGGTAGATCTATTTTATTTTATTTTATCTTTAATATTTCGTTTTTTTATGTTATGTTATTTTTTAAATTTCGTTTTCTTTATTTGAAATATTCCTCGATACATGATTGAAATCCCCGACGTACCACTTAATTCGCAACCGCACACGGATTTTTTACTCCATCTATAAGGCTTTAGATGGAATAATTAATCACGCGGGAATAAAATTGATATCTTGATCTTTAAGGCCTAAGATCAATTTATCGATTTTATTAGCGAAGTGATCAGGTTTTAGTAGATATCGTTCTCAAATCCGAACGATAGATAATACATTTGATGATTGTGAATGATTTGGGGATTATCTTTTAATTGCTTTATTTATCCCAAAAATAAAAAATAAAAAATTGCATTGGCATTTCATGTAGATTAGAATTGATTTTCCTAGATAAAATTGCATGATAAAATAGTTAGTTTTTTTTTAAAATGCATGTTTAGATGATTCTAGGTTAGATAATATCTTTTGAAATAAAATTGCATGATGAGATAATTTTCTAAGTTAAGACAGGATTTAGATTAGTCTAATCCTAACTTAAAATAGATAATGTCTCGCTTTAGTTAGATTTTTTATTTGATTTTAATTACGAATTTAAAAAATAATAATAAAAAATAATACAAAAAAAATAAAAAAAATCACCATGCATATGTCATATAGAATTAGGGCATCTTTTGCACATTAATGCATATTAGGGTGAGATTGCATGTTTAATTTTACTTTCTAATTAATTTTAAGTTTCGATAGATTCTTTAGATAGATTGCATTTTAAGATTATTTAGGTTAAGATAATATTTTAGTTTAAATTAGGATTTGGCTCAACCTAATTCCTAATATAAATTGAATAGGATCTTAATCTAGTTAGATAATTTTCACATTTTTCCTAATTCCGAATTTCATAAAAAAAAATATAAAAAAAATGTCTTAGAATAAATTAGTTTTATTTTCTTTTTTTAGGATAAATTGCATTCTTTTAAAAAAAAAAGAAAAAGAAAAATTTCATATGCACGTCATTTAGTGATTGTCGCTAGGTTCATTTAATTGGAAACAACCTGTCATTAGAATTAGGTCATTTTGTTAGTTTAGATTGCACATTTAATTATTGAACAATTTTAATTTCGAATTTCATGGAAAATACCTAAAAAATTGTCTTTGAATAAATTAATTTCATTATTTAGAATAGATTGCATGCTTATTAAGAAAACACAAAAACATCTCATTTGCATCATGTAGCTTAGGCCATGTTATTATGTCATATCATTTCATGTTAGATTAAAAGCATTGCATCGCAGATGGATTATATCCTCATAAAATAAGTGAAAAAAAAAAAAAGAAATTGCGTGTTAATTAGAAATCATATTTAGACTGTCTATGTGAATTCTGATTTAACATTGCAGATGCTTTCGTTGCTTTGAGGTAAGTTTTGCAATTTATTCATTGTTTATCGAGTGTTAAATTGATGGTTTGCGCACCTTTTGCATGATCGCCTCACATGTTAGGGAAATAGATTTAAAATCAATCTAAGCTGCCTGCAAAAGCATTTTTTGAAAATAAAAGAATGGTACCGAAAGGGCATTAGAGAAATCTAGTGTAACCAAGTCCCCGTACCCATGATCTCTGGTTCGTAGAAGTAAAGTAAAACTCCCGTTACTTTATTTGGGTTTCTAATCGACCCACCACAAATAGATTAGTGGCGACTCATAATTGAAAATCAATTGCATGTTAAGAACTTGAACCTAAGTCGCGAATTGGTATGGGCTTGGGAGAGCCCGAGTTAAGTCTTGGCTTAACAATCCATTAGCCGAACCCTTAAGTGGTCCAACCCACACCCGAAAAATTAGGTCGCGACAGCTTGGCGACTCCGCTGGGGACTTGAGTTAAAACTCTTAGTGGACTTAGGCCAATTTTCTTTTTGAAATAATATTTTTTGCTTGGCAGCAAGGATCCAGTGCACGTCCCTAACGTTTAAGGTGTTAAATGTTCTTGCGGGATGGGAGGTATAAGGGGAAGTGTTTGCCAACCCTTGTTTTGTAGGGAGGTGTAGGAATGTATGGTTTACTTGCACATATGAAGTGTTGCTTGGTATAGACTGTTGTGCATGCTTTGCATTTACACTACACTCTTGCACACACGACCCGCCACCGGACCGAGCCGCACTAGGATATTTAGGATGGTATTGAGTTGGATACGACTTCGACCGCGAGGCTGCGTAGTAGAGGTTGCCCAACTCAATCCCGAAAGTTTCTTTCTCGGTGTCAAGAATACTTACCTCTGCCCGCAAGGCTGCGCTGCATTGGGGTATCATCCTTGACTAAGCCGGAGTTAAGAGGACTTGACTTAGTATGCGAGGCTGTAACTAAGTCATCTCACCCTTTTAACTCCACTTTGCTTAGCCTTCCTAGTTAGAAATCGAACCCCACCTTTCATGTGCTTGTCTATGTGGTTGTTTTAATCACCCAGTAAAGTAAGTTCTCTACCCTTTACTCTTGCAATTTACTTACCTTATTGTGTCTTTGGTCGGTCCATGACATTAGGTTGGTCGAGTCTTGGTCTATAAACAATGGGAAGGTCCGACATTCGATTCATGCCTGCACCAAAGGTTGAACTCAAATCATGGTGGAATCGTCTCGGCCACGATGGTCAAAGCTATGTGGAAAGCAGACTTGGTCGCCTTGTTCCCCTCCTCGACATCGATGTCCAAAGCGGCGTCATGCAAGCACTTGCTCACTCTCGGTGTCCCCAAACATCAACGTTCATATTTGGTAAGCATGAGTTGACACCGACTGCGGAAGAATACAGCATTGCCATAGGAAAACCTTTGGAATTGGAATTGATAAACCCACCTCTTGGATTAGAACCGAATCAATTTTTGTCGACTTTCTTAGGATGGATAAGAATCGATAAAAAGAGTGTTGAAAGATAATTGTCATGCATGTCCTTTTTCCTTCCTAGATCAAAGTTTTACCGATGCAAACACTCTTTTAAAAAGCAAAATCTTCCTTCTAGCCTTTTTTGGATTTATTGTTTTTCCTCTTCGTAAAGGCGCCATTAATCCTTTGTTGCATGGGTGGTCAAACAAGTGTGCGCTAAAATTAGTTTTGTCAACACTATTTTAGCTGAAACATTCTTGTCACTCACCCGATTTAAGGAAGATCAAGATAAAACCTTTCGTGCACCAATCGAGCTTTTACAAATCTGGTTCTTTTCTCACATGAGTAGGATCGATATTCGCATGAATATTATTAATGTTACTGATTCCCATCATCCCATTGAGGTATTCAAAAATCATCAAGATCGAACTCCAAATCTTTCTTTCTCAAAATGGGTCAATTTGTTGAAAAATCCAAATACCAAAATTTTCCGTGGCATGCTAAATGGTTCCAAGTCTCAAAGGCACGTCTCTCTCATGGCAATATCGAGCCGATCCCGCTATTGGGGATCACTGGCGCCACCTCCTATTACCCACTCTGAGTGGCTCGCCAATATCGAGTTGTGCAGGATCTACCGCCACCCCTTAAGCTGGGTTTGTTCCAAGTCCGATTCACTCCCAAGGAAGGTGATCACAAAGAAGAACTTCGCCACATCGAACAAACTTGGCTCGCATGTCGTGAACAAAATTTAAGCTTGCCTGAAGAGGAACTTGAGGGGAAGGAAAAGACTTACCATGCCACAGCTCGATATATCCGCCAACACAAGATCCCAACTGAGCTTCTCCCAAAGGTGCCAGATGTGACTGAAAAGCCTACTTGGCAAGCGGAGCTTAATCGTCACAAGAGGAAGATTGAAGAACTTGAGAAGCAAGCCAAGAAGGACGCTAAGGAGAAGAGGCAATTACGTCGAGCGTTGGCTTCCCACTTGTTTATAGATCGGGCCAAATAAAGTGGCTTGGATCTATTTAGTCTTTTTACTTTAGCTTAATGTTTAGGAAGTTGAGTCATTTTACTTAATTAGTTTATATGTTTAGGGCCTTTCAAGTTTTTACATTGTCAATGTCAAACAATTTCATTAATGAATAAAAGCAGTTAGACTTTCGTCATGGACCGGCATGTTTTATATGAAATGCTTATGTGTATTCATTCCTCTCAAATTAGGTGATAACGGATCCTCCACGTTCGCCCATCATTACGCGATCAAGAGCAAAAATGGCCGACCAAACCGAAATGCGTGACCGTATGACCGCTATGGAAAACCAACTCCAGTAGTTGCTCACCTCTATGCAACTTATGACAGATCAAATGCAATCCCTCAAAGTCAATCAGACTCTTGCACCTGCTCTCCCCGAGATAATAGTCTCAAAGCAGACGAACAAGGCCCAAATGGGTGATGATGACATGCCTGAGCTGGAGGATGACCCACTGTTCGTCACTACCGAAAAGGCTAAGCCCGACAATGTCCCTAAGGCGGAGCAAGATGAACGCTTTGCCAAACTTGAAGAGAAACTGAAACAATTGCAAGAATCGCGGAATTCACTCCCGTTCGACTTGTCGGTTTATGAGAAGGTCCAAATGCCGAAGAAGTTTAAGATGCCAGAGTTCGAGAAATACGACGGTACTTCCTGCCCAAAAGCTCATTTGCAGATGTACCACGTACGCATGGCCCAATACGTCAAGAACGAGCCTCTCATGATCCAATCGTTTCATGCAAGCTTGGCTGGGCCCGCACTCAACTGGTACATAATGAAGAATGTAAACCTTCTCGACACCTGGAATGAAGTGGCTGACGCTTTCCTAAAGCAGTATAAGTTCAACATGGACATTGCACCTTCCCGAGAGGATCTTGAGCGGATGGAGAAGAAGAAAAGTGAGTCATTTAAGGAGTATGCTGTAAGGTGGCGAAACTTGGCGGCTCAAATCACTCCTGGGCCTACAAACAAGGAGTTGATGAAGTTGTTCGTCAAGACTCTCCCGTATGAATTCCGTAACCGGATGGCGAGCACATATGTTGAGAACTTCAACCAACTTATCCCAGTGGGTGAACAGATCGAGATTGGGCTAAGGGATGGATGGTTCAATGAACCGACTCATCAAGGCAAAAGGTTCACCATGAAGAAAGACAAAGAACCGACCATTTGAAGTAAATGTTGCATATGCGCAACCAGCCCCTAGTAAGCCTCCGATGGTTCGTGTCCTCGGAAATCAGCAAGATGGAGGCCGAACATCTACACCGCGGCAATTCACCAAAAGGCAGTTCTCTCCTCTTCCTGACCCTCTATCTCAGTCCCGCCTATACTCCAAAAGAAGGGATTGATCTCCCACGAACCAAAGCCACCCAATGCTGAAAAATTCTTCAACTATGATCCCTCCAAAAAATGTGAGTATCATATGGGAGAGGTGGGCCATTCAACTGATGAATGTATGACTTTGAAGCACAAGATCCAAAATTTATTAGATACTAAGGCATTTTCCTTCCGTACCACCCAACCGAATGTCAAGAAGAATCCGTTGCCGGAACATCGGGAAATGTGAATGCAATCTTTGAGTTCAATGCTAGCAAAAAGATGAACTTGAAGGTGTCTGTCAAAGATATCTATAGCGGATTAGTTAGAGTTGGTTACTATCCGACAGATGAGAATCCTCCCTTGCCTACCATGAAGGAAAGGGTTCAAGAAATGGTTAAGGCTGGCATGATCGTGTATGCTGATCAAGCTGGAATAGTGTCAACTATCTCCGAAGTCATCATTGATTGGGAGAAAGAATTTGCTAAGCTAAGTGCTGAAAAGAATGAACCGGATCCATTGATCGAGGAGATGCCCCCACTTGAGGACGCCTCCGACCATGAAGAACTGATAGTGGAAGTGCCTTCAACTGATGAAGAAATAATTATTGAGATGCCCCAGCTGTATGAGTACAAGGATAACAAAGCAATCCCCTGGTCATACGAGCTAGATGTTGACCTGATTACAAGGTCTGGTCGGACCTATGCTCAAACTAATACCCAACCTGCAAAGCCAATTACTGATGAAGAGGCTAAAGAATTTCTAGCTATAATCAAAGCAAGTGAGTATAACGTGGTCGACCGATTGCGGAAATTGCCCTGCTCAAATCTCTTTACTTGAACTCTTGCAAACGTCTCCTACGCATCAAAAGTCTCTAATGAAGGTTTTGAGCGAAGTTTGTGTACCGAGACGATCGAGGTAAATATGTTGGAGGAATTTGTAGGGTCGATTCTTCTCAAAGATTTAATAGCCTTTTCGATGAAGAATTCCCTCTTGAGGGGAGGGGACATACTAAGGCGTTATACATATACGTTAAGTGTAAGGCTTCCCATGTGGCTCGAGTACCCATTGATAATGGGTCTGCCTTAAATATCTGTCCATTGGCGACTCTTCACCGCCTTAAAATAGACCCTTAAAAAATAAATGCTGCAAAGACCTCCGTCCGAGCTTTTGATGGTACGAGAAAGGAGGTGATAGGGGAGACCCACCTTGATCTGCAAATAGGGCCGGTGATGTTCAACGTCCTTTTCCAGGTGATGGACATTCCTACAGCATTCAATTTCCTATTAGGTTGTCCCTGGATTCATACTGCTGGAGCTGTGCCATCAAGTCTCCACCAAAGCGTGAAATTTGTTGTCAAAGGAAAGCTAATCATTGTTCATGGCGAGGAGGTTCATCGGATTTATCATGAGACGGCCATCCCCTATGTCGAGCCGGAACGTAGGGAGGAGTCAAGCTACCAATCGTTTGAGCTCGTATCCATTATCCATGCATCTCGAGGATCGACAGCACCCATCCCGGATGTGTCGAATGCAGCAGTTATGGTAGCAAGAGTGATGGTTGAAAATGGCTTTATTCCTGGCCGTGGACTTGGTAAAAAGGCACAGGGTATCCGGAATCCTATTGAAGTCCCTCGAAGGTCTCGTTCCACCGGATTAGGGTACCATGGAAAAGGTGGAGGACATGAACAAGAGAAGAAAAACTCATTACTCCTTGATATCCGCGAGACATTCCCCGGCCCTGCTAGAATGATGCATGATGAAGGAGGAGTGATCGACACCCGAAGTATCGTGCTCGATGGATGGAGTGGCATGGATGACCCGACAACTTCAAAGACAGAGGATCCAGATAATGGGATGGAAGGGATCACAAGCCTATTCGATGATCTCCTTATTGGTGCCATTGACAAAGAACCATCGGAGGAAATGGGTGCTAGCCCACAAGAGTAACACGTTAACTTTTCGGCACTCCCCTGCGTGGGAATCTTATCACTTTTAGGATTTGATGTTTTCTAGGGTTTGCTTATCGTATTTTGCATATCGTTTGATGTTTGCTAGGGTTTGCTTATTAGGGTTTCATCTCGCTTTGATTGTCGTACTTTCTATCCCAATAAATGTAATTCGATTGATGAATATCAATTACAATTACAAGTTTTATTTTGAGGGCGTGATGGGGTATACCAAACCAGCCCGGTGATGATATCCAACCAATGAAAGAAAAGAAAAATCCAAGGAGAATTTCGGGGGCCGGGCTTCATCATGCTTCCTCGTGTCAAAAGGTTTTCCAAAATGTTTTGCCAAATTTTTTAAAAGAAAATTTCAAAAAAGAAAAATTTGAAAGGAAGGAAAATTTGAAAAAAAATAGATAAGAAATCCATGCCATTATAGCCCTGTTTGTCTTTCGAACTATCCATTTTATGTTTCGGGAGCAACCTTATGGCGGGCAAGGAGGTGAAAATGGTTTGATCCAATGCCATGAGCACTGACAGTGATGACCCTGAGGACCCGAATGGTGACCCCATTGAAGTACGACATAGTTGGGAGCAACATGAAAAACCCAAAGCTCTCACCTCTGAGCAAACCGTCACTATCAATTTGAGTGATGCCGAGGAGCCCAAAGAGATAAAAATCGGGGCAAATATTCCCAAAGATGAGGCTGAACACCTGACTCAGTTGCTAAAAGAATATGAGGATATCTTTGCTTGGACATACGTTGATATGCCAGGTTTAGATCCGTCAATTGTGGAACATTGTTTGCCCACTAATCCAGATGTGCGCCCTAAGAAGCAGAAGCTTCGGAGAACTAAACCGGAGCTCTCAAAGAAGATAGAAGAGGAAGTAATGAAACTCCTCAAAGTGGGATTCATCGAAGTCTCGCAAAGTACTCCGAATGGGTGGCCAACATAGTACCTGTCATGAAGAAAGACGGTCGAGTCCGAGTGTGTGTTGATTATCGGGATTTGAACAAGGCCAGCCCAAAGGACGATTTCCTATTGCCACATATCGATGTTTTCGTGGATAGTACTGCCGGATTTGAATTATTCTCTTTCATGGATGGCTTTTTTGGGTACAACCAGATAAGAATGAAGGTTGAAGACAAAGAGAAGACAGCATTTATCACCCCATGGGGACTTTTCATTATAAGGTCATGCCTTTCGGACTCAAAAATGCAGGGGCAACTTACCAGCGAGCCATGGTTACGTTGTTCCATGACATGATGCATGAAGAAATTGAGGTATATGTTGACGATATGATCGCAAAAACCCGACACGGGAAAAGTCATGTTGAAACCCTCAAGAAGTTATTTGATCGGCTCCGTGAATTCATACTCCGTTTAAACCCTACCAAGTGTGTGTTCGGGCAGCGTCGGGTAAATTACTTGGCTTCATTGTGAGTAATAAAGGAATCGAGATTGACCCATCTAAAGCCAAGGCAATATGTGAGTTGCAACCTCCGTCGACAAAGTGAAGGAGGTCCGGAGTCTCCTAGGGAGACTGAATTATATTGCACAATTCATTTCCTAACTCTCTGAGACAGCTAAGCCATTCTTCAAACTCTTGAAGAAAAACGTACAAGTTGAGTGGAATGATGAATGTCGAGAGGCGATCGATAAGCTAAAGCAATATTTGATGAATCCACCAGTTCTTGTCCCACCAATATCGGGGCATCCTTTGATTTTGTACCTCACAATCCATAGTGAGTCACCGGGTGTGATGTTAGCTCAGAAAAGTCCCGTGGATCGAAGGAACGGGCCATTTATTACTTAAGTAAAAAGTTTCTTGTCTCAGAGCAAAAATATTCTGATGTTGAAAAAACTTGTGCTGCGTTAGTATGGGTATTGCATAAACTACGACAATACACATTGCATTACTAGACGTTTCTCGTGACTGAGAACGATCCCATCAAGTATTTATTCAATCAACCAACTCGGTGGGCAAGTTAGCTAAATGACGGGTCTTGATTTCGGAATTCGACGTGCGGTTCATGCCACGTAAATCAGTTAAAGGCCGAGTAATTGCTGATATATTGGCTGAGAATCCTAGAACCTCGGAGGATGATGATTGTCCTTTGGATGATCGTATTTTGGCCGTAAATGAAGATGCATGGTCCATGTTCTTCGATGGAGCTGTGAACTTGTCCGGTTCCGTGCATCGCGCGATCTTGATATCCCCAGATGGACTACACTACCCAAAAGAGCCGCGAAATTAATATTCCCATGCACTAACAATATAGCTGAATACGAAGCTTGTATTCTCGGACTTCGAGCCGCAATTGAAATGGGAGTGGCCAAATTGAAAGTATATGGAGATTTCCGCACCGATCATACTCCAATTTGTAGGTGAATGGAAGACCGGGGATGCCAAATTACTGCCGTATCACAAGTACCTCGAAGAGTTGGTGAAGGAGTTCGACAAAATCTCGTTTGACTACTTGGCTAGATCTCATAATCGTTCGCCGATGCCCGGCAACGTTATCATCTATGTTGCAAGTTACCGATGGTTTAGAAGTTGAGCCTTTGAAAATTGAGGTTCTAGCCAAACCTTCTTATTGTATGGTCGTGAATGAAGAGCTTGATGAGAAGCCATGGTATTACGACATCATGAACTATATTCAAAAACAGGAATTTCGAAGGGAGTACTCCAGTGATAGGAAATACATAATGAAGATGGCCTCAAAATTCTTTGTCGGTGGTAAGAATTTATACAAGAGATCTTATGATTCAATCTTGTTGAGATGCGTAGATGAAGCGAAGCTACCCAAATCATGCAAGAAGTGCATGAAGGAGTTTGTGGCCCACACATGAATGGGCACATGTTAGCTAAGAAGATCATGAGACTAGGTTACTATTGGCTTGCGCTGGAAGGTGACTGCATACAGCATGTTAGAAGTTGCCATCGTTGCCAAATTCATGGAGATAAAATAAATGTTCCTCCAACGGAGTTGCACCAGCTATCTGAGCCATGGCCTTTCTCAATGTGGGGGATCGATGTGATTGGCCCGATAAATCCTAAAGCTTCAAATGGGCACCGATTCATATTGGTGGCAATAAATTATTTTTCAAAGTGGATTGAAGCCGCATCATATGCTAATGTCACGGCCCGAAATGTTGTGAAGTTTATTAGGCGTGACATAATCGCCCGTTATGGTGTCCCGAAGCAATTGTCACGACAATGGGACAAACCTGAATAACAAGTTCGTTGATGAGTTGTTCAATGAGTTCAAAATCAAGCATTTGAATTCGTCACCTTACCGCCCACAAATGAATGGAGCTGTTGAGGCAGCTAATAAGAACATCAAGAAGATCCCGGCTAAGACAGCCGAGAATTATCGAGATTGGCATGACAGTTACCCTTTGCTCTAATGGCGTATCGGACATCGATTCGAACATCTACCGGGGCAACCCTTTCTCCTTAGTTTATGGCATGGAGGCAGTCTTGCCTGTGGAAATAGAAGTCCCCTCTCTGAGAGTCTTATCCCAAGTGGAATTGTCCAAGGCGAATGGACACAACAAAGGTTTGAGCAGTTGAACTCGATTGATGAGAAAAGGTTAAAAGCTCTTTGCCATGGTCGATGTATCAACAAAGAGTAGCCAAGTCTTTTAATCGGAAGGTACGGCCGAGACACTTTGAAGTGAATGATCTAGTTCTAAGAAAGGTGTTGCCAATTTTTCCTGATCCTGGAGGCAAATTCGCTCCAAATTATAGCGGCCCGTATGTGGTGAAGAGGGTACTCCCGGAGGTGCTTTAATCCTTACGTAAATGGATGGTCGTGAGTTTTCTAATCTGTTAACTCGGATCTTTGTGAAGAAGTATTACCCTTGATAGAATTAAAGGTACTCATTTCTTCATTATGTAGGAATGGATTGAATGAGATGAAAAATAAGCCCTGTTCCATGTGCATATCAAATTCATCTAATTTGACCCAGAGTCAGCTCAATCAAAAAGAAATGCCCTGTGGACACTATCCAGCACCTTGGTCTGGTGGTATGGGGAATGAAAGGGTCCGAGAACGACCAGGGTTCGATCCCTGGAAACGGCAACAAGGTTGCCATAGTTTAAAAAAAAAAAAAAATTTGTCAATCCTTTCCTTTCTTTTTTCGAGCTACAAACTCTTCGTGCTCAAAGCTGGTGAGTTCATGAAGTGATTGTGACCTTTCAAAGGAGAATTTTGCATTATAGTTTTATTTGTTTGAATTACCAATTCCATGAAGATTATTATCACAGATCAAGGTAATGAATGATATGGAATGGATTGAACATGCTAAATGAGACATGTCAGAATGATGAAAGGCAAGACCTATCCTATACACAATCCCTTGCTCATACACCAGTGAGATGAGTGTAGGAAGTTCCATGTCTGTGAGGTAAAGAGTTCTCTCACGAAAGGTACGATGATCAAAATGATGAGAGGCGGTTCATTCTCTATCCCAAACACTGCATGCATAACCATTGTTTAAACCCTTTTGAGCCCACACACGTGGATAATTTTTAAAATTACCCCTGTCAAGTACCACCCCACATTGGGGCGAACTAGAGGTAAGATGACATCATGAAGTGAGGAAATTGATAGGAATATTCTTGCTCTCACTTGCACCAATCTTCAAGTGTTGCAATTACATTGAATTCATACAGTAATTTAAGTGCCTTAGGATGATGAAGATCAATTCTTTCTCTATCGTACATACTTTATCCATTGCGTAGCCCCTTGAGCCTGTAAATTCGTTTCATTTAAACCCAATTGGTGATCACCCCACACCGGGGCAAGGCAAAAGGCAAATGTTCAAGCAGCAGAGTCCGAGTGCCGACAAAAAGCGAAGATCCCCCAAGAACCCAAATGTTAAAGCATTACGTGATTATTCAAAAAAAAAAAAAAAAAAAAAAAAAAAACAAACAAACAAAAGGGGTATGAAAAAAAAGTGTGCCTGGTAAAAGCAAGGCCAATGCCCATAAAAAATGAAAGAAATAGTCAAGATAAATGATTATCGGTTGTAAAAGGGAGTAGTACCCAATGGAGTGGTACTCAAAGAACTCAAATGCCAAGTTTTTATAGTACCTATGAGGAAAATCCCAATGGTGAAGAAGAAGGCCGGTGACAATGCCAAGATGATCACCAATTCTCATCCCCCTATACACATTTTGAGCCTAATGATCCATTCACTTCTCAACCCATGAACTTAACCTACGTTACGTCCCTTATAAAGTCTCTTCAGATTAGGGCACTGAAATTAACGTAGGAATTCATATGCTTAAGAGCATCGCTCAAAGAAGTGCAAGCAAGATCATTTCTATCTCATTCCGCAGTTCCTTGACTTGTAAACCCGGAGATGATTGCGAAATATTGTTCTTTCATTAGCCTTGACTCGAAGAGTCCCACTTTGTTGAGCCATTGACCAAGCCTACATTACAGTCCTGATAAAGACCTCTCAGATTGATAAGGTCGTACCGCTTGCGAGGATACTCGAACCCTTGTTGACATGATGAAAGTAAGATGGAGTGATTCCTGTGATCCCACATTAATGGTCGGGATAAAATAGCCTTCTTAATGAGAGTGAGTGAAAGTACTTTCTAAGCGAAAGTCTCTCATTTGGTATTCTTGAAAATCCATGTCATGAGTGAAAATTGTCTTAAGCGATGATTCTCCCAAAGTGGAAATTTGGTGGTGCAAATATGGTAAAACCATCATGCATAAATCTTGATCGAATGGATAAAAGCTTCGGTGGACTTTCGAGTGTGTTGAATTGCTTACTTCTTTGGCGAATGCATGTATTCTTGCTCTAATCATGTATGACAGGTAATATTTCCTTGAAGACCCAAGAGCTCCTGACATTTATGTTGCCTTTCAGAAGCCTCAAGGTGAGAAACCTCCGTGAATATTTGAAGTACATCCCCGATGTTCCAAAACTTCTTTCTGCCAAGAGGTAAGTGACCTTCACGAATATCCCAGGTTTGTCCTAGGTATTTCTAAATTCTTGATATATGTCTCAAAACTCTTTGTTAAGCATTTCATTCTGGATATGAATGCTTTACGATCTTTTTCGTTATACCTTAGTTTGAATCTAGGTATTTCGAATTATCTTAATCCAATATTCATCTCACCTAACATTGAGTGTCTATTGGTTAAGTTCCCAATCCTCTTAATCCAATATTCATTTCACCTAACATTGAATGTCTATTGGTTAAGTTCCTAAACTCTTCGTTAAGCATTTCATTCTGGATATGAATGCTTTCCGATCTTTTTCGTTGTACCTTAGTCTGGATCTAGGTATTTCGAACCCTCTTAATCCAATATTCATCTCACCTAACATTGAGTGTTTATTGGTTAAGTTCACAAATTCTTGACATCTCGGTCAGATCTGAATGTCTCAAAACTCTTCGTTAAGCATTTCATTCGGATATGAATGCTTTCCGATCTTTTCGTTGTACCTTAGTCGGATCTAGGTATTTCGAACCCTCTTAATCCAATATTCATCTCACCTAACATTGAGTGTTTATTGGTTAAGTTCCAAAATTCTTGACATCTCGGTCTGGATCTCGAATGTCTCAAAACTCTTCGTTAAGCATTTCATTTCGGATATGAATGCTTTCTGATCTTTTTCGCTATACCTTAGTCTGGATCTAGGTATTTCGAATCCTCTTAATCCAATATTCATCTCACCTAACATTGAGTGTCTATTGGTTAAGTCCCTAATTTCTTGACATCTCAGTCTGGATCTAGATGTCCCAAATCTCGTCGATCTTACTCGCTATACCTTAGTGTGAATCTAGGTATTTCGAGTCATCTGAATTCAACAAGGCATCTCACCTAACATTGAGCGTCTGTTGGATAAATTCATGTGGATTCTTCGGGGAACACGGACACTTGCCGAGCAAAGGAAAATTCATTCTGTACTTCATGATGCTCTGACTGGTAAGTAATTACAGGTATGCTCTCCTCTTCAATATCTCACATTTGCATTACCATTTTCATGACATCGCATATAAAAAAAAAAAAAAAAAAAAAGATCCATAGTCTCGCCAAAATATCATCAATTACATGTGCATGGTCAAAATTTAGGCATCATATGGTCTTTGAATTTAACCTCTGCAAGCTCATCTTCAAAGAGGGGCAGCTGTTGACACCTAAATTTTGACTAATCATTTAGTAATTAATTGCATAAAAAATTAGGGATTAATATTTAATCCCTAAAAAAAAAAATATATATATATATATATAATAAATAGTAAAATTGCATTTCATGTAGTCGCATTTGCATCGATACTAAAAGGCAACAAGAAGCAAGGGCTCGCGGTCGATTACATGCACAAAAGGATGGTCTCCTTCGCTGGTCCGAACACGCATGAAAGAGAGAGTCAGAAAAAATGAGGAAAGAATGCACGTCCATTGTCTCACCCTCATTAATGCATGCGCATGCCTGCACAAATTCGGCGGACGTGAGGACTCAAGAGAAAGCCTCGAAGAAGCAAAAGGAGCTCATAATATATTATAAAATATGCTCTATCAAGTGTGGGTTGTCAGCTTTGGAAAAGCAACGAGAGATTTGCTGAAGAAAGAAGCAAGTAACAAGCAAGAAAGTCAAAGAAAGAAGGAAGAAGAATCCATGAACGTCCATCTTTTCTCTCCCTCATTAATGCATGCACATGCATGCACAAAATGGGGAGGACGTGAAAATTCTACATACGCCTGCAAGAAGATGGGCTAACATTTTTTATAATATTTTCCTTGCTGGAGAAGAGATTGGTGGCCACCATATTTGAAAAAAAGAACCGAACGTGAACAGCAAGGAAAAGTTACGGCTGCCTCCTGTTCACCTATTCACACTAAAGTCGGTTGTTGCCTATAAATAAGCAAGGATCCTTGGCATTAGGGGGGTTCCAAGAGGCGGAACGAAAAAATTCACTGGAAAGAGGCTGAACGAAAATTTCATTTGAGGGCTTTCTCTTTCGTGGGAGACACACGAGTTGAGAGAAGGGAGGGGAACGAAAAAATTCATCGGAACGAGAGTGGAATAAAAAATTCAAGAGAGGGGAGGCTGAATAAAAAATTCATTTGGGAGGAGGCTGAATAAAAAATTCATTTGAGAGGGGGTTGAATAAAAAATTCGTTTGAGGGGGAGGAGATTTAAAAAATTCAGGAGAGAGGGGTGTTGAATAAAAAATTCGTTTGAGGGGAGGAGATTAAAAAAAGAGATGAAGAGAGATAGAGAGTCTGTCAGGGAAGAACCAAAAAGAAGGTGAAGTCAGAGAGGGCAACAGAGAGAGAAAGAACGTGAGAGAAAAAAAAAATTTTAAAAAAGGGGTTGTCTTCTTCAAGTGGGGGCTTCGAGCAACGCCTGCAACTCCACCACCGTAGCTGCTGTTTTGCGGTCGCCGGAGCTCCGAACGCCGTCGCTCTGCAGTTCCCGTAGCCAGCCTCAACCCGAGCTCCACCCGCTCGCCCCGGCCGCAACCTAGCACCCGACGCCCTCGGCTCCAACCTGCGACGCCCGCGTCTCTGCCCGAGCACCACCCTCCGACATCCGTGCCGCCTCCGCACCACTGCTGCTGTCGCCTCAACTCGAAGCCGCGAGCACCATTGTTGCCGTCGCCCAGATCTGAGCCGACCCCGACGCCTGCAACTCGCGCCTCCGCACCTCGACCGCCCGAAGCCCGTCCCCGAGGTCCGCTGGTCGCTGCTGCAACCTGCCCGCCTCCGTCCGCCGCTCCTGCACTCGCCGCTTGAAGCCACGAGCGACGCCCGAGCGACCCACCTGCAGGTCCCGACCCTCCGGTCGCCACGCCGCGCCAGCATCGCCGACCGCGCCTGCAGCCATCGACGCTTGCACACCCAGCGACTTCCGCGCCTCCATACCCGCACCAGCAGCACCGGACGCCCGAAGCCCGCTCGCCGCTGCGCCACGGTGAACACCACCAGTCGCTGTTGCACCCCCAAACAAAGCCACTTGCTGCCTCCTCTGTTTTGCTGCAGGTCCGGTTACTGCCCGAACCTCGCCGGAGCTCCTCTGCCAGCACCCGACGCTTGCTGACCCGCGACGCCGGAACCGAACGCCGAGCCATCACACGCCCGTGCGACACCACTGGTCCGCCGTCCCCTTCCGAACGACACCACGACAGCAGCTCGCTGCCCGCTCCGAGCTTGCTGTCCCTCGCCGGAGCTCCGACAACCGTGCCCACCGTCCACGGTCGCCCGCCGCAGCAGCAGCAGTCATCCCAGCCGTGAGCTGAGTCTCCATCGTGAGCCACAAAGCACCGCTCATTAAGGCAAATTTGGAAAAAGTTCAAATTAGGTAGGTTTATTTTATTAGGTAGATCTATTTTATTTTATTTTATCTTTAATATTTCGTTTTTTTATGTTATGTTATTTTTTAAATTTCGTTTTCTTTATTTGAAATATTCCTCGATACATGATTGAAATCCCCGACGTACCACTTAATTCGCAACCGCACACGGATTTTTTACTCCATCTATAAGGCTTTAGATGGAATAATTAATCACGGGAATAAAATTGATATCTTGATCTTTAAGGCCTAAGATCAATTTATCGATTTTATTAGCGAAGTGATCAGGTTTTAGTAGATATCGTTCTCAAATCCGAACGATAGATAATACATTTGATGATTGTGAATGATTTGGGGATTATCTTTTAATTGCTTTATTTATCCCAAAAATAAAAAATAAAAAATTGCATTGGCATTTCATGTAGATTAGAATTGATTTTCCTAGATAAAATTGCATGATAAAATAGTTAGTTTTTTTTAAAATGCATGTTTAAATGATTCTAGGTTAGATAATATCTTTTGAAATAAAATTGCATGATGAGATAATTTTCTAAGTTAAGACAGGATTTAGATTAGTCTAATCCTAACTTAAAATAGATAATGTCTCGCTTTAGTTAGATTTTTTATTTGATTTTAATTACGAATTTAAAAAATAATAATAAAAAATAATACAAAAAAAAATAAAAAAAATCACCATGCATATGTCATATAGAATTAGGGCATCTTTTGCACATTAATGCATATTAGGGTGAGATTGCATGTTTAATTTTACTTTCTAATTAATTTTAAGTTTCGATAGATTCTTTAGATAGATTGCATTTTAAGATTATTTAGGTTAAGATAATATTTTAGTTTAAATTAGGATTTGGCTCAACCTAATTCCTAATATAAATTGAATAGGATCTTAATCTAGTTAGATAATTTTCACATTTTTCCTAATTCCGAATTTCATAAAAAAAAATATAAAAAAAATGTCTTAGAATAAATTAGTTTTATTTTCTTTTTTTAAGATAAATTGCATTCTTTTAAAAAAAAAAAAAGAAAAAGAAAAATTTCATATGCACGTCATTTAGTGATTGTCGCTAGGTTCATTTAATTGGAAACAACTGTCATTAGAATTAGGTCATTTTGTTAGTTTAGATTGCACATTTAATTATTGAACAATTTTAATTTCGAATTTCATGGAAAATACCTAAAAAATTGTCTTTGAATAAATTAATTTCATTATTTAGAATAGATTGCATGCTTATTAAGAAAACACAAAAACATCTCATTTGCATCATGTAGCTTAGGCCATGTTATTATGTCATATCATTTCATGTTAGATTAAAAGCATTGCATCGCAGATGGATTATATCCTCATAAAATAAGTGAAAAAAAAAAAAAAGAAATTGCGTGTTAATTAGAAATCATATTTAGACTGTCTATGTGAATTCTGATTTAACATTGTAGATGCTTTCGTTGCTTTGAGGTAAGTTTTGTAATTTATTCATTGTTTATCGAGTGTTAAATTGATGGTTTGCGCATTTGCATGATCGCCTCACATGTTAGGGAAATAGATTTAAAATCAATCTAAGCTGCCTGCAAAAGCATTTTTGAAAATAAAAGAATGGTACCGAAAGGGCATTAGAGAAATCTAGTGTAACCAAGTCCCCGTACCCATGATCTCTGGTTCGTAGAAGTAAAGTAAAACTCCCGTTACTTTATTTGGGTTTCTAATCGACCCACCACAAATAGATTAGTGGCGACTCATAATTGAAAATCAATTGCATGTTAAGAACTTGAACCTAAGTCGCGAATTGGTATGGGCTTGGGAGAGCCCGAGTTAAGTCTTGGCTTAACAATCCATTAGCCGAACCCTTAAGTGGTCCAACCCACACCCGAAAAATTAGGTCGCGACAATCATCCACATCCATTTAATTTTGGGAACTAAATTGACGAATCATATCTCGCGCATGAGATCGGATTGGCCAATTTTTAAATAAAATCACGAATCGTATCTCGAGCATGAGATCGAATTGGTGATTTTTCCGTACGATTGTAGGTCGTATTTCGAGCGTGAAATCGGACCGTCAATCATATGTACGTTGCGAAATTAGGAAAATTTCCCAATTTATAAGGCTAATCGATATTTTATGGATATGATGACATCATTCAAATATCGTACGAGATAATCCCATAAATTAGGCAATAAGGATATATAAAAATCGAATTAAACAAGATTCTTACCTAATGCTTGGTATCACGTGGACCACGTTGTCGAGTTCGGTAGGATGATTCACGGGCGGCAATTCAAGATGACTTACTACTCGAAGATGGTGTCTCGCTCAACAAGCAATAGCAAATTTCGAGTGGTGGCTGATGCTTCGCTGATTCGGCTTGACAAGGTCACAAAGTTGACCAACACAAGAAAGGGGGCGTCCACCGGGAGACTTGAACAGCAAAAAGGAGGGTTATTGGCGTGAAGAGTTGAATGTCCAGGGCTGGTCTCCAATGTGACTCAGGTGCACGTATGAGGCCCTGGGACTCGTGGGAACCTGAAAATAAAAAGCACAAAAGATCCGACTCGGTGGTGTAGCATGCACCGGTTGAGAATCGACGAGTCAGGGAGAAACGGCGCCAGCGCACATCAATAACGAAACCAAAGGAGCAGCGTAGTCAAGCACAGTAGCTCGAACACGATTTGACTTTTCAGGTGGCACGCGTGCAAGGAGCAGCTTGGTTGTCGTTGACGGCTCAGTAGGGCAGCAACACGATACGGCGATGTTGGTGACAGAGGCACGGCCACAGGTCTGGCCGTGAAGTGGGCACCCGTTTGGAGGATCGCCTCGGCCAAGAGCTGGTCGGGATTTCCCTCTCTCTGCTCTCTCCCACGTGTGTTCTCTGTGTAATTCGGAATCCCCCCCTTCTGATCGAAAGTGAGCGCCCCTTTATATGCAAAAGAAAGGAGCCCACCAAGGAAAGAAACAAAATCACATATTGCATGGTCAAGACACGATTTCTTTTTTTAGTTTCCTTCCACCTTTGACCATGCAAAAATTGTAACCCATCCGCATCCTTTTCTTTCCTTTATTTCTTTTCTTTCCTACAACCAATAGAATCGGCTGCCGCACGTTTACATTCGTAAGATCAGCAAAAAATTCCTTTCCATTGGATCATCCAACAACCCAAAAATTGACCAAATATTGCCAAAAGTTCTTGATCGTAATAGAATTTTTTCGATTCCGAATCTTGCAAAGATGAGCTTGCAATATCTCCTTCCCGCGCCTGTCCTTATTGAGAATATATGAATGGATTGCACGAATATCTAATTGAGAATTTGATTTCAAATCGAAACGGGTAGACGGTTGGCGATTCTCTATGCGGCCGTTTATAGGGTTTCGACCAAGGAAGGTGCAGCTTGCAGTGATGGCTCGTGGAAGTGACCAGCAGTGATTCTCGACTTCGTCGACTAGGAGGGGTTGTCCGATGGTTACTCGGCCCGGTAGTTAATGGGGAATCTCGAAGAAATGGAAACTAGCTCGGTATGGAACCTCCGAGGCGATCCACCGATAGCTACTCTGCTGAAGCCGTGGAGCATTGCCAGGACAACAACTTGCAAGGAAAACCGTCGTACATGGAGGAGCTTCGCGAGTGCTATAAGTGATAGTATCTCGCGGCTTGAGAAATCTGCAAACAAAACTTCAAGGTGCGGGGACAAGATATTGCGGAGAAACGATGGCGATAGGGAGAACTTATTCTCATGTGCGTGTGCTTGACCAAATGTTTGGTCACCGAATTTGCTGCTCAAGCCGTAGAGATCATGACCAGAAACCCCCACTCGAAACTTGTCATTTACTTTGACCAGGCCATCGAATAATCCAACAATCACCGTCTGCTCTTGATTCAATTGTGGTCACCCGCTGTGATGTTGATAAAGCGTATATACACCAAATAGGAACCACTGGTGTCGCACTTCACAGGCGAGGGGCTACACAAGGAACGGCTAATGATCAAGGGAGCTGCCAAGCACCCAGATGGAATCGTCCGAACCACGTAGGAAGAGAGGGAGCTTCGGCCCTTGAGAGCTCTAGCCTCTTGAATATGTTATCTTTTCAATTCAGGTTCTAACTCTAAATTGCCAACCTCATAAGTTAATTTTCAGTCATCAGAAAATAACGGGCTCGGGCTAATTCCCTCTCTTCGTGGGCTTAGCCCGGCCTGTCAATTTAAAGCTTAGAACCACCAATTCAAACCCATTTGTTACCGGCTCACCGTAAATGCAAATTAAAAATAAATGCATCTAAAACTATATGCTATGCAATTAACTATTTTTTTTTAGGGATAAAATTAACCCCTAATTTTTTTAATGCGATAAATGACTAAACGGGTCGCCAAAATTTAGGTGTCAACAAGAAGTACAAATTGGGAGTTGCAGAAAGAGCAGGCTGTATCCGGCTCACAGGCTCAGCAACCGAACGGAACTCCAAAGTTTAACACAAGTTGACGGAAGAAGGGGAGTGAAAACCATGTGATTTCAGGGTGAAATGCACACAATATCATACATGTTTGTATCAAGCCCCTTCATAAATCGGCAAGCTGCCCAACCGGTACCAAGAACAACCACCCTCGGCTTTTCTCCGGGTTTAGTCGGTTCAAGACCCGGATATCTGTCGCTCTCATATTCAGAATCAGACTCCGCCAATGCCCTCTCAGCAGCAGGAAATTGATCATGTGGGGTTGTCCTAATTCCTCTGCTCCAGTTACTAGCATAATTTAACTTACTCGATGGTAAGCGGCCGAAAAAATCACTTCTCGTGGGGACACTTTCAAAAGAAGAAAAGGAAAATGAATCCGCAAGTACTCCTCTAAAAGTCTCTTCTTTTCCATCTCTAAAGCTCCCAATAGCACCTCCTGCTCTTTTCAGGTTGCCCCGAACAATTCTTGCAAATGCCATAGAGTACAACACTGATACTTCAGCAAGTCGATAGCCTGGATCCTCAGGCCTATTGATGAAATTGCACCTGAGAAAAAAGAGCGGCCTGGGCTTAAACTATAAGAAAAGCAGAAATATATAGAGAAAGACAATCTGATCACTCCGTGATGTCAGGAGGAGGTAAAGACAACATGTAGAACAATTGGAGTATGGTTCAAGGGAAATAAGATAATTAAAGGGTTTCTGACAACGATTTCTTCGATGACTGCTGGGACAAAAACCAGAAGCCGACTTGGCTTGGGTCATCAATTGATGGCGCATACAATGAGAAAATTTCTTGTGGTTTTCTATTAGCCATTTAAAGACAAAAAAAGAAGGTCCTTATTTCTTGGAGGAAAGGCATAATTTGTAACTGACTCATTCAATCAAAGGCTTGTTCTTTTCTGCAACAGCCAAATTGATGATTTCAACAATCTCATTTTACTAGCTTCCAAAATCCACCAAATGCAAAATCTTACGAAGTGTCAGCTTATGCCTGGAGGTTTTCATGGGATGCCATGATCAAGAACAGCGAAAAAGGAATATCAACAGACACAAACGGTTTCCTTTAAACAATTAAAGCTGTAAATTCCTCTCTTCACGAGTGAATTATAAGAATGGAGTTCATTTCACCTGCTCTGTAATAGGATCAACACCCAGACAAAAGCAGAACAAAAGGAAAGAACTGGAGGTCTTTTCACCTAGAAATTTTATTAGTTCCTTAAGGTTAGATCACATAAAGGGTCATTAGCTGAATATTGTTCAATAGTGCATTTGTAATCACACGTTGATATGAAATGGACAAAACACAAAGAGGTAAAATAAAGCAACGGCAGATCTAACGAGTGAGCCCTGTTTCAAGGAAAATCAACAACCAATTAATAGCAGTGCCTTAATGTAAATGAGACAGCGACAAAGAAAAGTAGGTGCTTTTAGTTTAGTATCCTGTCCTTTGAAAAAATCCCGATTGGCAGATAATCAAAGTTGGACATTTTCATCGTGTCCAAGCATTTCTACTGGAAGAAAGAAGTTTGCGAGATATGCATCAACGTCAGCAAAAAGTCGCAAGTAAGCAACCATTTGCGAGGATCACCTCGAACGCCACTACAACGATCACTACCACTGATCAGGAGCAAAAACAGAGAGCTTCCCTCGTTATGCTTCTTCAAAATCAGATCTTTCCAGTGCAATGGATGTTAAAATCATCTCAAAAAGTCAGTTGGGTCTCCATGGTTTAGCAAGGAAAGAAACAAGGAGCTCAAGCCTCACAGATCTTGCCAGTCACCACCTTATTCATCTAAACCATATTACCCAAGAATTTCGCATGCAAAAGAATGGCCAGAGGCAGCAGAGCACCCAGAACAAGAATCAGCCGCTCGGGTGGCTCGTGCTGAGCGAGATCTTCCCCCTGGAGATCCGGTCGGCCGCCCAGAGCATCTTGGTCAACATGGTCTTCACGTTCATGGTGGCTCGGGTCTTCCTCAACATGCTCTGCCACATGAAGTTCGGGCTGTTCCTGTTCTTCACCTTCTTCGTGCTTGCCATGTCCATATTCAACTACTTCTTCTTGCCCAAGACGAAGGACATCCCGATCGAAGAGATGGGCATGGTGTGGAAGAAGCACTGGTACTGGTCTAGATTCGTTAGTGACAACTATGTTACTAAAGGAGGGATTGAGATGGGTTACGGCAGATAGAACTTGAAACTTATTCTGTCGTTTCTAAAGGAGGGTTCGGGATTGAGATGAGCGACTATAGGAGGGAACCCGCAATATGTATGAGTGTAGAATTTTGTGAGATATTGGACAATATTTTCCTTTGTTTCCAGTTTGTCGTGGCGAATTATTTTTCTGTGTTGAATTCATCACGACAAATTAGTGAAGTTGCAATAACGATACGGTTCGTCACTTAGCCAAACAAAATTGATTTACTATAATTGATGAATAAATTGCGATTTTCAAACTTGCATCTAATAGTTTTTATTAGTATTGAATGAGGTTATATAGTCCTTGGTTTGACCCTATGTAAGGAGATATTGTATCAGTGCAAACGTTTTCAACAGAGTTCTCACTACTTTTGCTTGTCATTTGGTACAATTCTATCGATAAACTGAATTGATTTGATATCGCACAACTAAAAAAAACGGAGGTTTATGGAGCTAAGATGAGTAATTTTCAAAGCTCATCAGAGTCTAGACACAAGTTTAATTAGGTCTTCAACTTATTTTGACGCCTTTACTGTTTACATAGGACGAGTTCAACCGAAGTTGACTGCATTCGATGGTAGAGATTTCGCAAATGTCACACGAATCAAGTCCATGCCATAAGTTTTGGGAATCAATAGGGGTCAGGCCATGCATGATTGCATCTCCATGGAGCCAAAATACTTTTGCCAGCTTCAAGTTCTTTTAGGAAATATCCTAGGATATCGGCAGAGAGTGCAATTTATATCTTTAAGGCTTCTCATTTGCCCTCCCGATGATCGTAGCATTCGACCACATTCAGAAGATTTTGTAATGCCGTGGCGATGCGGGAGCACGTATGACCCGTGAAATCTTTCATGTGCTCTGATGTAGCGGTCGTTCTCTTCCTTCTTTCATATATCTGCAATCAGACACTAGTTCTCTTGTCCATCTCTCACTTTGCTTGTTGCATGCAGCTTGTGATAAAAATGAACGGGACAAAACGAGCACGCCACTGCGAAGGAACCAAGCATGCCATTCCAACGGCAAGCGTTTGGCTTCATTCGACCAGTAATCTCTTCGCTTTTCCTTTCTTCCGGTGTGTTGGTCTGTCTATTTTGTAACGCCTTGAAGTCCTCAAAGACATTTCTTCTTGGACCCTGGATCGGTTCCATGAGCATGGAATCCTCAGGTGCAATCATATTCCAAGTAATGTCATTCCTTGAAATAAGATTCGTGTTCGATTTTTTAGATGACAAAAAGAAAATTTTTGGCCTTCTAGAAAAGAAAACTTCTCGGCGGTGACTGGTGATCGGTGATCGTCTTGGCAATTGAGTTGGCCATTGGGGACCAGCTACTAGTGGCAACCAACAATGGTGGCGGCGACAATGATGGAGTTGTGTTTTTGATAGTTTTTCCAACGCATAAGTGGAATCTCAATGCTAACTATTGCTAGGCAATACAATTTGGCCCTTATTGAGGATTATCCATAAAATTATATTTTGCTCTCTCTCCAAACATGAAAAATGTAG
This sequence comes from Eucalyptus curtisii, assembly GCA_017140595.1. Taxonomy (NCBI): domain Eukaryota; kingdom Viridiplantae; phylum Streptophyta; class Magnoliopsida; order Myrtales; family Myrtaceae; genus Eucalyptus; species Eucalyptus curtisii. The sequence goes on from CM029498.1 coordinate 32,373,373, forward strand.
GAATTGGGATCACATTAACGCAATTGTGCATGGAACTAAAAGCTTGAGTTGCTAGACAACGGGGCGAAATATGTTTTGGATTTTGATTTCCGCCAAGGGTATTACCTCCAAGTTTTTTTATATCTTTCGGAAGAAATTTGTTTAACACGAGGTTCTTCTGCAATTCAAACTTTCTTGGCTCTTTGCACTCAAGCTAGACTTAGCAATTCGCCTCAAGCATTCCTCTTGGTAACTCTTCTTCAGAATGCTTCGGGCTTGCATAATCTTGTTGGAAATAAGAGTGGACATAATGCAGGTAATTTGTGGCTTAACTTAGGTTGCCACTGAAAATGCAATGAAATTCGGCTAAGAATGACTTGCTGCATTCTCAGAATATTCCTTCCGTTGATGACCTTCAGAGGCAAGTCAGACTAGCAGCAAAACATAGATCTGAAGGCTGTGTTGAGTTGAAGTAACTTACTAGAATTCACCGGCAACATTGCATTACTTCGGGTATCTCTTGATGATTTAAGTTGGAAGTCTGTTGCTAGGCCAGTATCAAGCCTGTTGCTAGGCCAGTATCAAGCGAGTCTTTTTTTCGCAGGAAAAGGCGACCAGCTCCACACCACCCACGACCAACGATCCAAGATTGGTGAGCATGTTGCCGAAGCCTCATCAAGATGTTGGTAATTAGAAAGTCTCTCCATACGAGATATACCATAGCTAGGCAATGCAACAAGAGTTGTTCGGAGAACCAAGCGATGAAGTCGTTAGTTGAGGCATTAGTATGAATTGTTGTCCGTTGGCTAAACCCATTGGTTGTAGTAATGTGGGCTTCTTGTCGGCATTAGCATGAATTCTTGTTTTTTGTCTGATGGCTGAGCCCATTTGCTTGTGATGATTGAATAACCTATCCAAAAAAGAGGAAAAAAGTACTAGCACATGATATTATGTTTACCATTTGATGGCATTGGGTCGAATCGATCAAGAATTCTCTATGTTTTTCCTAAACAGAACATACAGCCTCTCCCTGTAGATGTTTCATATCGTTTGCTATCAAAATTTGTTACCTTAACCCTCAAGATGAGAGTCACTCATGGCCATTCTACATAGCATATCCACAGTGGGGCCTCGAGTCAAGTAAGCATGACATAGAATATAATCCATCCGTCCTTGATCTTGAAGCTATCCCTCGCATCACCGACAAAACTATCTCGCTAGCTGTATGGCTGCCCGAGCTGCCATGTCTAGGTTGTCGGAACACTATCCTCCTTGATGCCTGCTCGAAGAATTCTAGCAGCAGCCATTTATGTATGGAGTTAGCCGGCTGATACTCGGAATTGGTATGCTATTGAATTAAAGTCGAGAACTACTAACCCTCGTGGATCGAAAGTACATGGTAATTAAAGCGTCTGGGCCAAGATTTTGACCAAAAGAAGAAAGTACATAGCAAAATGCTTTAGAGAGGAGATGTTTAAAAAGCTTCATAGGAATACTCGCTCCGCTTGATGGCGACAAGTTATATGGAGCACAAAATTTTCAGCGTGCCCTTCAAATTCACTACTATTGAAGTGAGGCCGTTCGGTTTTTGGACTTTTTACTTTTTGATATTTGTTACCTCTCCACCAACTCTTTCATTTCTTAATGGATCCAAAATGCTGCATGCCGACCTTCGTAAATGTTTGAATCACACCAAAATTATTCAAGAATTGTTAATCGGTGTTTGTAGCTCTGGTATGAGGTGTGGTGGGATTTCTCTCTTTTTTTCTTGGGAAAAATACTAATAAATTTTTAACCTATTACAATTATATCAATTCACTTCTAAATTTATATCAATTCACTTCTAAATATTTCAATTATGCTAATTGAGTCATAAATTTTCATAATTTGTCAATTGGGTCATTTTGATCAATTTTCACCGGAAATTGCTAACCTTAAAAATTCTTACAATTTTTTAAAAAGTTGAATTTTATTATTTTATTATTTCTTTTTCTTCTTCTTTTCTTTCATTTTGGCTGAGGAGGGTCACAGCTCTCCTCTAGACCCTCGCCAAATCCTACAACTAGTGGGGCCTCGAAGGCCTCATGTGGAGAACTTTTTTAAAATGTTAGTAAAATTTCATTCATTCGGGATTGACAAAAATTTACATCATTCACAGAGTATTTATGTAAAAAATATCAAAATGGTTCATGTGGATCACTTCTTCGTATCAATGTCTTGGGTTTTTTTAGATACTCCTATAACATGTTAAATGCTCCCGTGAAAGTATCTTACTAATAGTAAGGAAAAAAGAAAAAGTCCTTGACATAGTAAATCAACAGGCTTGATATTTTTTTTTTTTTGGACTAATGAAACTGAATTGATGTTTATAGATTGTTCTGGGAAGATATACTAGATCAAGTGATAATGAACTTATTTAACTGATTAATGTTATCTAATTATCATTAAAGGAAATGCAAGGGAATGGAGCTTTCGGGTGATGTCGCTCGATCATAAAACTTTATTGTACCGACTTTTCTTGTTAAGCATGGTACAAAGATCATTAGTCAAAATAGTCATTCCGAACTAATATACAAGTCTGATTTTCGGCTTTCCTTATATCTATTAAAGAACATGAAATTTGAATGGGCTCTCTTTTAAAAAATATTATACTTTATTTATAAAGTAATAGATGCGAAGATCATTTAACAAACTTTAACTTTCTACAAAATCACAGTTTCATCTTAGAGCTTTCGTCAACTCGGTCAACAATTATTTAATCTCCGATTTCATTTTTGTCTATAAAACGGTCCATTGCAATTAATTTGAAAGTCAATATTTTCTAAGAATCTTCAAGTCAGAAAACTTAAACATATCAAAATATTATCAAAATATAGCAAAAGGAATTCTTTAAAGTGTCGTAGTTTTGACATTGTAAGATAAACAATTATAATTATAGGAAATGTAAAAAAAAAGGTGGCTTTTAGAGAGTGATACTCTTCCAAAACGTTGCTGGGTATAATATGAACGTATACATAAATGCAGCACTAAAACGTTTTAAAAAATCTACACAAGCAAATAAAGGCAAGTCTATTCAGTTTACATCATAAATTATTTTTTTTCTTACTTAAATTGCTCGAATAATTGATTAATTCCTGAAAATACGAGTGCAATTTAATTTATAGTTTCACTTGAAAGTAAATTGTGGAAGATTCAAAATCGCATCACCTTAGATATGGAAGAGTCTTCTCATGATGTTCGAATTTTATAAGTTCATTTGGAGCCAATCTACAGTAATAGCAATGCATTCATCAATTAATTAGTTTAATTTTATTTTGTCGAGAATGTGTGTATGTGTATATTTAAATATGCAAGCACTTGAGGATAATTAGTTACTTTATATCCACATCTTAATTTACAAAAGTAAATGGATTCATAATGATTTTCGATTTTTTCCTTTTTTTTTCTATACTAAATCATTGACTTTTTTTGGGTCGAAGAAATCATTGACTTTAGCTACTTATATTTTGTCTTTTGTGTGCCTTCTTCACCACGCGCCGACTGTAGTTCCTAGAAAAATGTGTTGTTTCTAAGGCACCTCCTTAAATAATTGGGCAATGCAGAGACTGATGTTCATATATATTCATATTATGAAATTTCAATTTTTTCTTTCTTTCTTTTTGTACTACTTGCATTTTGTCTTCGTGTGGCTTCTTATCCTCGCCTAACTTTCAAACCGGTCATGTTAAATTTCTGTGAGCACGTGATTTCCAATCGTTGTTGCGACGTTAATTTATTTAGGAGAAAAACAAGACCGAAAGAGAGGCGGCTGACTGTAAGTCCATTTTCGATCCAACGGGTGACGATGATTGTCAATTAGCAGCTAACAGTTGACAGTAATCATCAGCCATCCGATCGCTTATAAAAGCCCTCGATGATTTTGCGGGGACGAAGACAAGCCCTCTTTAGTTTGGTTCTCCAGCTTGGTTCCATGACCTTTTAAGATCTCCACATGTCCCTCATATTTTTCATGGATACACTACACTTCTGATATCCTTTCGTTTCTCTCTCTAGCTATTGAAATCCCGGCAAGAAATTCACGTTGATTCTACAATTTAACTCGGCGTGGACAACAATCGAGGAGGTCCTCAAGCAACCGCCGAGGAACATGAGATCGAGCTCATGAAGCAGCAGTTATTGCCTTCCATGTCAGAAGATATTGAGGCGGCGCTGAAATGTTTGAATGAATCAGCAGGCGGAAGCAGATGTAGCATCTTCAGAGTCCCTGAGGCGATTGGCGGAGGTATTACCGAGGCATGCCGGCCTCGCATCGTCTCTATTGGCCCATACCATCATGGAGAATCGCAGTTGGAAATGCTTCAGGGGCCCAAGTGGAGATTCCTCCACGCTATGTTGGGCCGAACTCAGCCGCATGGAATCTGCCTTGAAAACCTCATCGATATAGTGGCCCCAAAAGAGAAAATGATCCGGCAGTGCTACTCGGAGAGCACCGACAATTTCAGCGGATTTGATCTTGTGAGAATGATGGTCCTTGATGGATGCTTCATCATTGAGCTCCTCCGTCAAGTAGGGAGGGCCGTGCCTCATCTGGACAGGCCCCTAATATGTAATACATATGTGAAAGCTTGTGTTATGCAGGACCTTCTACGACTTGAGAACCAGGTACCCTACTTCGTTCTTGAGGATTTGTTCGAAACGACGAATGTTCCAGAGGGAACCTCGTCCTTGGCCGATCTTATCTTCAATTTCTTCAGCTGCATCCTGAAAGGACCTGGCAATGTCAGGGAAAGACGGATGAAACGGAAAGGAGTGCACTTACTCGACGAATTTCGTCTGAGCTTAATACCTTGGGATCAACAAGACGATCAAGTAGACGACAGCTCATCTTTTGCTATGATCAGATCTGCTTCCGAGTTGCGTCGTGTGGGAATTGGATTCAAGCAGAGGGAAGCCAGCACCTTCCTGGATATCAAATTTGGCAGAAAACGCAGAAAGATTGGAATTCCAAAAATAACGGTAGATGATGACAACCTCAATTGGATTCTCCCCAATATGGTTGCTTTTGAACAGTGTCGTGCCCGCGAGAATGATTATCATGTAACTGCCTATGCCATGTTCATGGGATGCCTCATTCACACGGTCGATGATGTACAACTTTTGCGTGATTGTAAAGTCATCTCAAATCACGGCATGAGCAATGGGGAATTTGCACACTTCTTCGGTGACATCCGTAAGGCTGCTCCTTTCGAGCTCGTCAAAGAGAGCTATCTCGCGTCGCAGTTTGCAATTATAAACAAGTCTCTTAGGTATGAACAGGCTTACCGTTGCTGGGCAACACACCTAAAAGTCTTTTGTGACAACCTATGGTCGGTTCTTTTCTGCCTAGCTATCACATAGTGACGCTTGCAAGCATGATTCAAACAGTGTACGCTCTACTATAGTATTATCACTCAAAGTAGCAAGAAGCATATAGAAGCTACATCTTCCATATTGATTTCGTTACAGTAAATCTTTTGAGTTGTTGATACTTTCCTTGTGACCAGATGAATCTCGAGTATGTGGGTTAATAGTTATCATCACTAAAGTTGTGATCACTAGGGGAGAACACAAACAAGTGATCTGTTCCTCTCGAGAATCAGAACTTACTCCGCCCTAGGCCTAGCCAATAGCCACTACCGAGTTCCATGGAACTAAGGAGCGGATCGGCCGATTAAACGGCATTCTACAACTAATAAAACCAAATTTACACGACAAAAAAGGTGTATTGGTGCAAAATCATCGTTATTTTACTAGCCATGCTAAATACTTGTGTTACAAATAAATGAACCTTTCCACCCAAAAAGAGTCCAACACATCATAAAATGTGTCTCTACCATTGTCAACCTATTCTCGAGTTGTCTCTGCCAAATACTAGAGTCGTCGCCCAGTTCACTTCAACGTAGAACTTGTTCCTCCAGCTGACTACCCTTGTGAGATAAGCCGAACGCCAAACTAGCCATCTCATGAATCTTGCATGTGATATCCCCTTGGCGTCCTGCATAAAAGAATGTTTGCATAAGTGACGACAATTGATTCCATGAATCAGAGAAGTAGGTATTGGGAAAGAAAATCGTGAGTGTTGCATGGTAGCACGTTATGTCCCTTAGATCGGCGTAAATCGACGAGCGCCTTCTAATGCCCAACAGAACCGTGCTTCCCAAATGCCTGTACACGAATGGGTCTCCTAGAGGTATGTCTTTCAAGCAAAATGCCTTCCCTCCATTTTGCTTCCCTATCCTACGAAACAGCTCCTCCAAAAATTTCCCTTCCCTTTCTGCAACATGTTTAAGAAATCAGCATTCATGTTGTTTCCGAGGAAAGAAACCCTTTATGCAATGAGGAAGAGATAGTGAATGACCAATTTCAGTTTCAAATGGAATGATTCATGCCCCATCTTGTACAAAGTAGAACAAGGAGATAAAGTTGAAGATCGTCGATCAAATGAAGAGCTACAGTGAGACATCTTTAAAGGAATTAGACAGGTTACTGAACCTGAGCTAAAGCGGGAAGCACCGGCCTCCCTGTCTGTTCAAGAAAACCCGCACGGTCCCCCAGCGCAAACACATCTTCCACTGAAGGTACCCTCAACCATTCGTCAACCCCAATCCTGAAACAATTGAGAGGACAAATTTTATGATTTGGAAGGTGGTAAAATGCTAAAATCAAATTGTCACAAAGTTCTTATCTCGAGATTGCTATTGCAGAGTCAGATGACCAAGTAGAGAAGAAATCTTATTTCCTCACCTTCAACCAAGGGATTTGGGAAGATCAAGTGACTTGATAAACTCCGAGGGTCCAACGCCAGTGGACTAGACTAGGAGGCCGTATGGAACATCCGTACCATCATTCAGTACAATTTTCTTCGCATGCACCTCTTTCACCACGATGAACACCAGACTAGCGATTGAAAGCATTAAATCAGCACCAAAATGAACTGCTGGAAAAGATGATGGCAATTTGAGAAAGAAAATCAACTTACCCTTGTTAGATGATTCGTCGCATACTGTCGTAAGCCAACATCAAATGACGACAGGATTTCATTTGCATGTTAAAGTGTGTACTTGTCAATTCACGTAACATTTTTCCAAACTGACGCTAGCATCTGTATGTGAGTGTGTATTAGTACCTCAATAAGGGTGACTTGAATGTAATCCTTAACATGAGGAAAACTTTCACGGACGTCTTTCATGATAAAATCACTTAATTCACCGCTGAACTCCACCCTAGTTGGTCCACCTCCAATGACGACAGTGTAAAAGGCGTTTCCTCCCTTCTTCTGATATGCCTATAAGATACAGAGAAGGAATCACTGCCCCAATCTCCATTGAAGCCGTAAAATCTCGCTGATCATTAATTATAGAGAATGTGGAGGCAAAAACAATGAGCATCTTCTTCTATTCCTGAGACTTTGGAATGTTGCTCTGTAAGCACAATACATATGGTTGGAGAATTGAGGTACCTGGATTTTCAGAGAGCATGAGTTTCAACAAAAGCTTCTTCCTGATTTCTTGGGCATGATTCACCTCCCGAAGGAAGTAGGCATGGTCCTTAAAACCCTTTATCCCGAAAGTCACGGGCTCAGCTCCGGCTGCGATGACCAGCTTGTCGTATGCAACTTTAAACCGGTAAGGCTCTTGAGGCAGTCCACCATTGCCAAACGTTTCACAGTATACCTGGTCAATAGGCAACGGGATTTAGCAAAAGAGACGCACAAAAAGGGAATACCGTGGCAGATTTGCAACGCCTAGTGTTATTTGACATGTCTTACTGGTGCATCTTTGGTTCCATCACATTGGAGAAATGAAATTTAACCTTATCTCACTATGTAGTATGTACCTAAACTACTTTTCGACATGTCCAACAGTGTGGACAATGCATGTTGATTTATGTTAGTTTATTTGACTTGCCAGATAATCACAATGGAATTCTTATAGCCGGGACCTCGACACAAATGCAAAACTGTGGACAATCCATGTCAATGTTTGTCACACAGTATATTGTAAATTTCTAATGTTTGTTCATTGCTATTTGAAGAAGACGGAGGAAAATTCCAGTCAATCAACACATGCAAAATGAACGGGAACTGATCACGTCCTTGGAGGAAAATGTATATGAGAATCGAAATCAACAACCAATTAATAGCAGTGCCTTAATGTAAATGAGACCGCGACAAAGAAAAGTAGGTGCTTTTAGTTTAGTATCCTGTCCTTTGAAAAACCCCGATTGGCAGATAATCAAAGTTGGACATTTTCATCGTGTCCAAGCATTTCTACTGGAAGAAAGAAGTTTGCGAGATATGCATCAACGTCAACAAAAAGTCGCAAGTAAGCAACCATTTGCGAGGATCACCTCGAACGCCACTACAACGATCGCTACCACTGATCAGGAGCAAAAACAGAGAGCTTCCCTCGTTATGCTTCTTCAAAGTCAGATCTTTCCAGTGCAATGGATGTTAAAATCATCTCAAAAAGTCAGTTGGGTCTCCATGGTTTAGCAAGGAAAGAAACAAGGAGCTCAAGCCTCACAGATCTTGCCAGTCACCACCTTATTCATCTAAACCATATTACCCAAGAATTTCGCATGCAAAAGAATGGCCAGAGGCAGCAGAGCACCCAGAACAAGAATCAGCCGCTCGGGTGGCTCGTGCTGAGCGAGATCTTCCCCTGGAGATCCGGTCGGCCGCCCAGAGCATCTTGGTCAACATGGTCTTCACGTTCATGGTGGCTCGGGTCTTCCTCAACATGCTCTGCCACATGAAGTTCGGGCTGTTCCTGTTCTTCACTTTCTTCGTGCTTGCCATGTCCATATTCAACTACTTCTTCTTGCCCAAGACGAAGGACATCCCGATCGAAGAGATGGGCATGGTGTGGAAGAAGCACTGTTACTGGTCTAGATTCGTTAGTGACAACTATGTTACTAAAGGAGGTGTTGGAATTCAAGTCGGCGGAAGACGACTTACCTGATTCCGATGCGCAAACAGCAAATAGTCCCGGAACGAACGTTGAATTGCGAATAAATCACGAACAACACTTCCTCACGTTAGTCTGGATGCAATCACAAGGAAAACACCCGATTTCCACGGCGTAAATGCCGATTGTTATTGCAAAGATGAAATGGAACGCCTTGATCTTCTTTGATGGAAATAGAGAGAAAATTTGGTACGAATGAATGGCCAACCTTTCCAACGGTTGTGTTCGGGAGGCTTATATACGTCTCCATGACACCCTTACAAATGGTGTCCTTCCATCGTACCGTATCAAGTCCTAAAGGTGCGGTCCAATCGCACCCCATCATGGACGTACTAGCTAGCTGGCTAAAGTACAACATCTCCCACTCGGACATGATGGGCTTGATAGCTCTCTATCAAGAATATAAGGCAACATTCATCAACTTTACAAAACAATTCATACTTGGCAAATAAGCCGTGCGACCGGTGAGTACACCGCACACCGGGAGCTCAAATTATGCACCTGTTAGGGATAACATAATGGCTACAACCCTGAATAGAAATAAACAATCGATGTCTCACAGTGCCCTAGACATATTTTGTTACATCAGTCCAAGTTTACCTATCCCTTAAAGGCTATACTTGACTATTCTCAAAACACCATGTATTTACAATTACATCTACAACTACATAGGGCGATATAATTGGTCGACTAGTAAATACATGCGATAGATGTAAAACAACAATAGTCTTCCTTCGCACTCATGTCTCTCTCATATTCAGAACAACTGCTTTCCTAGACACGTCCCATAGGCCATATCTATTCATGACCGCCCGTAACATGCTAAAGTAGCAACATTGATCTTTCACTTCGAGAACATAGTCGAAGTAACATAGGGCACAAAAATTGAGGTAAAATACAAATTACCTCAAGGGCTCACACGATAAGTAAATAGGGATAATTTTAACTCATCTTCCCTTATTGGTCGTACAATGCACATGTAGTACGAATTACATGCTATAGTGGATTACTCTTTCTATAAGAGCGTATGCCAATCATCAAATATATCCACCATACAGATCTTAGCCTAAACATAGTCACGTGCTTCTCACGTACTCATGTTTAGCCCGAGTGCTATATCAGCTCGCTTTCTATAGCGCCCAATTAAGTACTCGCATCCGGCATCTTTCAGGCATACATGATTGTGGGACTATCATGTTCGGTCTTGTTATAAATCAATCACAGACCTCATCTTGACTCCAATCAAGGCGACATATTTTATGTACCAAACTTGCTCTTCAGCATTTATTTGTACATAACGTCTCATCTCAACGTGCTAACTACAGCACTTGAGGTGATTGCTTGTGTGAGTGAGCCAATCATTGCCTGCTGACATACTTTTCGATAATATATATGTGTGTTTGTGCTAGTCTCATAGTGGATTTGTACTTATTGATAAAACATCAAATTACTAATAAACAAACAAGTACAATACATCTGTCCACAAATACATAAACCAATAATCCTCTACAATAACAAATATCACATTCTACGCAATCCTAGTGACATCCTATGGGTCAAGAATATGTCTCTAGGAATAGCCTTCGTAAATGGATCAGCAACCATTCTATTGGTTGAAATGTATTGCAGGATCACTTCTTTCTACGCTATAATATCTCTGATGAAGTTATTCTTTATGTCAATGTGCTTTGTTCTTCCATGATATTTGGGATCTTTCACATAGGCAATGGCAGCTTGACTATCGCAATAAACTGTCACCGGTCTTGGAACTTCAGTGACATTGGCTAAATTTTCCAAGAAACGTTTTAGCCATACTTTCGCTTCTTGCACTTTGCGCGTAGAACATGCAATAAATTCTGCCTCCATTGTAGACAAGGCCGTGCATGTCTGTTTCTTGCTATTCCAAGAAATCGCACCTCCATTGAGCAAGAACTCATATCCAGAAGTCGATTTACGCTCATCTAGGTCTCCACCCCAATCGGCATCTGAATAACCCAATAGGCGTAAGTCATTCCCTTGGTAACATAGTCGATAGTCCATGGTGCCATTCAAGTATCTCGAATCCTCTTCACGCTTTCCGAGTGTGCTTGACCGGGATTTGATTGATATCGGCTCACAAATCCCACGGCATAACATATGTCGGGTCGAGTACACATCATAGCATACATCAAACTTCCGATCGCACTAGCGTAAGGAACAATTTCCATCACTTTGATTTCTTCTCGGAGTCTTAGGACACATCTCAAGACTTAGGCCTTCACCTTGCATGACAGGGGTATCAATGGGATTACAATGCTGCATATTGAAACACTCAAGAATCTTCATAATATAAGACTCTTGTGATAAAGTAAGGAGTTTTCTTGATCGATCTCTTTCGATCTTAACTCCTAATATATAAGCAGCTTCTCCCATGTCCTTCATCTCAAAATTGGAGGACAACCATTCTTTTATGGTGATAACCAAAACCTTGTCATTTCCAGCCAACAGAATATCGTCCACATAAAGTGATAAAATTACAAATTTATCTTTGGACCGCTTGACATATACACAGTGATCTTCTTCGATCATCGTGAAACCAAAAGTTATTATTGCTCGATGAAAACGAAGATACCACTGTCTAGATGATTGCTTAAGGCCATATATTGAGCGATTAAGCTTGCAAACTTTATGCTCTTGACCTTTAGCTATAAAACCTATTGGTTGTTTCATATAGATTTCCTCATCTAATTCTCCATTGAGAAATGCCGTCTTTACATCCATTTGATGTAATTCAAGGTCCAAATGTGCAACGATGGCTAGAATAAGGCGTATTGAGGCAAACCTTACAACCGGTGAAAAAGTTTCCTCATAGTCTATACCCTCTTGTTGAGTATAACCTTTTGCCACAAGGCGAGCCTTATACTTTTCAATAGATCCATCCGCCCTTTGCTTAATCTTGAAGACCCATTTGTTTCCAATGGCCTTACGATTGGGTGGTAGATCAACCAAGTCCCAAACATGGTTTGCCCTCATTGACTCCATCTCATCTTCCAAAGCTTTTCTCCATTCTTCCTTGTCAGAGGATGAGAGAGCCTCTTGAACAGTCTTAGGCTCGGCATCGTCTTTTTGAGCAATCATAAATGCTTCCCCTTCAATCTCAAAACGACGACGAGGAATACTTTTACGATTACTTTTACGCAATTGAATTTCTCTTGAATTCAATTCATCAGCGATGCAACACTCCCACTAGGTCTTGTGTGTTGAGGTAAATCTTCATTTCCCTCTACAACATCGTGGGTGTGTTATCGGGATCTTCCATCTCATATAATTGGAAGTCCTTATCAATCTCACCTCTACTAGGAAAATCGTTCTCCAAGAACGTGACATCTCGTGACTCCATTTCGGTCACACTTCCATCAGCTTGTTCACCTATGAACACGTACCCTTTGGAGTGTTGGAATATCTTATAAAGATACATTTCTTCCCTCTAGGACCTAATTTGCCATGTTTATGGGAAGAATCATGAACATAAGCTGCACATCCCCATGGACGTAGACTACTCAAGTCGGTTTCCTACCAGTCCATAATTCATAAGGGGTGGAAGTGACCGATTTTGAGGGCACACGGTTAAGTATATAGGCAGCAGTCAATAACGCATCTCCCCAATAGGAGATAGGTAAATTTGCTTGCGCCATCATAGACCTAACAATTTCCAATAGGGTTCTATTCCTTCTCTCAGCCACCCCATTTTGTTGTGGAGTACCAGAAATAGTCAATTGTCGTACAATTCCCTTTTCATCACAAAGAGCCTTGAATTGCTCCGATAGATACTCACGTCCACGATCAGTTCTTAATGCCTTTATTGTTTTGTTCAACTGATTCTCTACCATCGCTATATATCGTCTAAAGCAGTATAATGCTTCTGACTTATGGGAGATCAGAAAGACATAACCGAAACGTGTGAAGTCATCTATGAAAGTGATGAAATATGAGACTCCATGCCTCGCCCTCACATTCAAAGGACCACAAATGTCAGAATGTATGAGATGCAATGGAAAATCAGCTCTAGTCCCTTTACCGAATGGTTTTCTAGTTGTTTTTCCCGCCAGACAATGTTCACATACGGATAGACTAACATTAGTGAGTGACCCTAAAAGGCCTTCTCTAGCTAATCTTTGCATTCTTTGCAATCCAATGTGACCTAATCTAGCATGCCAAGTACTTGCATCAATCTCAACATTGTTAGAAGACGCAATTAAAGAAAAACAACCATCAACATTAACATTGTACCGATCATAGTCAATGTCTAACACCATAAAACCATTCGATACATGACTCGAACCATAATAAACTGTTCCATACAAAATGTCAACACAATCACCATGGAAATTCAATACATAACTTAAGCTAAGAAGAACAACTACGAGAGACCAAGTTTCGTCGAATATCCGGAGCATAAAGGACATCATGCAGAACAGGTTTCGACCACCACGTAAGATTAATTTACATGTGCCGATACCCTTCACTTCAACCCTTGAGTTATTTCCAACATATATCCATCTTCTTCCAGGCGGTATCCGACGATACTCCACAAATGCTTCTCGGTCTCTAGCTACATGGTCTGTTGCTCCTGAGTCTATAGTCCACATTGGATAAGATTCAGCAAGCATTACAGTACAGCATTACTCAAAGTAATGGAGTAATGGGGTACCTTTTTCGGCTCAGTGCATTCACGAGCAAAGTGACCCAACTTGCCACAATTGTGGCACTCCATCTTGGCCTTGTCCTTCTTCCCACCACGCTTCTTGCGTCGGAAGGTCTTAGCCCTCTTGGGTGCTCGATCGTCATCTTCCTTTTGTTGTTGAACTGAAGATTCCTCTTGCGCTTGAAGCCCGAAGCTTTGCGCGAACTCGATTCAGCAACATAAGCATGGGTAGAGGATCTCGCAGCCTCTAGGCGCTCATCCTCTAATTCCAAATGATGCGCAATATCATCAAAAGTGACAATATTCTCATTATGCGTTATATTGATCTTCATATGCTCCCAATTGTCAGGAAGAGACCTTATAACAGCCTGAACTTGCTGTTCATCGTAAGGGAGTGACTCGCCGACTTCAGCTCACGGATCATGTTTGACATCTCCCGAAGATGCTGCCTCATCGTTACATTTGGGCGCTTTCGAAATGTGTCAAACTTGATGGTGAGTCTCCTCAGCTTAGTGGCAGATATACCCCCAAACTTATCTTTCAAGGCAACTCACATAGCTTGAGCTTTGTCATAACTCTCAAACTCACACATGAGATCATCTTTCATACAGCTCAGCAACGTGATGCGAGCAATGCTATTTTTCTTTTTCCAAGCTTGATAAGCTTCCAGATCTCTCCCGTGTTGAGCTGAAGTTCCATGCTCAGTTCATCCATGGTATGGTTGAGGGTTTCCAAAACCTCTTGCTCCTCAAGGATGTGTCTTGAACCTTTCGGTGCCAAATATCATAATTGTCACCGTTCAGCTTCTCACCCTTATTGAGGTCAGCCACAATGGTCTTGGATGCCGATGCCATAATCAATTGCTATAACACATTGACATAATAAACGCAGAATCAATACTAGCACACTATACGAGTAACACACATATTTAATTTGCAGCAAAGACAAACTAAATTAATGATAATTCAACAAAAGACACAGAGGCAAAAGTTCACTATGTTCCCAATCAACTTCTATGTACAATTGTTCTATTATCATTAATTAGTTTAATTTGCACAAATTTTGAGTTATAGGTGAGAACTTCTTTCAATTCTACCAACCTACGAACTCCCACTAGGAAAAATAATTACATGACCTTATGTAATTTCTACATTTTTCCTTAACACAAAAACATAGCATGATAATAACCAACGTATAAACAACAATCATGCTTCAACTATGCAATTCAACATGTAATGGATTTCCTACCATTGTTCTTATTTTCTAGCAACTAGAAAATTGCAAGTATATTAAAATATATACATCATATCATTGAACCAAGCTCTACACAGCATATATAACATCATTTGCACACAAGCTAGCTACCGTATTTCCCTAATCACAAGAAAATACAAGCTACAAATGAATAAGCTGCATTAAACCCCAAAAAATACGTGTACATAGGGTTCCCTTAGCATTTTCATACATTTATAAAATTCCAAACTATAAAATAATTATACCACTATGTAGAGGACACTCATACGAACCAAACGAGACCGACCACGCTCCAATCGGAGCTCGCACGCGCCCCCACGCGCCGCCTGAGTGCGCGGCACGTGTGACGCACGCGCCAGCGAGCAGAACGGCTCCTGGCCGGTCCGACCGGTTTGACCGCCGGACCGGTTGACCGGTCCGACCGTTGACCGGTCAACTGTCGGGTCGGGTCAACGGGTCGGGTCTAGGGTCGTCGGGTCGGCTGGTCGGGTCCGGTCACCGGCCGGTGACCGGCCGCCAACAATCGGCGGCGACGTCATCGATGACGTCATCCCGGCGGTTACCGACCGTTGGATGACGTCACGGTGACGTCACCACGCACCGGTTCACCGACCGGCGCGTGCCGATTCGCCGGCTGGCGCACGTCGGGCACGCGCCGGTTCGCTGAACAGCGCGTGTGGCGCACGTGCGGCTTCGCCGCCGCGCAGCGCGTGACGCCCACGCGCGAGGCTTCGGCCGCGCGTGTGGGCGCGTCGCGTCTCTGGCGCGCTCGACCCATCGCCGGACTCGTCTCGACGAGCTCTTTCATCCTGTATATTCAAAAATTAATTTGGACCAAAAAATCATTTCGAAAATGGGCCAAAACCTCACGGGTGCACACGACCCCGAATCCGTTCTTCGCTCCGGTTCAAATTCGAGTTTTTCATAGGGCAATTCCGACCATCAGAGATCCAAACAGTGTATAAAACTATCTCTTGATCTCAATTTCAAATGGTAACAAAGAAAACTCGATGAAAAACAAGGCAGAAATCACGATCGGGCTCTGATACCAATGTTGGAATTCAAGTCGACGGAAGACGACTTACCTGATTCCGATGCGCAAACAGCAAATAGTCCCGGAACGAACGTTGAATTGCGAATAAATCACGAACAACACTTCCTCACGTTAGCCTGGATGCAATCACAAGGAAAACACCCGATTTCCATTGCGTAAATGCCGATTGTTCTTGCAAAGATGAAATGGAACGCCTTGATCTTCTTTGATGGAAATAGAGAGAAAATTTGGTACGAATGAATGGCCAACCTTTCCAACGGTTGTGTTCGGGAGGCTTATATACGTCTCCATGACACCTTTACAAATGGTGTCCTTCCATCGTACCGTATCAAGTCCTAAAGGTGCGGTCCAATCGCACCCCATCATGGACATACTAGCTAGCTGGCTAAAGTACAACAGGAGGGATTGAGATGGGTTACGGCAGATAGAACTCGAAACTTATTCTATCGTTTCTAAAGGAGGGATCGGGATTGAGATGAGCGACTACAGGAGGGAACCCGCAATGTGTATGAGCGAAGAATTTTGTGAGATATTGGACAATATTTTCCTTTGTTTCCAGTTTGTCGTGGCGAATTATTTTTCTGTGTTGAATTCATCACGACAATAGTGAAGTTGCAATAGCGATACGGTTCGTCACTTAGCCAAACAAAATTGATTTACTATAATTGATGAATAAATTGCGATTTTCAAACTTGCATCTAATAGTTTTTATTAGTGTTGAATGAGGTTATATAGTCATTGATTTGACCCTATGTAAGGAGATATTTTATCATTGCAAACGTTTTCTACAAAGTTCTCACTACTTGTGCTTGTCATTTGGTACAAGTTCCATCGATAAACCGAATTGATTTGATATCGCACAACTCAAATAAAGGTTGTTTATGGAGCTAAGATGAGTAATTTTCAAAGCTCATCAGAGTCTAGACACAAGTTTAATTAGGTCTTCAACTTATTTTGACACCTTTACTGTTTACATAGGACGAGTTCAACCGAAGTTGACTGCATTCGATGGTAGAGATTTTGCAAATGTCACACGATTCAAGTCTACGCCATAAGTTTTGGGAATCAATAGGGGTCAGGCCATCCATGATTGCATCTCCATGGAGCCAAAATACTTTTGCCAGCTTCAAGTTCTTTCAGGAAATATCCTGGGATATCGGCAGAGAGTGCAATTTATATCTTTAAGGCTTCTTATTTGCCCTCCCGATGATCGTAGAGTCTTTTTTTCGCAGGAAAAGGCGACCAGCTCCGCACCACCAACGACCAACGATCCAAGATTGGTGAGCATGTTGCCAAAGCTTCATGAAGATGTTGGCAACTAGAAAGTCTCTCTATACGAGATATAACATAGCTAGGCAATGCAACAAGAGTTGTTCGGAGAACCAAGCGATGAACTCGTTAGTTGGGGCATTGGTATGAATTGTTGTCCGTTGGCTAAACCCATTGGTTATAGTAATGTGGGCTTCTTGTCGGCATTAGCATGAATTCTTGTTTTTTGTCTGATGGCTGAGCCCATTTGCTTGTGATGATTGAATAACCTATCCAGAAAAGAGAAAAAAAGTACTAGCACATGATATTATGTTTACCATTTGATGGCATTGGGTCGAATCGATCAAGAATTTTCTCTATGTTTTTCCTAAACAGAACATACAGCCTCTCCCTGTAGATGTTTCATATCGTTTGCTATCAAAATTTGTTACCTTAACCCTCAAGATGAGAGTCACTCAGGGCCATTCTACATAGCATATCCCAAGATGGGGCCTCAAGTCAAGCAAGCATAACAAAGAATATAAACCATCCGTCCTCGTTCTTGAAGCTATCCCTCGCATCACCGACAAAACTATCTCGCTAGCTGTATGGCTGCCCGAGCTGCCATGTCTAGGTTGTCGGAACACTATCCTCCTAGATGCCTGCTCGAAGAATTCTAGCAGCAGCCATTTATGTATGGAGTTAGCCGGTTGATACTCGAAATTGGTATACTATTGAATTAAAGTCAAGAGAACTACAGACCCTCGTGGATCGAAAGTACATGGTAATTAAAGCGTCTGGGCCAAGATTTTGACCAAAAGAAGAAAGTACCTAGCAAAATGCTTTAGAGAGGAGATGTTTAAAAAGCTTCATAGGAATACTCGCTCCGCTTGATGGCGACAAGTTATATGGAGCACAAAATTTTCAGCGTGCCCTTTAAATTCACTACTATTGAAGTGAGGCCCTTAGGGGCCTGTTTGTTTGTGTTTTTTTTTTTGTTTATGAGCAGATTTTTTATTTTTTGTTAGGGAACAAGAAAAAAAACAGAAACGAAAACAAAAAAAAGTTGTTTCTTGTTTCTAACAATTTTTGGGAACAAATTTTCTCTCTCCACTCTTTTCTTTTCTTCTTCTTCTTCTTCTTATTCTTCTTCTTCTTCTTTTCTTCTTCTTTTTTCTTTGGCCGGCGACCGGCCGTCGAGGGCCGGCGATGATGTCGAGGGCCGGCGACCTCGCCGGAGCGTCGCCCAGCCAAGGCGAGGCCGCCGGCCCTCGTCGGCCGGTCGCCGGCCATGGCCAAGGCCGGCGACCGGCCAAAAGAAGAAAAAAGAAAGAAAAAAAATGAAAAATAAAATAAAAATATTTAAAAATTAAAAGAAATAAAAAAAGAACACAAATTTACCAAACATGTTTCTGTTCTTTTTTTATTCTAGGAACAAGTTTACCAAACGCATTTTTTTGTTAAAAAACTATTCCCCGAATGAGAAATAATTTTTTCTATTTTCGTTTCCTAGAAAAAAAAAAAAATGTAAACACAAACAAACGCACCCTAGGTTTGGACTTTTTACTTTTTGATATTTGTTACATCCCCCACCAACTCTTTCATTTCTTAATGGATCCAAAATGCTGCATGTCAACCTCCGTAAATGTTTGAATCACCACCAAAATTATTCAAGAATTGTTAATCGGTGTTTGTAGCTCTGGTATGAGGTGTGGTGGGACTTCTCTCTTTTTTTCTTGGGAAAAATACCAATAAATTTTTGACCTATTACAATTATATCAATTCACTTTTAAATATTTCAATCATGCTAATTTAGTCATAAATATTTTCATAATTTGTCAATAGTCATTTTGATCAATTTTCATCAGAAATTGCTGATATTAAAAATTCTTACAATTTTTTTAAAAAAGTTGAATTTTATTATTTCTTTCTTTTTCTTTTTCTTTTCTTTCATTTTGGCTGAGGAGGGTCATGGCCCTCCCCTAGGCCCTTGCCAAATCTTACGACTAGTGGGGCCTCGAAGGCCTCATGTGGAGAACTTTTTTAAAATGTTAGTGAAATTTCATTCATTCAGGATTCACAAAAACTTACATCATTCACAGAGTATTTACGTAAAAAACATCAAAATGGCTCATTTGGATCACTTCTTCGTATCATTGTCTTTAGGTTAATTTAGATACTCCTATAACATCTTAAATGCTCATGTGAAAGTATCTTATTAATAGTAAGGAAAAAAGAAAAAGTCTTCGACATAGTAAATCAACAGGCTCGATATATATTTTTTTAGACTAATGAAACTGAACAATAAAAACTTCACTGAAAAGTGAGCTTCTAAGATTAGATGGACGCAAATAAATGAGTTGTTATAATGATGGAGGATATTGCAATAAGTTTAAATTACATGAAAAATCATAGAAAGAAAATAATTATGTCAAAGAAGATTGTGCAAAATGGAAATCATTAAGGTCAAGTGGCCTTACTTGTATAAGGGGGTGGAGTGAGCCCTGCCCAATCCTAGTCATTGGTTGCCCGATACATTGATTTAGTAGTCATTTTTATAAGATTTATATATACTCCCTAAACAAAGACAAAAGAATTGCTTCCAGTGATTTATATTTCTAATCGTTCGGGTAATTTAATTTATGAATTGACCTTTTTGTCTTCCCGCCATGAAAATGACTAATCAAAATCAATCAATGCAAATTACCTCGTACGGCCCCACACGTTTTCCTGTCAATACGCTTACTCGTCTTCATTTGGCCCACGCGTTTTTGGATGACTTTTCTTCTCTCTCTCTCGTCCTTCTCTCTCCTCTCGACCTCTGCTACAATGGAACCATCTCCAGGGTTCGCCATTGCAGCTTGTTCGGTTGTTCCATGGCAACCATCCTGTCCGTGGAATAAATTTTTATTTAGAATTTTTTTTATTCCCTAATAATTTTCTAAATATTTATACGTATTTGAAAATTTCACAAAATTTCTCATTTGATAACCATATAAAATTTCTCCCTCTTACGCTCTTTTCCATTCATTGATGGGCAGCGACTGCATGCAGTGAGAGGCAAAGGTGAGTGATAAAAAGAGTTATAAGCAGAAATTTTTTCACTTTTCATTTCTATTCCAAAATTATTTATAGACTAAAGATTTGTTTCAAAAATAGAAAAATGAAATTGTATTATCAAATAAATTTATATTTCCATTCTATTCTTGGGAATTGAAAAATAGATTTGACTAGAAATAGAATAATTATTGTACACGCTCTAAGGGACGTCAAATTACATCAAATTTTTGAAGCTAAGCTATATTAACCACTCCAAATTAAATCAAATTTTCGATAAGGGACGTCTTTGCCTAACGCCCTCACATAAACATCTTAACTACTATAAATTGCTATCTCGAGATGCGGGGACTTTGTTTCCCTTAATGATACTGAAAATAATAATGACATACTTCAAGGACAAGCACTAATTGCTCAACCGCCCACCTTATTAATGGGCAAAAACGCACTTTCACATAATATATATGAGATAATAGATCAGATAAGAAAAAACCAAATAAAGTTCTTAATTGGTGATTTAGATTTATTGGTTATTAAATAACATGCGAATTGATGTTTATAGATTGTTCTGGGAAGATATACTAGATCAAGTGATAGTGAACTTATTTAACTGATTAATGTTATCTAATTATCATTAAAGGAAATGCAAGGGAATGAAGCTTTCGGGTGATGTCGCTCGATCATAAAACTTTATTGTACCGACTTTTCTTGTTAAGCATGGTACAAAGATCATTAGTCAAAATAGTCATTCCGAACTAATATACAAGTCTGATTTTCGGCTTTCCTTATATCTATTAAAGAACGTGAAATTTGAATGGGCTCTCTTTTAAAAAATATTATACTTTATTTATAAAGTAATAGATGCGAAGATCATTTTACAAACTTTAACTTTCTACAAAATCACAGTTTCATCTTAGAGCTTTCGTCAACTCGGTCAACAATTATTTAATCTCCGATTTCATTTTTGTCTATAAAACGGTCCATTGCAATTAATTTGAAAGTCAATATTTTCTAAGAATCTTCAAGTCAGAAAACTTAAACATATCAAAATATTATCAAAATATAGCAAAAGGAATTCTTTAAAGTGTCGTAGTTTTGACATTGTAAGATAAACAATTATAATTATAGGAAATGTAAAAAAAAAAAAAAAAAAGGTGACTTTTAGAGAGTGATACTCTTCCAAAACGTTGCTGGGTATAATATGAACGTATACATAAATGCAGCACTAAAACGTTTTAAAAAATCTACACAAGCAAATAAAGGCAAGTCTATTCAGTTTACATCATAAATTATTTTTTTCTTACTTAAATTGCTCGAATAATTGATTAATTCCTGAAAATATGAGTGCAATTTAATTTATAGTTTCACTTGAAAGTAAATTGTGGATTCAAAATCGCATCACCTTAGATATGGAAGAGTCTTCTCATGATGTTCGAATTTTATAAGTTCATTTGGAGCCAATCTACAGTAATAGCAATGCATTCATTAATTAATTAGTTTAATTTTATTTTGTCGAGAATGTGTGTATGTGTATATTTAAATATGCAAGCACTTGAGGATAATTAGTTACTTTATATCCACATCTTAATTTACAAAAGTAAGTGGATTCATAATGATTTTCGAAATTTTTCCTTTTTTTTTTCTGTACTAAATCACTGACTTTTTTTGGGTGGAAGAAATCATTGACTTTAGCTACTTATATTTTGTCTTTTGTGTGCCGTCTTCGCCACGCGCCGACTGTAGTTCCTAGAAAAATGTGTTGTTTCTAAGGCACCTCCTTAAATAATTGGGCAATGCAGAGACTGATGTTCATATATATTCATATTATGAAATTTCAATTTTTCTTTCTTTCTTTTTGTACTACTTGCATTTTGTCTTCGTGTGGCTTCTTATCCTCGCCTAACTTTCAAACCGGTCATGTTAAATTTCTGTGAGCACGTGATTTCCAATCGTTGTTGCGACGTTAATTTATTTAGGAAAAAAACAAGACCGAAAGAGAGGCGGCTGACTGTAAGTCCATTTTCGATCCAACAGGTGACGATGATTGTCGATTAGCAGCTAACAGTTGACAGTAATCATCAGCCATCCGATCGCTCATAAAAGCCCTCGATGATTTTGCCGGGACGAAGACAAGCCCTCTTTAGTTTGGTTCTCCAGCTTGGTTCCATGACCTTTTAAAATCTCTACATGTGCCTCATATTTTTCATGGATACACTACACTTCTGATATCCTTTCGTTTCTCTCTCTAGCTATTGAAATCCTGGCAAGAAATTCATGTTGATTCTACAATTTAACTTGGCATGGACAACAATCGAGGAGGTCCTCAAGCAACCGCCGAGGAACATGAGATCGAGCTCATGCAGCAGCAGTTATTGCCTTCCATGTCAAAAGATATTGAGGTGGCGCTGAAATGTTTGAATGAATCAGCAGGCGGAAGCAGATGTAGCATCTTCAGAGTCCCTGAGGCGATTGGCGGAGGTATTGCCGAGGCATGCCGGCCTCGCATCGTCTCTATTGGCCCGTACCATCATGGAGAATCGCAGTTGGAAATGCTTCAGGGGCCCAAGTGGAGATACCTCCACGCTATGTTGGGCCGAACTCAACCGCATGGTGTCCGCCTTGAAAACCTCATCGATATGGTGGCCCCAAAAGAGAGAATGATCCGGCAGTGCTACTCGGAGAGCACCGACAATTTCAGCGGACCTGATCTTGTGAGAATGATGGTCCTCGATGGATGCTTCATCATTGAGCTCCTCTGTCAAGTAGGGAGGGCCGTGCCTCATCTGGACAGGCCCCTATTATGTAATACATATGTGAAAGCTTGTGTTATGCAGGACCTTCTACGACTTGAGAACCAGGTACCCTACTTTGTTCTTGAGGATTTGTTTGAAACGACGAATGTTCCAGAGGGAACCTCGTCCTTGGCCGATCTTATCTTCAATTTCTTCAGCTGCATCCTGAAAGGACCTGCCAATGTCAGGGAAAGACGAATAAATCGGAAAGGAGTGCACTTGCTCGACGTATTTCGTCTGAGCTTAATACCTTCGGATCAACAAGACAATCAAGTAGACAAGAGCTCATCTTTTCCTATGATCAGATCTGCTTCCGAGTTGCGTCGAGTGGGAATTGGATTCAAGCAGAGGGAAGCCAGCACCTTCCTGGAGATCAAATTTGACAGAAAACGCAGAGTTATTGGAATTCCGAAAATAACAGTAGATGACGACGACCTCAATTGGATCCTCCCCAATATGGTTGCTTTTGAACAGTGTTGTGGCCGCCCAAATGATTGTCATGTAACTGCCTATGCCATGTTCATGGGATGTCTCATTCACACGGTCGATAATGTTCAACTTTTGCGTGACTGTAAAGTCATCTCAAATCACGGTATGAGCAACAAGGAATTTGCACGCTTCTTCGATGACATCCGTAAGGCTGCTCCTTTCGAGCTCGTCGAAGAGAGCTATCTAGCATTGCAGTTTGCAATTTTAAACAAGTCTCTTAGGTGTGAACGGGCTTACCATTGCTGGGCACAACTCCTAAATGCCTTTCGTGACAACCCATGGTCGGCTCCTTCGGGCCTAGCTATCATAGTGACGCTTGCAGGCATGATTCAAACAGTGTACGCTCTACTGCAATACTATCACCCAAAGTAGCAAGAAGCATATAGAAACGGCATCTTCCATATTGATTTCGTTACAGTAAATCTTTTGAGTTGTTGATACTTTCTTTGTGACCAGATCAATCTTGAGTATGTGGATTAATAGTTATCATCACTAAAGTTGTGATCACTAGGGGAGAACACAAACAAGTGATCCCATTCCGCCCGGGAATCCAGAACTTACTCCGCCCTAGGCCTAGCCAATAGCCACTACCGAGTTCCATGGAACTAAGGAGTGGATTGGCGGGTTAAACGGTGTTCTACAACTAAAAACCAAAGTTACACAACAAAAATGGTGTATTGGTGCAAAACCATTGTTATTTTACTAGCCATGCTAAATACTTGTGTTACAAATAAATGAACCTTTCCACCCAAAAAGAGCCCAATGCATCATAAAATGCGTCTCTACCATTGTCAACCTATTCTCGAGTTGTCTCTTCCAAATACTAGAGTCGTCGCCTAGTTCACTGCAACGTAGAACCTGTTCCTCTAGCTGACTACCCTTGTGAGATTATCCGAATGCCAAACCAGCCAGCTCACGAATCCTGCATGTGATATCCCCTTCGCGTCCTGCATAAAAGAATGTTTGCATAAGTGACGACGATTGATTTCATAAAATCAGAGAGTACTAGGTATTGGGAAAGAAAACCATAAGTGACGCATGGTAGCACGTTATGCACCTTAGATTGGCGTAAATCAACAAGCGCCTTGTAACGCCCAATAAAAGCTATGCTTCCTGTTGACACCTAAATTTTGGCAACCCGATTAGTTGTTCGTCGCATTAAAAATTAGGGATTAATTTTTAACCCCTAAACAAAAATATTATAATTAAATTGCATAACATATAGTCATTAGGAGCATATTTCATTTAATTGCATATTTGTTGGAACGGCGGTAAATGGATTTAGGTGAATGGCTTTGAATATTGAAGCCCACAATAGCATTAAACTTTGGATAAGTCAATAATTCCTCTATGGTGATTGATATTACATTTACGTGGGTGTCCTAAATTGTTAAAAGTTGATTTCCATCACATTGGCACTGATATATTTGTGCATGCTCACCTATTTGAGGGCATAAATGGAAAGAAAGGACAATGTGTAAGCGGCCACCGATTTGCACAATGAAGGAAAATTATGCACTTGGCCATAATTCGGTCAACATGGGGGGCAAGAAATTGACCGACATTATTTTAAGTGGAAAGAATTTATGCATGATTCTCAGGTCAAATTCACGCAATATTGGCAAAGTAATAAAGAATGGAAAGAAGCAAAAAGTGAATTGTTGAATATCAAAGTCGCACAGCTCTGATAACACTCTCACAAGAGAAGCTCTTAAGGAAGGAGATGATTACACTACTTTACTCGCAGAAAAGTCTTATCACTCTCCATCATTAAAACGATTACAAGATTCGTTTATATGTAGGCTTAAAACACGACTCTTGACATTCCTTAGAAATATGAAAAGACACGTCTAAATAAATAGTAATAAAGACATTTTAATATGGGTGTCGAAAAGACTTTTTTTTTTCGGAAAGGCGAACAGTCTTTCGACCAAAACACGAAGAGTCACAAGAGATAGGCGGTGAGGGGGAGTATTGAAGATATCACCGCCTATCTCTTGTGACTCTTCGTGTTTTGGTCGAAAGACTGTTCAGTTTCCGAAAAAAAAAAGTCTTTTCGACACCCATATTAAAGTGTCTTTATTACTATTTATTTAGACGTGTCTTTTCATATTTCTAAGGAATGTCAAGAGTCGTGTTTTAAGCCTACATATAAACAATACTCCCCCTCACCGACTACTCTCTCTAAGGATAGTCCTCGCGATCATATCAAGCTGAGCTCGAAACTCTTCAAACTTTGCAGCTCCAAGACCTTTGGTGAAGATATCGGCAACTTGATCACCTATCTTGATGTACTTCATCTTGATCTCGCCCTCCAACACTTTCTCTCGCAGAAAGTGATAGTGGACTTCCACATGCTTAGTCCTAGCATGGAAAACTAGATTCTCTGCCAAGCTTATAGTGGATAGATTATCACAATACAATATTACTGAATAACCTATTGACTGATGAAGATCATCCAATAACTGCACTAGCCACGTGCTTTCCTGAGCTGCCATTGCTGCTGCTCTGTATTCAGCTTCTGTTGTAGACAAAGATACAGTCGGCGGTCTTTTACTGAACCAGGACACTACTGCTGATCCAAGATTAAACGAGTATCCAGTAGTTGATCGTCGTGTGTGTTGATCTCCAGCATAGTCGGCATCACAATGACCGACCAACTCACTCGATGATCCCTTTTTATACAAAAACCCAAAATCAAAAGTCTTCTTTACATACCTCAGGATACGCTTGGCTGCATCCAAGTGAGGCTTCCTTGGCTTCTCCATGAATCGACTCACTACTCCCACTGCAAAAGAGATGTCAGGCCGAGTTATGGTAAGGTAAATTAGACTACCTACCAATTGCCTATACATGGTCGAATCTTATAGCTCTCAACCTTCTTCAGCACATAGCTTTGCGTTCCCATCCAACGGAGTAGATATAGGTTTGCAATCAAGCATTCCGAATTTTTCAAGAGATCTCGTGCATACTTTTGTTGACATAGGAATAATCCTTCCTTTGTCCTATCAATCTCGAGCCCCAGAAGGTGTTTTAGTTCTCCAAGCTCCTTCATCTGGAACCGGTTGGCTCTAATTCGACATATCTCATCTTCATCATCTCCAGTAATGATGAGATCATCCACATAAACTAGCACATCTGCAACCTTTCCATCTTCTGCCTTCACGAATAGGCTCGAGTCTGCTGGAGCTACATTATAATCATTCTTCAACAAGAATTCTGCAATTTTTCCATACCACGCTCTCGGGGCTTGCTTCAAGTCATACAATGCTTTCTTTAGCTTGCAGACATATTCTGGATGAATTTTGCTCTTGAAGCCATCCGGTTGCTCCATATCTCTTGCTCGAGTTCTCCATGCAGGAAAGCATTCTTCACATCCATCTGCCACACATTCCACGACTTGCTTGCTGCAAGTGCTAATAGAACTTAAACAGTGGTAACCTTTGCCACCGGGCTAAAGGTCTCTTCATAATCAACCCCATATTTTTGCGAAAATCCTCGAGCCACTAGACGTGCTTTATACCTCTCAATTGACCCGTCTGGTTGAGTTTTAAGTTTATAAACCCATTTGCAAGAACTAGGACGTACCTCTTCAGGTTGCGGTACCAAGTCCCATGTCTCATTCTTCTTTAGTGCGAGGATTTCTTCTTCCATGGCCTTCCTCCATTCTGTACTCTTTGAGGCTTCTTCATATGTCGAAGGCTCGACCATGCCAACATCTTCAGTCAATGTTGCATTGGCATACTTGGGATTCGGCTTCCTTTGCCTCGTCGATCTCCGAAGTTGAGGCTCCTCCTCTTCAAGTTCTTCGACCTGACTTGGTCGAAGTTCTGTCGACCTTGGATGCTCACTAGATGAACTTGTCGATCCTGGTGATTGTGCTTCGACATCTTTTTCAACAGGCTGATTCTCATCTAATTCTTTTAGCCTTTCTTCGACCTCTTCATCGAAATGTTGTGAATTTGGCAATTCGACTGCTTGAGATGACCACCAAGATGACATTTCGTCGAACACCACATTCCTTGAAGTATAGCACCTCCCTATTGTAGGGTCACAGCACTTCCACCCCTTTCGTTGATCATCATATCCCACGAATATGCAGTGAACTGCCTTCTTGTCGAATTTGCTGCGAAGATGATCAGGCACAAATGCATAACATATACATCCGAAAACTCTAAAGTGACTTACCACTGGCTTGCAATTCCATAGCTTCTCGTATGGTGACATAAAACCAAGCCTTGCTTATGGCAGCCTGTTAGTCACATGAGCCGCCGTTTTCAAACATTCAGCCCAAAACCTCGGTGGAACATTCTTTGCATGCAACATGCTCCTGCATGTCTCAGCTAGATGTCGATTCTTTCTTTCGGCAACACCGTTCTGCTACGGCGTATACGGACAAGAATACTGTCGACGTATCTTGTACTCTTGCAAATACTTCGTAAACTCATAAGAAGTGTACTCTCCCCCGTTATCGGTGCGTAGGCAACGAATTTTTCTACCTACTTCACTTTCAACCTTCTCCTTAAACACCTTAAATTTGATAAACGCCTCAGATTTTTTCCTTCATGAAATCAACCTAGACGTACCTGGAGAAGTCGTCGATGAAAGTGATCATATACTTGAATCCACTAACAGATTGCTGCTTCACTGGACCAAGCACATCCGAGTGAACGGGCTCGAGAGGCATTCGAGCTTTGAATGACGATTCCTCATACGGAAGTTGATGTGCCTTCCCGTACTGGCACCCGGCACAAACCACATTTTCTTGCACTTCCAACTGGGGAAGACCCCTCAGCATGTTCTTTTGCATCATCACCTTCAACTTGTGATAACTTACGTGCCCAAGCCACGCATGCCATAAATCAGGTGTATCATTCCTTTGGGTTTTGTTTACGTATGCCATTTGAGCAAACATCACGTAAACGGACTCTAGCCAACGTCCCTCCATGATTGGTCGACCAGTGGGCTTCAAACTTCGGTACACCTTAACATCTCGTGGACCGAACACCACATAATTACCCGAGTCTGTGAGCTGGGACAAGAACAATAAATTCTTCTTCATTCCTGGCACGTGGTATACACTTTTCAATTCAACTTGCTGTGAATTGAACCGAGGAGTTATCATCGTCTCGCCAATATGAGTGATCGGCAACCTCGAGCCATCTGCAGTGATAACAACACGTCCTCCGGTATAATTACGCATGTTCGATAGTTTGCCTTGATCTCTAGTCATATGACTCGAACACCCTGAATCAACAATCCAGTCATAATCATAATTAATCGACTTTTCACTTACAGAGATTAATGCCATTGCATCGTTTAACTTGACTGCGGAAGAGGCAGCGAACTCGTTTGACACCACTATTGCAACAGACGTTTGGAAATCCCATTCCTTATCTTCATCGAAATCATTCCTCTTCGATGATGCTGCGACATTTCCTTCAACTTTCTTCGCTCGACAATCTCTGGCAAAGTGGCCCTCCTTGCCGCAGACGTAACATCGTCCACTACGTCTTTTGCCATCGCGTCGCCCGGCTCCCCCTGGTCGAAGGCTCGACTCTCCTAGATGCTTTTGCCATCCTTCACGAGCTGGTTGCTTTTGCCATTCGACATGGCTTTTCCTGGACTTGCCATCTTTATTGTTAGCACCGGTTCACCTCTGGCCCTTGAACCCTCTTTTATCACTGAAAAGGGCACTTTCTTCTTCCTTAATCGAAACCTTAGACATTTGAATATCTAAAGTCTCTTGGTTAGTCAGAATATTCTCCAGATCGATTAACGTCGGTTGAGTTGCCCATCCACGAGTAGCCGTAATAATACCGTTATACTCTGGCTTTAACTCGTGAATAATAATTCTTCTCATTCTTGTTTCTGAGATGGCATTAGCGGGATCCAACTTTGAAATTTCGTCACAAATAGATTTAACTTTGGAGAAATACTGACTCACCGTCATATTTTGTTGTGACATCAACAGCAGCTCGTTCTACAGCCTTTGTAGCTTGGCATCATTTGACCTTGCGAATAACGCTGCCAAGTTATCCCACGCCTCCCTGGGAGTCTGCGCGCTCCTAATGTGCGACAATAAATCATCTTCGACAGTTATAGCAAGAGCTTAAAGAGCTTTACCCGCTTTGATCTTCCATCTCCTCTGTTCATCAACGCCTCTGGGTGCCGTGGTGTTGATGCCGCCAACAATATCCCACAAATCCTGACCCATCAAATAAAACTGCATCCGGACACTTTAATTATTGTAATTGGAGTTGTTGAGCTTCTCAATGCCATTCGTTGAATTTGAAATATCCGCCATCTGACTTGAAATAATGCCCAGCACTACTCCAAGAAACCTTGATCCTCGACCAATCGATCACAGTCCCTGACTGTACACTGGCAGAACTTCGACGTATTTCGGTCCTCAACCGCCTGCGCACGAACAATGGTCCTTGACCACCGTCTTCACGAACTATGCTTCGGAAGACTTGACTCACGGTCCCTGACAACCGTGCTCTCGGTCCTAGATAACCTTGCTCTGATACCAATTGTTGAACATCAAAGTTGCACAGCTCTAATAACACTGTCACAAGAGAAGCTCTTAAGGAAGGAGATGATTACACTACTTTACTCGCAGAAAAGTCTTATCACTCTCCATCATTAAAACGATTACAAGATTCGTTTATATGTAAGCTTAAAACACGACTCTTGACATTCCTTAGAAATATGAAAAGACACGTCTAAATAAATAGTAATAAAGACACTTTAATATGGGTGTCGAAAAGACTTTTTTTCTTTGGAAACTGAACAGTCTTTCGATCAAAACACGAAGAGTCACAAGAGATAGGCGGTGATATCTTCAATATGAATCACACTTGATGAGAGGGAATGCAAGAATATATTTCTTTTCCTTGTCCAAAGTTTGATATCTGGCCTATATAAAGAGGGGAAGGGGAAGCGACGCTCGTAAAAAGTGGGGAGTCCTTCGTGTAGTCTTCCTTCATACGGCTACACTGAAAGAGGCCACACGTATTGAAAATACAAGGCACCTTTTAGAGGGAAAGGAGAGAGAGCTTCATAGAATAAAGAGCAGCCACAATTGAGAGCATTGAAGAGGGAGCTTCACACCCCCCTTGGAGGTTCGCCACTTTGCAGAAGACGCCAAAAGGAGTCTTCACCATACAGAGAGATTAACATAAAAATCCATCAACTTCGTGGTGTCCAGTCCTCGCCTGACGATCGGCAACGGCAGCTTGCTGTACCTCAACGTGTTCCATCAGTCAGACTCGCAAATTAGATTTGGCAAGTTTTGTTTCTTTGTTTCCCTTGCAGGTTACGTAACTCTCACAATCGTAGTCCGCACATCCCTGGCTATACCACACAAACTTGCAATTGAGATATCGCCGGCAACACATGTCTTGGACGCCCAAGGGAGGATGTGATGAGGTCTTCAGGAGATTGAGTGGAGCTTGAGACTCGGTCAAACAAAAAGACACCAAATTGCGAGTGAAAAGAATAGTGGGCGCACAACGTGACCTTGCAAAGGGAGGCAGAAGACGGTGGATGTTGTTGTCTTCTGGTCTTTGTCCAGACTTAGATGGAAGAAGGCAGCAAAAGTTGTGGTTTTCCTCGCTTAATGTTTTCCGGTGACTGTCCATGCACCATGGAGCCCCAGTAATCCCAAAGGCCTTCTGTTCTCGTCGTTGCCCGAGTTTGCCCATTGTCGCTTGTCCTTGCCTCACCCTTGACGGCCGTGTCGTGAGTTTTGTCGGTCACCGACTGACTCGAGCTGAGAAGTCCCCACCAGCACAAGCAGCCGCTGCTGTGAGCCGATCACCCACCACAATTCGCATGATAAGTAATTACTTTGTATCCACATCTTATTTACAAAAGTGGGTAGATTCATAATGATTTTCGATTTTTTTTTTTCGTTTTTTTTCTATGCTAAATCATTGACTTCAACTACTTACATATTGTCTTTTGTGTGCCTTCTTTGCCTCATGCCGACCGTAGTTCCTAAGAAAATGTGTCATTTCTTTGGCACCTCCCTAAATAAATGGGCTGTGAAGAGATTGATGTTCATATTCATTCATATTATGAAATTTCGATTTTTTTTTTCTCTTTCTTCTTATAATACTTGCATTTTTTCTTTCGTGTGGCTTCTTGTCCTCACCTAAACTTCTCAAACCGGTCATTTTAAATTTCTATGAGCACGTGTTTTCCAATTGTTGTTATGATACCAATGATGGAGGAAATATTAATTTTCTTTTATTTATTTTCTAGATAACAATGAGTTTAAAATTCACACCCACCCCACGGTGGACTTGTTGGTTCGCGCCCTACCCCCTCATCCGATAGGGGAGGGGTTTGAAACTCCGCGCCCCCATTGCGCGACTTAAGTGGACTGCCGTGGGAGGTGGGCTCCCGCGCTAATGCTCCCCACAGTTTACGCCGGCCATTGCCTAATTTTTCTACGGTAGTTCCAGGGCATAAAAAAAAAAGTTTAAAATTCATAAAAAATCATAGAAAGAAAATAATTATGTCAAAGGAAACTGAAACCATTAGGGTCAATTTTGTCGATCTAGTAAAGATATGAGTAGCCTTACTCGCATAAGGGGTAGGAAAAGCCCTATCCAATCTTAGTCATTGATCCCCAGATGTATTGATCTGTAATTATTTTTATAAGATTTATATATACTCCCTAAGCATAACCAAAAGAATTGCTTACTGTGAGTTATATTTTTAATTTTTTGGGTAATTTAAGTTATAAATTTTCCTTTTAGTCTTCCTGCCATGAAAATGGCTAATCAAAATCAACCAATGCAAATTGCTTTGTTTGGCCCCGCGCGTGTTAGATGCGTGAATCACGTTACGCTCGCATGCCTTCATTTGGCCCCACGCGTTTTTGGATAGGTGCCCCTCGACGACGACTTGTCTGCATGCAAGTCAAGTCCTCTTTTGAAGAGACAGAAGGAAGAGAGACATAATATAGAGAGAGAGAGAAGTGGGACCCAGGGCAGGCCAGCCCATTGAACGGACGACACGTGGCGTCCTAAGACCTAATTCTACTTTCTGTCATCTCCCTCGTCCTTGTCCCTGTCCTCTGCTACACTTGCTCTTCCTTCTCTCTCCTTTGCTCCACTGAGACCATCCCCGCATCGGCCGCTACAGGTTGTTCCATGCCCTCTTGAAATATCTACATGTCCCTCACATTTTTCACGGTTACACTACACTTCTCGTATCCTTTCAATTCTCTCTCTAGCTATTGAAATCCCAGCAAGAAATTCACGTTGATTCTACAATTTAACTCCGCATGGACAACAATCGAGGAGGTCGTCAAGCAACCGTTGAGGAACATGGGATCGAGCTCATGAAGCGGCAGTTATTGCATTCCATGTTACAAGATATTGAGGCAGCGCCGAAATTATTGATTGAATCAGCAGGCGAAAGCAGCTGTAGCATCTTTAGAGTTCCTCAGGCACTTGCCGGAGGAAATGCCGAGGCGTCTCGGCCTCTTATCATCTCTATTGGCCCATACCACCATGGGGAACCGCAGTTGCAGATGCTTCAGGAGCACAAGCGGAGATACCACCACACCATGCTGGAACAAACTCAACCGCACGGTGTCGGCCTCGAGGACCTCATCAATACAGTCGCACTGAAAGTGGAAATGATCCGACAGTGCTATTCGGAGAGTACCGAATGTTTCAGCGGACCTGACCTTGTGAAAATGATGGTTGTTGATGGATGCTTCATCATTCAGTTCCTTCGTCAATTGGCAGAGGTCATACGGATGGATCCCCCATTAAATAATTTATACGTGTTAAATTCTGTTGCACGGGACCTTCTTCGGCTTGAGAACCAGGTCCCATACTTTATTCTCGAGGATTTGTTTGAAACAACGAATGTTCCAAAAGCAACGTGGTCCTTGGCCAATCTTGCCTCCCATTTCTTCAGCTGTTTCGATGTAGGACCCGGCTATGTCTTGCAAATACAGATCAATATGAAAGGAGTGCATTTACTCGATTCATTTCGTCTGAGTTTAATACCTCAGGGTCAACAAGACAATCCAGTACAGAAGATTTCATACCGTCCTTTGATTAGATCTGCCTCCGAGCTCCGTCGAGTGGGAATTGGATTCAAGCAGGGGCAAGCCAGCACCTTCCTTGGGATCAAATTTGATAGTGAACGCAGAACCGTCAGAATTCCACAAATAAAAATAAATGATAATCTCAATTGCATCCTCACCAATATGGTTGCTTTTGAACAGTGTCGTGGCCAAAGGGACGGGCACATAAGCGCCTATGTCACATTCATGGGATGCCTCATTCACACTGTTGATGACGTACAGCTTTTGCGTGACCGTAAAGTCATATCTAATTATGGTAAGAGCAATCAGGATGTCACACGCTTCTTCGGTGACCTCTTCAAAGACATCAGTGTATACACTTGGGAGACCTATCTAGCGTCGCACTCTTCATTTTTAGACGAGTCTTTTAAGTATGAGCGGGCTTATCTTTGCTGGGCACAACTCCTAAATGCTTTTCATGACAACCCATGGTCGGCTCTTTCAGGCTTAGCTGTTGTAGTGACGCTTGTAGGCATCATTCAAACAGTGTATGCTGTGTTGCAGTACTATCATCCCAAGTAGCAAGAAGCATCCCAAGTAGCAAGAAGCATATATATATACACTATGTTTTTAGTGAATCTTTTGAGTTGTTGATATGTTCCTCGTGACCAGATCAATCTTGAGTATGTGGATTAACAATTATCATCACTAAAGTGGTGATCACTAGGGGAGAGCACAACCCGGTGATCTCATTCTGCATGGAATCCAGAACTTACTCCGCCCTAAGCCTAGCCACTACCAAGTTCACGGAACAAAGGACCGATCGGCTAGTTAAATGATGTTCTACAACTAATAAAACCAAAGTTACACGACAAAAAAGGTGCACTGGTGTAAAACCATCGTTATTTTACTAGCCATGCTAAATACTTGTGTTACAAATAAATGAACATTTCCACCCAAAAAGAGCCCAATGCATGCGTCGCTACCATTGTCAACCTATTCTTGAGTTGTCTCTTCCAAATACCAGAGTCGTCGCCCAGTTCACTGCAACGTAGAACCTGTTCCTCCAGCTGACTACCCTCGTGAGATAAGCCGAACGCCAAACCAGCCAGCTCACGAATCCTGCATGTGATATCCCCTTCGCATCCTGCATAAAAGCATGTTTGCATAAGTGACGACGATTGATTCCATGAATCAGAGAATACTAGGTATTGGGAAAGAAAATCGTAAGTGTCGCATGGTAGCATATTATGCACCTTAGACTGGCGTAAATCGACAAGCGCCTTGTAACGCCCAACAGAAGCCATGCTTCCCAAATGCTTGTACACGAATGGGTCTCCAAGAGGTATGTCTTTTGAGCGAAATGCCTTCCCTCCATTTTGCTTCCCTATCCTACGAAACAACTCCTCCAAGAATTTCCCTTCCCTTTCCGCGACCTGTTTCAGAAATCAGCATTCATATTATTTCCGAGGAAAGAAACCCTTTTATGCAATGAGAAAGAGATAATGAATGACCAATTCTAGTTTCAAATAAAAGCATTCATGCCACATCTTGTACAAAGTAGAGCAAGGAGATAAAGTTGAAGATCGTCGATCAAATGAAGAGCTACAGTGAAACATCTTTAAAGGAATTAGACAGGCGACTGAACCTGAGCTAAAGCGGGAAGCACCGGCCTCCCCGTCTGTTCAAGAAAACCTGCACAATCCCCCATTGCAAACACATCTTCCACTGAAGGTACCCTCAACCATTCGTCAACCCCGATCCTGAAACAGTTGAGAGGACAAATCATTCGATTGGAAGGTGGTGGAATGCTAAAATGAGATTATCACAGAGGTCTTATCATGAAATTGCTATTGCAGACTTAGATGACACAGGAGAGAAGAAATCTTATTTCCTCACCTTCCACCAGGGGATTTGGGAAGATCAAGTGACTTGATAAACTCTGAGGGTCCAACACCGGTGGACCAGACAAGGAGGCCGTATGGAACATCCGTACCATCATTCAGTACAATTTTCTTCGCATGCACCTCTTTCACCACGCCTCTTTTAAGATGAACACCGGACTAGCGATTGAAAGCATTAAATCAGCACCAAAATGAACTGCTGGAAAAGATGATGGTAACTTGAGAAAGAAAATCAACTTACCCTTGTTAGATGATTCGTCGCATATTGCCGTAAGCCAACATCAAACGACGACAGGATTTCGTTTGCCTGTTAAAGTGTGTACTTGTCAATTCATGTTACATTTTTCCAAACTGACACTAGCATCTGTATGTGAGTGTGTATGAGTACCTCAATAAGGGTGACTTGAATGTGATCCTTAACATGAGGAAAACGTTCACGGACGTCTTTCATGATAAAATCACTTAATTCACCACTGAACTCCACCCCAGTTGGTCCACCTCCAATGACGACACAGTGTAAAAGTCGTTTCCTCTCTTCTTCTGATATGCCTATAAGATACAGAGAAGAAATCACTCCCCCAATCTCCATTGAAGCCGTAAAATCTCGCTGATCATTAATTATAGAGAATGTGGAGGCAAAAACAATGAGCATCTTCTTCTATTCCTGAGACCTTGGAATGTTGCTCTGTAAGCACAATACATGTGGTTGGAGAATAGAGGTACCTGGATTTTCAGAGAGCATGAGGTTCAACAAAAGCTTCTTCCTGATTTCTTGGGCATGATTCACCTCCCGAAGGAAGTAGGCATGTTCCTTAACACCCTTAACACCGAAAGTCAAGGGCTCGGCTCCGGCTGCGATGACCAGCTTGTCGTATGCGACTTTAAACCGGTAAGGCTCTTGAGGCAGTCCGCCATTGCCAAAGGTTTCACAGTACACCTGGTCAATAGGCAACGAGATTTAGCAAAAGAGACACACAAAAAGGGAATAATGTGGCAGATTTGCAACGCCTAGTGTTGTTTGACATGTCTTACTGGTGCATCTTTGGTTCCATCACATTGGAGAAATGAAATTTAACCTTATCTCACTATGTAGTATGTAACTAAAATATTTTTTTGACATGTCCAACAGTGTGGACAATGCATGTTGATTTATGTTAGTTTATTTGACTTGCCAGATTATCACACACACAATTCCTATAGCCGGGACCTCGACACAAATGCAAAAGTGTGGACAATCCATGTCAATGTTTGTCAGACGGTATATTATAAATTTCTGATGTTTCTTCATTGCTATTTGAAGAAAACGGAGGAAAATTCCAGTCAATCAACACATGCAAAATGAAAGGGAACTGATCACGTCCTTGGAGGAAAATGTATATGAGCATCGAAATCAACATACAATAGCCAGATATTCAACTTACTTCATGCTTGGCAGTGTCCATTCCAGTGCAGGAAGCCAAATAGAAGTACGAATTGGGAGTTGCAGAAAGAGCAGGCTGTATCCGGCTCACAGGCTCAGCAACCGAACGGAACTCCAAAGTTCCGACACAAGTTGACGGAAGAAGGGGAGTGAAAACCATGTGATTTCGGGGTGAAATGCACACAATATCATACATGTTCATATCAAGCCCCTTCATAAATCGGCAAGCAGCCCAACCGGTACCAAGAACAACCACCCTCGGCTTTTCTCCGGGTTTAGTCGGTTCAAGACCCGGATATCTGTCGCTCTCATATTCAGAATCAGACTCCGCCAATGCCCTCTCAGCGACAGGAAATTGATCATGTGGGGTTGTCCTAATTCCTCTGCTCCAGTTACTAGCATAATTTAACTTACTCGATGGTAAGCGGCCGAAAAAATCACTTCTCGTGGGGACACTTTCAAAAGAAGAAAAGGAAAATGAATCCGCAAGTACTCCTCTAAAAGTCTCTTCTTTTCCATCTCTAAAGCTCCCAATAGCACCTCCTGCTCTTTTCAGGTTGCCCCGAACAATTCTTGCAAATGCCATAGAGTACAACACTGATACTTCAGCAAGTCAATAGCCTGGATCCTCAGGCCTATTGATGAAATTGCACCTGAGAAAAAAGAGCGGCCTGGGCTTAAACTATAAGAAAAGCAGAAATATATAGAGAAAGACAATCTGATCACTCCGTGATATCAGGAGGAGGTAAAGACAACATGTAGAACAATTGGAGTATGGTTCAAGGGAAATGAAGATAATTAATGGGTTTCTGACAACGATTTCTTCGATGACTGCTGGGACAAAAACCAGAAGCCGACTTGGCTTGGGTCATCAATTGATGGCGCATACAATGAGAAAATTTCTTGTGGTTTTCTATAAGCCATTTAAAGACAAAAAAATAAGGTCCTTATTTCTTGGAGGAAAGGCATAATTTGTAACTGACTCATTCAATCAAAGGCTTGTTCTTTTCTGCAACAACCAAATTGATGATTTCAACAATCTCATTTTACTAGCTTCCAAAATCCACCAAATGCAAATCTCACGAAGTGTCAGCTTATGCCTGGAGGTTTTCATGGGATGCCATGATCAAGAACAGCGAAAAAAGAATATCAACAGACACAAACGGTTTCCTTTAAACAATTAAAGCTGTAAATTCCTCTCTTCACGAGTGAATTATAAGAATGGAGTTCATTTCACCTGCTCTGTAATAGGATCAACACCCAGACAAAAGCAGAACAAAAGGAAAGAACAGGAGGTCTTTTCACCTAGAAATTTTATTAGTTCCTTAAGGTTGGATCACATAAAGGGTCATTAGCTGAATATTGTTCAATAGTGCATTTGTAATCACACGTTGATATGAAATGGACAAAATACAAAGACGTAAAATAAAGCAACGGCAGATCTAACGAGTGAGCCCTGTTTCAAGAAAAATCAACAACCAATTAATAGCAGTGCCTTAATGTAACTGAGACGGCGACAAAGAAAAGTAGGTGCTTTTAGTTTAGTATCCTGCGAGATATGCATCAACGTCAACAAAAAGTCGCAAGTAAGCAACCATTTGCGAGGACCACCTCGGACGTCACTAAAACAATCACTACCACTGATCAGGAGCAAAAACAGAGAGCTTCCCTCGTTATGCTTCTTCAAAATCAGATCTTTCCAGTGCAATGGACGTTAAAACCATCTCAAAAAGTCAGTTGGGTCTTCATGGTTTAGCAAGGAAAGAAACAAGAAGAGCTAAAGCCTCACAGATCTTGCCAATCACCACCTTATTCATCCAAGCCATATTACCCAAGAATTTCGCATGCAAAAGAATGGCCAGAGGCAGCAGAGCACCCAGAACAAGAATCAGAAACAAACATGCTTAACCACAGGCAAACAGCAATGGAGGTTCCAAGTTCAACCAAGAAAAGAGCATTTTCCGTACCTGGTTCGGTGTAGAAGGGAGACCTTTTGAGCTTTCAGGTTGAGGCGGAGAAGAGAGTCCAATATATCAGGAGGTTCAGACAATGTACCATGCTATATATACATGTATGGCGTCCGTCCTAGGTTAGCGGAAAGAACCCAGAAAGCATGAGAGAGAGAGAGAGAGAGAGAGAGAGAGTTACAGCAAGCATGAGAGAGAAAGATCTTAAAAACGTTTAAAATAATGAAGATTTAGTAAAATATCAAAGGAGCCGACTTGTGACGCAAGGAAAGTTGTTGGAACTAGGAAGGTGGGAGAGAGATCTTGGAAGCCTCCTCGTTGGTTTTAAAAAAGAAAGAAGAAAAGGAAAGAAAAAAGGAGCATCTTTGGCTAAATTCTCTCTTTCTTCAAATAACGTGATAAGACTTATACAGATCTAAGTTAAATCTCAATATTAAAGAGCATCTTAGGCTAAATTCCCTCTTTCTTCAAATAACGTGACAAGACTTTTATCAATCTAAGTTAAATCCTAGGCTAAATTCCCTCTTTCTTCAAATAACGTGACAAGACTTTTATCGATCTAAGTTAAATCTCAATATTAAAGAACATCTTAGGCTAAATTCCCCCTTTCTTCGAATAACATGACAAAACTTTTACTGATCTAAGTTAAATCTCAATATTACTTTACATCTCAAGAAACTTAATAACAAGCCGGAACTAGATAACTCACACTACAATGGTTAGGACTCGTGCTCCAAGAGGTCGGTTTCGGGACTATGCGCATAGAAAAATCATCTTTTTTTAAGGTTATTTTGTCTACTCATATTGTCCCAAAAATTTTGATATATGTATAGCTGATTCTGCTACATATACCTTAAAGAATTTGGTCAAAGCTGAACAAATTATATATAGTTGGCAAGCTTATATTTAAATGTCATGTAATTAACAAAACAAAAAAGATCTCAAAACCGAATAAAAAAATAATTAAGGAAGTGTCACTTCAAAGAAAGTCATGCGACGAAAGAAAATGCGCATTTGCAACGTTTCGCATTCCGTCCGCAGAATATTCCGGAGGCGGCGCTCAGGAGGGCGAAGAGACCATCGAGTCCTCGACTTTTGACCCCGTCAAAGAAGTCAACGGGAGGGCAATTTTGGGTTTTCAGACCTCCCTGCTTTTACAAATCACGAGGTCAAAGTTGGGGAAAACATGTTTTCTCACGGCTGCGGCTGGGTTGCAGTCCAAGATATTCGGTCCGGCGATGGGACGAAGATACCTTATTCCAACAAATTC
The DNA here is from genome assembly GCA_017140595.1 of Eucalyptus curtisii. NCBI lineage: Eukaryota > Viridiplantae > Streptophyta > Magnoliopsida > Myrtales > Myrtaceae > Eucalyptus > Eucalyptus curtisii. The sequence goes on from CM029498.1 coordinate 32,413,556, forward strand.
TATTGGTTAATTAGAATATCGTCGGTGAAAAAATTAACGGTCGAGATTTATTTAAGGACATCGAGGAAAGTATCGTATCGATTGAGGATCCATGTCTCTACGATGAAAGCATCAAATGGTGCCGCTTGAGCCTTACCGAGAAGAGCGGTCTTCGATCATGTGATCACCAGAGTTTTAAATGCTAGAATTTGTTGCCATATTTAGATTGAATACAAGGTAAGATGTTAGAGGGGGAAGAAAGGAAAGAAGAAAAGGCATGACCAAATGAAAGCTGTGTTGAATCGAGTCATGTTAATTGGACTTGAGCTTGAGATAAAGAGGAAAAAGTCCGAATCCAGCTCATATGAGCTAAAACCCCGTTTATGGAAAACAAGGATCCACCTCGTAATGAGCAAATACCCGATCTTCACCCAATTACATCGCTAATCAGATAGATAAGTGAGCATTTATCTAAGCAAATGTCCAATCTCGAATCTTTTCGAACTTAATACCGTGGAAATCAAACACGTGTTGTGTGGCATTTAAACTAGACGCGTGGATGCCGTATGGAGTCAATTCTAGGATCATCATGAAATTAACAGGTTTTTCATGACTTCTTAGGTCTAATGAACTCAATTACGTCGTTGGCACGTGCCCGAAAACCTGGGAGCAAAGGAGGGTTGTTTCACGTCATGTCAAATGAGACGCCTTCCCACTTCCATTCAGCTTCAACTCGCGTGCCAGAAATCTCGGAAACGCGTCGGCATTTTTGACCGGTTTGCTAGGTTGTCTCCAATAATACAGGGCACAGTCAACCCCATGATGCAAGGCAAAGTTACCTCGTGTCTCTCGACCGTCGAATCCTGCGTTTTGTCGGCCGTCCGATCTGAAGCCCATCCACATCGACCGTCAGATCGGAGCGTGACGATGACGAACCTGCTTTGACTCTGCCCGCGTGAGGCATAGGCTCAGCTGTCTTTCTGGAGTGCAAAGAGCAGACAAGCAACGACAGATAATGAAATTCCTTTAACTTACTCTGGTTGCCTCCAGCAAATATTGGCTTATTTAATTCGCTGATCAAATCGACATAGTTGTCTAGTTCGATACGACACATTAGCGCATGATGAAACCTCTTCGTTGTCCCTTTTGATACTATAGGCTATCTAATTTTTTTAATGCATTAACGAGTACTATTTAACTTCGCAAACAATTTTATTTGCTTTGAAAGTAATAATCTGTCTTCTAGATTGGTTCTAACTACTTGCTTTGTATATTTAACGTTAAATAGTTTCATCTCATGCATGAAAATAATAGCACCTCACTTTCATTTTGCGCGCCCACGGGGCGAGTATTTACTTTGTGTCTGCTGTTAAATTTGATCCAAGGAAGGTTTTGGCTTGCCTCTACTTGAATCCAAGCCCCTCTCAACAAAGCTCGGAAGCAGATCTAATCAAATGATAAGACGACCTCTCGTCTACTAGATAATTGTCTTGTTGATCCTAAGGTATTAAGCTCACACGAAATGTATCATGTAAAAAAAAGGAAAACTAACACCGCTTATTTCCCCCCTTCTCTCCACCCATGTCAAATTAGATTATTCAAAATATTTGCCCTTGTGAGGTTAAGAGCTTTTTAATCATCTTAATTTATTAAGTCCAATCATGACATGAAAATATCATGACTTCGTTTGGTCCAATTTCTGGATATGCACAACCATTATTTAACACTCAATAAAGGAAAGTGGTAAATAAATTGCAAGCATAGAGAGGAAATACTTATTTTAAAGCAACGAAAGCATATCAATAATCCTATATATGATTTTCAATCAACACGCAATTTCACTCAGATGTTTTTTTGGATTTTCCACTTATTTAAATGAAATCTAATCTATTTGCAATGTAATGCAATGACATACAAAAAATGCGAAACTAAAATGACATGCAGCATGCATCCTATCAACAAACTATATGTCACGTGACATTAATTAAAAGACTTAATTTGATGGCGAACGAAAATTAATTGAACTATTCTAACATGTCACACGCTTTAATTTAAATGATTCCCAGACATGCAATTTACTAAATGACCCGTGATATGCAAACTAATCCTACATAGCACTCGCTATCTTTTCTTTTTTATTAAAATTAGAAATTAAAAATTCCTAATATTTAAACATGCAATCTATTCTCATAAAGGGAGTCTAATTTATCCTAAAGTAATTTTTTTTTGGATTTTTATTAAAAAAATTCGGAATAAATAAAATGCCTAATAACGTGCAATCTAGTCCAAAATTAGCAACATTATCTACAAGAATCAAATCAAATTCCACTATTTTTTTGGGCTTTCTTTTATGGAAGCAAAATCAATTCAAATCAAACAAATGTCATATCCGCATCAAATACGACACCAAATCACGCGAGATATTATATACGTCCATTTAACTTTTGAAATAAATTGACAAATTGTATGTTGGGCATGAGATCGAATTGGACAACTTTTTTACAAAATTGTGAATCATATCTTGGGCATAAGATCGAATTGACAATTTTTCATGCAATTGAGAATGATATCTTAGGCGTGAGATTGAATTGACAATTATGACAGGTTGTGAAATTAGGAAATAATCCATAATTTAGAAGGATACTCAATATTTTAAATAGCATAATGCATCCGAAATTCAATCATATGCATCAACAATATTTTAAATAAGGAAACGAAATATTCAAAAATCAAATTAGACAAGATTTTGCCTAATTCAAACATTTGCTTCCAAACTTAGATCTATGAACAAGGACTCGCGAATCACGACCGAGACTCGCCGTGGTCAACAAGCAATCGGGCGTCAGATGGTGAATCACGATGGTCTGATTCGTGAACTGATCTCGTTAATGGGACGAAGACGTGGCTGCTCCCGCCTTGATGAACAGCGAGGAAGCTTCGGGACCGCTTAAGAAACCTGCAAAACGTAAGGGGAAGGCAGCAACACGGATTCGACCAGGCTAGGACCTCGCGATAGCGTGGAGCGCGATTAGGCGGCGTCAAGCTCAGCCGCAGGGACCGCCGGGTGTCGTCGCAGATCAGGAACAGCGCAGCAACAGGTTCGGCCAGGGGACGACACAGATCAGCAGCTTGTCGTCGCGGGTCACGGGCGGCAGCGGAACGAGGCAGCTTCGTCGTCGCTGGTGCAGGCGGCGAGCGGCCACAGAGGCAGCAAACAGTGGCAGGACTCAGGACGGCTACTCGCATTGAGCAGCAAGGACGTCGCAGGGCGCGAAGGGCGTGACCAAAAGATGGACTAGGCTTATCAGAGACTGCAATTGCAGCAGCGGTTCGCGTGTGAGGACGCGGAGGCGACCACTCTGCGACAGTGGGAAGCAGCAGCGGGTCGTCATCCAGAGGCAGGAGGTGCGGTGCAGCAGCTTACGTTGGACTCAGGTAGTCGGAATAGCAAGCAAAGCAGCGACTCGTCGCGAGTGGCTCGGTCATAGCAGCAACAAGCTTCGCCGTCGGTGAGGAAAGAACGACCGTCGGTCGGTAGGAAGAGGTGCCAGGGAAGGGGATAACAGCAGGATCGTCACAGCCATCGTCCTGGAAGAAAACCGGCAACGGGTGTCTCGGTCGAAGAGCTGGCCGAGAACCTCACTTCCGCTCTCTCTCCAATCACGTCTTGCACGGCACAATCTCTTTTGGCTCCGTTCATTTTGCAGAAAATGTTATGCTTTTGAAAAATATTTTCAGCAAGCCATTTTCCAGAAATGCAATTATTTTCCAGTGTTTAGGTGAGACTTGAAAATGAGATGAAAAATATTTTTTGCTATTTGGTAAGGAAAATCCTTTTCGACGTACACTCTTTTTCAATAATTTTATTATATTTTATTTATTTAAATCGATTTTTTGTTATTTTTATTTTTTTTAAAAAAAAAATTGGTTATTAAATTATTATTTTTATTTTTCTCTTTTTTTTTCTGTTTCTTTTCTTTGTTTTCTTCTTTTTCTTTAGTTGATCTTCGACCCTAGCGATGGCCTCAACCAGCCACAAGTGAGCCTCTAGCTCATTGGCTAGCATGAGGCTCACTCACTGAGCTCACCACTCACGAGATCGGTGAACGCAAGCATTAAAGTCAAGGCTTGCTCGATTGGCAAGTGAGAGCCTTTGGCTCATCGATTTGGCAAGGCTCAAGGCTAGCGAGCTCAAGGCTTGCCATATCGATGAGCATGAGTCTTTCCACAAGCTCGAGCTCACCAATCATAGGCCTTGCCAAATTGGGGAGTTCCGAGATCACCAACCTTGAGCCTTGCTAGATCGGCAAGCTTTGAGCTCGACACTTGTGCTCCCCGATCTAGCAAGCGACGAGCCTGAGCTCGCTTGTGGTCGGTGATTAGCCAAGAAAGAAGAAAAGGAAAACAAAGAAGAGCAAAAGAAAAAAAGAGAAAAGAAAATTTTAAAATTTAAAATAATTTGAATTTTCTACAATATAAAAAATAAAAAATAAAAAAAGAAATAAGTGAAGGTTTGTGGGGGTGCAAGATAAAAGAGGGCAAGTGGGGAAAATGTTTTCCACTTTTCAAAAGTGAAAAACATTTTTCCTTTTTTCAGAAGACCTTTTTTTTTTCCTTATTGAAATATCTTTTGCCAAACAATTCATTTTCGTGAAACGGGAAAATCTGGAAAACGTAAACCAACCGAGCCTAAATTTTATTTATTTACCTTCCTTTCTGCTCATGACCATGGACATGTGAATATATTACTCAATATGACCCTCGTTGACTAATCATCTCCTTGCAATCTACATATAATCTATGTAAATTTTCCTTGCATGGAGAGACAAACTTGCAGATCTTCCTTTTTTGTCCTTTATTTCTTTCCCGTAGCTAAAGGATTCGGCCTCCCTCATATATCATTCGCATGTCAATTCTATGGGAAAAGATATTTTGATGAAATCTTTGTGCACATAATTTTATCCATCAAAGAAATAATGGGCTTGGCCAATTTTTTCTCATTGTGGGTTTAATCCAACTTGTTAAATCAAAGCTTAGAACCATCAATTCAAACATATCCGTTGGTTTAACACAAATGCAATAGTTAAAAAATACAAACTAAACAATAAATGCTCCAAAAACTATTTCCTATGCAATTTAATTCCAATATTTTTGTTTAGGCATTAAAAATTAATCACGAAGTTTCTATGTAATAATAGATGATTGGGTTGCCAAAATTTAGGTGTTAACAAAAATCAATAACACAATGATTTTTACGACAAAGTTGACTAATTGAGAAGAGATCATAACTAAAATTAGGGACATGATAGTCAGGAGATAACAACAAAGATCTAGTAAAATTTTTTTATCAACTTAATAGGCAATAAATGACCATTAACAACTAAGACTTTTGTCAAATCATAAAAGGGTCTAGGATTTAGAATTTTAAGATACCACATTGGATCATAGGTTTCACTAATCAAGAAAGTTGAGAAGGAGTTTGACAAGTCGGCAGCGATGAATGCATAGTTGAATCATTGTTGATATTGTAGCGCGGTGTGTCCGACCCCATTATAGATCAAACAAGTAAGATGAGACCTAGATTCAAGATTGCCTCCCTGTGTGAATGGGGGATGATAGGGCTTCGAACCACCACGAGGTTGACTAGAGAAGATGGAGGAATGATCAGCAAAGGGTGTCGATAATGAATGTGAACTAAACTGATCATAGGAAGATCACCAACTTGGTTGACCACTCAAAAACCATTCACCTTTCCCCATCCATATATTTGGCCTCTAGAATTATGTCCACCCTGAGATCCTCAAAACAGTGGGTTAGGTGAAGTGGCATGACTAATCTAAGCATGATAAATATCGGATAAAGATGATGCATTCAATTTTCAGGAAAATCATTCCTCTTAGATAAGAACGAACAAGAATTGTAGAGCCATTTGTGACAATGGTGAAAAACGGATCATGCGCACACGGAAGCCCGTTGAGGCTTGAATCACCAAGTCCTTATTAGAGATGGAGCAATAGATTACATTGAGAGAGTTCGCAATTGACTTAAGATGTCAAACATAATTATACATTGACTAATTGGGTTTCTTGACATTGTTCTGAAAATCAAGCCTTAGTCCAATTTCCTCGGCCGCCCAGCATGCAATAAAGTGCTGTCCTAAAGCAGCCCAGATCTCCAAAATGTCCAAAGGTCGTGAACTTCACGAAAAATCTCGACTATGAGAGTCGAATTGATCAAACTACAAATGCATTGATTTGTTATGACTCAGGCAAAGTATGAGGTATTAACTACCACAATCGCATTCTGGTCATTGATAAGCTTCAACTGACATGGAAAGAGCATCCACATAGACCATCAAATCATTGCAAATTAGAATAGCTTCACATTGAGATTTCCACAAAAGATAATTTTCAGCATTGAGTTTGATGGTGTCAAGACTTGTGATGGTGAGAAGAATAAGAGATGGTGAGGTTGATTGCATGGTTGTAATTTGAGCGGCAACAGCAAAGATCGGAGCAACGGAGAAGAGGAAGAAGAGGTGAAAAGGGACGCAATGTTATTAAGAGGTAATGGGAAATTGGGATTAACAAAAAAGAGAAGATGATAGGAAAAGAGATATTAGAGATAAAGAACAATTTGGAGATGTATTGGATATGTTGAGATAGTAATTGAAGCAAAGGAAGTTTGATTAGGGGTAAAGAAGTTGAAAATTTTGATAAGCTTTCCCCAATAGATAACATGTTGATATTTTGAATCAAAGAGAAAATAAGATAAATGAACAAAAAAAGAAGACGATAGGTAAAGAGATATTAGAGAAAAAGAACAATTTGGAGATGCATTGGATATGTTGAGATAGTAGTTGAAGCAAAGGAAGTTTGATTTGGGGTAAAGATGTTGAAAATTTTGATATGTTTTCATAAAAAGATATCATGCTGATATTTAGAATCAGGGACAAAATAACGGCAAAGTGTTTACGATGGCTCATCTCCAATTAAGATTATATCACATGTATTTATAAGAGTCACTAATTACAGTTTGGACACATATAGAGACATAATTATAAAAAGATGGCATATTATATATAAATTACACATTAATAGTTAATGCACCTAAAGTGATCTTTGATTAGTTTACGTAACAATGTAGGGATAGGTTGTACCTATTGTTGTGTTTCGTGTCTTGATTTTAGCCAAACTTAAAAAGATCTGACCCAAATCTAATCCCCACGATGCAACTGATCATCAAATTAAAAGATCCATAAGAATTACAAAAACGAAAAACAAGTACAAGCCCGAGACAAACAATACGATGAACTTTTGTGTTATGCATTGCAATAAATTTCATCATCGATTATTAAACAAAATAGAAGACCAAAATCCGATTGCAACTCCATAACTAGATGGAGCTTTCAAATTCACATGAAGGCAAAGGGGAGACACCAGGAAGCTTCCCACAATCATATTCTGTAATACCTTTCACCACTCTACCGAAGAGGAGCCCATAGAATACATCTCTTAAGAACCTCATGAATCGACTAGACCCATCTTGTTGCACCCATCCCGACAAGTACGATGCTGTTACCAATGTCGCCACCCTCAATCTCCTCTCCTTTGCGTACTTCTCTATGGCAATTCCCATGTCTTGGGTCACCAGTTTGCTGTGCTTGGCAATTGAGTCCCCGAGGTGCCTACCCAATGCCACTGCGTCCTCGAGAGCCGAACATCCTCCCTGGCCCAAGTCGGGAGTCATCGGGTGCATAGCGTCTCCAGCCACCGTGACGCTTGATCGGACTAGGTTTCCGAACAGGATATCCCAAGGATATCGGAACATCAGTGGCGCCCATGTCAAACTCGAAAGATCGGAGTGCTTGACGACATCGAGGTACACGGGTGGGAAGTCCTTCGCCAAAATTTCCATCACCTCCCTTTGTATCATTTCTGGATCTGCTCCTTTTTCCATACCTTTATGAATGGAAGCGTTAGGGATCAAGGAGGATTAATAAGCTAGTATTGAAGGAGGCATTGTGGTTGGGAACCTCAGCGGAAGATAAAAGGAGTATACATGGTACCTTTAGGAGGACACGTGGCCACAAAGAACCAATACAATTCCTTATCATTGAGAGCAACAAAACCTGCCCTCTTGCCCACATCCACAAATTGTTGAATCACATGGCCATGGTCAAAACCGTGACCTTTTGGGAACACGGACAACCCGCGCACTGCCGACCGGCCTGAATAGACCGGCTGGCGAAGTCCAAGCCAACGGGCCACGATAGAGTGCACGCCATCGCATCCTATAACAACCTACATGTATAATATTTTCAGTGTGGATAAGTTAAAGTCGATTACCTCATCATATTTGAATTCGAAAGAAGGTTCTCTAGAAATTGTAGGGAACCTTAGACTTTATGATGGTCCCATCATCGAGCATGACAATACAAGTGGACAAGCCGTGTTCTACTTGGGCTTCGATGGAAGTTATCTTGGAAGAGAATCGAATGCTATTTGGAGGAAGCTCCTCAGCCAGAACTTCCAACAAGACTTTTCGATGGACCGCTCTTGGTTGGGCTCCATTCCTGCTCAATCCAGATGGAATGATTTTCTATCCTTGGAATACGAAATGACATGCATAAAATAATAACATTTGTTGTGGGAGGAAAAAAAAAAAGCACTCGAAGTATAAAATAAACAGGACAAGAAAATCAATTGAATATTGAATTTGCATGACTCGGTCAGTGAGATCTACTCCACACGAAAATCACACGAAAAATGGCACGAGACCCATTAACGAAAATTATAATTACAATTGAGTTATTTAAACACACTCATTGTTCTCTCAATGGGGGTTGCTCTTCACAAAAAAGACCCCTTCTTATATAGAAAAGAATTAGATCCAAAATAGAAAATTTCTTGTGGAATTTTACTTAATCTAGGAAACCTAGTTGGATCGAGTTCTCTTTGCGGGTCTCAAATTCTAGACATATTTTCAACAACATAATAGAATAAATTACCCAATTCTATCTAACAAAAGGAGTATTACATTTTCAAACTCTATTATTGATGATCTTCTTAAAAGATGAGTTGTCAAAATAGGGGCTAATAGTCCCATTCATGCATGGTATATTTCTGACGGTCATTAGTATCATTTTGTGCAAAATAAAACATATAGTAACCAATTACAAGAAATTAATCAATCTGAAACATTAAACGGTAAATTAAGGAAACAAAGATGATGGAAAGGGGTAGGTAGCATATATGAGAGGAAAATTGAGATTCACCTGTTGCCTGGATAATGCACTTCTTGAATCGATTTAGTCTTGACATCAGTTATGTATCCCCTGAACAAGTAGAAAAAAGAAAAGAATATTAATAAGTAAAATTATTTTTTTTCATCATTGAGAAATTGTAGGACAGATCAAGGTCCAGCATCCTGGATCAATAACCGATTTAAGAAGCTCCCAAAAAGGCGAATCCTAAAATCAATTTAACAAAGTACAAAACCAATGTAGAGCTTATCTTTCTACTCAGTATATCTTTGCTTGAAAAGCCTATTGCTCTTTCTCACTGATATGGCACTTTTTCCCTTCATTTGATGAATATCTAATTAGTTATTTTATTCTAAGCATTAATCGCATTAGCAACCTCAATAGGTAAATTTCACGGTGCACTTTACAACTGGCAATGATCTCAATTTTCATGATTTTTTCCCCGCGGAAGGTGTATAACCACTTTTTGACCAATTTTTTTATTACCTAACGAACATCGTTTGCAAATAACCCAAAAAAAAAAATAAAAATCATTGCATTAAATGATCGAAATGAAAGTTTATGAACTTAGTTGCATCATATGAAGATCTAGTCACTGCGATTGAAATGCGTTTGGATTTTTTTAACTACTTTTCACTATAAAAGTGATTTACTTTTAGTTGGTTTTATCCCCAACGAGCTAGCACAAGATTAGGAGTATTTAACATCTTCTAAAAGATGCTTACACTAATTCAGCATTCATCAAATTTGAGTGCTGTCATCTTTAATAGTAGAGAAATCACTCATTAAACTATCGATCTGTACATGATTGTTGAAGTAAAGATTAGACCGAGTTTTAATACTTCGAAATGATAAAACATTCTACAATAATCAGACGTCTATTTTCAAGTGCAAAGATCGAACAAGGACCTCACCTTGCCATAGGAGCGTACAGGGCTGCGAGCTTGTCCGAAACGCCGAGTGCATCGACGCAACCCATGCATTAGCGAAGAGACCGAGAGCCGCACCGGTCGTTCGGAGCTCCTTCGATCTCTCAAGGACGAGGGCTCGGACACCGACCTTCTTAAGGGCCACTGCCGTCGCCAGACCTGCGATGCCGGCACCGACTATCACCACCTCCTCCATGTACGGTCGTGTTCTGCTTCAAGCTTGTGAGTGTGCGCACGTGTCCTTTTTGTGTTTTACTGGGATAAGGAGTCTCTTATCTTGTGGTCGCTATTTATGGAGTGGCAAACTTGTCGTCTTTTGATAGCCACGTCCCTGCTTACGAATGCTACAGAAGCATCATTGAATGAAAATTACAGCCACGGAATGGGGGGCAATGATTGAATGCGACGTGAGCCATTTCCAGAAAATTTCGGTTTTTATTTCAAAAAGAGTGAAATTAAAATTTCCAACCTGAATATAGACTTTTCAAATTCATTTGTTTTTCCAGATTCTCTTCGGTTCTTTTCTTTATTTTACTAAGCTTTCGCTCTTATAAGGGGGATTTGAACTTGCTTTGTGACATCCATAAGTTTAAAACGTGTACCTTTTTAAGCTGTAAATTGTCTGATTGACAGTAAGATTTTTCATATTTGCCAATTTCGAGCTTGGTCTTTATTAAGGAGTCTTACGTGAGGGGACTGGCTTTCATTTAACAAATTTTTAGTGACATTTTGGATACTTCAGTTGCAGCAACTCTTTTTTGGTGAAAATTCCAGCAGCAACGTCAGTGTTTGCGTCAAATGCCCAGATTGACCAAACGTCCTCTGTTGACCACTCTTTACGATCGACTAGTCGTCCTCTATCATATCTGCTAGATTTTCACGATACTACGAAACCTCTTAACGTAACACGTATCCGCTAATCAACTTGATTAATCATAATTCTCAAGTTGGCATCAATATAGCCTTTTAAAACAATAGGATATTTGTCTTATTACGTAACATAGTCTTTACTTCTTTTTAGATCATCTAGCACTCTCAACAGAGCAGTCCAATGCTGGTGACTAGGATTACCTATATATTTACTCAATATTTGTTGGAATATAATACGCGGAAATGACAGGATCTTACAATTTACGTCAACGCGAAATCATCAGAGAAATAAACGAGAAATAATGACACCAGAAATTTACGTGGTTCTGTCCGAATATTGGTACCTACGTCCATAGGGAGAGCCAGCAACAAATAATCCACTATAATCAAAGAATCAGAGTTTATAATCGCTCACACGCTCGAGTGTTTCCCACACCTAAATTTAACCCCAAACCCAAAGTGTTTATAAATAAACAACTTACTTAAACATAAACTCACGGCACAAAATTACCGCGCGTTCAAGTTCGAAACAAAAACGTGCGCGGCTCTCTACAGCTTGACGTGTGTGACTTCTACATGCAGCTCATTTTCTTTCATAGGGTTTTTAAGGCTGCATTTGATAACGTTTATGTTCAAAAATTGTTCCCTGGAACAAAAATATTTCCCAGGAACAATTTTGAATAGAAGAACGCGTTTGGTAAACTTGTATGATTTCTATTCCTAGAAAAAGAACATAAACATATTTTGTAAACTTGTATAATTTTTTTGTTTCTTTTAATTTTTTTATTTTTTATTTTTTATTTTTTCTCCTTTCTTCCTTTTGGCCGGTCGCCAACCTCGGCCATGGCCGGCGACCGCCAACGAGCCGACGGCCTTGCCGAGGGCCGGCGACGCTCCGGTGAGGTCGCCGGCCCTTGACGGCCGATCACCGGCCATGGCCGAGGCCAGCGACCGGCCAAAGAAAAGAATAAAAAAGAAAAAGAAAAAGGAGAAAAAAAAGAAGAAGAAGTGTTTCTCGGAAGTGTTCCCGGGAAACAAGAAAAGTTTTTCTTGTTTCTTGTTTTTGTTCCAAATTTGTTCCCGGGAACAAAAGTGTAAACAAACGCGTTTATTTTTTTTTGTCCCTAACAAAAGAACAGAGATTTTTGTTCTGGGGAACAGAAACACAATTAAACAAACAGGGCCTAAGCCGCTCCACGCACGCCAAAGGGGGAAATTCGTGTGCCCAAAGGTCAAATATTTGACCTGGGCCCACCAGCTCTTTTTTCGGCTCCATGTAGGTTTTCGGCAGCTTATCTTCCTGGAGATGTTGCTTTTTATTTATATATGTGTGCTCAAAAGTCAAGACTTGACTTTGGGCCCCACGTAACAAACCTTATTTGGCCTCCTCCTGTAGATAAAGAAAACTTTGCTCCCTTTTTTTTTTTCTTTATACTATTATTTCCTCTTTTGTAAATCTTCAAGAGTCCATCAAATTTCCTCATCCAATTTGAAATCTACTTGAGAAATCTTTATCAACAAATTCGCTTTAACAAATCGTTATCCGAATTCAAATTCGAGACATTAATTTAACAATTCTTCACATTGGCTCGATGTTTGAAGCCAAGTTATAATGCTCATCCTCCATACTGCTCTCCCAACGCTCTGACGGGCGCTCACTCTCCATAGACTCCAATAGAGCTCAAGCAGAGCTTGAGCTTCGCCAAAGGAATAGACTTAGTCGTCATGTCTGTCGGGTTATCTGCTGTAGCAATTTTTTTTACAATAACATTACCCTTAGCTAAGACATCTCGGATGAAGTGGTACCTGTTGTTGATATGCTTCGTTCGCTCGTGATAAACCAGATTATATGCCAAATGTATCTCACATTGATTATCACAGTGTATATCCACACTTTTCTGTTTTAACCCAAAGTCCGAGACCAAACATTGTAACCATATCGCCTCCTTCGCTGCAAAGGTTAGTGCCATGTACTCTGCCTTAGTCGAAGACAAGACAATGTGATCCTATAAGGACACTTTCCAACTAACTGCACCACCCGCTAGCGTAAACACATACCCTGCTAAAGACCTGCAATCATCCAAGTCACCAGCGTGATCTGAATCCACAAAACCAATGGTCTCATTACCATTGATGTCCCTTCAGTACACTATACCCACGTCCGTTGTCCCCTTTAAATATCTAAGGATTCACTTCACAGCTTCCCAATGAGCTTTACTAGGACGCTTCATATAGCGACTAACCACGGTTACAGCTTGTGAAATATCAGGCCTAGTGCACACCATAGCATATATAATACTACCTATGGCACTACAATAAGGAACACGGGACATATGCTCCTCCTCCTCCTTAGTTTGTGGTGATAATTTATCTGAAAGTTTAAAGTGATTCGCTAAAGGCTGCATATTAAAACGTGCAACGATATTTTCAATATATTTCTTCTAAGATAGACATAAAATTCTTGCAATCCTATCACGCAAAATCTCCATACCTAATAATATTTCCTTTGCAGCACCTAAATCTTTCATCTCAAATTCAACATTTAACCGCCTCTTCAGCACATCAATATCAGACATATTCTTAGCTGCTATCATATCATCAACATATAAAAGTAAATAAATTAAAGAACCATTCTCCAATCTCCTAAAGTAAACGCGGCTATTCATCTGACTTTTCAAATAGTCTTGACTAGCCATGAAAGCATCAAAACGTTTATACCACTGCCTAGGAAACTATTTTAGCCCATACAAAGATTTCTTCAACAAGCAAACATGATCTTCCTTACCTAGAATAGCGTATCCCTCTGGTTGCCTCATGTAAATCTGCTCCTCCAACTCACCATGAAGAAACACAGTTTTTACATCTAGCTGCTCTAACTCGAGATCCTGCGAAGCAACTAAGGCAAGTAAAACACGAATAGAAGTATGTCTTACCACAGGAGAGAACATATCATTGTAGTTAATGCCCTCACGCTATGTATATCCCTTTGCCACAAGTCTCGCCTTATACATCGCTGCCTCAACACCAGGAATGCTCTCTTTCCGTTTAAAGACCCATTTACTTCTGACAATCTTTTGGCTCTTGGGTACTTTGACCAGCTCCCATGTCTAATTTCGATAGAGTGATTCCATCTCTTCACTCATAGTCCCTAGCCACTACGACAAATCTGAACTAGCCATTGCCTCAGAGTAAGACGAAGGCTCATCTGTTTCCACCTCATCACCTACAATTAATGCATAAGCAATATATGTATAACCATAACGTACAGGTGATTTAATTTGTCTTCTCTATCTATCTACGGCTATAGTGTGCTGCGGCTTTACTAGTTGTTCACTATCACCTACTTTAGAAACTGTGGCCTCATATGCAGCCTCAACTTCTATTGCATTCGAGGTCTCCAGAGTCTCCACCTGAAGCTCCACCTCACTAATGACACCATGATCTGTCTTCTCTACTAGTTGTGTCTTAAAACTCCTCTGTTGAAGCATTGCAGCCTCGTCGAAGATCACATCTCTGCTTATTAGAAAACCGGGTGATTTGAGATTGGTGCACCACATCCGGTAGCCTTTCACCCCATGTGCATAACCCAGAAATATGCACTTCTTCGCCATCGGCTCAAGCTTACTAACACTCGCATGAGCATACCCAGGACATCCGAATATATGTAATCCGGAATAATCAACAAGTTTCCCCGACCATACTTCCTCAGGAGTCTTCCACTCGATAGCAAATGATGGAGATTGATTAACCAGGTAACATGCCATGTTTACCACTTTGGCCCAAAATTCCTTGCCAAGTCCTACATACGAAAGCATGCATCGAGCTCGCTCAAGCAAAGTTCTGTTCTTTCGTTCTGCCACGCCATTCTGCTGTAGTGTTCCAAGTACTGTGCGGTATCTCACAATACCTTCTTTCTCACAGAACTTGGTAAAATTTTTACCACAGAACTCCATGTCATTATCGGTTCTCAAGCACTTGATTTGTTTATTTGAATGCTTCTCAATCAATGCCTTAAATTTCTTGAACCGATCAAACACATCATATTTGTGCTTCAAAAAGTATACCCATACCTTCCTCAAATAATCGTCAATAAACGTCAGCATATATCGAGCACCTCCTTTTGAAGGAACCGAAGACGAGCCCCAGACATATGAATGAATATATTCAACTGGCCGTTTGGTCGAATGAATAGTTGTAGTCAACTTAACTCGGTGCTGCTTCCCAAAGATGCAGTGCTCACATAAGTCCAGCTTTCCTGTCTTTTGACACTTCAACAATCCCCTTTCACTCAGCATCGTCATACATGTCTTGCTCATGTGCCCTAAATGCATATGCCATAATTGAGTCAAGTGAGAATTTGACTCACTTGATGAAACTGCAGCAATTTTGGTCATGGTCTCTCCCAGTAGATGATAGAGAATTTTACTTTCTTCCCTTTCATCACTGTCATGGCACCTAGAGAGATCTTCAGTACTCCACCTTCAGCAGTGTACCTACACTCGATGTCATCGAGTGTCCCCAGAGAAATAAGATTCTTCTTTAGCCCCGATACATGCCTCACATCTGTCAATGTGCGCACCACCCCATCGTGCATCCGAATCCGAATTGTCCCTATCCCCACAGCCTTACAGACTGCGTTATTCCCCAAAAGAACTCTACAACCATCTACAGTCTGGTAAGTAGTAAACCAGTTCTTATGAGGCGTCATATGATAAGAACACCCCGAATCTAGCACCCATTCATCTCCTAACGAAGTAATAGTCACACATAAAATAGCTTATGCATCGTTATTGCTCCCTCGGCAACGTTTGCCACACTGCTTCTGGCATTCTGCCTATCAGCTTTATTCCTCCGCTTTGGACAATCTTTCCTGATGTGTCCCTCCTCGTGACACTCAAACCACTCCACGCGTCCCTTGGACTTTCTATGGCGTGATTTTGATATGCTTTTACCTCTGTTGCTACTAGGCCCTCGATGTTGTTCTCTACCCCAAATCGTCAGTGCTTGCGCTACTCCTTGCGCCAAACCGTCATCTTGCAACTTTCTCTGCCACTCCTTAGAGAATAAGGCGGACTTTACCTCTTCTAAGATAATTGTAGTACGTCCCTACAACAGTGAATCAGTAAAGTTCTCCCATGGCTCTGGTAAAGAGGCTAACAACATCATGCCTTGTTTTTCATCATCAAGTATCTTACTGACGTTCTTCAGATCCATCATGAGTTTATTAAATTCATCTAGGTAGGTTCTGATAGACGTACATTCAGTATATCTAAATTGAAACATCTTCTTCAACATGTACAAGCAATTGTTCAAACCTTTCTTCACATAGAGTGCTTGAAGTTTTGCCCATAATGCTGTGGCATCCTTTCTCTTCAGCAACCTCTATTAAAACCTCATCCGACAAATTTAACAAGATTGTGCTATTTGTTCTTTCCATTAGCTCTACCCTCTCAGAGGCTTTCATTATAGAAGGCGACTCATCTTCACCATCCAGTGCCTTGGCCAAACTTGGGTTGTCAGTAATGCTCGCATCTTGATGCTCCATAACACAAAGTTGTTACTCCCGTTAAACTTCTCAATTTCATATTTCCTCTCAGACATAATTGCAATAACAAAATTTCCAGATAATAATCAGACAAGCAAAAACTCCAAATCACAATCAAGAAATCTGATCCAAGCTCTAATACCAATTGTTGGAATATAATACGCCGACGGGATCTTACAATTTACATCAACGCGAAATCACTAGAGAAATAAACGAGAAATAATAAGGATACCAGAAATTTACGTGGTTCGGTCCGAGTATCATACCTACGTCCACGGGGAGAGCCAACAGCAAATAATCTACTATAATCGGAGAATCAGAGTTTACAATCGCTCACACGCTCGAGTGTTTCCCACACTTAGATTTAATCCCAAACCCAAAGTGTTTATAAATAAACAACTCACTTGAACAGAAACTCACGGCACAAAATTACCGTGCATTCAAGTTCGAAACAAAAACGCGCGCGACTCTTTGCAGCTTGACGTGTGCGGCTTCTAAATGTGTCATGTAGCTCCTTTTCTTTCGTAGGGTTTTTAAACCGCTTCACGCACGCCAAAGGGGGAAATTCGTGTGCCCAAAGGTCAAATATTTGACCTGGGCCCACCAGTTCTTTTTTCGGCTCCACGTGCAGAGAGGTTTTCGGCAGCTTTTCTTCCTGGAGACGTTGCTTTATAATTATATGTGTGTGCCCAAAAGTCATGACTTGACTTTGGGCCCCACGTAACAAACCTTATTCGGCCTCCTCTTGCAGATAAAAAAAACTTTGCTCCCCTTTTTTTCTTTATACTATTATTTCCTTTTTTGTAAATCTTCGAGAGTCCAGCGAATTTCCTCATCCAATTTGAAATCTACTTGAGAAATCTTTATTAATAAATTTGATTTAACAAATCGTTATCCGAATTCAAACTCAAGACATTAATTTAACAATATTCCTATTGAGTATGCTAAATCTAGTCTAGTGCAATTCGTGATATACAGGATCCTGTCGATTACTTCAGAATACTCCAGTTGTCTAATATTGTTTTCAGTATTCTTTCTAAAAGTTATGTGTGGAAAATAAGGATTATCTACATATTTGATTAGAACCTTTTAACCTCTTAATTCCTTTTCAATGTAATGAGATTGTGTTAAACCTAGACCATTATGATTCCAACACTTTTTTCATATTGAATCATAGTATTGGACTTTTCGTTGATGCAAAAAATTTATGCATGGTCAAAATATAGTCAAATCTAGATAATAAAAAAATACACAAATCTCAATTTTAATTTTTTTTACCAATTAGATGGTTTTCATCACCTGTACAACAACAACATACAAGATGTACAAATAGTAGAGAGCTATAGAGAAAGACAAACTGAAATTGTAAAAAGATCGTAAGCTTTTGTTCAATATTATTGTCTTGCCACACTTACGCAGACCGCCATCTTTATTTATCGTCAGTAGATTTTAGATTGATAGTGAAGTTTCAAGAAAGATGGATATGAAGCTATCTCAACCCTCTTTAAATAAAGATAGACCAATGAGCAAGGTAATATTTCTCAATTTGGGAAGATCATGAAGTACCAACTTTTTAAGACTTTGAAGTGTTCTCGGGTCCATACAAGATTTGTCAAATACAATGAAGATCTCCTCAATTTCGTAGCATTTTTCGACATTCAAACGCGAAAGTTGGATAGTTGGTCAGTCAAACCATTTGAAAATATATTTTTTGGCTTAGGGCAATTGTACAAGGATATGACCGATAAAAATTTTCCAAAACTAAGGTTAAAAAAGCAATATTATTATTGTTTTGAAATCAAATCGCACTTTTTAAACAATCGGGTTAGGAGCTTTTTGTAGGGGCAAAAATCAAGTCGATGAGATGTTGAACAGGAAAGTTAGGGCCAGCCAAATATGGTCAACTTTGGGTTAAAAAAAAAAAAGATAAATATTATTTTAATTTTACCAAATTAAATAATTTAACCGGCCATCCGACCGCTCAAGAAGTTCTCGAGGACCTGGCGATACAGCATTTTCCTATACATTTTTTAAAATCTCTGCATGTCCCTAACATTTTTCTTGGATAAAGCTAAATTTCTGATGTCCTTTCAATTCTCTCTCTAGCTATTGAAATATCGGCAAGAGATTCACATTGATTCTACAATTTAACTTGGCATGGATGATGGTCGAGGAGGTCGTCAAGCAACCGTAGGCGAACATGGGATCGAGCTAAATTTCTAATGTCCTTTCAATTCTCTCTCTAGCAATTGAAATATCAGCAAGAAATTCACATTGATTCTACAATTTAACTCGGCATGGACGATGGTCGAGGAGGTCGTCAAGCAACCGTGGGCGAACATGGGATCGATCTCATGAGGCCGTACTTATTGGCTACAATGTCGGAAGATACGAAGGCAGCACCAAAATGGATTGAGCTGCAGCATCTTCAGAGTCCCACACTTTGCCAGAGTTAATGAGGGGGCGTGCCGACCCTGCATCATCTCTATTGGCCCGTAACAGCACGGGCAAGGCAGATGCAGATACTTCAAGAGCACGAGAGGAGATCGCTCCACGCCATGCTGGACCAAACTCAACCACACCGCCTCGAGGACCTCATCAACAGTGGCGCCGAAAGTGGAAATGATCGGGCAATGCTAATCGGAGAGCACCCGCGGTTTCAGGACCTGATGTTTTGAAAATGGGGTTCTGATGGATGCCTCATCATTCAGTTCCAAAGGGCAGGGATTGTACGGACCGATCCCCATTATGAAATTCTTGTACGGACCTTCTTTGGTCTGAGAACCAGGTCCCGTACTTTGTTCGGGAGGATTCGTTCGAAACAACTAATGTTCTGAAAGGAGCCTTGTCTTTGGCCGATCTTGCCTTCTAGTTTCCTCCTATTTTTGAGAAACTTCATGTTGAATGACAAGTCGGTTGTTTTAGAAAGCAGGCCCTAAAAAAAAGGTAAGTTTGGGTTCGGCTTTTCACATTTATCCAGCAGACAAGAGCTCATTATCTTATCAGATTTGCTTTGCTTCTAAGCTCTGTTGAGTGGGAATTGGATTCAAGCAGAGGAAAGCCGACCCTTCTTGGAGATCAAATTTGACCGTCGGAACCATCGGAATTCCAAAAATAATAATTGATGATCATTTCAGTTGCGTCCTCGCCAATATGGTTGCTTTCGAAGAGTGTCATGGCCAAATGCACAGGCACAATATTGCCTATGCTGTGTTCATGAGATGCCCCATTCACCCGGCCAATGATGTACAACTTTGCTTTTGAAGAGTCGTGGCCAAATGGCCAAGCACAATACTGACTATGCTACGTTCATGAGATGTCCATTCACACAACCAATGATGCATGACTTTAGAGCCATCTCGCATTACGGCTTGAGCAACGAGGATGTTGCATGCTTCTTCAGTAATGACGGCAGGACGCTGATTTTGACCTCAACAGTAGCTATCTAGCGTGGCACTTTGCAATTTTAACAAATTCCTTAAATATGAACGCGCTTATTGTTACTGCGCACGACTCTGCTTTTCATGATAATGACAGCCCATGGTGGTGAAAGGAATTGTGGAAGACAAAGGAAGAGCACGAAGAACAGATTTTAGGGGACGATTTTTTGTATTTCTTTCATTAATTACTAAAGTGTATAAAGCTCCGTAATTATAGTGCATGATGTATACAAACGTAGGGAAAAAAATATCCCGAGAATCAAATATAATCTTTGATTGATATAATAAATCAGTCTAAATCCAAATGGATATCGCACATCTTGAACATATTTTCAACACTTCTCCTCAAGCTGGTGGCTTGTGGATTTCCAAAACACCTAGCTTACTTAATAGATTTGCGTGTTGTCTCTGGCATAGGAATTTGGTGAAAACATCAGCCGATTGTTCTGTTGTTCCGATATGCTTCATGTCAATTATTCCTTCTTGAATATTGTCTCGAGTAAAATGGCAATCCACTTCTATAAGCTTCGTTCTTTCATGCACTATAGAATTTGCTGCAAGTTTAATAGCTACATTATTGTCACAAAATAACTTGGCTGGTCCCTTTACTTGCACCCTAGGATCCCGAAGCAAACCTCGTATCCACTTGCAAGTGGAATTTGCCATGGCTCGATATTCTACTTTGGCTGAAGATAGTGAGACGATTGGTTGCTTTTTTGTTTTTCACGAAAGTAGAGATTCCCCCGGTTTAATGCAGAAACCTGTGATAGACCTTCGGCTCATGGGATAAGTCGCATAATCTGCATTACAATAAGTTGTCATTTCTATGTTGCATTTCCTAGAAATAAGTATCCCAAGTCTTGGGCATTTTTTCAAATACTTTACGTCCTTTAGAGCGGCATTCATATGGGACTACTTCGGACTATGCATGAGCTGACTGAGAGTTTGGACTACATAAGATATATCAAGTCTAGTCATGGTCAAGTATATAAGTTTTTCAACAAGCTTTTGATAACTCGATGGATCTCGATGTGACATCCCGAATTTCCAATTCTTTTTTTTCAATAAATTGAAATGGGCATTTCATCTGCACGCATATAGTTCTTTTCCCTGAACTGATCACTCATGGGATAACTAGTCTATCAGGTGAAGCTGTTAAGAAATTCTAATGCATCGAACTCAAGAATTTGACCAGGAAACAACCTTTCGACCGAGTTAATCTACAAGGGTCATTATGGCACAGTTAAAAATCGATTAGAGACTGAAGATAGGTCGACTCGACAGAGGCATGTGATCGAGTGTGGGTGATTCCACCAGATCGCACAATTCTTGTCGATCGGCACTAGAACAACTTTTCTGTCGTTTGGGTACCATGTGTCCGTGTTTGAAACCTTGAGATTATCCCAACAACCGAGAGTCGCCAATGTGTCAAAGATGTACATTGTGGCTTGAATTGATCAACCATAGGTCAAATGCACGAAAATTCTAAAAGCTACCCGAGTAGATCGGGACGTGCTAATATCGTGCCGAGTGAAATTAACCGTGAAATTGAGATCGAATTTAGAAATTGAAAGTCTTGGTGTTTCACAAATCATTTTAGGATCATTGACTCATCCTCGGAGGATTTTTCATACAAACTGAGTTTTTCAGCAAATTAATCAAGGTATGGTTAATATGGCTCGAGAAATTAGTAGGCCCGCTTTTAGTCGTGTTTTTGGGACTCAAGATGATTCTATGGTCAAGTGATTATGTGAATTGGAGTGTGGTGACATTGGATTAATTTTATGGACTTCAATTTGGTTCAATTGGAAGAGAATTGAAGAATTTGATGTACAAGATTTTATGCCACGGTGGAAAATGAAATTGAACCTATTGGATTAAGGTTGTAGGAGGTTGGAGTTAGTGGATTGTGACATCACAAGTGATGTTATGGTGTGGGGCAAGAGTGCCTAAGATCATGATAAGTGGAGGGTGATGATTTGTTCTTCAAAAGGTGGGATGTGACTTCCCCCTTGTCTCCATCATCTTCTTCCTTGAATCAATGGGGGGTTGTCTTGAATATTGGAGGAGAGAGAAGAGGTCGTGCGACCACTAGCCTCGACCGCCCTCCTTCATCACTTGCTCGACCGCTCGTCGCCGTCGCCGTCGCGGTCGCTACCTGCCCTCGTCGCGACCGCCGGAGCCTCCGCTAGCCACCGCCCGGGCTGCCCCCCCGCTCCTCCGCCGGTTTCCAACCCGAACCAGCCGCCATCTCCCCCTCCGTTGGCCTCAACCAGCAGCCAAGAAAAATGGGTATGGCAACGGACGTTTGGCCCATTTTGGCCGGCTTCCCGACCCCAAAGTTTAGGTTCCCCTTTGGAAAAGTCGATCCCCTCGATGCCCTCGTCGTTTTGGTCCGCTCGGCTCGCTAATCGGGTGAGTTTAGCTCACTAAACCTCGCTTAGATGGTTAATTATGCTTAGGGAGGTTTAATTTATATTAAGTGTTATTAGGTGGTTAGTTTAAGTTATTTAAGAGTAGATTAGATTAAGGTGGTATTTTAATTTAAAATGTGTTTAATTAAGGGTAAGTATGTTTATTTAGAACAAGCCTTGATTGGACATAAAAGAATTTACTTTTTATTTATTTAAGTATTTCGAAATTTTTAAATAATTTAATAATATATTATTATTCGAAATTATTAAAATATTATTATTTAATTAATTTTCGGAATAAATTTAATTATTTATTAAATTCAAAAAATTTTGTCATGACCCTAAATTCTCAGAATTTGCCGGTCGGCTTCTTTGTGTAGTCAGATTTTGAAATTGATGATTGGAAATTATAAATTGAGTGTTGATTGTGAAAAATATTGATTTGACTCAGAAAACCCCAAGTGTCGGGTTTAGTTACCAAAATTGGATTTTAATGATTATAATAAATAGTGGGGTTTGAAAAAGTGAGATATTGGATTTCTAGTTCGAAATTAACGTGCCCCCACACACGTGAGTAATTTCTGGAATATTTCTAATATGAAGAAAAATGACCGAGATCACTATTTTAAGTGGAGGCATTGAGTGAAATGCAAAGTATCATAGGGCCGAGTATGTTTTGGCTGTGTGATAATTAAGAGGAATCATCCCGGGCTGTTGAGCCGGACTTGCCCCTATATGGGATGCCCCTTATAACGGATGCGGGTCGTAGTAGAGGCTACGCCAACTGGACCTATGCTCCTTTGGGAATGCCGTCGACGTAGTGACGAAGCCGCGCTCCAAGGGGGGAGACGATGCCTGGCATTAATGTCAGTAGATAGCCGAATTGCGAGTAGGCTATGCCCTTGTGTGGCAGTGAATAATAATTGGAATGCGTGCTGAGTGCGATTGTGGTTTATATGAAAATGTTGGCGTTCCAATTGTTTGAATTCTTATTACTGCCTGAGATTGTGTGATACGAATTGTGCTAACCTGCATGAAGGAATTAAGACGAGGTAAGTCTTCTATGTGATGTGGCTAGGCCACCCGAGGTGTATTTTCTTTCTAATAGGGGTTTAAGGGATTGAACTTGCTGAGACAATGTCTCACCCCGTTGTGGGCCAAAATTTCAAGTCCCTAAATGACGGTCGTGGAGGACCCGAAGCCAGGGAGTCTGGAAAAGTGGAAACTGAATGATCGGTGAACATGTCATGTTAGTTGGTCTTAGGATAGTTCCCCTTTTGTAGAGCCGGTCTATTTTGTAGACAGTCCAGTGTTGTATTTAAACCTATGTGTTTATAATTGACTGTTTGGTATTGTGATTGATTGCCTGCTTTTCTATCCCAAGTTAAATGTTGTCAGAGGATTTGTTTCACTTCCGCATGCGTAATAAAATGAATGGGTCGGCGACGTATCCTGAGATGTCGCATGTTTGATCGACCGCAGTGGGATGTGCGCGCGCTCGGGGTTCGGGGCGTGACACTCGAAGTATAGGATCATCATCTTGAGATATTCCCGCATTGTAATCTGCCGTAGTTAACTTTGTGTTTTGCATAATTGGAATAATAGTTGGTTTTCATCTTGATAGACTTGCTTATGATACAATCTCTAGAACAAACTTTTGTTGGCTGAGAGAAATCCCTTGATTGGATCGGGTAATTTCAATTCCAATGAAGTATTTAGGTGATCCTAGATCTTTTATGTGAAAAGTGGAATGTAAATACTCCTTAAAGCTCTTTGTGGTAGTTTTGTCATTTCCCATAAATCATCAACATATATCATCAAGAAGATGGATGACATAAATTTTGTCCATGTGAATAAGGCATAATCATATTTGAATTGCCTGAAACCTACAGCTATGAGAGCATTGGCGAATTTGGCATATCACTGCCTGGAGGTCTCTTTGAGGTGATAAAGAGATTTCTAGAGACAGCATACCCTATTCTCCCCTTGTCTCTGTAATCATTGAAGAAGTTCCATATAGATTTCCTCTTTCCTCAAAATGCCAAATTATAGGAAATCTCTCTTTGTTTGAAGCTTAAAGAGTCAAGTCAAGTCTGAACAAGTCATATTCGATGAGCCTATATCCAAATATTACATAATTAACAAAATTAAAAATTGAAACCAAATGAAAGAAGAAGAAGAAGAAGAAGAAGAAGAAGAAGAAGAAGCAGCAGAAGCAGGAGGAGGAGGAGAAGAAGCAGGAGGAGGAGGAGGAGGAGGAATCACGCGATGAAGGAAAAGTCCATATTTGCAAACATCTCGCGTTTCGCCTTCCACACGCGAAGGTCCAGAGGGCAGCGCTTGGGACACGAAGAGACCATTGAGCCCTTGGCTCTTGAACTCGGCCAGGAAGCCAACGGGAGGGTAATTATGGGATTTCAACCTCCCTAGGTTTTTTTTTTTTTAATAAAACAAATCAAGAGGTCAAAAATGGGGGAGTCAATGCTTGACGGCGGCGCTCGGTTGGAATCCAAGAAAAAGATGTTCGGTCAGCCAATGGGATGAAGATACTTAACATTCCAACGAATCTTATTACTTAATTATAATTTTTATTAAATACATCTAGGAAAGTACCTTATCGATTGAGAACCCTTGCCTTTGCGAAAGTGTCGAAGGTCGGTCATCGATCATTTGCCCGCTAGGATCTGTCGTCACATTTCGAGCGAGAACAAGGTAAGCCGCCGACGAGAAAGAGGAGAAGAAGAAAAGCAATGACCAATCAAAAGTGGAGTCAAATCTTAAAACCTATTAATCGGATTTGAGCTTGGGAAAAAGGACAAGAAAATAGACGGACTCGAGCTCAAATGAGCTAAACCCCTATTTTCAAGAGCACGGGATCCATCTTGAAATGAATGAATCCCCAATCTTCACCCAATGTGGTTAATTGGATAAAGATGTGAGCATGCATATGAACAAGGCGAAAAATCTCAAGCCTTTTCAAACTTAATATCATGAAAATCGAACATGTGTCATGTGTGAACATTGCTATAAAAGCTACCCCACCTCATCACTACGTAGTGTGGAATCAATGCTAGGATTGTCATCTAATTATAGGGTCTAATATCGTCCTAGGTCTAATCTGACCCAACCGCGAGCCAGCACATGCCCGAAAATCTAGGAGAGAGGGAGCGTTGGTTTCACGTCATGTCAAATGAGAGCCACCTTCCTCGTACTCATGTCTCGACCATTTGAATCCCGTGTTTCGTCAGCCATCTGATCTAAAGTCTATCGACATCGACCGTCTGATCCGAGCGCGACGAACACGGGAAGAAGATGTCGTCTCGAAGTGCGAGAACATTCACCTAG
Source organism: Eucalyptus curtisii (assembly GCA_017140595.1). Classification (NCBI taxonomy): domain Eukaryota; kingdom Viridiplantae; phylum Streptophyta; class Magnoliopsida; order Myrtales; family Myrtaceae; genus Eucalyptus; species Eucalyptus curtisii. The sequence goes on from CM029498.1 coordinate 32,439,343, forward strand.
TTATTTAACATGTTTGATCAAATGTATATTATCGCCTTCTTCGATACAATACATTGGTGCATAATAAAACATTTTTCATTGTCACCTCAAGATACCATATCTTATTTAGTTTTTTTTTTCTTTTCGTAAGTGAGAAGTTTTTAACATGACAAACAATTTTTATTTGCTTTTGAGTAGTAATATGTTCCCCAGATTTGCTCTAACGACTTACTTCGTATATTTTAACATAAAGTAATTTCATTTCGTGAATGAAAATAAACGCATTTCACATTCATCTGACGCGCTTGCTAGAGAGCATTGGCATATCCAATTTCATTGAAACATGCTTAGTTTCGATACGCATCACTTTCTCTTCTAATAACTCTGCTAGTTGAATTTTGTCTCATACAATGTTACGATGGCATTGCAATGCACTTGCAGCCACAGGCCTACGACACCAGAAGTCGCGAAGATAACGGCATGGTCATGAAGGAGGAGGAGGAGGAGGAGAATGTTTGGCCGGCAGTGGCGGGTGGCATAAAAAGCCTGCGGTTTTCAAGTATATTCCCCTGTTCAAAGCGGCGGAAGCACACCAGCTTATACAGGATAGTAAACATATCGGCAAGATACTGCACCTTCCATGATGTTGTCGTTGGCGTCGTGACTAGAGAACAGCATGGATACAAAGTTCTTTTATAGCCATCGCCAGAAAGGAAGTCTGGTGCACAATTTTGTACATGGTGGCTGCCATCTGAAGCCGTTTTGTTCGGCGGCAGCGTCTGCTCGGTACCTTCTTGATGAACTATTACATATCATTAGAAAAAGAAAAGCAAGTTTTACAGCAACGCAATGCTTTGCCCAATTGGATATATAGACAACTCATATGATATGAACACAAAACCTACTCAATCATCAAAACCTATCTGCATCCTCAGGAGTGCTATTAGTCTATGCAACGCTTTGAGACCAATCTGTGGATTGCATTCATGAAGATCAATAGCAAAGTCACAGTAAAGCAAAACAAAGTATGTATTTCTCTCTTTTTCTCCTAAAGGTTCTCTCATCTTCTCCCTACCAAAAAAAATAAAAAAGTAAAAAAAGGAAAGAAGACAATTTACAAGTCTGGTGTGCGCTCTGCAATTAGCAAATCCATTGGTCAGAGTTTCAAACAAACAGAGGAGCTACCTTCGGTGCACCGAAAACAACAATGCACTATCCCACCAATTTTATCTTGAAAACAAAGGCGGAGTGGACATTTACTAGATTTCAGTCAGACTTACAATGCCAAAATGTAAGATGAGGAAGCCTTGGATCTTATTGCATGGGCACAGTCACATGTCCGACACAGACCACAGGTAAGCTTCTCTCTCTGATGCTCGTTTCTCGTTCGTCCTTTTGAATAGTTCCTTCTCATAACCTGCGTTAATGTGGGAGACAGGATTAAACAAAGTGAGCACCGTATGCTAAGCATGCTTCCATACTCTAAATCTACAAAAAAAAAAAATCCTTCCTTCCCAGGGCAAGGACTGCAATAAACGTTTTCAGCCTTCAGGATTATACGAGAAGAATGAAGTGCAAAAATAAGAACCCACCAGTGCTACGATCGACTCCATCCCAGTGTCTTCCTGGTCTTATACCATATCGATTAGGGGCAGCATCCAATCCCCTTTTCAACCAGCTGTGACTGGGAATTTCCTGAGGAACTACAAACCCCGATTCCTTCATCTTCTCATCAGCCCCAAAATCAGCAAGCGCTGGCTCCAAATGTTTTTTCTGTACCAGAGGAAAGGAAAAAACTTGTTAAATCAATAACCGTTTGAAATGTAAATTGTCGATGCGAGCATTTGTAACTCAATGAACTACCTTTACTAAGTGTGCCATTGGATCTCCCCATCTAAGTCTGTCCTTCAGCATTTTATCAAGTTCTGGATCGTCTCTGCCAATTAAAAATGAAGTCAGAACCAAAATTAGCTATATGAAAGCTTGAAGAACTTCTGCTTTCAAGCATTATAACCTAGCAACTTGCCCATCCTTTAGTCTAATGGATTATGTCTAAATAATATCTCCCCAGCTTTAATAAAGGCATGCCAGTGCCTCCTAAGAGAAACATGCCACATACAGCTTCCTATTTAAACAGTTAATGCAGTGGTACTCCTTGTAGACAGCAACAAGAAGCATTATATGTGAGCATGTTAAAGATGTCATATGCTAAGGAGAAAAGGAAAAGTGTAATAGAGCTAGTCATGGTGGTAGTGTTGGTGGCTGTGCCAGTGGTTGCGGCAGTGGTAGTGGTGGCGGCGGCGGCAGGGGTGGTGGTGGTAATTGCAGTGGTGAAGGTGGCAGTGAAGGCAACAGATCTGACAGTAACTTGACAATGTCAGGTGATAACTTAATGCCACATGCAGTTTCCACCCAGTAAGATTGGACAAAAAGCACCACAGAAAGCAATGCACATATTACATAAATACGATATGCGGCTAAAGTCATTTGATGATCCATGCAAAAGATAAGAAATATCATCTTGGAAATTGTGAATTAGGAAAGAAGGTATGGTCCAAAGGGGAAGACTCCAGGACTAATTATGTTCCACTCTTTCCTCTACAAGTGTTGTCTGGCCAAATAGTCTCATATTTCCCTTCTCTACGTCCTCACCCTTTTAAAAGCAATTTCATCATTGTCTTTTTCCTAGAGAAAAGCAAGTTTGCCAAATTACAGATTGGTAGATTTTTAAGGACTATTTTCAACTGTTCATAACGAAAAATATAATTATTTAAAATGCTCTGTGTCATTATGCAGAGGAAGTGGAAGATAAAATCAGATGTAATTCTGCGTTTTTTGTTCATCATGAATATCTCGCCAGCTTTCCAGTGATAAAATAGGAAAGAGATATCAGAAACTCCTCATCTTTTTCTCTTTTGCTGTCTCTTACCTAGTCCGAGCAAATGGTTTGTCCTTTTCACTTTCTAGTTCATGCAGCCTCCCTTCTGCTTCCCGTTTTTGTGCCAAACCCTTGCCCCACTCCAGTTTCTTTTCCTGAAAAAGGGAACACATTAGAAGAACTAAAAGATTCACATGCAACTGGACCTTAACAGGGAGATATCTCACAAAATGAAAACAAACATGATTATTTAAATTTCATGATAACAGTAATAATTAATAAAGTAAAGCGACAGATTAATTTATCATGCCAGGTATGAATTTGTTTATTTACTGACTCTTCCAATTATTTACTGACTCTTCCAAGGTTTGGCGATGGTGTCAAACTATGATCCACATACCTTTTTCAAAGTCAGTTCACTTAACAATTTTGAAGATAAAGGAAATAACAAATTTTGTGGAGTTTACCATGATAAGAAGAATATCAATATAAGTAATTTGTACGTTTATACACCCAAATTTTCTGATATCTGCTATGACAGGCACAATAACAACCAAACAGGCATACAGCTATATTTTCAACATTTATGATAAAAGTTTTATGTTTCCGCTCACTTAAAAAGTCAACTCAGAACTTTGACATCAATCCACTACAGAAGATGATGAAATAGAAATCATGAACGCATTAGATTGCTGCGAGTGCCTCCTAAAAAATACCTTGGGCTTTTCTTCTACTTTCTGTTGTGACTTTAGGACCTCCTCCTTTGATAAGCGTCTTCCTGTAGAACTGTAAGTCAGGCCATGACTTAAGGCATGTGCACTGCTAAAAATTCCATTAATCAATATTTACCTGTCAATTTATCCCGATATACAGCCTCAGCTCCTTTCCCAGTTTCAGAAGCATCCAATGCGTTAAACCTGAGAGGGCATGCAAATATTGTTCTCATAGAAGCTCCAAGCAGAAGCTACTTTGCTAACAGAAAAGATGCTATAAAAGTAAAGAAGAACAATATATGCTAGCAGAATAAATCTTGAATGTTGAACTCAATGGCTACAAAATGCATCATGTGAAAAATGCACAATAGCTACCAAAGCACCAACTATGAAGTTATTCAAAATAGAGTAACCATGCATAAAGAGTCAAATGGCACCCATGACATAAAAACAGATGCACAAGTACTTTCTAGCTATTGACAATAGGTTATTACAACAAAACTGAGAAGAGTAAAATGCCAATTCGAAAAACCAGGTCCACGGGAAAATTTTCACACCAAAGAAGCTCCGTGGATAAGAAATGCTAAAGTTCCAGTGAAAAATCTTCCAGTTGCTGCAGGAAGGCCAGCAATGGGTCATTATGGAATGAATTTGGCTATTAAGGCCTCCAGCATCAAAATAATGGCAGCAATGCCTGAGATATTTTGACGCAGCTACCAGAGATGATCAAGTGAGCCTATGCATACAAGTAAATATTGTGCATCAGGCATCTCAGCTGCAACGAGAAGCTAATAAACACCAATGCATTTACATAGAAGCATCAGCTAATACTCTCCCTATCAAAATCATTCTCGAAAGCAGGAATTTTCCCTATCTACATTACAGAGTTCATGCTCACTGTGTGCCAATTAAAACACAGAGAGATAGAGAGAGAGAGAGACCTCAGCCACTCATCCTTCTTGATTTTAGCCATGGCCTTGCTGATGTCTTTACCAGAAATTAGTCCAGTTTGTGCTCCCTCTTTTGTGTCCGCTGAACCAGACAAATTCTTCCTACTTTTCCTTGGTGGAGAAAGATCAGAAGCAGAAGGAAGTGAAACATCAATTTCCTCTGATAGACGACCTGCAGGATGATCAGGTGACGATTGCTTCCCACCACCCTTCTGGCTTTTCCTCCGCAGCACCAGATCTGAACCATCAAAATAAGGGCCAACGGAGGGTGAACTTCGTAAATCAGGATCGGGAGGAGTGCTATGACGTTGCCGACGTTGCCTTGGAGGTGATAAATCAGTGTCTTTTCTGCCAAAATCCGCATCATCTACATGTGGCTCAGGTGATGGTGCATCCAATGTAGCCCTCCTTCTACGAGGTGGAGACATATCAACATCTGATATGATGGAGGGAGAATCATGGCGCACCCTCTTCCGACGAGGAGGGGACATATCAGACTTTTTTGCAGTCAAATCCGTAAGTTCTGCACCAGGTTCAGGTGAGGGAGTATCTTGCCGTCTCCGACGTGGTGGTGACAGAGCAGCATCGGCAGGATCTGAAGGCTCTAGTCCACGTTCTGGTGAAGGTGTGTCATTTCGAGACCTTAAATGAGGCGGGGACATGTCGGCATTTTGATTAACTAAGTTGGAGGCTTTTGAAGAAAGTGAAACCCAACCACTCCCATCATCAGAAATTGAGTGATAAGGACGTCTGGACCTGAGAAGCTCCAGCCTTCTCAGTCGCTTCACTTCAATATCTTCATCAATCTGGGGCTTTGCTTCATCTATGAAACAGAACATACAAGCATGAACATCAGTGACCATTAACTTTATTTCTTATCTCTTTCAAAGACCAAAAAAAGTACATCTATTGAGACTTTAGACATCAAGAAGAGCACAATCACATTTTTACCAGCTGAATCGTCGCTATTTTCTTCTTCTGTGAGATTTACAGGCTTCTGCCAAACTGGATCTTCATCCACAACTAAAACCCCAGCAGCGTCTGTTCTCGGTTTCTTCTTTTTCTTCTTCTTCTTCTTTTCTTGATCTGCTGCAGTACTTTCATACCGCTTTAAATATTCTTTGAGGGAGTTTGGACCTGAGGTTGAGGCTGCCATTCTTTTTTATACAAATGCTACTTCCTAGAGTACAAGGTCAAAGTCATGAAAAGATATAATGTTTATCTCCAAGCATGTATTTACAAGAAATTATCACGAGAATGAAGAGCAATCTCTTATTAGACTCCATAATAGTTAAAAGAGGAATTAGAATTCAAATGCAAGTCATAAACGATAGAAAAGCATTTATACGAGCATCAATTCATATCTTCTCTCATCCTCACCAAAATTCAGAACAATATCTTTAATGCCCACCAAAAAGATGGAATTATCCCAAGCATGAAGAGCAATATCTTCTTCAATAACTACAAGAGCTTTTATAGCAAAAGGGCACCAGGGGGCCACCACAATGTATCAGCATTTGCACCATAACAAGTAGTATATGAATATTGTTCCCAGAACTATAGCCATCCATATGATAAGAAAACGCATGTCATAGCAAAGATGGCTTCAACCATGTGCAGCAAGAGAAAAAGACCTCATGATCATCTTATTTGAACTGTCCACTCATTTTGGAACATGCCCTCTTCCTTTTAGCTGCAACTAAAACTCGCTACCACAACAGCACCGCAAAAACCCATAAAATCCCCGCAAAAGCTTCAAACGCAAAACCCTTCGCTCTTCTACAACTCTCCCACTAAAGGCGAAGCCTTGGAGTTGCCAAAAGCACCGACTCCGCAGCAATATCGACACAAGGCCATAGGATCGACACGACGACACGACAGTTTCTAAAGCGGCAATCGCGCGTCCCCTTTCCATTTTCATCTTCAATTTCTCAACCGACGAAACAATAGTTCTCGACCAGAACGGGAGATCAAGCATGCGTCGCGTATCAGAGCTGGGAAACAATGGCCAGAAGCAGATATTCACTTACCATGATGACTAGTCTCCGTCTCTCTCCCTCTCTCTTGCTCGAGCTGCGCAGCCAGAAACCCCCACCGCGGGTGGTGACCGGAGTGATTTTATCTGCTCGAAACGGGGGTTAGGGTTTGTGAGGAGTGCAGGACCAGCGACGCCGTGACGATTGAGCTGTCGGACGACCTCGATGGGCGGCGATCGGCGGCGGCAAGGCGGCGACGAGCTTGGATTTGCAGAACCGGCTGCAGAAACTCTTCGAGGAAGAGGGGAGAGAGAAAGCATCGATTTGAGGAAAAATTAAACGCCTTTATATATTAATTACTTTAATTATGATTTCAATGGAGAAATCAACAAAATGAAAAAAGGGACAAAATATGTTTTCTACCATAGATTCTTCCATAAGCGTTCCCATCATTTGATGTTTATAAAATCAATTTCCAAATACTTTTTTTTCTTTTTGGGGTCGAAATTTACCAATATTTAGACATTCGATTGTCCTAGCGAGAATTTGAATAGAATAGAATAAAATGAGATCATAAATCTCTCAAATTTATGACTTAACAATCTTATTATGTATGGGTGAATGCACACATTTATCCTATTGATGGTTGATATCGAAAAATCGGAGTACATAAAAATTGAGTAATCAAATAAAAAAAATTGGCACGAAAATGAAAATTTATATAAATAGAAAAGGCAAAATCCTTGCGTCTAGAGTCTATTGATGAATGGGCGTGCATTAGGTCTAATTTGCTGCTTAGGCCTCCCCACA